>JAENHJ010000529.1:5021250-6270937 GCA_025330945.1 Mucuna pruriens
AGAGTGACACTTATATCATCCACATGGACGCATCAGCCATGCCCAAAGCATTCTCCACCCAACACGCTTGGTATCTCTCCACTCTCTCTTCAGCAGTGGACAATTCAAAAGCCATCACCAATAGTCTTAACTCCATTATTACTTCTAAGCTGATTTACACCTACACCAATGTCATCAACGGTTTCAGTGCAAACTTGACACCTAAAGAGCTTGAAGCTATCAAAACATCCCCGGGTTACGTTTCTTGCACGCGAGATTTACCAGCCAAGCGTGACACAACACACTCACCGCAATTCCTAGGCCTCAACCCCAACGTGGGGGCGTGGCCAGTGAGTGAGTTCGGCAAGGACGTGATCGTTGGGTTGGTGGACACTGGAATTTGGCCAGAAAGTGAAAGCTTCAATGATGAGGGAATAACTAAAGTGCCTTCAAAATGGAAAGGAAAATGCGAAAGTAGTGTCAAATGCAACAAGAAACTCATTGGAGCTCAGTTCTTTAACAAAGGATTGCTGGCAAAGGGCCACAACATCACCATACGTGTGAACTCCACACGTGATACTGAGGGTCACGGGACTCACACATCAAGCACCGCAGCTGGGAGTGTGGTTGAGGGTGCATCGTACTTTGGCTATGCTGCGGGATCAGCTACTGGAATAGCTTCACGTGCGAGAGTGGCCATGTACAAGGCCTTGTGGGAAGAAGGAGGTTACTCGTCTGATATAATAGCTGCAATAGATAGTGCAATATCAGATGGAGTTGATGTTCTTTCCTTGTCATTTGGCTTGGATGATATACCTTTGTACGAAGACCCTGTTGCTATAGCCACGTTTGCAGCCATGGAGAGAGGCATTTTCGTGTCCACGTCAGCAGGGAATGAAGGGCCTTTCCTTGGAACACTGCATAACGGAACACCATGGGTCATAACCGTTGCTGCTGGCACTTTGGACCGCGAGTTTCACGGGACACTCACGCTTGGCAATGGAGACCAAATAACTGGCATGTCTCTCTATCACGGAAACTTCTCCTCCAGCCATGTTCCAATGCTTTTCATGGGCTTGTGCGACAAAGTGAAGGAACTTGTCAAAGTGAGGAGCAACATTGTGGTGTGTGAGGACAAAAATGGAACCGTTTTTGACCAAGCGTCTAATGTGAATAAGGCAAATGTTGTCGCGGCAGTGTTCATATCAAACAGCTCTGACAGTTCGTTTTTGTTGGATAATAGGTTTGCATCTATTATTGTTACCCCAATAAACGGTGAAATTATCAAAGCTTACATCAAGAGTGCTAACTCTGGTTCAAAAGGAACCTTGTCTTTTAAGATGACGGTTTTGGGTACTAAACCAGCACCGAGTGTGGATAGTTACAGTTCCCGAGGGCCTTCAAGTAGTTGTCCATTTGTGTTGAAACCGGACATCACTGCTCCTGGTACATCAGTCTTAGCTGCATGGCCTTCAAATGTCCCAGTGGAAGTGTTTGGATCCCAAAATATTTTCAGTAACTTCAACTTGTTAAGTGGCACATCCATGGCATGCCCCCATGTTGCTGGTGTGGCAGCATTGTTAAGAGGAGCACACCATGATTGGAGCCCTGCAGCTATTCGATCAGCCATTATGACAACATCGGACATGTTTGACAATACCATGGGACTCATCAAAGACATTGGTGACGATTACAAACCTGCATCTCCTTTAGCCTCTGGAGCTGGTCATGTTAACCCTAATAGAGCCCTTGATCCTGGACTTGTTTACGATGTGGGGCTTCAAGATTATGTTAATCTCCTCTGCGCACTTGGCTACACCCAAAAGAACATCACCGCCATCACCAGAGTCTCTTCCAATGATTGTTCCAAACCCTCTTTAGACCTCAATTACCCTTCTTTCATTGCTTTCTTCAATAGAAACGATTCAAGCGCAGCACAAGAATTTCAGAGAACGGTGACCAATGTTGGGGAGGAACAAACAACCTATGTTGCTAGCATTACACCTGTCAAAGGGTACCACGTTAGCGTCATCCCTAACAAGTTGGTGTTCAAGGAGAAAAACGAGAAGCTAAGTTACAAGTTGAGAATTGAAGGTCCAAGAAAGAAGAAAGAGAAGAAAGTGGCTTTTGGGTATCTCACTTGGACGGATGTGAAGCATGTGGTTAGGAGCCCCATTGTGGTCACCACCCTCAGATTCCAATTCTAGATCAATATATTGTGACGTACATGTGCTTTACATATATGAATCAAGTGAAAAATGTATATTAGCTAAAGAAATCTTCTATGGAAAATAACAACCATTTCTCACTTGACTAACATGGTTTTTTACTATTCCGCAGATAACGTTGACTCTTTTATGCTCCAATTTTTACTCTTATTTTGTAGCTATATTAATTTTCTTTCTTTTTTCTTATTATTACATCAGTTAATATATTTATTACTTTTTACTATTAGTTTTTCTCTTTTCCCACCCAAAATATACATACCACTTAAAGGTGTGAAAAATCTCCTGTGTTGAATACATGAAAATAATTCTAATTCTTTACATCGTAATTTTCTTCTTATCTTATCCTTATCTTATCCTCCTCTTATTTGATCCTATTACTCATCGTATTTATTACTTTTTTCTCTTTTGTTTGTATCTCCATTTGTTCTTATCACGTACGTATGCACCGTCAAGATGTGTGTATTTCTTTTTAAAAATAAAATCACACAAACAAAATTTTAGAGCCTGCATGTTTTAGTGTGTGGAAGTATTTCTTATTTTGCTTTTAGTATCTAATTTTTATATACTGTACAAAAACAGATTATAGACTTTGTAATGTATTAAAAGGAAGTAAATTAATTTCCTCTCTTTTAATATAATACTCTCACTCCTTTTATTTTTTAAACTGTATACTTTTCCTCCATTGAAAGATAAATGTGTTACAACTGTGTTCATTTTAATGTAATGAGCTTTTTAGATTTCTTGCAGTGACCTCGACCTTATAAACAATTAATTTTGAACATCTATAATTAATTCTGTGTTCTTAGAAGATAAAATAAAAATTTTAGATGAAATTTTAAGGTTAATAATAGAGGTATAAAACTTCATTCTACCTTGTAAAGTATTAAAATTAATAATATGGCGTTTAAAATTATTTGTTGGTGAGACTAAAAAGTTGTATAATTGGGAAACATTCTTAATAGGGAAACATTTTTAATAGGGGATCGCAATGCTTATTTTGCGAGGAAGAAGCTACTGGCAAACTCATTTTCTATTGCAGGTTCAACAGAAATATTCCTGCATAAATATTTATCCTACAACAATTGCTATACCCACATTGCAGTTTCTCTTTTATCAATATTGAACTTATCCCTTCTAATTTATGCAACTATAGCTTAAATCAGTTTGATACAAACTAACATACAAGTTGATTGATTGAAATTAAGATCTTAAAAAACCCATCCATTACATGAATAAGAAAACCAGCCCCTCATGTAGCAGACATTCAACCAACTTAATTACCCAATCTTTCATAACAAGTTAGCCTCCTTGTGCAGAGAAGAATAGAACATAGTACCTGTATATTCTTTCAAATTTAGCTGTTGATTTACAGGCTCCTCGTACAAACTTGAGGATTCGATGACCATTCATAGAAGGAGAAGGAAAAACCCTTCATTCTATTAGATAATCAAGACCAACTTCTAAATTTAATTAATTCAAAAGTTCAAAATTAGGAACCTCATTTTTTTAAAATAATACTATTTCTATCTAATCATATAAACTATATTGCTGCAAACCAGATAAACCACTCTGCTGTCTTAAATTTCTTTCCAAGAAACCCTCCACTATGCTGTAAAAGATGACTTTTAGATTCGACTGGCCATGCCCATTGGACCTCAATCCACTTATAACAATACGCCCAAACCAAATATGAGAACCTGCATTGAAACAATAAATGAGTAGTGGTTTCAATCTGTACATGGCAGAAAACGCATACGTAATCTTGGTTTGGCAAGTTGATGTTTCTTTTCCCAAGATTCTCCTTGGTTTGTATCTTGTTCCTTAACATTGATGCTTACATACTTAAGGTGTTGTCTGCTACTTGTATCCCACCTAGCTTACTTTCATAGAAGTTTATTTTCATTCCCAAATCTAGATCAAACCACCTCAAAATGTTCTTTTTTATACCCATTTTTGTCCAAACAGACAAAAAGGAAGATAAGAAAAAACCGAAAGGACAATAGTAAAAAAGACAAGGGAGTAGGATGGTAGAGAAAAACAGAGGAGGCAGGCGCATCTTTTCCCGTTTCGGGTAGGCATGTGAGGGAAAAGACAGACGTTGACTTCTCCTTGAAATCACCTTCAACTCTGCCACTGTGCAGAAAAGTAGAGACGTGAAAGTAACTTTGGACGAAAGTCAAGAAAGTCAATATCAACGCATTAATGAAAGAGATCTCCTTGAAGATTTGTGATGGTGACCCAAGGGTGAGAGGTGCACCTATAAAAAGAACCCGTGCTTGAATGGAGGGGGTTTTTTGGCTGGGACTAGAAATTTTGAGAGGAAGAGTTCGAAAACAGGGGAACCTTTGGGTATAGCAAGTCCGAAAATCCTCATTCAATTTCAAGGTTTTGAAGAGGAACAAACGAGCAACGAAAGAAGAAAAACTGCAGAGAAAACCCCGCCACTCCGTAGCAAACTTGGGCTCTCTAAATACAAGGTAAGTGTTCTCGAAATCTACTTTTGCACGTCCATTTAAAAACCCAAAATACTAAGCCAGTACACTCCCTTGCATCTCATCTTAAGCTTCCCAGCTAGCCCTTCACTAAACTCTTTGGGCACCATTGGAAAACTCACTTCATCTATTTTATCCATCTCTATAAACGCCAATGGATAGCCGGCTCCTTCTAAAACTTTTTGGACGTCAATGGAAAGTCCATTTTCATCTAACCCAAGGATGCCTAACGGATATCCCATCCATTCCCACTTTTCAAACACATGCTTAGCACCTTGGAGCCGCGTCGGTCTCGACTCCTTTTCCATTTGACAGACTCTGCCTAGCTAATTCCACGTGGCCGACTCTGTCTATCGACTCTGTGTGACCTACTTTGTCTGGCCGACTCCATCTGCCAACTCCGTGCGGCCGACTCTGTTTGCCGACTTTGTCTGCCGACTTCGTTTGCCTTTTTGGACGTAGAGCCTTTGACTGCTATCCAAGTCCACTATATTCCATTTATTCCCTTCAATACCACAACCCTACTACAAACGTAGTGGCTCCTTGGATGCCCCTTGGACAATGTAATCAATTCCATCTATTTCCTTTAGAATAACATCCTACATTGGATGTAGGGGCCCCTTGGAATTAAGAGTCTTTGGACGGCTCCTAAGTCCTTTGGACGCTACACCCCTTTTGATGCTCCTCTTGGGTAATGAAGCCTTTGACAGGTTCTAAAGTCCTTTGGGACATTCCAAATTAGCAAGCTTGAATCCCCTTTCAATAAAAACTAAACAATAATTTGGTTTAGGAATACACCTATGTCAATCTCGAGATATATGAGTTGTGACAGTTTGAAATTCCCAAAAGCCCAATAAAAATTAAAATCAACACACAAAAATTTTATATCCTATAAGAACTATCTAACTTTGATTTCTCAATTGCACTTAAGATATATGTAAGAGTAAGGGACTACTCCTGAAAAACTCAAAACACTAAAAAATAATAAATAATTCTTTTATGATAATAAAAATATTATTTGCAATGATTTCTTTATTTGAAGGTGAGATAAATATTTTAAAAATCATAAATGACATTTTTAATTAATTAAAGGTAATTGTTTGTAATGAGCGTTGTATGGTACTAATACCTTCCCTAGACGTAATGAACTTCAAAACTCGAAATATGATTTCGTAGACCACCCTTTCCCTTCCAAGTTTTTCCTAGTATTTTCTTTAATAAACATTGGTGGCAATTCCATCTCTTTTGTCCATCTCTATTATATTTCATCTATCTATTTTCTTCAATTTTTCACATATTTTTACTTTTCAATTCCCCATATCTATACTCTGTATACATATATTTTTTTGTCATCCTTGTTGGGACCCTGGTTGCGACAATTACATACTTAGAACTCAAACTTAGAGACAACCAGTTAAGTATAAAAAATCAAGCTTATGCAAACTTCCACTTCCATCGGAATATCTAAATACCAAAATTAAACTCTAACTATGACTACAAATTTAGACCTATTATCCGGCACCACTGACATCCTATGTGCAAGGTTGGAGATGTCGTCATAAGCCATTCATGTCTCATGAAGAGAGAATGATTGGTGTTGTGCTCAAGTCAACACTTATATTAATGGAAGAAAATGAAAGAAAAATTATTAATGATGATGGTGGGAAATTTTGATTTCACTATGGTGGTGATGGTGATGATGATGATGAAAAATTTTGATTCCACTCTGATGATGGTGGTGGTGATGATTATGATGATGATGATGTAGTGGTGGTGATGGTGGAAAATTTTGATTCCACTATGGTGGTGGTGGTGGTAGTGATGATGATGATGAAAAATTTTGATTCCATTATGATGATGGTGGTGGTGATGATGATGAGGATGATGATAGTGATGATATGGTGCTGGTGGAAAAATTTGATTCCATTATGGTGTGGTGGTGGTAGTAGTGATGATAATAATGATGAAAAATTTTGATTTCCCTGTGGTGATGGTGATATCATAAGATTTTAAAATGTGAATCTTAAATAATTAAGAACTATATTTTTTTATACAAAACACATTATTTCAAAAATTTGTAAAATAAAATTTAAGGGCGATGGTTGTACCCATAAGGTTTTAAAATGCAAATTTTAAATAATTAAGAACTATATTTATTTAATAAAAAACACATTATTTCAAAAATTTGTACAATAGATTATAAGGGTGGTGGTGGTATCATATGGTTTTAAAGTGTAAATTTTAAATAATTAAGAACTATATTTATTTAATAAAAATACATTATTTCAAAAATTTTGTAAAATAAATTTTAATTTTGAAAATAAATATATTTCAAATTTATTAATTATTAACACTTAAAAATCAAGTATATGTTAACATAATATTTACAATAAGAAAAATGAATACTCAAATTTAAATAATTATACATTATATTATATATTTATATTTATTATATTTTTATTCTTTTTAATTTATTTATTTCATATAAATATTGCATCACTATTATTACTTGAAGAAAAACAAATCATAATAAATTTCAATAAATGTAATATTTTTTAAAACAAGATCGGCTCACTTTAAATATAACTAATTATCTTCCTGAATTTTAATGTAACTACATGTCATATACTACTAAATATTTATGTACGTATATTTAAAAATTACTAAATACAAAAATATATATATATATAAAATAAAATGGGTCTCGTTAAACTGGCGACCTAAAAGCAATGGTTAAAAAACATTAAATATCTATTGAAAATAATTGAAGTATTAAGTTAGTTATTATATTAACTAAAATTTAAAAATAGTCATATTATTATTATTATTATTTTATTAAAATGACAAGATTTTTCATCATAGTATTTGATTTTTTATTTAAAAGAATTTATCCTCTAGTAGATAATATTAGGAAATATATGTTTACTTCAAAATAAATTGATAGATTAATAAGTCTTTTAAATAAATAAAAAATCAAAAAAACCTCAAAAATAAATTTGTAAATTAAAAGATAAAGTATATAAAATATAAAAGCTAATTTGTTACCAATGTATAAAAGTATATAACTACATATGAAATTACTTCTTCCATAGAGAAAATTGTCTCAACAATTTTTTAACAATGTATAAAAATATGAAACATATATAAAGTGTATATAGATTCAAAAAATTTAATCAAGTAACCAACTAATCATTTGTTTATTTTATAAAAAAACAAAATGTAGGAAAATTTATTAGATCGTTAGATTACATTTAGTGGTGAAGTTTTAATAAAGTGACAAAAACTTAACGAGAAAAAGAAAAATCTAATTATTAATTTATAAAATTAATTTTAAACATCTAATATTTTTTAGAAGAATTATTATATTTTTATATTTACAATATAATAATTTTTATTAAAGTATAAGTTTTAAACGTTTAAAATCAATGTTTTAAAATAATTTTATTGTTGGGAAACCAAAAAAATCAAATTTTAATAGGTATTAAATAAGGATAGATTAGTCTTAAAAATTCGAATAAATACATTAACTATATTTTTATTGTTGTAATTAATTGCCACTTATTTCAAAGTAAAATAAATGCAACTGACGATAATTTATTACTCCTTAAATCCATTTGGGTAGTCAAGTTAGCATTTGACTTAGAAAATTCACAGTTTTCCGAGTTTAACGACATTTTCTTAAGTACCAAATAGAGAATTCTTTAGTGGAATTCTTTGAAAAGTCAAACTCCATTCAATTTTATGAACAGAATTTATTAATATCTTTAATGAGAAATTAAAAGTATAAATTCCACAATTTATTTTATAACACTATATTCATTATTATATGAAGAAAATTACTCATTATGGTATCTGATTTACTTTTCAGGTAATTTATTGCTTAATCAACTTTTTACATAATATAAAAATATTAATATTGTAAAATACAGTTTTATGATCATTTAAGTATAAGAAAATATATATTATTATATAAATAAAATTACCATTTTCTCGTTTAATTATATTTTTAGATACTCACATAATTACATGTTTCTTAATAAATTAAAAAATAATGAATATAAATTTTATTAATAATTTAATTTTAATATTCCATATGAAGAGAATTAATCATTAATTTTGAAATTTAATTTTATTTAACTAATTTATAACTATTTTTACCTAATATATACAAATATTAAGATTGTAAATACACTTTTATAATCATTCAATAACAAATGTTTCATAATAAATTAAAAATAACAAGAGAATCAGTTAATTTTAGTAATCCTTTAAATATATTTTATAATTTTTTATAAATTTCTTTATAAATACTTATTAGAAAAAAAAGTTAAAAAAGAAATTTTTTTATAGTTTAAACATAAGTTAAAAATTAACTTTTGAAGAAATTAATATAATAAAATTTTTATAAATTAACTTATGTATAAACTAGATTTAGTTTGTTTAAAAATTTATTTATTTATTTATTTATTTTCTTCACCTAGCTACACGGTAAATGTTAAAATTTATCCACATATTTTTTTTCTATAAAATTATATAAACAAAACTCATGATTTTGGTCTTTAGAATCAATAAAATTAATCATATTATTGTAAATAAAGTTTAGTAACCATTTAAATATATAAATGTATTAAAAGATAAAGATAAATTTGCGAGTGATTTTTATTCTGTAATTATAATTATTTTTAAGTATTTTCCATCTCATTTTTACTAGAAAGGAATTTAAATATGAAAATACATTCTAGATTTTTTTCTTACTTTTTTATTAAATAAAATTAGAATGTAATAGTTACGTCGATACAGTAGAAAACGCTATCTTTTAATCATAAAAATTAACAATCTTATCATTATTTAAAATATAGAAAACTATGATCCAATAATAGTATAAAACTAAAGTTAACAAACTTATAGTTATTTGAAACATAAAATTATGATCCAATAATAGTATAAAATTGTTTTACAGAATGGAATTTGAAACAAACTTTTTATGAATAAAATTTGGGATAATTTAGTATTTAAACCCCACTTACATGTTTGTGTTAGATAGGCAATTGACCACCTACATTCAACATTCCCTTCAACCATGGCTATCATAACTCGCCTCTGTCTCTCCTTCTACATCACTGTCCTTCACCTCATTTCTGCATTGGCTCAATCTCATAATTATATCATCCACATGGACACATCAGCCATGCCCAAAGCTTTCTCTACCCAACACAATTGGTACCTATCTACCCTTTCCTCTACTTTAGAGAACGTTCAAGTTACCACCAACGACATTAATCTTAACACCGCTTCTTCTAAGCTGATTTATACCTACACCAACGTCATGAATGGTTTTAGTGCGAACTTGTCGCCTACAGAACTTGAAGCTCTCAAAACCACCCCGGGTTACATTTCTTCAATACCAGATATGCCCGCCACCCTTGACACAACACACTCGCCCCATTTTCTAGGACTCAATCCCAAAGTAGGGACTTCGCCTCTTACGAAATTTGGCAAAGACGTCATTGTTGGTTTGGTGGACACTGGAATTTGGCCAGAAAGTCCAAGCTTCAAAGACGAGGGAATGACTAAAATTCCTCCACGATGGAAAGGCCACTGTGAAAGTAGTATCAAATGCAACAACAAACTCATTGGAGCTCAGTTCTTTAACAAAGGATTTCTGGCCATGAACAACAATAGTCAGCTTCCTCCAATTGCAAACTCAACAAGGGACACAGAAGGACACGGGACCCACACATCAAGCACTGTAGCTGGGAGTCAAGTTGACAATGCATCCTTCTTTGGCTATGCCAATGGTTCAGCCAAAGGAATAGCTTCAATGGCCAGAATTGCCATGTACAAGGCCGTGTGGCTAGGTAGAATTTACTCGTCTGATATAATAGCCGCGATTGATAGTGCAATTTCAGATGGGGTTGATGTTCTTTCCTTATCACTTGGCCTAGATAATGTACCCTTGTACAACGATCCTGTTGCTATAGCCACATTTGCAGCCATGGAGAAAGGCATTTTTGTGTCCACCTCATCAGGGAATAGTGGTCCTTTTCCTGAAACCCTTCATAATGGAATACCATGGGTAATAACCGTCTCTGCTGGCACAATGGATCGTGAATTTAATGGAATTCTTGCTCTTGGCAATGGGGTCCACATATCTGGCTTGTCACTCTATCTAGGTAACTTCTCCGCCCCCCAAGTTCCTATTGTTTTTATGGGCTTGTGCGACAATTTGGAGGAACTGGCCAAGGCACATGGCAAGATTGTGGTGTGTGAAGATAAGAATGGAAGCCTCCCTGATCAAGTGTTTAATGTGGGTTCGTCAAATGTTGTCGCAGCAGTGTTCATATCAAGCAGCACTGACACGTCATTTTTCTTACAAAATGGTTCTGCATCCATCATTGTTAAGCCGAGAAATGGAGAAATTGTGAAAGCTTACATCAAGAGTAACTCTAATGCAAAAGCAACCATCTCTCTTAAGATAACAACTTTAGGTACTAAACCAGCACCGAGTGTGGATATGTACAGTTCTAGAGGGCCATCAAATAGTTGTCCATATGTGTTGAAACCAGATGTCACTGCTCCTGGTACATCAATCTTAGCTGCCTGGCCCCAAAATCTTCCAGTGGCATCTTTAGGGTCGCAAAACCTTTTGAGTAATTTCAATTTTTTAAGTGGCACATCCATGGCATGCCCTCACGTGGCAGGTGTGGGGGCATTATTAAGAGGAGCACACCCTGATTGGAGCCCTGCAGCTATTAGATCAGCCATTATGACAACATCGGATATATTTGACAATACTAAGGAACTCATCAAGGACATGGGTCGTGACTACCAACCAGCCTCTCCTTTAGCCTTGGGAGCTGGTCATATCAACCCTAACAGAGCCCTTGACCCTGGACTTGTTTACGATGTGGGACTTCAAGATTACGTCAATCTTCTCTGTGCATTGAACTTCACTAGACAAAATATCGCGACCATCACGAGATCCTCCTCCAATGATTGCTCCAAACCTTCCTTGGATCTCAATTACCCTTCTTTCATTGCTTTCTTCGGTGGCAATGGTTCTTCTAGCCAGTCAAGGGTAACTTGGGAATTTCAGAGAACGGTAACGAATGTTGGGGTCGGACAAACAATCTATACTGCTAACGTTACGGCCATGAAAGGGTTTAATGTGAGCGTCATCCCAAGCAAATTGGTGTTCAAGGTGAAGAACGAGAAGCAAAGTTACAGGTTAAGGATTGAAGGTCCAAGTATAGAGTGTTCTGGGTATCTCACTTGGTTGGACGCCAGACATGCAGTGAGGAGTCCTATTGTGGTCACCGCCTTCAATTGAAATTAATTATGGGGGCTTATGGTTAATTATCTTCTTCAACTTTAATGTAATTATATTTAATATAATAATAATAAATATTTAAAAAGTTGATACTTATATATATATATTAGATAAAAGTAAGATATATAAATACTATAATAATAACAATAATATAATAATATTATTAAAATGTAGATATATTTTAAAACTAATAATTTATAAATATGTAGTTAATTTTTTTAATTACAAAATATGTTGTTAAATTTAAAATCATTCATAATAATTTATTTTAATTAAAAATTAAGAATATAAATATGTAATTAACATGCACATTAAGATGAATCACAACAATGTCATATAATTGGAAAAAGCATATTTAAAAATTAACAATTAGAACATAATTAATGGGTCTTAATGAAATTAAATAAGTATTTAATGATATCAAAAGAAATTAATAATCAATTAATGATAAAATTTTATTTTTAAATAAATTACTTTAAATTTGTAATTAGAATTCATCCGTGTGCGCTATAAATTATTGTTATTATTCGTTATTTTAATTTTATAATAATAGTATATATTATTTAAATTATATTTAAATTAAAAATATTAATTTAAATTATTAATACTATGATTAAATAAAATATACTTATTCAAGATATATTTTTTATTTAAATTGCTATATATTATAATATAATAAAATAAATCATATTGAAATAATAAATTGATATACTATATAATAATAAAATATAATAATTGAACATATTATATTTAAATATATTATATAATAATAATTAATTTCTTAATATCAATCTATAATTATTATTTAAAATAAATTAGTATAAATTATTTTAAATATAACTACGTATGTACTAAATCTTTCCTCTTTCCTCCTATTGTTATTATTTATACAACATGTTTTAAAGTAATCGATTAAAAAATAAAATAAATTATTTGACGGAATATATAAGCTATTTTTATTTTTTGTATTTAATTTAATTATATTTTGTAAACTTTGTATTAAATTAAAATTATAAAAATTAATTATTTTTGGGGGTGAATTGTAAAATTTGAAGTTAAAAATAAAGTGAAAGGTGATACTTATTCAGCATAACTTTTGTCTTCTGAAGGATAATTAATTTTTCCTGTCTTTATAAAATTCAATGTACCGTTTTTGGTGTAATTAATCTTTTAATTCAGTTTCATAAAACTGAAATTTTACTTTAATTATGGTTGTGTTATTATACTCTCGTTTGTATTCTTTACTCCATAAAAATTTGGTTCAATAGGTATTCTCCTAATTTTTTAAAATTTGGTTCTATAGGTGTATTCTTTTATTATTATTTTTTATTTGTTCACAGTTTCTTTTCTTGATTTTGAAACTTTCTTTTTCTTTGCTCTTGCACTTTGAGAGAAAGGGACTTTTGCTCGATATATCTAAATTAACTTGAAGCAATGATATTTTTGTGCAAATAGAAGAAGAGAGTTATTACAATAATGTATAATGAATTTGGCGAAGAATAGGGAGCGGAGATTACCGACTAACCAATTACTTTAACATCATATAACAACTTATTAGATATATTACCTTATTTTATATCTTCAATCAATTCTTTTGTTTTTTTTTACTTGTATTACATTTTTTATTGTGTTATTTTATAATTTGATCGTGCTAATAACAATTTTATGTTGTATATTAATAAAAAAAAATGTCTTATCCATATATTTATGAACAATAATAATTTTATATAAATTATTTTAAATTTTCAATAAAATTTTATCTATGTGCGCTATAAATTGTTATTATTATACATTATTATAATTTCATAGTAATATATATTATTTATTACATTTAAATTTAAAGTATTAAGTTAAATTATTATTATTTAAAGTACTAAGATATATTTTTATAACTAATAATTTATAAATATGTAGTTAATTTTTTAATTACAAAATATGTTGTTAAATTTAAAATCATTCATAATAATTTATTTTAATTAAAAATTAAGAATATAAATATGTACTTAAGATGCACATTAAGATGAATCACAACAATGTCATATAATTGGAAAAAGCATATTTAAAAATTAACAATTAGAACATAATTAATGACTCTTAATGAAATTAAATAAGTATTTAATGATATTAAAAGAAATTAATAATCACATATTTAATCATAATTAATAATCTTCCTGAATTTTAATGTAATTACAATTCATATACTACTAAATATTTATGTACATATATTTAAAAAATACTAAATAAAAATATATAATTTAATGTATAAGAAAATGGGTCTCATTAACTAGTGACCTAAGAACAATTGTTAAAAAACATTAAATATCTATTGAAAATAATTAAAATAATAAATTAATTACTATAGTAAATAAAAATTAAAATAGTCATTATTATTATAATATTATTTTATTCAAATATTGAAAATAATAAGTATATAAAAATATGAAAGCTAATATTTTAACAGTGTATAAAAGTATATAATTGCATATGAAATTTCCTATTCCATAGAGAAATTTGTCTCAACATATTTTTAACAATATATAAAAAATATAAAACAACATATATAAAGTGTATATAGATTCAAAAAATTTAATCAGGTGATTAATTACTCATTTATTTATTTATTTATTTTATAAAAAACAAAATACGGGAGAATTTATTGGATTGTTAGATTACATTTGGTGGTGACGTTTTAATAAAGTGACAAAAATTTAACAATAAAAAGAATCTAAGTATTAATTTATAAAATTAATTTTAAACATCTAATATTTTTTAAAAGAATTATTATATTTTTATATTTACAATATAATAATTTTTTAATAAATGATAAGTTTTAAATATTTAAACTCAGTGTTTTAAGTTGATTTTATTGTTGGGAGCCCAAAAAATAAAAAATTAGTAGGTATTGATTAAGGGTAGATTAGTTTTCAAAAAATTCGACACATTAATTATATTTTGATTAATGTAATTAATTGTCACTTAAAGTAAAATAAATATAAATTACAATAATTTATTGCTCCTTATCTACACTCAAGTTAACATTTGACTAAGAAAATTCACCATTTTGACTTCTGTTTTTATAGGAAGTTCTTTAATGACATTTTCTTTAGTACCAAAAAGAGAATTCTTTAATGCAAATACTTGAAAAGTCAAACTCCATTCAATTTTATGAACAAAATTTATTAATATCTTTAATGAGATGTTGAAAGTCTAAATCCACAATTTATTTTATAACAGTATATTCATTATTACATGAAGAAAATTACTCATTTTGGTATCTGATTTACTTTTCAGGTAATTTATTTTTAATCAATTTTTTACATAATATAAAAATTTTAATATTTTAAAATACATTTTTATAATCATTTAAGTATAAGAAAAAATATATTTTTTTATAAATAAAATTACATTTTCTTGTTTAATTATATTTGCAGATACCCACTTAATTAAATGCTTCTTAATAAATTAAAAATAATAAATATAAGTTTTATTAATAATTTAATTTTAATTTCCATATGAAGAGAATTAATAATTAATTTTTGACATTTAATTTTATTAAATTAATTTATAATTATTTTTACCTAATATAGAAATATTAAGATTGTAAATACAGTTTTGGAATCATTCAATAATTAATGTTTCATAATAAATTAAAAACAACATGAGTATCAATTAACTTTAGTAATCCTTTAAATATAATTTAATGATTTTTTATAAATTTCTTAATAAATACTTATAGGAGAAAAAGTTAAAAAACAATAAAAAAATTCTCTATAAGTTAAAATTAGTTTAAACATAAGTTAAAGATTGGATTTTGAAGAAATTAATATGATGAAAATTTTACAAATTAACTTATGCATAAACTAAATTTAGTTTCTCTAAAAAATTTATTTTATTTTTTATTTTTATTTTCTTCACCTATACCGTAAATATTGAAAAATTTCTAAATAACTTTTTCTATAAAATTATATAAAGAAAACTCATGATTTTGGTATTTAGAATCAATAAAATAATCGTATTATTGTAAATAAAGTTTAGTAACTATTTAAATATATAAATATGTTAAAAGATAAAGATAAATTTATAAGTGATTTTTATTCTCTAATTATAATTATTTTTAACTATTTTCTATTTTCATTTTCACTTAAGAGGATTTTAAATATGAAAATACATTCTAGAATTTAAATAAAATGAGAGAATAATGGTCGATAGGTATGCAGTATAAACTATCTTCTAATAACAAATCATAATAAATAAAATTTATATAACAAGTAAACAAATTTATATAAAGTAAGTTGTAATTAAATAATAGTATAAAATTATTTTAAATAGTTTCTCATTATTTAAAACAATAACTTTTATGAATCAAATTTGGGATAATTCAGTATTTAAACCCCATTTACATATTTGTGTTAGATAGTTAATTGACCACCAAACATGGCTATCACAATTCGCCTTTGTCTCTGCTTCTACATCATTGTCCTTCATCTCATTTCCACATTGGCTCAATCTCATAATTATATCATCCACATGGACACATCAGCCATGCCCAAAGCTTTCTCTACCCAACACAATTGGTATCTATCCACTCTTTCCTCTGCTTTAGACAATGCTCTAGTTACCACCAAAGACAATAATCTTAACACCGCTTCTTCTAAGCTGATTTATACCTACACCAACGTCATGAATGGTTTTAGTGCAAACTTGTCACCTACAGAGCTTGAAGCTCTCAAAACCAGCCCGGGTTACATTTCTTCAATACCAGATATGCCAGCCACGCTTGACACAACACACTCACCCCATTTTCTTGGTCTCGATCCCAACGTAGGGACTTCGCCTCTTGCAAAATTTGGCGAAGACGTCATTGTTGGTTTGGTGGACACTGGAGTTTGGCCAGAAAGTGAAAGCTTCAAAGACGATGGAATGACTGAAATTCCTCCACGATGGAAAGGTCAGTGTGAAAGTAGTGTCAAATGCAACAACAAACTCATTGGAGCTCAGTTCTTTAACAAAGGATTTCTGGCCATGAACAACAATAGTCAGCTTCCTCCAATTGCAAACTCAACAAGGGACACAGAAGGACACGGGACCCACACATCAAGCACTGTAGCTGGGAGTCAAGTTGACAATGCATCCTTCTTTGGCTATGCCAATGGTTCAGCCAAAGGAATAGCTTCAAGGGCCAGAATTGCCATGTACAAGGCCGTGTGGCTAGGTAGAATTTACTCGTCTGATATAATAGCCGCGATTGATAGTGCAATTTCAGATGGGGTTGATGTTCTTTCCTTATCACTTGGCCTAGATAATGTACCCTTGTACAACGACCCTGTTGCTATAGCCACATTTGCAGCCATGGAGAAAGGCATTTTTGTGTCCACCTCAGCAGGGAATGCTGGTCCTTTCCCTGAAACACTTCATAATGGAATACCATGGGTAATAACAGTCGCTGCTGGTACAATGGATCGTGAATTTAATGGAATTCTTGCTCTTGGCAATGGGGTCAACATATCTGGCTTGTCACTCTATTTAGGTAACTTCTCTGCCCCCCAAGTTCCAATTGTTTTTATGGGCTTGTGCGACAATTTGGAGGAGCTTGCCAAGGCACGTGGCAAGATTGTGGTTTGTGAAGATCAGAACGGAAGCCTCCGTGATCAAATGTTTAATGTGGGTGCGTCAAATGTTGTAGCGGCAGTGTTCATATCAAGCAGCACTGACACGTCTATTTTCTTACAGAATGGTTCTGCATCCATCATTGTTAACCCGACAAATGGAGAAATTGTGAAAGCTTACATCAAGAGTAACTCTGATGCAAAAGCAATCATGTCTCTTAAGATAACAGCTTTAGGTACTAAACCAGCACCGAGTGTGGATATGTACAGTTCTAGAGGGCCATCAAATAGTTGTCCATATGTGTTGAAACCAGATGTCACTGCTCCTGGTACATCAATCTTAGCTGCTTGGCCCCAAAATCTTCCAGTGGCATTTTTTGGGTCGCAAAACCTTTTGAGTAATTTCAAATTTTTAAGTGGCACATCCATGGCATGCCCTCACGTGGCAGGTGTGGGGGCATTATTAAGAGGAGCACACCCTGATTGGAGCCCTGCAGCTATTAGATCAGCCATTATGACAACATCGGATATATTTGATAATACTAAGGAACTCATCAAGGACATTGGTCGTGACTACCAACCAGCCTCTCCTTTAGCCTTGGGTGCTGGTCATATCAACCCTAACAGAGCCCTTGACCCTGGACTTATTTATGATGTGGGACTTCAAGATTACGTCAATCTTCTCTGTGCATTGAACTTCACTGGACAAAACATCGCGACCATCACGAGATCCTCCTCCAATGATTGTTCCAAACCTTCCTTGGATCTCAATTACCCTTCTTTCATTGCTTTCTTCGGTGGCAATGGTTCTTCTAGCCAGTCAAGGGTAACTTGGGAATTTCAGAGAACGGTAACCAATGTTGGGGTCGGACAAACAATCTATACTGCTAACGTTACGGCCATGAAAGGGTTTAATGTGAGCGTCATCCCAAGCAAATTGGTATTCAACGTGAAGAACGAGAAGCTAAGTTACAGGTTAAGGATTGAAGGTCTAGGTATCAAGGGTTTCGGGTATCTCACTTGGTCGGACGCGACACATGTAGTCAGAAGCCCTATTGTGGTCACCCTCAATTGAAATTAATTTCTAGATCATATTGTGACGGAGAAAAGCTTTCCTTATTGTTTGACAATCAATAACCATTTCTTTTTGCTTAATTTATTTTTTACATAATATAAAATATTAAGATTTTCAATACTGTTTTTGAGGGGCGAATTCAATTGGGATTAGGGTTTTTTAAAATGAGTGAAAAAATTTAATAATATTTAATTGTGACTCTTTTAACTTACAAAAAGAATAATATTTTAAAACATTAAATTTTCACGAATTATTTTGAAGGATAAATTTTAATATATTTTAAAAGATTTTTTTATTAGTATATCAATCATCCAACATTTTTACTCTAGCTATTAAGATTTTTTTATAAAATAAATTAGTCATAACCCTTGTTTCTTCTTCATTTTCTATTGTTTTCTTTCTGTCATCACATTTAGTTTTTTTTGTCTTTTCATTGTATGTCATGTAAATGTTAAGATAATATTTGATTATTTTTTCTTTTAGCCTTTTCAGTTTAATTAAGTAAAAGATGTTTTTATTTTATTTATTTATGTATTTAATTAAATTATTTAGATGAATTAATATTAAAAATACAAATATACTTTTGGATACTTATTCTCTTAATACTCGATCAAAACACAACAATAATCTTTTACTTTATGTATGTTTGTGAATTGATTCTAAAGAAAATTTGTTTTGATGTATTTTCTTTCTTGTGCATTTATATTGATGTGATCACTTATTTTCATATATTTTTTTTTCTTTTTCATGTCTTTTTTTAATCTTTTTCATTTTTTTCAATATATTGTTACAATTTTTTTTAAAAATAAAATAATTTATTTTTTAAATAATGATTTAAAAACATTTACAAGTATAGTACTTAGTTAATATAATAGGTTTTATTGTGAAATTGATTTTCTTGATTGGAGATAACTAAATTTTTATAAGAGAATGATAATTAATCTTACATATGTTGTATTAGTAATTCAAATGAGAAATTTTTAACAAGAAAATAATAGAAAAAATATGCAACAAGTAACTTTAAATGTTCACTAAAAGTTCATAATCCATTCAAATCTTATAAATCTATAAAGTCATTTCAAATCTTATAAATTTTTATGATGTAAATCCATTTACGTCCAAACTACAAAATTTTAATTGTAAAAACTTAAAAAAGACATATAAATTGTTAAATTTCTATATAGTATTTTTAAATTCACAAAAAATTTTATATCAAAATAATCTTTTAAAATTTCAATCAAATACAATTCCTTAAAATCATTTAACTATAATAAAAAATCTCAATATTATTATATAAAGAAAGATTCACCATTTCTTCATTTAATTCTATTTTTAGATATTCACTTATTAAATGTTTACTAATACATTTAAAAAAATAAAATAAAGTTTACTTATCATTTAATTGTAATACATATAAAAAATATAAACAAATAGGTTATGCATAATTAGTATAAATTTTTTTGCATAATCATTCTATCATAATCCATTATATACATTAAGTTCATTGATTTTGACTATCAGTACCTTAAAATATATTAATTTTGATATTTACTTTAGTGTAAGATCTTATTTTTTATTTTTAATTAATCATTTAATTGAAGTCTCTGAATAAATAAAAAATAAATACAGTTAACTACTCATTACAAGATATAAATGAATTACAAAGAAATGATAAAAAAAAGTAAAAGATAATTTTATGGCAAATGTTAATCAATGCCCTGGTTAATGAGTAATAAATTGTTATAAGTGACATATATTTACCTTGAAACAAGTGATAATTAATTATAATAATTAAAATATAATTATTGTGTTTGTTAAATTTTTTTAATACTAATCTACCCTTATTTAATATTACTTACTAAATTATGACTTTTTATCTTCTTAATAGTAAAATCAACTTAAAATACTAATTTAAAACATTTACAACTTATAATTTATAAAAAAAATATAATAATTATTTTAAAAAATATTAGATGTTTAAAATTAATTTTATAAATTAATATTAATATTTTCTGTTTCTAATAAATTTTTTACCAATTTATTAAAACATCATCACATCACATCCCCAACTCGACTTGGTCCGGGAGGTCGGGGCACGACGAGCGCGCTGTCACATTGATTCCCACCAAGTGAAGAATCACAGGGCCCATGTTAAGCTCCAGAGATTCGAAAAATCAGAAGTCCTACACGTCCCTTACGGCGATAACTCTCGCGCGGCTAGTCACATCCAAGTCATCTCCTCAGCACACCATCCTCCACAAAGTCCTAACGTCACCAATTATGGATAGACTCGAGGTACTATACACTGAGTCTGAAGATAGATGACCCCCATTTGGAACTACTTGTGCAATGACACCTCCCCTGAGGACAAAGCAGAGGTGATCAAAGTTCGTTGGACGGCCAGCCAATATGTCATCGTGGTCGATCACCTATACAAGGGGTTCTCCACCCTTCTCCTCAAATGCTTGACGAAAGCATAGACAGATTACGTCTTGAATGAGATCCAAGAGGCATCTGTGGATTCCACACAGGGGGTCGCACCATGGTGGCACGAGTGCTCAAAGTTGGCTACTTTTGGCCAATGCTAAGGGAGGATTATTGATTGTACGCCCGCAGATGTCAAGAGTGCCAAGCCCATGGCCTTGTCGACCACTCCCCTGCTAAGGAACTACAATAGGTTGTTGCACCATGACCCTTCTCAACGTGGGGCATGGACATCCTTGGACCCTTCCTTAAAGCCAAAGGAAAAGTAAAATTATTACTAATCAGCATGGACTACTTCACAAAGTGGATCGAGACTAAACCCCTAGCTTGGATCACCACTCAAAAAGTCTAAAAGTTTGTATGGCAAAACATCGTCTATCGATATGGAATTCCTAACTAGATGGTAACTGACAACGACACCTAATTCTTCAGCAAGACCCTACGCGACTTCTATGAATAGTTGAAAATTATGCACAGGGTGACTTCGGTTGAACACCCCCAAATGAAAGGTCAAACCGAAGCAGCCAACAAGATGATTTTACGCAAGTTTTGACATCGTCTTGAAAGGGCTAAGGGACTTTGGGAAGAACACTTTCTTAACATCCTATGGGCTTACCATTGCTCCCCCTAATTCTCCATAGGGGAGACCCCCTATCGACTCATGTACGGGATGGATGTCATGATTCTAGTGGAAGTGAATGAACCCTCTCCAAGACGGGACTCTTTTGACCTTTCCCAAAACTCTTCGTCCTTGGGGGTAGACCTCGACTTGGTGGAAGAAGCCAGAGAACAAGTGTGCATATGACAAGCATCTTGCAAACAATGAGTAGCTTAATGCTACAACTCCAAAGTCTGACCCTACGACCTCATAAAAAATGATCTCATTGGCAGAGGACAAGGGACGCAAGGAAGAATAAGGAAGAAAGGAAGTTAGCACCCAATTGGGAAGGCCTATTCTGGATCCGAAAAGCCTTCGACAATAGTGCATACCACCTAGAAAAGCTTGATGGCACGACCATCTCGAGGACATGGAAATCCACCCACCTCAATTTTTACTTTAGCTAGCTTAAAGGATGTACTCTTTTTCCTATCCCTACCACTGGTCCCCTTCATAACATTGTAAAGGACATCCGGGCTGGGAAGATTTTTCAAAGAGACATGCATCTTGAATAAATTCCACCCCTCCTACTTTTTATTTTTCCTTGTTTACCTCGCAATTGTCGAGCGTCCCTCAATCCAATCAAACTTGAGCATGGGAAATGCTCAAGGCACCAAATCATGCCATTGTCATTGAGCACCCCTCGATCCAGTCGGATCCGAGCATGGAAAATGCTCCAAGCATCAAAGCATGTAACTATCACTGAGTACCCCTTGATCTGATCGGGCCCAAGTGCAAAAAACGCTCAAGGCACCAAAGCATGCTACTATTGCCGAGCACCCCTCAGTCTAGTTGGGCCTAGGCGCGAAAAAAGCTCTAAGCACCAAAGTGTGCCACCATTGCCAAGCACCCCTCAGTCCAATTGAAGCTGAATGCAGAATACGCTAAATGCACCAAAGCATGTCACAACCATTGAGCACCCCTCGGTTCAATTAGACCCGAGTGTGGAAAACACTTGTTCTCGCCAAATACCCCTCTCCGATCACTCACATTGTCGAAATAACATTAAAGGTGCACCCCTCAGTTCGATTAAACCCGAGTGTGGAAAACACTTGTTCTCGCCAAATACCCTCTCTCGATCACTCACATTGTCGAAATAACATTAAAGGTATGAACTTAATATTGAACGATAACGATAACATTAAAGGTAAGAACAAGACAAACATTCTCTTTTCATTAGATGAAAATGACAAGTGCATACATACACATTACATTCAATTCTTGCCCTCAGACATTTCGTCCAGATCGACCAACGTTCCACCCCTCACGTCCTTGTGAACAATTAGGGCAAACACATCCAAATCTGATGTGATCACCAATAGCTGATGTAGGGCCTTCGTGAAACTAATCAGGTGCTCGGTTATAATAGTTGACCCAACAACTTCCAAGTCCTTTTCTAGTTGCTCTAGGTCAACTTGAGACTTGGCCACAACGATTTCGACGGCTGCTGCCTTTGCCTTCGTGGCATGTTGAGTTTTTACCTATTCTCCTTCTCTTAGGCAAGCTCTTTGTCTTTGGCCGTCAGTAGCTTGTCCTTCTTCGTTAGCAGCTCATCCTTCTTCGTCAGTAGGGCTTTAGCGGCTGAAATGTCCTTCAGAAGTTTATCTAAGGTCTGTCACAAACTCGCCATCTCTTCCTTCATGGTTGTGTTCGCCTTCTAAAGTGTCTCGAGTTCAACCATTCAAGCACCATGCTCCTTGAGCTGCTCCTATGATTGCTTGATTTTCCAACATAGAAGTTTACCACTCAGCTCACTTAGACGTGCAAGGTGGTGCGCTTGAGTTTCCAACACAAGAGCAACAACATTATTCGGCAAAGGTAAAGGCCTATGTTCAGGGCTGGCACCGAAGTCCTTGGTCGCGGCAACACTCTCCTTCCTCTTGTGCTCGCGAGAACTATTGGCCTTTTCTACCCCATCGATCCTTGAACCACCTCAATGGCATTCTCATGAGTCGGAGACGCATTGCCATCAACCACTTCCCCCTTGGCATCGACCACATTCTTCCCATACTTCCCTATTAAATAATCTACATGAAACAAAGAAAGAAGTCAGGAGTCGGTCGATCTATCAAGCGTTGACAACACAAAAACTTACCACTCAAGTGTTTGACGGGGTTGCTGAGAAAAAGTTTGCAAGGTTTTTACAACTCATGCTCTACGAGAGCTCGTTGAGGAATGACATGTCTGTCCAGTCCTCAACCAACATATCCCCTCGGGACCACTCGTTGAACCTTTGGGGATGCCGCCAGTAAAGGGGTATCAACCTATCTTATACCCTTTGTATGACATGGAGTTGGTAGTGAGGAGACAAGTCTTTGGCAAGTTTATCAGCGACACCCAACTAGACTTTGCGCCCGCATGGACAACACAATGATGTAGGAACTTGGGCGTAGTGGGTCTCATACATATAATAGAAATTGTCTTTGTCCTCCCTTGTCGACATGAACACATGCTAGTCGGTGGCATAGGGCTCCATCACATAGTCTTGTTCATTACTCGACGCCACCAACATTATGTCCTTGGCAACCTTGGCAACACACCCCAAGAGGACAGGCATGAGGAATATACATCCACCTTACCACTCAATCAATTGAAGCCAGGAAGGCTTATGGGGGAAACACCCTCCTTTGGGTGGGGACTTGAGCCCTAGCCTCCTTGCCCCTCGTCGGGGTGGTGACTGGCCGAGAGATGACCTTGGCGTCGACCACCTTTCGAACCGCCTGGTCACCTAATGCCTTGACCCCTCTTGGATCATCTGGTCACTCGACACACTAACGGGGAAGAAGAGGATGAGGAAGTGGAAGCAGAGTTCGATGAAGTAGTCACACCCACCGGAGCCACCTCCCTCTCTTGCATTCGACCCTTGGATCCTTGAGAACTACTCGAACTCATTATGTATCTATGACAAGAACTTGAAAGAAGAGGAGGAATTAGCAAAGAAGAGCTTGGTGCAAAAAGTTGAGAACATAATAGGAGAACTCCGGGGAACGTGTGAGTGGTGCCTAGAACAGTCCCATTACTTATAACCGCAGAATGGACCTTTTAGGTGTGGTTGGGGCCCAGTCCACGACACGCAAAATGTTGTGTCCTGCCATTGGACGAAAGCCCAACCATTGCCACCTCGAAACCAAGCAAATTACTTAGTCCAACAGTTAATGCACGGTTTGCCATAGGGCAGCATAATGATTATGCGTGGGCATGGGTCTTGACATCATCCTCTCTGACCTAGATGCCATCAATCACCATGACCCTCTCCAAGGCTTAATGACTCGGGGGACAAGTGTACACACCCTGCTGAGAACCTCTTGGTGTTGCGACCCCATCGACTCCTGCCAATCACAACTTTGCCTACTCAATGTCATACACGGCCGCGCCGCATATCCTGAAAGCGTATCCATAAAGTTGTTCCACGTGGGTCGTTGGCATGCAAGGACCCAACGTGAGTCCAACTCCTATAATAGTGGTGGCCACACCCATATTAGATATTTTTACTCATCGTACACTTATTTACGCTTCGGCTGGTGCTGACTTGGGTGTCAGAGTATCTTTGCAGATATTGCTCCTTTCTAGCTACATCTCGACCTAGGCCGATAAGAGAGAAAGAGAAATAAACTCATCCAACAACACAGGAACAAAAGAAACTTGACTCTAACATAGAGATCCATGACGATGACCCCTTTTAAAAATTCTCGATAAAAACAAATGTATCAAGCTATTTTTATTAGGTTAATGGTCAAATCATCAATTAAAATAGTGATTTTCATGCGACGTAATTAAAAGTGTAAGAAAAGCCAAAAGTAAAGTCCAGTTACAATCGCTAATTGCGGTGGAACAAATATAAATAATAAAATATTAATTTAAATAAATAAAAGACATATTATATTAAATTATTATATGAATAATAAATAATAATATAATAATATACACTTAAATGAATAAAATTTCAACCTCGAGCCTGACACATTTTGAAGAGTTACAAAGAAATCATTATACAGAACTATTAGCCACACTTAGTCTAACATTCATAACACTTGCACAAATGCATTGCAATGTTTTCTTCTTTAGTCTCACCTG
Organism: Mucuna pruriens; assembly: GCA_025330945.1. Taxonomy (NCBI): domain Eukaryota; kingdom Viridiplantae; phylum Streptophyta; class Magnoliopsida; order Fabales; family Fabaceae; genus Mucuna; species Mucuna pruriens. Next base: position 5,047,177 of record JAENHJ010000529.1, read on the forward strand.
GAGGACACAGGTTTTAGTCTTACTATGTCACGTGAGCACCAAATTTTATTTTATTTTATTTTTTTAAATATGTGATGTAGAAATTGTTATCTTGATTGACGATTTGACTTAGCCTAGGCAAAACAATTCCGTGCTAATATCTTCGAAAAATATCTTATTTTAATATTTTGTTTGTAAAGTATCCTAATTTGGTCAACAAAAATTATTCATCCAAAATGTTATTTAATATTTAATGTAAAAGGCAAAAATAACAAATACAAGTATAATAAATAATATAATGTGATAAAAATAGAAAAAATATTAAAAAATAAGTATTTAAAAGTCATTACTCTTTGGCCAACGGCCATCTTGAGCGGTTAAGTCTTTGATAAGGAACATTTATCGACTTGGCATTAAAATCCCGGTTACATACTGATACTGGTCCTATTAAAATCGGGAAAAATAGGGAAAAAGCCACGAGTCAACCCTTGTTATAATAGCTAATTGAGATGAGAAAAATAAAATAAAATATATAAATAATTAAATATTAATTTAAACAAATAAAAATATTAAATTAAATAATTAAAAATAACAAACAATAACATAATAAATAGACATCAAAACTTATACTTGAACGAATAAAACTTGAAACTCATTAAGTGATTAATCTTTAAACCCAACATGGCTAGAACAGTTACAAAAGATTCATTACACGTAACTACACATTGGTCACTTACGAGTCAATTAAATGTAAGATTAAACCTTTTTTTTTTATATTTATTCTTATATTTGTAACCAAGTTTATTTCATTTTTGATGTGAAAAGTCTCACAATCACAACACTTGCACAATGAGAAATCACCCGGTTGTAAATGTGAGCTTCAGGTCTCACTTAGTATGTCACATGAGCACTTTAAAAAAAAACAAAAAAACAAAAAAAACTTATGCGATGTTAAAAGTGTTATTTTGATCCCCGATGTAACAGTCAGATGCCAATATCTTTGAAAATGGCCCTACTTTAACATTTTGTTTGTAAAGCATCCTAACTTGGTCAACAAATGACCCAATATTATTTTTAGACGCATCAAATACTATTTAACACTTAATGAAAGAAAAAAATATAATAAATAAAATAATGTGATAAAAAGATATTAAAAAATGACGTATTTAAAAATCATTACACGTTGGTCAACATCCATCTTTAGCGGTTATGTATTAGATGGAGTTGACTTTTGGGCTAGGTATTAAATTTCCAGTTACACACTGGTCCTCGATAGCCATTAACCACCCACATTCTTCAACCATGGCTGTCATAATTCGCCTCTGTCTCTGCTTCTCCTACATCGCTGTCCTTCATCTCATTTCTACATTGGCTCAATCTCATACTTATATCATCCACATGGACACATCAACCATGCCCAAAGTTTTCTCTACCCAACACAATTGGTATCTATCCACTCTTTCCTCTGCTTTAGACAATGCCCAAGTTACCACCAACGACAATAATCTTAATTCCGCTTCTTCTAAGTTGATTTATACCTACACCAACGTCATGAATGGTTTTAGTGCAAACTTGTCACCTACAGAGCTTGAAGCTCTCAAAACCACCACGGGTTACATTTCTTCAATACCAGATCTGCCAGCCACGCTTGACACAACACACTCACCCCATTTTCTTGGTCTCGATCCCCACGTAGGGACTTCGCCTCTTGCGAAATTTGGCGAAGACGTCATTATTGGTTTGGTGGACACTGGAGTTTGGCCAGAAAGTGAAAGCTTCAAAGACGAGGGAATGACTAAAATTCCTTCACGATGGAAAGGCCAATGTGAAAATAACATCAAATGCAACAACAAACTCATTGGAGCTCGGTTCTTTAACAAAGGGTTGTTGGCCAAGAACTCCAAACTGGCCATTGTTGCAAACTCAACTCGGGATGCAGAAGGACACGGGACCCACACATCAAGCACAGCAGCTGGGAGCCAAGTTGACAATGCATCCTTCTTTGGCTATGCCAATGGATCAGCCAAAGGAATAGCTTCAAGGGCCAGAATTGCCATGTACAAGGCCGTGTGGCTAGATAGAAGCTTCTCATCTGATATATTAGCAGCAATTGATAGTGCAATTTCAGATGGGGTTGATGTTCTTTCCTTATCACTTGGCTCTGATGATAATGAACACTTGTACAACGACCCTATTGCTATAGCCACATTTGCAGCCATGGAGAAAGGCATTTTTGTGTCCACGTCAGCAGGCAATGCTGGTCCTTTCCCTGAAACCCTTCATAATGGAATACCATGGGTCATAACCGTCGCTGCTGGCACAATGGATCGTGAATTTCATGGAACTCTTGCTTTTGGCAATGGAGTCAACATATCTGGACTGTCGCTCTATCCAGGAAACTTCTCCGCTAACCAAGTTCCTATTGTTTTTATGGGTTTGTGCGACAATTTAACTGAACTAGTCGATACACATGGCAAGATTGTGGTGTGTGAAGATAAGAGTGGAACTCTTTCTTATCAAGAATCTAATTTAGACACGGCAAATGTTACCGCAGGAGTGTTCATATCAAGTGCCTCTGACCTTCTGTTTTTTAAAGATCGTAGTTTTGCTGGCATGATTATTAGCCCGAGAAATGGAGAAATATTGAAAGCTTACATCAAGAGTAACTCTGATGCAAATGCAAGCATGTCTTTTAGGATAACCGCTTTAGGTACCAAACCAGCACCGAGTGTGGATAGTTACAGTTCCAGAGGGCCATCAAATAGTTGTCCATTTGTGTTGAAACCGGACATCACTGCTCCTGGTACATCAATCTTAGCTGCCTGGCCTCCAAATGTTCCAGTGGCAGTGTTTGGGTTGAAAACCCTTTTCAGTAACTTCAATTTTTTAAGTGGCACATCCATGGCATGCCCTCACGTGGCAGGTGTGGCGGCACTGTTAAGAGGAGCACACCCTGATTGGAGCCCTGCAGCTATTAGATCAGCCATCATGACAACATCGGATATATTCGACAATACTAAGAAACTCATCAAGGACATAGCTGATTATTACAAACCAGCCTCTCCTTTAGCCATGGGAGCAGGTCATATCAACCCCAACAGAGCCCTTAACCCTGGACTGGTTTATGATGTGGGAGTTCAAGATTATGTCAATCTTCTCTGTGCAATGAACTTCACGCAGCAAAACATCGTTACCATCACGAGATCCTCTTCCAATAATTGCTCCAATCCTTCCTTGGATCTCAATTACCCTTCTTTCATTGTTTCCTTCAGTGGTAATGGTTCTTCTAATGAGTCAAGGGTAACAAGGGAATTTCAGAGAACGGTGACCAATGTTGGGGAGGGACAAACAACCTATACTGCTAGCGTTACACCCATCAAAGGGTTTAATGTCACAGTCGTCCCAAGCAATTTGGCGTTCAAGGAGAAGAACGAGAAGCTAAGTTACATGTTGAGGATCGTAGGCCCAAAGGTTGAGGGTTTCGGGTATCTCACTTGGACAAATGGGAGGCATGTGGTGAGGAGCCCTATTGTGTTCACCGGTCCAACACCCTCAAATTCAATTTCTACGTAGATCAATATTGTGATGCAGAAACATTCTAGTATGCAATTTCTATCATGGTGTATGCAATGCAATATAGTTAAAATTTAAACACACAGTGTAACAGAGAGAAAAAAAAAAAAACTATTGCAACGTCTGCTATTTGCTGTAATAAATTATAAATTATTCATAATAATAATAGAAGATTTTTAAAAAAGAAAATTTGAATGATCAGATCACGAACATTATTACTAATTGGAATCGTGATCATTCTAAGATCAATATGTCTAATTTGATTACTTTAATTACATACAATAATATCGTAATAGTTACTTTTATTATGTATTTTAAAATGATTTAATTTCTATATATTAAATTAAATTATTAATTTTAATAAAGTTCCTATACTTATTTATATATTTTTATATATAATTTAAATATAAATATATTTATGTTATGAAACTATTATAAATTTTGCAAGATTTTTTAATTTTAATTTATTATAATTTTGAATCAGAATATACGTTAGTCATATCAAATAATTTAAATAAGTATATATACAATATTATTAATTTAAAATTTTCAAGTCTGGAAAATTATAATTTCCATAATTACGTATTTTTATGAATAAAAGGATAAGTGTGTTAGAAAATCTATTTAAATTGTGGCTCAGAAGCCGAAGAAAACATAAAAATTGAATTTTATAAAAAAAACAATAATTTGAAAAACAATTCAGGAGTGCTACAGACGTAGCAGAATCAACAAAGTTTAACCATCAAGAGCAAAAACCAAACACAATGCTTAACCACTCAAGACAGAAGCAAAACATCTCAGTGTGTAATCATCTATGACAAAAGCTTAAACCAATGCTTAACCACCATATAGAAAAGCTTTCATAAAAGAAAATTGCAAGAAATCATTGCAATACAAATTTGTCTTCAAAAAGAAATTTTCATAAGCACCACATGAGCAAAGTAAAAACCACAACTGCAATTTAACAAACTTATGGTTCAAAAGTCAAATTGAAGTCAAAATATTTCATCAAATCGTTAGTGTACACAATAAATCTTATTCTAATTACCTCTATATTCTCCATTGCGTAATGATGATGTCTCGTTTATAGTCGTTTCAACGCACTTATCAAATACTAAAGCTAACTATAGTATAGTTAACCCTAGGTCATTTTTCTCAAGGACACAGTGTGCTCAATTGTGATTTAGTGTCAAGTTAAACAATGCGAGAATCCGAGATGTGAAGTGTTGACTCTCCTCGGTTGTAGCCTAGTCGCATTTGGCGTAGACCGCGAGACGGTCTCGGCAGAGATGGTCTCGGTTAAGACTATCCCGGCTTGGTCTCGGCTGAAGACAGACAGACGCTTCAGAGGCGGATTACCTCTGTCTCAACCAGTAAAAAACAAGAAAAAGAAAGAACGGGGAGTTGGGATGCGAGTAATGCGTAAAATAAACTAAGACTATGAATGCGGTAAATGTATACTACTGTTACTAATTATCTATTAGTATTATATAACTGTGTTCATGTTCAGTTCCATTAGTCCAAGTCCAATCCAGATTCCACACTCCAGGTTCTCGGTCCATATCAGCCTTGGGTAGTCTTATGACGATCGCTAAATATTCGTCCATTGCCATACCGAGGATTTATGCAATCGCTACCTCATCGGTTGGCGGGGATTAAGTTCAGAGCTGATTTTAGGTTCCCTATTAACAATCGTTAAATGGTTACCTACTATATTAGTTAAACCAGTTCCAATCGGCAGCTTAACATTGTTCACGTCTCAAATGCAATCGCGATTCAATTCGTGAATTAAAGAAGAGGAAGGGAACCAAGAGAAGAAATGCGTAATGGAATTGATTAGCGTAAACGGAATACAAACACAGTGGTCCGAATTCAGGTGGATCCATCTTCCACGACGATCGCCATGGTTGATGGTGGTGGTTCACCTCCGTTAGCCTGAAGTGCTTTGAGGATCGCTCCACCAGTCGTCGATAGTCCGACGGCCCCTCCGGCAGACTTCGCTTCCCAGTCTCAGACCTGCATTTCCTCGATCGAGAGAAACGCCAATGCAGCACCGTGCACCACCAGCAATGAAAGGATGAGGGCGAAGAAGATGAAGTAATTGATGTGCGAAAAGAGTGAATTCAAAGGGGCCTCTAAACAGTGCACAGCTCCTCCTATATATACACGAGCTATGATTAGCTAATCCTAACGAATCCTAACAGAATTACAATGCGAATGTCCTATTCTACCCCCTATGCAGATCTTCTCTCGTGACATGGCAGATTTCAAGGAGTGACATGGCGGATGAGCTGATTTGAGGTGGCCTCCAAGCTGGATAGCTGATGTGGACAATATACTTGGGCCACTCTTCTTCGGGCTTTGGGCTACAAGTCAAGGGTTGCCGAGACGATTCTGACTCGGCCGGGATAGAGCCGTCTGGCCGGGGACGACTTCATCTCGGTCGGGACTCCTTGTTGACTTTGGTCAACTCGGCTTGACCTGCAAAAGAAGAAGAGTTACTTTCATTAGCTAAGAAATCTAAATTAGCACAAATTTGTATTTTCTATATATTTGAGCTCATAAAATGAATCTTAGCTAACAGTTCATTCTTAAGCATAGAATAGTCTTGCAAACCTCCTTCTTAGGTGTCTAAAAGATGTATAAATTGTGACTCATCACACCCCCACACTTACCCTTTTGCACTCCTGGGCAAAATAAAATGAAAATCTTAAGGGGGGTTTTTAAAGATAGAAGAGAATTTTTCACTTGGCTTCCTTTAGTTTGACCCAGACAGAGTCGGTACTCATTCACTCTGAGCTTGAGATGCTCTTTCAGTTTGAAATTACTCCTTCTGTGCTCTAGGCAAATTAATGACCTGCAAATCTAGAGAAGACAACCAAGGGTGACAGAGCTTTTATTTGGAAGAGCACTCCCTTACTTCTCTCGTGCTTGGGCTTGTATTTACACTCAACATTCATGGAACTGAAATTACCACACTTTGACAGAGCTCTCTTTTTACACCTGCAAAAACACACAGTTATGATCACTAGGACTTCTTTCCGGTTTGTAGCGAGGCTGGGTCACAGGGTGGATAATATATGGAAAAAAAAACTGGTTCCAGGACCCATGAGGAAGAGAGGAGCAATGGGGAGTGAGTTTAAATTAGTCTGAGGGTAACTCAGGATGCTGCCAATTTCTCCTTCTTGCTGCCACCAGCTCATTTTCTTTTTTTCTTATACAATACATTTATGCAGCTGCTTTCTTTCTTTATTTGCTTCAGCTCAGATTTTCAGCTGCTGCTTTCCACTTTTCTTTTTCTTTCTTTCGCTCGCTTTTATAACTTTATTGCTCTTTGAGCTTGGGAGAGTGTTGAACAACGTTTTGCTTCCTGGAGTTCCCCCACACTTGATCATGACTTACTCCCAAAACAATTCCAAAGCTCCTCTGCTCCCATAGGGTGAGGTTAATTCATGGTTTTTCTGGCCTTGGCTTGTAGTGAGCTGTCAAAAAAAGAATGGTTAGTTAGGCTCAAATGGGGAAACAACAGATACATTTGTTCAGGTAGGCTTTATTTGGCTCAGGGCTCATAAGAAACATGGCCTAGATCATGTCATTCCTGTATGTGAAAACAGTTGTATCCAGAGAGTTGAGGCAAAATGCAGAATATACAGTTATCATGAATGCAAAAATTACACTAAAGAACAAGAAGAGAATGGCAAGATGCGAGCCATCCATATTTATAAGGCTCAAAATCTCACACAGGTTGTATCAGCTCTGACTCAAGGTTTTTTTTTTCAATTTTTCAGTCGACATTGCCTAGAACACAAAAGTTTCATTCTCTTGAGCTAGAGAATTCTCTTGTCAAAGTTGCAGATATGCTTTCACTGACTTTATTCAAACTTTCAGAAACCAATTCAAAACTCTTTTCATGACATTCTTGTTATTGACAATCCACTTGGAATTCTTGTTCAGGAGGAAAAACAAAATTGAGATTTTAAATTCTGAAAAACGAGAGATTGAAAAAAACCAGAAAAAATGGAATGAAATACGCAATGAGAAGAAATAACAAGTAATTTAAACTAGCAGACTTAAAACTAACAGAGAATTAGAACTGGCAGAGTTCAGGATGAAGGGAATGAAAAGAGAAAAAATTGGAATTCTTGGATCATCCCCACCCCACACTTTAAAATTTGCATTGTCCTCAATGCAAGGGAGGGTCATCTGGAGCTGTTGGTTCCATCAATGATATGTCCTCCATTTCCGGAATGATTGACATTGGGCCTTCATGGAATGGCTTAATTTGGTGCCCATTGACCTGGAAGGTGCTGTTGTTGTGTTCGTCTTTTTAGCTGTACTGCACCATGGGGAAACACATTAGTGATAACAAAAGGCCCATCCCATCTAGAACGTAGTTTACCTGCAATGAGTTTAAGGCGTGAGTTAAACGGGGAGGACTTTTCGGCCAACTCGAATTCTTTTCTCGGGATCTGCTGGTCATGGAATCGCTTGATTTTCTGCTTGTAGATCCTGGAGTTTTCATATGCTTCCAAGCGGAGTTCATCTAGCTCTTGTAGCTGAAATTTTCTCTGCTCCCCTGCTTGGTCATAGGCCAGATTGCACTGCTTAACAGCCCAGTATGCTCTGTGTTCTAGTTCCACGGGGAAGGTGACAGGCTTTGCGAAAACAATCCTGTAGGGAGACATCCCTAAAGGTGTCCGGTATGCGGTTCTATGTGCCTGAAGAGCATCCTCAAGGAGGCGGCTCCAGTCCTTCCCGCTGGGATTGGTCATCTTTTGCAGTGTTTTCTTGATTTCCTGTTGAACACTTCTGCTTGGCCATTGGTTTGGGGGGGTGGTAGGCAGTAGCAATTCTGTGTGCTACTCCATATTTTTGAAGAAGGGAAGCCATAGCTCATTGCATTAAGTATGACTGCCTTGGTCACTTATGATTGCTTTTGGCACACCAAACCAGCAGAAGATGTTGGACTTCAGGAAGTCCACTACTACTCGAGCATCGTTGGTTCGGTGGCAATGGCTTCTACCCACCTTGATACATAATCTACGACCAGCGAGAATGTATGAATAGCCATTGAGACTGGGAATGGTCCCATGAAATCTATTCCCCAAACATCAAAGATTTCACAGAATTGGATGGGTTGTTGGGGCATTTCATGCCTTCTGTTCATGGCCATTCCTCGCTTTTTTGGCAGTTCTTGCAGGTGGAGACGAATTCATGCGCGTCTCACGAAGATGGTTGGCCAAGTAGAGACCACAGTCTAGCACTTTCTGGCAGTCCGAGTGGATCCATAATGGGCCTCCTGTGTGTCGAGTGGCAGAACTGGAGGACCGAATTGAACTCGGCCGGGAATGCACTGCGGATGACTTTGTCACCGCACGTCTCCAAAGGTAGGGATCATCCCAAATGTAGTACTTGGCATCGCTCAGATTTTATCCTTGTGCTGGTAGATGCCTCGGTGGGAACTGAGATGTTGCCACAAAATTACAAATGTCAGCAAACCATGGTGAAGACGTTTTTATGTGCGAAGGTGCTCATCTGGAAATTCATCTCGGATAGGCATCGGTTCACTTTCTTTTGGATTCTGCTTAGGTGGTCTGCCACTGAGTTCTCCGCACCTCTTTTATCTCTGATTTCAATGTTGAATTCTTGAAGGAGAAGCATCCACCGAATCAGTCTCGGCTTGGCATCCGGTTTCTTCAACAAGTATCTCAAGGCCGCATGATCAGAGAACACAATTATTCTAGTGCCGAGAAGGTATGGGCGGAACTTGTCCAGGGCAAACACAATTGCCAATAGTTCCTTCTCGGTTGTTGTGTAATTCCGCTGGGCCGAGTCCATAGTTCGTGATGCATAAGCAATTACCCGCACTGGGAGGCCGACTCCGGCTCTTTGGCCGAGAACAGCTCCTAATGCCGAGTTGGATGCATCACACATTAATTCGAATGGCGGGTCCCAGTTTGGTGCTTGCGAATGGGAGCGGGACGTGAGTCTGGTCTTCAACTCCTGAAATGCTTCGATACAAGGTGTTGATCAAAGTTGAATTCCGTCCTCAGAAGCAGCTTGGGACAGAGGCAAGGCAAGTTTGCTGAAGTTTTTATGAATCTTCCGTAGAAGCCTGCGTGTCCTAAAAATGAGCGAACCTCCCTCACGTAAGAGGGGTTTGGAAGGAAGATATGATGTCTATCTTGGCTCTATCTACTTCGATGCCTCTATTGGATACCAAATGACCCAATACTATTCCTTCAGTCACCATGAAGTGACATTTTTCAAAATTGAGCACGAGGTTTGTGTCAATGCATCTTTTCAACACCCTTGACAGATTATTCAGGCATGCATCAAATGAGTCAAAGCATATACGGTAAAATCATCCATGAAGACCTCCATGCAGTCCCTGTAGCAAGTCCAGAAGATACTCATCATGCAACGTTGGAATGTACTCGGCGCATTGCACAGGCCGAATGGCATGCGTGTATACGCAAAGGTACCAAATGGGCAGGTAAAGGTCGTCTTATGCTGATCTTCGGGTGCAATATGTATCTGCATGTAGCCTGAGAATCCATCAAGAAAACAGTAATGGGATCTCCCTGCCAATTTTTCAAGCATTTGATCAATGAAAGGCAGAGGAAGTGATCCTTGCGAGTTGCTTGGTTTAATCTTCTATAATCAATGCACACTCGCCGGTTGTTCTGAATCCTTGTTGGTACCAGCTCATTCTGCTGGTTTTTCGTGACGATTAGCCCGGACTTCTTTGGCACCACTTGCAATGCAGGGCTCACCCATTGGCTATCCGAGATGGGGTAGATGGTCCCCGCTGCAAGGAGCTTTGTGACTTCTTTCTTAACCACGCCCGGGAGTGTCGGATTCAGTCTTCTTTGCTACTTGCCTTATGGGCTTGATCTCCTCCTCCATTAATATTTTATGCATGCAGATGGAGGGGTTTATGCCAGGAAGGTCAGAAAGTTTCCACCCTATTGCCTTCTTATGCTGCCTTAGGACCTCCAACAAATTTTCTTCTTGCTCTTGGTTGAGATTGCTAGCAATAATAACCGGGAGTTCTTGTTCTTTGTCCAAGTAGGCGTATTTTAAGTGACTTCGGCAATGGTTTTAGTTCTATGGGTGGTAGTGGCAATGGAGATTTGTCAATATCTGAATTTGGATCCGACTGGCCGACTTGGTCTTGATTCGGCACCAGGTGTGCCGACATGATTTCGACCTTTGATTGCTTCTTTGGCCGGCTTGACTTCATGGGCTCAATCAACGTGGGCGTGGAGTCGGCCTTGGCTTCGAGTTGGCCTTCCGAGTCGGATCTGGATGGAACATCAGTGTTTTCCACAGTGTGAGTTGAGTCTTCTTTGGCCGAAATGATCTCGGTGGCCTTGGTTTCTTTGGCCGGAGTTGACTATGGCTCCTTCATTGACTCGGCCTTCTCTGGCCGACTTCGGTTTGAATTTGAAAAGATTGTTGCCATTTGTGCAAATAAGTATTGGTTAGTTTCGGCAACTTCAGCCTCTTCACTTTCTCGAGCACTCCGGGTTTGTCTGATTGCATGCTTGGTTCATTGTTTTGAATAATTCGACTTTGAATTCCAAGTCAGCGATGTCATCATATTCGCCCCTGAGCTGGAGAGGGTATGTACTTCTTTCTTGTCGGCTTCTTCATAGATTCCTAAGCAACTGATAATATCAAGAACTTCAGCAAAATCTTCCATGCTTGCCTGCTGCGGTACTGTCTAGTTGAAGATATTCTTCAACCAGTTCTTCAATAAGGTCAATGCCGAAGAGGGAATGGTCTTCGGTGGGGTGCTTCATAGCTTCGAAAATATTGAATTGCACCAGAGTGTCACCGAATTCCATTGAGAGAGTCCCAGAGTATACATCAATCTTTGTTCGTTTCAACGCACTTATCAAATACTAAAGCTAACTATAGTATAGTCAACCCTAGGTCATTTTTCTCAAGGACACAGTGTGCTCAATTGTGATTTAGTGTCAAGTTAAACAATGCAGAATCTGAGATGTGAAGTGTAGACTCTCCCTCGGTTGTAGGCCGAGTCGTATTTTGGCGGAGACCGAAAGAGCGGTCTCGACAGAGATGGTCTCGGTTAAGACTATCCGGCTTGGTCTCGGCTGAGTACAGACAGACGCTACAGAGGCGGATTACCTCTGTCTCAACTAGAAAACAAGAAAGAAAGCAAGATAAACGGGGAGTTGGGATGCGAGTAATGCAGAAAATAAACTAAGACTATGAATGCAGTAAATGTATACTACTGTTACTAATTATCTATTAGTATTATATAACTGTGTTCATGTTCAGTTCCATTAGTCCAAGTCCAATCCAGATTCCACACTCCAGTTCTCAGTCCATATCAACCTTGGGTAGTCTTATGACGATCGCCAAATATTCGTCCATTGCCATACCGAGGATTTATGCAATCGCTACCTCATCAGTTGGCAGGGATTAAGTTCAGAGCTGATTTTAGGTTCCCTATTAACAATCGTTAAATGGTTACCTACTATATTAGTTAAACCAGTTCCAATCGGCTTAGCTTAACATTGTTCACGTCTCAAATGCAATCGCGATTCAATTCGTGAATTAAAGAAGAGGAAGGAACCAAGAGAAGAAATGCGTAATGGAATTGATTAGCAGAAAACGGAATACAAACACAAAGTGGTCCGAATTCAGGTGGATCCATCTTCCACGACGATCGCCATGGTTGATGGTGGTGGTTCACCTCCGATTAGCCTGAGTCCGAGGGATCGCTCCACCAGAGTGCGTCGATGAGTCTGATCGGTCCCTCCGGCAGACTTCGGCTTCCCAGTCTCAGACCTGCATTTCCTCGATCGAGAGAAACGCCAATGCAGCACCGTGCACCACCAGGAATGAAAGGATGAGGGCGAAGAAGATGAAGTAATTGATGTGCGAAAAGAGTGAATTCAAAAGGGGCCTCTAAACAGTGCAAAGCTCCTCCTATATATACACGAGCTATGATTAGCTAATCCTAACGAATCCTAACAGAATTACAATGCGAATGTCCTATTCTACCCCTATGCAGATCTTCTCTCGTGACATGGCAGATTTCAAGGAGTGACATGGCGGATGAATGACGCTGAGGTGGCCTCCAATTTGGATAGCTGATGTGGACAATATACTTGGGCCACTCTTGGCTGGGCTGCTCTTTGGGCTACAAGTCAAGGGTTGCCGAGACGATTCTGACTCGGCCGGGATAGAGCCGGTCTGGCGGGACGACTTCATCTCGGTCGGGACTCCCTTGTTGACTTTGGTCAACTCGGCTTGACCTGCAAAAGAAGAAGAGTTACTTTCATTAGCTAAGAAATCTAAATTAGCACAAATTTGTATTTTCTATATATTTGAGCTCATAAAATGAATCTTAGCTAACAGTTCATTCTTAAGCATAGAATAGTCTTGCAAACCTCCTTCTTAGGTGTCTAAAAGATGTATAAATTGTGACTCATCACGTAACGCTAATGTTGATGACTTAAGTCATTCCCTTTCCATATTAATTATGTTTTCACATTGTTATGAGAGTGAAAGAAGAGATCAAAACCAAAGAATCCAATGAGAAAGAAGAAGATTCATATAAAGTTTGTATAGTAAATTTTCTAGGGAAAATAAAACAAAAAAGAAAATGTTAAAGATAAAAGAAAAAGAAAAATATGAACTTGCAATAGAAAAAAGATCATGATGGGTGTCAATGCTCAATCTATACATCCTGTGGAGATGCATCAAAAGGAATGTGTTTTGAGAACCAATGGTGAAGTACAATTTTTCCCCCAACTTTACTTGAATCTCTTCCATGTAAATGTTGTCAGCAAGTCATGGAGAAGCAAAAGCCTTATTCATTAAGAACCCCACACCAACCTTCTTACCATATGAGCTATCATATATATAAACACAACATGTATTTGGTATAGTCCTATCTAGAAACTCCAATGAAAATTTCACTCCCCCATCATGATAATAGTTTGTAAATTAACTTGGAATAGGAAATACAAAGAAAAGGCCCAGATAGAATGGCATGTAAATGCGTCTATCCTTATAAAAAATTCTTGAGTTTGTGGGCCTAAATAATGCATATACAATCACAAAAGTAGTTAAAGTTAATTGTCCTCCAATCAAGAAGTAGAATATCGCATGTCAAGTCACTTTACATCAAATATTTTACAAAGGCACAGTCTCTGGAACCACGAATCGAAAGGAAGATGGAAGCCATGATCTGGAAAACCAATAACAATATCCAATTTGAGGGGTTTCTCCTCAAAATATTTAACATGCACTACATCGTATATGTTAGGTTATTGCTCTATTTGAGCATATGTTTCACATATATCCTAAGAGAGAAGGGTCTGATTCTAATACTGAGACGGAGATTGAGAGCAAAAGCGCTCATGATTGTACCCTCCTAATGTCGACGCAACATAGTGGTTGGTAGGGTATTTGAGGGTTTTACTATTTTTTTCTTTTTGGAAAATTGACAGCAGAATAATCACAAAATAGATGTTGAAAGAAATAGATAAAAGAGATATTAAAATTCGTGTGTATCAACTACACAATAAAATTTGTTTTATATAAACAAACTTAATATAATAAATATAGAAAATAATATCCCCATTTATACAATATGATATGTCTGAGTAAATAAAGAAACTAGTTCTAAAATGTAAAAAAACAATAAATCCTAAAAGATCATCAATGATGCTCTAAAATATTCTAAAATATAAAAAATGATATCAATTTCCAACAATATTTTAATTAATTGAAATAAATTATTATGTATATTTATAAGTCTACTTTGTTTTTTATTTTAAAAATATATTTGATAAAAAATAATAATTAAAAATAAAGACTTTGTAGATATTTAATTAAATTTAAAAATAAATTAATAGATTATCACTCTCACATATATTCATATATATATATATATATAAAGCTCAATTTTCATATTATATTTTTATTTTATATAAATTATAATATTTGTTTTAATAATAATAATAATAATAATAATAATATTTATTATGTATAATAAATGTAAAATTGTTTTAAAAAAATTATTATTAGTAATGTTGTATTTCTATGAAAAATAATAGTGATATATGAAAAGTAAATAATTTAATAATAATATGACGTAATTAAATCTAATTGAAGTTAACCCATACAAAACTTTAATAATAATATCACATAATAGTACTATATAATTAAAATTATTATCAAAATAATACTTTTAAATAAAAATCACACCATTTAAATAAATTTAGTAAAAATCACACTATTTCAACAAATTTAGAATAAAATTTATTTTTAAAGTAAATACATTTAAGAAGTATTAATTATATGTTAACATAATATTCCTATTGAGATATTGATTAAATGAATATCACAATTAGTCATTATGATGATTGAAACATGGTATTTATTACCTCATTCTACTCTTACTCCATTTATGAATAGCATGAATTGAGGGAGAGTTGTCGAGTATTATAATTTCGACCCAAGTCCCTAGGACATGGAGGTACACCATTCAACCATGGCTAGCATAATTTCTATGTGTGTATGCTTCTGCTACATCACAGTCCTTCACTTCATCTCCGCATTGGCTCAATCTGATAATTATATAGTCCACATGGACATAACATCCATGCCCAAACCATTCTCCACCCAACATAGTTGGTACCTATCCACCCTTTCCTCTGCATTAGACAATGACAATAATCTTAACACCGCTTCCGCTAAGCTGATTTATACCTACACCAACGTCATCAATGGTTTTAGTGCAAATTTGTCACCTACAGAGCTTGAAGCTCTAAAAAGCTACCCGGGTTACATTTCTTCCACACCAGATTTGCCAGCCAAGCTTGACACAACACACTCACCACAATTCCTTGGCCTCAATCCCAATGCAGGAGCTTGGCCCACTGCTAAATTTGGCCAAGATATTATTGTTGGTTTAGTGGACACTGGAGTTTGGCCAGAAAGTGAAAGCTTCAAAGACAAGGGGATGACTAAAGTTCCTTCACGATGGAAAGGCCAATGTGAAACCAGCATCAAATGCAACAACAAACTCATTGGAGCTCGGTTCTTTAACAAAGGCTTTTTGGCACACCATCCCAAACTCGCCACAGTTGCGAACTCAACTCGGGACACAGAAGGTCACGGGACCCACACATCAAGCACCGCAGCTGGGAGCCAAGTTGACAATGCATCCTTCTTTGGATATGCCAATGGATCAGCCAAAGGAATAGCTTCACATGCGAGAGTGGCCATGTACAAGGCCATATGGGAAGGTGGAGGTTACTCGTCTGATATAATAGCTGCCATAGATAGTGCAATATCAGATGGGGTTGATGTTCTTTCCTTGTCAATTGCACCCGATGATAATGCACACTTGTACAATGACCCTATTGCTATAGCCACATTTGCAGCCATGGAGAAAGGCATTTTCGTGTCCACGTCAGCAGGAAATGATGGGCCTAATCTTGGATCCGTTCATAATGGAATACCGTGGGTCATAAACGTGGCTGCTGCCACTTTGGATCGTGAATTTTATGGAACTCTTGCTCTTGGAAATGGAGTCCACATATCTGGCTTGTCACTCTATCTAGGTAACTTCTCTGCTCGCCGAGTTCCAATTGTTTTTATGGGTTTGTGCGACAATTTAAAGAAATTGGCCAATGCACGTCGCAAGATTGTGGTGTGTGAAGATAAGAGTACTGGAAATCTTTTTTACCAAGTGTCTAATATGGTCCTGGCAAATGTTGTTGCGGCAGTGTTCATATCAAATACCTCTGACTTTTCGTTTCTCGCAAAGCATAAATTTGCAGGCATGATTATTAGCCCGAGAAATGGAGAAATTGTCAAAGATTACATCAAGAGTAGCTCTCATGCAAAAGCAAACATGTCTTTTAAGATAACAACTTTAGGTACCAAACCAGCACCGATTGTGGATAGTTACAGTTCCAGAGGACCATCAAATAGTTGTCCATTTGTGTTGAAACCGGACATCGCTGCTCCTGGTACATCAATCTTAGCTGCATGGCCCCCAAATGTTCCAGTGGACCTGTTTGGGTCCCCAAAACGTTTTAGTAACTTCAATTTGGAAACTGGCACATCCATGGCGTGCCCTCACGTGGCAGGTGTGGGGGCACTGTTAAGAGGAGCACACCCAGATTGGAGCCCTGCAGCTATTAGATCAGCCATTATGACAACATCGGATATATTTGACAATACTAAGGAACTCATCAAGGACAATGGTGATGATTACAAACCAGCCTCTCCTTTAGCCTTGGGAGCTGGTCATATCAATCCCAACAGAGCCCTTGACCCTGGACTTGTTTATGATGTGGGACTTCAAGATTATGTCAATCTTCTCTGTGCATTGAACTTCACTCGACAAAACATCGCGACCATCACGAGATCCTCCTCCAATGATTGCTCCAAACCTTCCTTGGATCTTAACTACCCTTCTTTTATTGCTTTCTTCAGTGGCAACGGTTCTTCAAAACAGTCAATAATAACTTGGGAATTTCAAAGAACGGTGACCAATGTTGAGGAGCGACAAGCAATTTATACTGCTAGCATTACACCCATCAAAGGGTTTAATGTCAGGGTCATCCCAAGCAAATTGGTTTTCAAGGAGAAGAACCAGAAGCTAAGTTACAAGTTAAAGATCAAAGGTCCAAATATTGAAGGTTTCGGGTTTCTCACTTGGACGGACGTAAAACATGTGGTGAGGAGCTCCATTGTGATCACCACCCTCAACTTCAATTTCTAGATCAATATTTTGATGGAAAAAAGCTTTGCATATATATATATATGTATCCAGTGAGAAATGTATGTTAACAAAATAAATATTCAACCATAAATATTATTAATCATTTCGCATTTGATTTGATATTTGATTAGAAACCAGATGAATGTTAGTAACCTTTTTCTTTTAATTTTTTTAACAAAAATGTGATTGTTATTATAGGAATTTGTGTATTTTATATAAAAATTTTAATCTTAACTTGGCAAAATAGATTATTTCAACTTATTCTGATGAATCAAATACAAAATATAAATTAATTTTCTTTAGGCAAAATTTGTACGAGCCACTATTTTTATTCACTGGCCAGACTTGATAGCTTATTAGGATAAACCACTTTATTCTCTTTTTATTTTTAAAATTCATGTAATTTTTCTTTTAAAGAAAAACACCAAACTCAATAAGCCTAATTATTTTTGAATAATTTTTTTTACAAATTCAATTTAATATTTTAAGTCAAACTAAATTAATCTAATTTTATTTAAGTCATAATTTTCTCATTACAAAGTAAGACCAATTTTAACCCACGAAAAGTGAGTGATAACATGCGAGTTATTCTAATATAACTCACTACATGTTCAAATTGGATACTGTTGGTAAACAACCCGATTGACTAAGTTCCTGGGCCAATTCGCATGGTCTCATTTAGCTCATGGCTCATCCATATTAAACCTTGGTAAGTCATCATGTCGGTTTATGGCCTTTTCTTTTTATTCTTCTATCTATTTGAAATTTAGAGTTCTTCTACGTGTCGTAATTCAAGATTTGTATTACATTGTTGTGACTTGTATTATTAGAATTCAGTTTTCTGTTTTTTATATTTATTTTTTCCTTTAACAATTTTATTATTATTATTATTATTAGATTTAAATATATTTTAAGTTATTATTATTTTTTTATTTATTTTTGTTATTTTTAAAAGTTTAATGACTATGCACTATCGTATAAAAAAATAATTTTATATTTTTATTTAATTACAAATCATCGTTAGTATAACTTTAAGATAATTATTGTAAACATCAATAAACTTATCATGCATAATATTTTGTGATTATATAATTATGTAAAATTATTTTATCCTATCAATGTATAACCTATTTTTTTATATTTAAATTCTTGAAATTTTTTAGTTTTTTTTAATTGTTACTATTAACTCTAACTAGTTTAATACTGACATAACTAAAAAAATAAGAAATATTAATTAAGATAATGAAAAATATTTTAAATTAAAATATTTATTTTAGGTGTATAATTCCATTAAGTAGTGTATTTATTATTTTATATAAATAAGATAACTATACATAATTTAATTTTATAATTTATTCTTAATTTGAAATATATTATGAACATTGATTTTTATTGTTTTTAATATTTTATTAATCTTTAATTCACTAATTTATTTTTAAAATTGTATTTTTTAAAATAAATTATAATATTATTAGATTCTTATAATTTATTTTTAATATATATATTCAATTTCTATATTTTAATTTATTAATTTTGATTGGTTGTAATATAATTTTTTTAATATATCATAATTAATGGTTTTGTCTTTATAGACAAATGTAAATTGAATTGTAATAATTAAAAATAAATTACATTATAATTAGTAAAAACCAATGAATTAAAATTTAAACATAACCTCAAAAGTAATATATTAAAAATAAATTATAAGTATTTAAGTAAATTATATTTTTATTAAGATGAGTAAAATTTTAAAGTAAATTACTGAATTGAAAGTAAGAACAATATTAAAACTATTAAAAACTATTATTCATAATTTATTAAAAATAAAAATAAAAATAAAAATAAATTATTTATATTTATCTTATTTATATAGATAATAAATATATTACTAAATTGAATTACACAGCTAAAAATAATTTAATTATCTTAATTTAAAATATTTTTTTTACTTTCACTATCTTAATTAATATTTTTTTTATTTTATTGGTCATATTAACACAAAACTAAATAAAGCTTATAATAAAGACTAAAAATATACTAAAGAATATAAAAATATTTAGAATAATAGTTTTTTTTTTGCAAAAATTAAAATCAGCCTTATTTACAACCACTTAATTAAAACATATTTAACATTTTTTTCTGAATTTTTTTCTTAATTATGTGATTTATGCTTTATGTAATATCTTGTTGGTATCATGTTTATTTTATTAGATTTCATAATTGATAAACCAATATTTTGTACAATAATATTATATTTTTTGGGAGAATTCTGAATATTGTTTACAAATATAATGCATAATTTACATTTTTTTTCTTGAGATTAAAGTGACATAGGTCCACAAACAAAAAAAAAAGAGAAAATGCAACTAAAATAAGAAATTTTGGTCCAAAAAGATAATACTCACTGAAAACCACGATCATACAAATTTACCTTTATCTTTATATTTTATTTTATTTTTATCGTTTATCTTATCTTTATTTTTTATTTTATTTTATCATAATATTTATTTTTTATTTGTTATTTTATTTTATCTACACACCCTGTGTAAGCCTCCTGCAAGGTTTACTTCACATAATATAAAGAAAAAGCAGTATGAAAGTTGTACAACTCATTTTTGACATTCTTGACACATGTCATTCTATTTCATCCTCCCATACCCCACCACCTTCATTCGTTTAAGTAGTCCCCTCAACCTTGAGGCTCCCTAGAAGACATATGAGGTAGAAAGCACGACATAGAGCAAAGGAGCATAACTCCAAACTTCTATGGGTTCTATTTTTCTTTATTTAATTATGTTTGTTTATATTTTCATCATGTTTATGAATAGTTAGGTTTCCTTTTAAGAGTTATAGTATAGTTGTGCTTGAAATGCTTGATTACTCTTCTTTTGAATGTAATTTTCGATTTATCTGTACTGCTTGAATTATTATATTACTTAACTATGTTTACATGTTAATCAATTAGTTAAAGGCGATTACACCCTAATTAATTGGTGAAACTGTAAGATAGATGAGTTTAAAGGAATTGTATGACCAACATTTTTTCTGAGCTTCTTATTCAATTAGCAATAGTAACTTCTATGCACCTTTAGTTTACTAAAATATTTATTTCTAAATGACCAAATAAGAACCATCATAAGTTAAAAAATGTTAGAGGTGTTGGACCAAGTCTCCTAATAACATTAAGAAGTATAATCAATAACGCATAAATGTAAGGTAAGAAAATTGCCTAAATTGAAGTAAAGAGGAGAAAACCATAACACATTGTAACCCTCCAAAATAATTAAATATAACTATTTTTTATTATTTTTTGTTTTTACTTTCTTTACTCAATTTTTTTCTAATTTTGGTTTTCTAATCTATACAAAGACTTTTCGAAAACTAATATACTAGTTCATTGGGTATAATATCTGAATTCACATCTTTATTACTATTGTGATAAAATTCACTTATCCTTACGCATTAATTAAATCACATTAGTGATAAATTATTATTTTATAGCATATAGACATGCTCAAAATTTAATATTTTATTATTAAATAAAATATTACTATAATCTTAGATAAGCTGACCTTTTATTAGTTAATGTTAAACCAAAATCATACTTTACCATAAAATATTAAAAGAAAATTAATACCCAATATCTCTTGCATAAAATCTTACTGAAATCTTAATGATCATAATAAAATCTTACTGAACCTTTCATTTCTGTTGGAAATAATGCTGCCTGTGTTATATGTGAATATATTATTAGAAAAAACATTAATTTTTAATCATGAGTGTTTGTATTTTATATATATATTTAAAATTCTTCAAGTATCAATGATTTTTAAACTTCCCTCTTACGTTGAGGTTTGTTTTTCTTTTCTTGAAACCCAACTTTAATTATTTTTTTTAAATGGAGAAAAAAAAAAGTGGTGAGAATAAGGTAATAAAAAAGTGTCTTGCCGCCTTGTACCTCGTGTTAGAAAATTTGATCCATGCCATGACTCAATAAATGATTTATTAAATCTATTGATAAAATAGTTTTAACTTTGAGTATTAAAAATATCTTTTTAGCGCACTCACTCCCTATTCACAGGTCTCAGCTACAGGGAAGAGCAATACCACTGTGAGGACACATCAAGTTTCATCGATGAATTAGTTATATTTTTTTATTTCTTTCACTTTTATTTTTTTTCCTGTGTATTTAGTTGCAGATGGAGGGCCTGTTTCGTAACCGAACAGCTTAGGTAGGACGTAGGTGCTCTAAGGTAGTTAAAATCTTTGAATAAAAATACCAAGAAATCAGAATTAGATATTTAGAAATTAAGCATGCATGGATGACGATGTAAACTAAGAGTCATAACTCATAAGCGGAGTATTTGCAGTGTAAGCACACACAGAGAAGGGTCATATAGGTTAATAGGTGCATATATATCTGGAATTGGCGATACCTTCCTCAACAAATATTTATTTTGGGGAAAATGATATCATGCCGATTTAGCGTGAACATGAAAGCATCCATCAATTTCCATCTTGATTGAGAGCTTTAGGCGTTGTGGCTCATTAATAGGTATATAAATGGCCCAGCTGGGCTTCTCTATGAGAAAATGACAATTATATATATGTAATGCCATCTTGAATATTATATATAATTTTCATTATTGCATGTGACTAAAATCTCAGGTTGGGAGAAAAGCATGAGATAGACATCTCAATGACTCACATTTATATTATTTTCTTCTTCAAAGCTGAGGGATAATAAACAAAACCAGATGATTACTTCTTGTTTTTATAAAGAGAAACAAAAGCAACGATTGCCCTATTTTTATATAATTCTGCAATGCTTTTATAAAGAATTAATTCAGCAGACCAATCAAAGCTGCGAGTTATGCAAACTGGATCTTTAAGTAGATATGGAGGTCAAAACAATCTTATATAATTCATGATCCCAAATTATTATATAGCATAAAAGAAGTTTCCTTCTCGTTCAATCTGGTTGATTAAATTAATATATTGTGATACACTTGGGACCAATTTGGTTATTTCGCATCTCATATGTAAGCCTATGGAATATTGAACGGTTCATGATTGCTGCATAGGCAACGATGATATTTTAGAACTATTTTCATACATTATTCTTACCCCGTCTCTCTCTTGTGAAAATAAGATAATAGTTTTCGTAACACAATCCCTTTTTTTCAAATAGAAAAGTGTAACACAAGATGGAGAAAATTTGTGTAATAATCATTACCTTGCATATATATAGGACCTAATTCATCATTTCCACTCAAGATTGAATCCTATTTTTTTCCCCAAAAGATGTAGCTGTGTCTGTCTCATATCCTTAGATCATAACGTCTTGCTTCCATTTTTTTTTAAACATTATGAATGAAACTCAGATATAAATAAATAAATGCAATTTATATTATGAACTAGAATGATATATAGTTATGTTCTTATTTAAAAGGAAAACGATTATTATATTTGACACTCAAATTAATAAGGTGTATATCTTATGGAAAAAAGAAACATAAAAAGATATGAGATAAAAAATAAAAGATATGATAACGATGTAATAAGAAAACAAAAATATTAGAGGAAATTATAACCAGTATTCTCTCCTCAGAAAACAAAAGAAAAAAAAAAAGGAGAAATAGAAAGATATATAATGTGAGTATAAAAAACTCAAATTATTTTCCGAAACTATTTACTTCGAAGAATATTTCATAGGAGAGATTATCATGAAAAGCATCATAATTTTAAGAGTGTATTATGGCGCCGTCTAATGTAGATTGGAAAATCTTCCGTAGTACAAGACCATTAGGCTAGGTTATAAACAAGAAGAAATTTGACAAAGGAAAGTTCAAAACAACTTATAGAGACAATATAGACGCTATTTCCTATTAAGTGAAACATATAAACCTACATCAGGCTTCAAAATCTAACAGATTAACAAAATTATTGGAAAATATACAAAAGAAGAAAATGAAATGGTGGAATTATCACCAGAGAAAATAAAGGCAGTCCCAATATTCTTGCAGTCTAAAGAAAGGCTCAAAAAATAGGGAGAAGAAATTAGAGTGTTGCTTCCGCATCTCAGAACAAGAGGAAAGTATAACATAAACTCTAATTTTTACCTTCAACTCATATACTTCTTGCATCTAGTTAAAATTACAATATATATATTCAGTCTTATTTTTATTTAAATGAGAACCCTTTGTTTATAAAGTGTTCATCTAAAGTTCAATTTTAAAGTTGTTTGATTCCTTAAATTCTTCGATCAAAACTATATTATTGATTTGCACAAAACATATAAAACAAGGAGTTAGGAATAAAACATTCTTCCTAATTTTAGTGAGCGAATTGATTTATGTTATAAATCATTTACATGGAAATTAATTTTGATACGATATATATTGTTAAATAGTATTGATAAAAATCAGTTATAACCTGATAATTTTTAATATGATTTTGAATCTATTCTTTAGAAATAAAATTTAACTATTAAAAGTTGAAATTCTTTTTTTTTATTCTTCTATTTATTTGAGTTTAAATAATGTTATCTTTAAAAGTTGATTTGCAGCATTAAATTATTATATATCATGTCTAACTCGGCTATTTATTGTTAGGAGAACGTTTAACTCAGAGATATTATAAATGAAATATTATATACATACACAAAGCCCAACTGATGTTTACATTAGCCAAAATGACATCGTTTTTCAGTCTAATCGATTGAGATGTATATACTATATCATCTTTTACTGTTACAGAAAAGCTTCTAAAATTTGAAAGGACCAAGTTAAATAAATAGAGGAACGGAAAGGTTGAAAATTTCACGTTATAGAGACTAAATACTATAAAATTTATATATGATAGATTATATTACAAGAAATTTTAAAATTTTCTATAATAAAATCAATAGTTATTTTGTAACTAATTTCTAATAAAATAATTAGTTATAAAATTATTATAATATTAATGGTAGCATGAAATAAATAACAAATTAATTAAGTAAATAATATTAGTTAATTTGTAGTAAATTTTTAAAAATTTGTTACTATTTTCTAACTAATTTATAGTGATAGGAAATATAAATGAATATAATTTAAATTTAGCTAGAAAAATTAATATAATAATTAATTAGTAGTTAATTAACTAGAATTTAACTACTAATTTAAATAGTAGTTAAAATTAGTAGCAAAATTAAAAAATTTCTAGTAATATATATATTATATTTCAAGAACCAAAATAAGGTTTTCAATGAATAATTTCCATTTAAATTTTCATTTACAAAGCCTTTTGACCAATGATCCTTAATTTAACCTATATTTAGAGTAAATTTAAGTTAAGTAACAGAAGAACTTGCCTGTATGATGCATGCATGGCGTGTAAATTATGGGAAATTGAAATAGGTCTCCAAGTAGAAAAGCAGTTTCTTTGCTGCAACAAGCACGAAACTAGGGGAAAAAGGAAAATGTAAAACCTCACCTAGCATCTGGTGGGATATCGCTGCCAATGGAGGCTTTAACCTTTGAAAATTTGAGAGCTTAATTATTCCGAATAAAGAATGAATGTCTCGCCACTAGATGTAGCGAGCGAAATATATCCTAAAGTATATGATTATTGTTTACCCAAAAAGATTTGGAAAAATAGTAACCGATCAGTTTTATGTCTAATATCAATAATATGCATCAAATTGTTATAGATCGAATTTTAAGCAAACGTGGGTTTATGCTAACACTAGGTCAAATTAAACGAAAAAAAGTTGTTTATCAGTCCTCGTTGATTTAGCTTCCTGTCTCTCAAATCATTTAAATAAAATTGGGAATATATAGACTCATCGACTTATCGTCAAAATTCGCATGCTGGCGAGTAATTAATTCCCCTGCTTTTATCATGATCCTACAAAGTCATGTAATCTCTTTTTCAGTGTTTAACTTTTGACATATTTGAAAGTTTTGACACGTTTAAAAAAGAAGGAAAAGTGAAAAGTTGTATTTAACAGCAAAAGAAGCATACAAAAAAAATAATGAGTTATATATCTTATTGCTCTACTTTGCCCTGCTGATCTCATGCATGCATGGAAAGCTTTTTGTGTTTTGTACGTATTTATTTAAATTGTAATAATACAGCATCCTTTTGCATGAAGGGACAGCTTAGCTTGGTGTATTATAAGTTACGAAATTAATTTGTCCTGTATATGTCTCCTGGGACATCGTTCGATTTTGAAAAGAAATAATCTTAAATGGAAGAGAGGGTCACCTCCCTTAAATAATTTAGTATGTTATTGTTATACATGACCATGTCAACTATTATTGTTGCTTTCATTCAATTATTGAAGGTTGCCTTATGTTCGCAGTTCTAATTAGTGAAGCAGATTTAAGTACAAATAGAAATTTTAAATTTACAATATTAAATGAAAGTGTAAACAACTCCAAATAATTGGTTTAGTGATACATAAGCATGTGATATGTAAATAAATACATTAATATGCTTAACTTTTAACTATGTCAATTACTTAGGTTCCTATTATAAAAATATCATTGTGAATCCATTATTCCTAGTCTAGATGAATAATAATAAGATTCTTAATTTGTGTTTTAAACTTAATTATTTGTTGGCACATGATTTTTATAGCCTAGTTAATGTCACATGATCTGGCAATTATCTACCAGTCTGTTTGGTATAATGGTGGGGACTATGCTACGGGAGATTGACAACAGGAAAATTTTCTGTTCCCTCAGCAAATCTTGTTACTGGGAAGTGTTGCGTGGTGGAAAATTTTGTCGTATCAAACACAGATTTGAAATGACTTTTTCATTTTTTTTCATCTCTATCCAATTCATGTATTAAAAAAATAACGTCCTTCTCTAAATTGAAGTTTTTCGTGCTAAGGTGTTACATTTTAATACAATACACACGGTTGTTTAACAATTATTTTGCGTTATAAAGAAATCTTAGTACAAAATATACATAATATTCATAAAAAATCACAAATAACATTCACTAGATACAAAAAGAAAAATAAATTGGAAAAATATGAAAATGAGAAAAAAAAATAGTAAGAAAAAAAGCATTCAAATGAGTAATAAAAAGAGGCAATGAATGAGAGAAAAAATCAAATGAAATCAGAAATAAGTAATAAAAATGAGCTTGAAAATGAGAGAAAAAATCATGCAAACAAAGGAAAATATTAGAATAGAAAAATCATTTAAATGGGGCGGGCGGGAATACGTAGATGGAAGAACAAATATTCAAATAAAAATAAAAATTATGTGGCTGAATAGGAAAATGGATAAAAAAATTATGCAAATGAGTTGAAAAAACGATAGAAAAATCAAATTAATGAAAAAATCATGTAAGTAGTTGAAAAACTGAAGAAAATAATCTGCATGAAAGGATAAATTAAATTAACGAAAATATAGATAGAAAAATTATACAAATAAGTAATAATAACAGAAAAAAATTATTATTATTTTATTTATAATATTATTTGTTATTATATTCTAATAAATTATTTATTATATTATAATAGATAATTATTATATTATTACAATATAACATATAAATAATATACTATTCGTATATACACGATGTAATAATAATAATAATTACTCTACTCAATAAATAAATGATCAATAAATAGTATTTAGAATATATAATATATGATGCGATAGTTTTAGGAGAAAAAGTAGAATAAAAAAAAAAAAATGAAGGAAGAATCCTCAATTATATATATGAATAGATTACCACTGACAAAATAAAGATGCTCGATTTCAGTCTATGCCAAATAGATGCTATCTCTTTATCCTTTTGTCGTTTATTACATTTTCTAAGGGAGCTTCACATCTTGACAATATATTTAACCTTTTTTTTGTTTCATTTATCTTCTAGGATTTTGTTTCATTCCAATTTTACGGGGGAAATATTTATATATAAAATTATAATGATATGCTATTAATCACTATATATATATATTACACGATGTAGTGTGTTTTCCTCGTTAATTATTTTCTATAATGAAACGGAAAAGGAAATCGCTGTAGTTTTTTATTGGTAAGTAAATGGACTAGCTCTTGTGTGTGTGTAAATAGAGGCCTAAAATTCCAAAATAGTAATAATCCTTTGAGGTTTAACTCATTTGGATTATAATATTGCTCAGTGGTTATAACTCATTTGGATTATAATATTGGTACATCTAGATCAGCAATTAGTTCACATGAACAAAAGCAAAATCTTAGCCATAATAATTTAAACATAATTTTTGCCCAAACTGCAAAAACCTGACTTCGAAAGATGGGAAGTTGAGAACCACTTGAAATTCTTTGACTGAAAGACATTAATTAGGTGTCGTAAATTATCATAATATCTGTTTTAATATTTAAATAAAATCGTATGTTCAAAATTTAGGTTTTGACTCCTTTATTTTAGAGAAAAGTTAAAAATTATAGTCTAATTAGAAAAAAAAACATCAGTTAAAAATTTAAACAACTTCCTATATATATGTATACCATGTGAAAGAAAAAAGGTTAGAACTTCTTATATTCGTTTTACCGAAAGTAAAATTTTCATTCTAGAAAAGGTAAATCCCAAAATATTATATTTTTAAAAGAAAATGAAAACTTTCCAAGTTTACGAGTAGTTCTAATTATGAACTTAGAAACGATTTAACCAATCCTATTGAAAAACTAAAAAATTATCAAAATAATATAATTAAAAAAGACAGTAAGTTCTATTCAATTTATTTTATTTTAAAATTTTGATTATTAGTTGTCTCTATTCTGTAGCAAACATATGTTCTAAGATAATTACTCCAGATTTATTAAACTGTGTGACCCAATTAGTGAGGACATGCACCGGCTATTTAGGAGAACATTATATTTGATTGAAAAGAGTTTTATGTAATAAGTAACACATTAATTATCGTCTTGGTGGATTGAGAATTGAGAACATATTGGTGCATAATTTTGATTGCTCCCACCATTCGAATAATAAAATTGTTACGAATGACCAGCTAAATCATACAGACGTGGGATTGACAGAAACCAAATTAAAGGAAAATCATTCTCAAGATGTGATCTGTCGCAGTGCATTATTGAGAAGGCATCTTCTTGGCTTTCATATGCTTCCATTACTTTGACCAAGTTACATTTTTTTATGAAATCTACAGTACCGCAAATTCTCTATTAATTTTGCGTATATATAGCAATTTGTGTTCAACTTTAGTTCTAGAACAAACCTTATGTGCTTATAAAATTAGTTGGATTGAGAAATTATCAGGAAACTTTAGTATTTGATAAAATTAACTAATAAATATAAAATAATAGAGAAAGACATAATTAATTATTTTACCAAAAATTTCAAAATTGATACTTATATTTTTTATAATAATTATAATTTTTATATTTAAAGTTATTTCAAATCATTTATCATTCTAAAACTTACGATAATAATTTTTAGTTCTATTTTCATTTGTAAATATTCTTTAAAGTGAAATGAGAAAATACAAATGATTTTATACTATTTTTTGACAATTTTATATTATAAAAATTGAAATTTGATAACTTTGGGAATCCTTCACAACAGATTAGTGATCTAGTGCTTTTGAACGTGATGAATGTCGTGAATTTTTATTTTTATTTTTATTTTTTGAAGTGTTTGTCTCTTTTTCAACAGAAAAACAAACATTAAAATTTAATTATACAAACGTTTATTTCTTTAAAATTAAAAATATTCATTTTAATTTTTTGTATAAATAGAATTTTAAATAACTTTTTTTAGAAAAATAATTATTTCCATTATAATTGTTTTTGTATAAAAGAATAAAATATTTCATTAAAATAAAAACAAACAGTGTATTAATTAGGTTAAATAATGTAATATTAAAACAATATAAAAAAGTAGTTTGTGCACGATGGTATAGAATGTGAAAAACATGAGATAGAGTTATGTTCCCAAAAATAAATGAATAAACGAATCATTATGAAAGAATATCAAGAATTATGTGTGTTTCAAGATACGTCAGCTGTTGATAAATCTAATGAATATCTTTGACTCTTTTTCTATATGCAGAGTACATGACATATGAAAAAAAGAATTCTAATTTTTTTTTTCAATTAAATTATTGTTGATATTCATTTTTGTCCAAGGTTTGAAAAGGAAAGGGACAAAAGGAGATGAAGAAAGGGGGCAAGTTGATGTCTCTCCCTTAAAAGGAAAAAAACAAATTAGGAAAGCGGGACCTGATAGGCACACGTGTCTCAATTTGTCTAGAACAAGTGTCAACGGATAGAAAGTTGTGTGTAAGGCTTTGACTTTTGAGACAAGTCATTTCAAACCTATCATCCCACGGGAAATCAGAGACGTGGGAAACGCTTTCCGTTGCAAAGGTCAGGGAAAAGGAAGATAGATCACCACCACATAGAATGCAAAGCCATCGTAATTAGAAGGGGCACCGTGACATTGATGAGGCTCTCTAGGGAGGCACCGCATTAATGGTGGAAGATCTCCTTGAAAGATAATGGGGCAAAAGCTGGCCTATAAAAGGTGTTGAACTTGAAGGAAAAGAGGTCGGAAAAAATTCTAGAGGAGGAGAACTAGTTGAAAGAGTTTTCTAGAGAGATGAAGCATTAAAAGAAAGGAGAAAAAAGTAAGATCAATCTTCTCCCTGAGCACAACAACAAGACACCTAGATACCAGGTGAAACTCTAGAAACTTTTAAGTGTTAATATATTGTTTGTAGTATCCAGTTATAACCCATAAACAAACATTTCACTCAAAAACTTAAGTTCATACCTAAACTCGCATGTCGATTCCGGATTGGCCGTACCTCAAACCTCATCCAATATCTAGGTCCCCTCTGACCAACTGTGAGTCGGCACTCCCTGGCCAACTCCAAGAGTTGACTCCCCGCTAACTCCTAATCGGCATCTTCCCTTAGTTGACAATTAGTTGACACCTCAGTCAAAACTACGTAAACCTTGACTTCTCCATTGTATTGAGAGATACCTAGGAGCAAGAGGCGACTCTTGTTAAGTTCATAAAATCCAAAAACACCATTCATCCTTCCCTTTGTAAATACCCACTTTCTCTTGCATCCAAAAGGTGAAAACTATAATATAAAAATCATTTCCTATTTCTTGCATCTAGTTAGAGTAACTGTCTTAAAAACAGATGTGATGAGATACTGATGTTTCCTTACGCGTAACTGACTTCCGAATATGAATCCTAGTTTCCAAGACTAGTCTTATCCAACAATAGGTTTTCTGGTATTTTTCTTGAAAATGCCGATGGCAACTTTAATTTCCATGTTCCCTTCTCTTAAAGGGATGTGAGCTCCACACTTTTAATTTCTTACTGACTCTGTTGCAACTTGAGTTGTGACAATTTCCTTATAATTTTCTACTATCTCAATTGTTGTCAAGGAATTCGCTTTCTCCTTGTTTTGATGTTTTTAAAAAGTTTTAGAAAATTTTTGCACCTCTCATGGTACTCTTATTTTGTGCTGTTTTGCATCTCGTTTGAAGAGAATATTTATCTCCTATTCCTATCTTGTCCGATAATAAACATGATTTGAAATGTAGTTTATGTATAATGTGATTTTTCTAAAATCTTGCCCAATAATATTTTTTTTGCTC
Organism: Mucuna pruriens; assembly: GCA_025330945.1. NCBI lineage: Eukaryota > Viridiplantae > Streptophyta > Magnoliopsida > Fabales > Fabaceae > Mucuna > Mucuna pruriens. The sequence continues at coordinate 5,078,137 of JAENHJ010000529.1, forward strand.
ACTACACCTAGTCTAGTTCACTTTTATGGAGGAAAAGGTTGTATCCTATTTATCATTTTTTTATACATTGTAACATAATCTACTTTGATTATACATAACAAAATTATATTTCAGGATATATTTTTTTCCTTCAATGATGTTTTAGATTTAATAAAGGTGAAATCGTAGATATGGTTTAAGAACAAGATAAGTAAAGTTCAAAGTACTTTTTTTATTGGAGTTTAGATACTATGAATAATAAAAAAAAATGCTTGTAAAACAGGAATAATAATGAAAAAAAAAATCTTGTAGCAATTGAAAAATCGTAATGCTGCTTAAAGTACTCTTTCAAAACACATTACAAACACTACTACGAAAAAATATTTTTAACATTAAAATTTATAACGAATTTTGGAAAGTCAATCTAGTTTATAAGGCAATGACATTTCTATCTTGGTTACTATTCTTTGGTGAAAAGCTTTCTTTAAATAGGGATTTAGATGACAAAACAAATTAATTTTGAAATTCCTAATTATATGATTTGGATTAGATAAAAGATATAAAATTATTTTTAAACAAAATATTTCTCAATATTTATTTTGAAAAGCTTTCTTCATAAAGATTTCGAAGAGAAAAATATTTAATTTCAAAGTCCTTAATGATATGATTTGATAAGATAAAGAATTAATTAAAATCTTTCCTAAATATGTACTTTGAAAAGTTTTCCTTATTAAAAAATCAATAAGATAAAAACATCTTAATTTTGAAATTCCTAATAATCTAATTTGAAAAGATAAAAATAAAAAATTGATTTAGAGAAAAGAAAATTGTAAATCTTAGCTAGGACTTGAGTCTTTCTTATGGGACTCAGCCCTTCAAGTTTATATTTGGATTTTTGTGAATTTTTAACATGTAAATTTATTTTTATACAGAATATTTCAAGTTTTCTTTGTGTGATTCAAATCTTACGAGGGAGGGTTGAGTCATTAGTCAATTTATTCTAATAATGAAATGTTAAGTTTAATTTTAAGCTTTTTTTTCAAAAATAATTTATTTAATTATCTTTCTAAAAAACCAATTTTAATTTTATTTATCAAAATAGATCATTTGAGTCATACTTAGTTGAAATTTTAAGTGTTTACATCAAATACCTGGCTTTGATTTTGGTCCTCAATGAACTTTTTCCTTTTTTTTTTTTTTTTTTGGCTTTGACACAAGTCAACTTGCAAAGTAATAAATTCAAATGTGCATATAACTCATTTAGCCATTACCTCCATAGTTAACAGACATACAAACTCAATATATTAGAATTAATGAAAAATCATGATCTATCATTTTGATTGATTGGATTTCTACCAATCAATTGGGCAAAGGGTTATTTTTGTGTTTTGACACTTATTTAATGTGTTTTGAGAGGTGTGCCTTGCTCAAGGGGAGTGTATAAGTGTCTTCAGGTTTAATTCAGTATTAGCTTTATGTTGGGTTTCTAGCTTTGTATATGGGTAGGATTCTGCTAAATGGAGAAATATGTGTTTTGTCTCTTGCTTTCAATTTTTCCATATCTCGTGTTAAGCTTAGAATGATTTTAATAATATTCATTTGCTTATAAAAAAATACATCTTTAGTTTTAATTTATTTGAATATTTCTTTTTTATTTTTTATTTTACCTTTTTGTTTTATATATGTGTTTATCTTTCCTTTAAATCCTAATCTCGTGAGATAATGTTTTCTTGTTTATTATTTTTTTCTTGTATTATTTTCAAATCTAACTTTGTTATCATTTTCTTGTAGGTTATATGTGAGAGCATTGCTTGAAAGCTAAAGAAAGAATAATAAATTCGTTCAAAGAGAAAAAACATTATCGTTAAGAATTTGATTGTTTTCATGGATAACAACAATGAACACATGAATCTTTTATTTTTTTATTACATATATAAGTCATATGTAAGTATGGATGTCAAAATAGATTTAACTTAACAAGTCAATTCACTTAATCCATTTAAATAGGTTGGACTGAATAATTGAACTCACCAGTACACATAATCCAATCCAATGCATCCCACCAATTCAACAAGTTAATAACATCGAGTTCAGTTGAGTTGATTCATAGAGTTAATATTTATTTTTTTATAATTTTAAATTGAGATATTTGTATGATTTATTATACTACTAATATAATTTATTTGTGTTTACATTATGGTTGATGTGTATAATAATTTATGTTTTTTATTTTTTATATTTTTATTTATTTGGTGAATTAACTAATGATATTTTTAACCTGTTTTTATATTTTTTTTCTTAGTCAATGCAACTCAACCCAACCCGTAATGAGTTGTGTTGGGTTGGATTAAGATTTTCAACCTAATAAATAACGGGTTCAACCCAGCCCAATCTATTTTTTGCAGAATTGGAAGTGGGTGATTGAGTTGGTCCACTTGACACCCTACATGTGAAGAATTGTTTGCACTTTATTTTTTTTCTCATTTGAATAAATAAAAATATCATTTCCTTCGTACAAGTTTATTGATCTTTTGATCTCTTATGTTCTACATTTCTATTATAATGAGACTTCTAATTGGTTTATATTCGTACATTTATGTTAAAGTTTTCTTTCAAAATATATAGATGGAATCATTAAGTAAAAAGTACAAAATAAATCAATTCAATTTTTTGTTATCCTTATATTGTAGGTAGAGCATTTGAGTTAATAGAGAATCTTTTCTTCTCCATAAGTATGAATCAACAAAGATGAATAAATATTTTTAATGTGAAAAATTTATGATAACAAAAATATAGAATAAAAGAGAGACAAGAATATGAAGCTAACTTAAAGGAAATATTTGTCATTTAACTATTATATTAAATGAAAATAAAAACAAGAAGCAGTGAAATTTCTCACATTTGGACCATGTAATTAGTTATTCCTCAAGCTGGTTGACCCAATTATTTTTCTCTTTTAACATTATTTTGAGTTTAATCATGTAGTAGGAAAATTAGTTCAGTCATCACAAAATAGGTTAATTGCACTTGTATTTTGACATATATACAAGATGTAATATTTATATAAATAATGAAATAAAATTGTTGTGCATTTTTTCTATACTAATATTTGCATTTGTTTCCTTTTCTTTATTTTAATTTTTAAATTAGTATATTGTATAGATACAATGTAGTTGTATTATTTTTTTTTCTCTAAAATTTACACAATCTAGCTCAGTTAATTAATTTCATAATCGATTTAGAAATTTACTTTTTACATTAATTGTAGCTAAAACTGATATAAAAAAGAAAATTTTTATATCAATTTTAGGCACAACTAGAAAGTAAATACTTTCTGCATATCGATTTCCAATATGATTGATATAAAAAATTTTGCATCAATTTTAGAATTGATCTGTAAAATATCTACCTTTTATAACAATTAGTTCCACGTCCACTAAAATATATTTATAAAATTGAGAAAAATTGATGTAAAAATGTTTTGTTATTGCTAGAAAAATTACTAGAACAGTTTCCTATAGTAATAAGAACGGTGTTGAATTACTTAAACTTTTCAATTAGTAAAATAAAGTTTTAGTTAACATTACCGAATACACTTTATATTGACATCTCACCTCGAGTACGACCTTCCCAACCATAAAACAAGCACCAATATGAAATGTTGCTTCCCATGCAAAATAGCTAGGTAACCTAGCTACCACCCCTTCCCCTACTTTCCAACTAGATTTTTGAAATCACTATAAACGCCATATCTGAGTTTTGAATTAAGTCCGTTTGTTTTCGCAGAAAAATCAATTGATAATTAAAATCTTTTTAATTAATGATAAATACACATTTTTTGAAATATCTAATAAAATCATGAATTAACAGTTGTTTAAAGGCTCTTTTATTGTTCACTTTGTTTAAGAAAATGACTTTTCCTTTTAAAAGGAAGCCATTTTCGCTTGGTTAAATGGTTTTTTTTTTCTCGTTTGTTACACAATAAATGAAAATGTTGTTTTCTTTTCACCATTAAGTACAATATTTCTAGAAGGTGTAATTTTTCACTAAATAAAGGAAACTGTTTTCTTTTGAAAAATATCTAAAATTATTGTAACCGACAAAAAGGAAAACGCTTTTCATACATTAGAAAACAATTAATTTCCAAAAAAAAAAATTGATAGATATTAATAACTAGAACTATAGTGAAAAGCAAATAGACAATAATAATTTTGAGATGGTAGCGTTTAATTCGTTTGGGTGAAGACTATTCAACTCTAGCTGGATAGGTGCAATATATGATAAATGTGTGGAAGAAACTCTAACAAACTCACTATCGTTCACTCTCTCTCATTCTTTCCCTGTCATTTGGGCACTGTGTCACATTACTAACTACCCTAACAGCAAAGGTTTCAATTTGTCAATTGGAGTAATAATTTTTTTCTCAGTCGAAAGTGCAATTAGTGCTGGCGGCAGACTTGTATATATTCTTCTACAGAATGATATTAGAAATAGCCACTTAGGATCACACATATCAGCACTGTAACAACTTGTGGTTGCTGTTTTTGTCGTCTAGTTCGGACTTCTAGGTTGTCGGAGATCAATGATGTCCCCTTTTCTGTTTTCTAATTAACGAGGAAAGGTTAAATTATAGGTTTGACAACTTTTCCAAAAATTGATTTCAATCTTTGTAAAATTAATTCAAGGAGGAGTTGTTCGTTTCATTTCCGCATTACCTAATTAAAATGGTGCACCATATTCTTATTTTGATTCTTGCACCTATCGCCCAAAAGAAAACAAAAAAAAATGCTTTAAATTATGGAAAACTTATAATAATATCATGCTATATGTCAAAATGAAATGAAAAGACGAGAACACATATATACGTATTTGTTTTTTATATGTTAGTGTTATTGCAAGGGAGGACTAGCTAGTAGCTCTAAAATAATTGATTATATCTAGTACGAGTTAATGCAGAGAAATGGCATATTCTAGGTTCTGTGAATATTGGTGATATGTCATATTGTTTTAATGCTGCTGGTTATAGTGGTTGAAATATTTTCTTTTTAATGTAATCATGTTGAATGATTAATGATTACACAAGTTCAACCCAAATACTAGTTGGAATCATGTTTCGCTAATGTAATTTGACAAACTAATTACATGGTTGGAAAGCCGTTGGACTTGGAGGGATGAAAGAAAAAGATAAGGATACATAATTTTTTCAATAATGATATCTCGTAACTTGTATTTATTGTCGTGAATTATTAAAAATTTGTCTAATTTAAAGTGATGAATGCAATTTAAAAAATAAATTACAAAATTATTAATTAAAAAATAAATAATTGAGATTGTGATAAAATATAAATATTTATATAATAAATCTATAAAATTGTTAAAAGTTATTTAACTTTTTTCTAAAACAGAAGTTTATAACTTTTATTTTTATTTTTTATAAAAACAGACTCTGCATTTTTTTTCCTCTAATAAAATGCACTCTTATTAATTTAAACGAACTAAGTCTCGATCTTTATGTTGTTTTTCTTTCTTTTCCTATTATATATAAAGTTTGCCCGACCTCCTATGTAACAACTATATCCAACACTAACCCATATATAAAAAATAATTGATGCCATATAATAAAGAAAAAAAAATATATTTAAGAAAATGTAAAAAGATATGGACATCAAATATCATGACCAATATAAGTGCCGGTTAGTAACTAAAAGTGGTTGCTCCATCGTCTATCAGAAAAAATTAATGATTAGGGTCAGCGAATTTAGAGCAGGATGAAAATGATTAGTGCTGTGACCTGTGGACTTTTCCTAACTAAATACATTTCTTTCACAATTGATGACGTTACGAAGAAAGTGAACTACAACTAATGCACAACTCTGTATAGCCGTATGCAAGCATAACAAAACCATTTGAAATTCAAGATACTCAATTACTTGGGGAATAAACATCTTTCTTTATAATCCTTCTTTTATCTCACTACGTAAAGGCACTCTACTATCACGCTATTGTATTTTCCTTTATCGTAATAATTAGTTGTAAATGTTTACGAAAAAACAGATCTATTCAAACACAATATTTCCCCACCAAATAAAGAGTTTGTTTGTTCTTTTAATTGTTTATTCAAAAAATGTTTCTAAAAATTTAATATAATTAGATAAGCTTTTAAAAACTAATATCAATAAATAAATAAATATATATATATATATATATATATATATATATATATATATATATATATATATATATATATATAAAAGAGTATATCAAGCAAAAACTTGCAGTTAGTGTGTGAATATTTATAAAATGGATATTACAACCATATATTAATTAAAATTAAAAATCTATTAGTAGCTATATCACTATTTAAAAATATTATGTGCATTTATATTTTTATCTTGATTCTTAAAATATGATTTAATGGTCTATATTTAATTTATAGTTTTTATTTTATATAATCACAAAATTTTTTATTTTATATATAATTTTAATCATTCATCTATAATTATCTATGGTTGTGTTATTATTATCACATAGCGAAAGGAGTAAATATATGAATCATATAATTATATATATGAATTATTAAAATTAAAAATTATTTATATATGGTCACTTAAAAATAGCATAATTAATTTTAAATTAATGGTGAAATTACTGGATAGTTTGCTGAGAATGGTTTATTTAAATCCCTATGTCATAAGTTGTTTTCTCATTGAATATAATTGATTATGAAAAAGACATTGAATTATTTCTTTTAAAGTCTTTTAGAAATGTTATATATGAATTAACAATAGTTTATCAAAATTTGTCTAAAATTTAATTTTAAAATAATTTACTTTATAGTATTTAAATAAACTTGGAATTCTAAACTTATTTATTTTATCATTAATTATCTTATTAGAACTAAGAGCTATTAAAATGGGTCATTTGGTTTAGTGGGATAAGACGTGAAAAATGTATCATATAAAATTTTGTATAGATTACATATTTGTTGGCTCGGCTTGGTGCATTAATCCATTAAGGTGAGCTAAATTGTCTAGTTCTTTTTAGGCCTCAATTTTGATAGCACCGCTTAGTTAGATCATTGAATAAGTGATGTAATTTTGAATGCTTTAAGAGAAAATGTACTTTATCATAGTAGTATTAAGAACATGAGTTTAAATATCGTACCCAAGGGATAAGTGTATACGATTACTAATTTTTAAAATTTTTTTATGTAATTTAGACAAACAAATATTATTTTGGAGAGGGGTTGTGCAACTAAAATAGTAGCAAAAGAAAATAAAGCAAACAAAAGTAAATAAAGTAGATCGAGATATTTGAATTTAATTTTTTGAATTAAAAATTATGGTTTCATCTATGTTTTTCTTCCTTAATCTCAGTTTCATGCAACTTTTTGAACTAATCTTCCATGTTACTAATTTTATCTCTTAATTCTATTAGGAGACATTGGTATAATACTCTTAATATTATTTGTCTTAGGATGGTTTCATGTTGGTCATGTAGAAATTCATGCTCAAGTAAGCATTAAGAACATAAAAGTTTATTAATAACTAACTAAATAAGAAATTTACAGAAAAAGTTTGGTCGTGCAATCTTTTTAAATCTAATTGTTTTATAACTCCATCAACTAATTATGGTACAGTCGCTACTAATTAATCTATTTAAACATGTAAAGGGTGATCACTTCCTTACAAGGATATTAAAATAATAAAAAATTTAATTAGCGAAGAAAAGAAAAATAGAAAATTATATTAAAAAAAAATGATTAAGGATTCTAAGCATAAATTACACTATAACTCTTAAAAGATTGTTTAGTTACTCATATATCTAGCAAAAATGAAGCAGGCTAAAGCAAACATAAAGAAACAAGGAAAAGAATAACCTATCATGGTCAGGGGTTCCGCTCATCCAATTTGTATTATGTCTTGAGCCTTTCAAAACTTCCCATGGTGCCCTTAGAGAGCTTTAAAACTAAGGAGAAGCACTAGACGAGTGATGAAGTATGAGAGACTAAGTTGTGGAGTACTAGGATGATCTGATGATGGGATGTCTCCTTTATGCTCTCTCACTACTCCCTTTTATATTGCGCGAAGTGAGCCTCTCTGGTGGACTTGCTCCCTCTTATATTTTCTCATTTTTCTGCCCATGAACCTATATTGTGTTAAACTCAGGAAAAAAATTAAATTACCCATGATATATATTAAAAATGGTAAGATTTTTACCAAAAATCTATTAGCATTAATATATAAAACTTCGATTTATTAATCAGCCCACCGAGTTGGGCTAATTTTGACAACTCTAACCCCACTATTTATTACATGCAAACACACATAGGTGAGTAGATGATAAAAATATATATAAAGGAGTATGTAACAAATTCATTTTACAAATTAAAACTAGAACGAAAGATGTGGTATGGAGTTGTGAGGGGAATAAGAATATGAAATTTGATGGATTTAATTTCACAATCTATCAAAGATACTACGAGACTCTTACGAATGAGGTATGTGAAATGGTTCGTGAATTTCATTGTTACACCAATCTCACAAATGATATGTTATCTTCATTTATTACCTTGATGCTTGAAAAGAACAATCCATAAAAGGTTTTTGACTTAAAAACCTATATCTCTAAATAGTAGTGTTGATAAAATTATATCTAAACTACTAACTACTTGGTTAAAAAAGATTTTCGGGACTGTAATTTTCTCTTATCAAATAGCTTTCCTACTAAACCAACAAATTTTAGATGACATACTTTTGGTTAATATATTGGTGGATTTACAATGTTTATTTTTAAGATTGACTCTGAAAAGGACTATGATCAAGTGAATTGGAATTTATTTATTTTTTAGATTATATGTTGCATAGATTGGATTTTTGTGAGAAATAGAGAACTTGGATTTAGGTAAGTGTATTCCATAGGAAACTCTTTGTTCTTGTTAATAGTTGCCTTACAAAGGAGCTACCTATTTTTAAGAGTTTAAGGTAAGGGGATCTCTTGTCTCCCTTTCTTTTTCTAATTCTTGTTGATGATCTATGTAATTTATGAACAATGTACTTTTTCTTGAAAAATTTTATGATTTATTGTTTAACGAGGGGATCAATATTTCTTTGTTGTAATACGTAGATGATACTTTGCTAGTTAGGTAGGCAATAATTGGAAGTTCTATGAGCTTTAAATGTTGTGCTCTATGGATTTGAACTTTTGTCGAGGTTAAAGAGTAATTTTGGTAAAAATATTAAAATTAATATGGATGTATTTTTTCTTTTTACAATAAAGTCTAACTTTTTTCATTGTGGTATTGATAGTTTTCCTTTTAAGTTTTTAAGACCATTGACAGGTACAAAACCTAGAAAAATTGACACTTGAATGTTGTTTATTTAGTTAATTAACAATATGGAAATGAAAGAAGTTGTCTTTACGTGGTCAGATTGTGCTGATGAATTTAGTTTTACATAACTTACTCTTATATTTTTCTTCTGAAAACATGACCCACTTAAAATTATATTGGTAAAATGAGACAAAAATTATCAAGTGAATTCTTGTAGTGATTTGGATAAAGGATCTATATCTTTTTAACTTTGGCATGTTAGATAAATGAAAGTGGTGTTTTCTTGTATATTCAAATTTTATTTAAATTTCACTATTATCTTATAAGTACAATAATATAGGATGTCTTCTTTTAAAGATTATTTGGTCATCTTTTTCTAACTTAGTTTGGTAGAAGAATATGTGCATGATAAAGAGGATTAATAGTATGTAGATATCCTTTTTTATCCGGTGACAGAAAAGGGGAAGGGGACAGGATGGAGGAAGCAGTATAGGCAAAATGCTCCTCCAAAAGCAGGAAAAAGACAAAAAGGTGTTAGGAAAAACAACCTAGGGAGGCAGGCTTAACAATCTTACACTCCCTAATGCACCTTGGGCAGATGCCACCGAGATGCGGAGTTGTGTGCCTCAAGTCGGGTCATCTCATCCTTGCGAGATGGGGAGTTGTGCACCTCAAGCCGGGTCATCTCATCCTTGCAATCCCGCGGGAATGCAGGGAGTGTGGAGACACGTCCGCCATGATGGTTAGAAAAAGGGGAGGAGTGATCACCACCGCATTTAAGGTAGGATCATCGCATTAATGGAGGAAGCCCCCTTGGAGGGCACTGCGACATTAAATGGACCTAAGAGAGAGTCACCGCATTAATGGTGAAAGATCTCCTTAGGAGATCTTGAAGATGGTGAGCGGGCCTATAAAAAGCCCCAAGTTCGAAGGGAAAAGGGTCGAAAAAATTTCTATCACAAGAACCCCAAGAGAGAATTAGAGAGAAAGTGAATAGTGAGAAAAAAGGAGTAGAAAGGAATCTCCAAAAGTGAAGAAGATGCTAAGAAGAGAAGAAAGCAAAGATGCATCCACTCTTCAGTGAAAGACAAGGAGAAAACACCTGGATATCAGGTAAAAATCACTAGAACTCCTCATTGTGCACATTAGCTTAGGAATATTTAGCTTCTAAGCAAACCCATTCTCCAAGTTAATAGTCTAAAGATATATATTGCAGTCCATGGGCTAATTTTGACCGAGAGCCGGGACCGACCGAGAACCGACACTCTTTGGTCTGGCCTAGAAACACTCTCCACTCTTAAATTACCCACATTCACCAAGTCCTACTCGGCACGTTAGCCTAGTTGACACCTAGTCGACACTCTCACTTGACTAGGTTGGTCTCGACCTTTCTCATCATCAAACCCTTTAAGTCTCGGCTAAAACTATGTAAACTTTGATTTCTCCATTGCAGTAGGAGATACGTAGGAGCAAGAGGTGACTCTTGTCAAGTTCACCCAATAAACCAAAACACCCTGTAAATATCCATTATTCTATGAAAGTTGAAATTTGTAACATAAAAAATCATCTTTTATTTCATGCATCTAGTTAAGGTAACTATTTTTAGATAGACGTGGTGGAACGCCGATGTAATCCCTACACGTAACCAACTCCCGAACACACACTCTGATTCTCAGACCAGCCTTGTTTAACCCAAGATTTCCTGACGTTTATCTTAAAATGTCGGTGACAACTCCTGTCACGAAATTCTTTTTTTTCAGAAGGAAATCAGATTCTACAACATCCCTAATTTCGTCGACATAGTCGTGACCTTAGTTGCACTAGTGTGTTTCAACTTTAATTTACTAAATGTGTGAAAAGAAAGGTTAAAAGTGAAGAACAAGTTGAATTTTGATTTGAACTTATAAAATTATTCTATTCCTACTAGAATATTTTTAATACTCCACTGCTTAATAAAACTTTTCTTATAAAAATATATTGCACGGTACAATAAGTTGGTGCATCACATTAAGGTAGATAGCCTCATAATATCCATATTAAGAATTTAATTTTTATTAGACGTGAACTATACTAATAGAAATAAATTTAGTGCCTACATGACGTTTTCTTGTAGTTGGGAGTTATTGCAAGGAAAACCACTCCTCACATATAGCGTGATGAATTTGATGGAAACAAGCTCATGTATTTTCATATTTTTGTTAGAAAATATTTTTGTAATAATTACTTAAAAAACATGATTTAGAATAATCTAAAGGAAAAAGGGTAAACTATTACGAAGTGTTTTTTTTTTTTTTATGTTTTTCAACAGTAAAATAAATAAAGGGAGTATACATACAACGAATACTCCAACTTGAATATATGACCTCTAAAGTTTGAAGAAACTAAAATAAGAAAGACACCACACTTTTTTAACAGAATATTATTTCTAACAAACAATATTATACTCTTTTCTAACAAATTTTTGAAACCTATATATAAATAACTTCATGCACGGCATATAGGATTAAGTATTGAAAGGGTTTCTGTTTAGTACTAAAATTTATTTTTCAGTTAATCCTGAAATGGGTATGATATCCCATTAACTGGAAGATCAACTTCTATTACAATTCTAAGTATTTAACGTAAGCAATCATTTAAGATTCATATTTTCGGCAAGGCTACTTAATTAATCAAATATTGATTAATTGATATCAAGCAATATTAAAATAACCTCCAAACTATTAAACATGTAAATAACTTATTATTTTAACTTAATTATTGATCTTAAGTTAAAGTTCTAAATATACAATTTTCTTAAATATTTAACGAAAAACCTTTCTCAACCATGATTAATGATCGTACGTATTTGGTTGGAATAATACTATATATCTCCGTATAAATACTTGTGATCTTAAATAAATTAAAAAAATCCGAAGAATAGCCAGATTTATTGTGCACCTAATTCATTGGTTAATACTCACGAAGCAATCAAAATGACACAGATCATATGCGATTAATAACTTTTTTATAAAAGCCTGAGATTTGGTGGTTGTATATGCAGTATAATGAATAGTGTACAGTGACAGATAAGGTACTGCGCAAAAGGTTTAGTCTTAAAAAGAAAAGGGAAACATTACATTAATTAATTAATTAATTAGTTGAACCAAATTGCGTACAGTAGATAGATATGGGGGCGTCATGTGTAGCTCATTTTCACTCTGTTATGGGCAAAAACGAGTCGACACATTTAGTCGTAATATTTAAAATACAATTATTGACACATCTTCTCAGTTTATAGCATACGAAAGGTGGTCAAGAGAGACAACAGCAACTGCCGATTGCGCGTTAATGGGTGCTGAAGAAGAAAGGAGGGTGCCTGCTGACGCAACAAGGTCAAGTAACGGTGGTCATATATTTTTTGCGACTGATGCTGATGCTAATGTAACAATGATAGAGGTTGTAACTCACGTACGTTACATATAGTAAAAATTCAACAAACGCCTCTTAAGAAATGATAGTTCAGTCACTCCACGTTATTCCATATTAAATTCAAAGCCATCCATGACGATAATTTTATTGGATTTATGTGGTTAATTTTGATCTAAAATTTATTTGAAATTGAGACAAGATTTAGGGAAGAAAATTAAAATAATTCTCTCTTATATATTATTAAAAAAAAAATACGGTTGTATACGTAAATTTTGAACAAGGAAAAAGTCAATTCATCAAAATTAAGTTTATATGGTTTTTTAAATATATGTTTGTCATATCTTTTAGTGTCTTATTTCCCATTTTTTCACAAAATTTGAGTATAGAATTGACATAATAAGTTTAATTTATTAATTTAATTATTTAACTCGTCATTTTTATGGATTGAATTATGTACAAAAACTTACCAGCTCGCATAACTTGCGGCGGGTTATAACAAGGCTAGACGTATTAACTTACTAGACCATCTTTCCCATTCCCTAATTTTAAGTAGTCTTTAAAACCTCGGAATCTAATTTAATTTCCATTATTTTCTAATTCTTGTTTTGTCTAATGTATTCATTTTTCAAGTCATTCATTTAAAAAAAAAAAGTGTCTCTTTATTGAATTTATTTTTTCTTTTATTTTGATAATTTAACATGACAACTTGTCAAAAGATAGAGTGAGTTGGCTTTTCTAAATCATTTTAAAAAATGGACCAACCCATTTTACCCTGTTTTTGGAAGGTATGCGATATGTGAATAGTTTGATCTAGGAGTGTTCAAAATTCACTAAACTATTTTAAACCATCAACCTGATTTAAAAAAAAAATTCAATTAAACTAATAATCGAAAAACTGAAACTAAAAAAATCATATTTTTTTGAAATACAATAAGCTGACAAAAAGGGATTATATTCAAAACATGAACCAAACACATATGATTTAACTAATTTTTTTAAAAAATAATCTGTGTATTTTTATAAACTTTCTAAAAGAGCTTTTTAAAAAGTGACTATTTCTTTAAAAAAAAAATACCAAGTGTAGTTAACTTATTAGATGAGAAAATATCATGACAAATTCACTCTGTTGACCTTAACTAAATGGTAGGTTTTACTCATTTATTAGTACTCAATATAACACTCACCTTAGTCAGCTAATAGGGAGTCAACTATATCAACAAAAACATTAATCGTTACAACTCAAGTCTATGAGAAATTCAATCCAAAATACTAGTCTAGTGGATAGAATAGATAATAAAGATCACTTAAGTACTACTATATTGAGGTTTCTCACGTTATCCATGCACTAGATCATTACTTCATTCTAAAGAACTGCAATATGTCCCTGTTACTAAATAGTATTTAATGTCTAAAAAAATCACCAAAAAATTTGATATTTAATGTCTAAAAATCTCATTAAAAGTCTTTTAAATCGTGTTATGGATATTAAAGTACTAACCAATAAGTGAAACCTTAAGTAATAAGTTTTTGTTAACCAGTCGAGAGATTTATGTACTATTAACTGTATAAGCATGTAGAAGTAGTACTCCAGATTTAGTCCATTCGTCTTTTCCACACATTCATGCAGTAATTAGTATATTGGTATGGTTCGGGTCTTAAATACGTATTTTAAATTTGATTTATTAAGAGTAAATATGAGCCGTTCAATCTTTATCTAACGGCTCTAAGTTGCTAACCGCGTAAATGCAATTATTCTCGTAGGCAAAAGGTACATAAATAGACGGGGTACGGATGAATTAGATATTAAACTATTTTTCAAAAATAAATAGACATCTGTTAGAATTAACTAAGTTATTAATGGACCAAGTTATTTTTAAATTATGAAGCAAAACAATATAAACTTCTTGCTTCATCACAAGTCCGATTTTATGTATTTTTTTTTTCTTCTTGTGAAATCTACACAAATATTATTTGGAGATGCTTGATATATTTAAATTTTATTTAAGACTTGAACAGACATTTGAAAGGTGAAGAGAGTGTTAATTAAGCTAAAAAGCTTCAATATTGGTCTGCTCATATAAATAAAATTTGCACATACCAATCAAGACAACGATTGTTTTCTATATTAATATGCATGCTTCTGACCTTAATTTAAGTATTGACAACTACTAAGATAGGGGGGAGATTATAACCAAGAAAGAATGAAAGCAAGAAGCTGCAGGGTGAGCAAGAGAGACAAAGTATGGTGTATGTATGAAACAAAATATGACAATGTCAAATTCAAAACCACAAAAAAAAAAAAAAATCCTATTTTTTACATAAGCAACTTTTCCCAACTTGTTACCATCCATCACATTTTTCTTGTTTTCATTATAGGGGTCCTACGCTTATATTCTTTTATTTATTTAAATTTTTTTTTCTTGTTGCGGTGGTTGCAGAAGCCAAACATGAAAGAGAAAGGAATAAAAGTGAGATAAAGAGAGAGCTGGGTATGTATGCATCTATAGTCTCTAGAGAAAGAGAGAGAGATGGGTTAATTTTGGCCATGGTCCATGGTTGTTTCAGAGGTGCTTTTCCATGGAGATTTTAAGGTCAGAGGTCGTAGTTGTGGATGTGGGCGTGCGCCCTTACTCTTCTAAGATGCCTACAACGTCCAACCCTGTGGGGCCCCTAAGTGATACCCGCATACACGTGGCCCCCACACACATTTTTCCCTCAACAGTACTGTAAACTTAAACTCTCTTCCTCCATCTTTCTTGGTAGGTGGCACTTCTCCGAGAGCATAGTAAAACTAACCCCACACTTCATTATATTATAAACCATATACCCAATTGGTTATTGGTGTCTGGTGTCCCTTCAACCTTTAAAACAAACAAATCCATTTTCTTTTTTTCTTTTTTTCTTTTTCACTATTTTTTTAATACAATTTAATTCCATGCTGTGTATCCTTTGGTCCTTTCTGTCCCACAGCACATATATATAGTCTCCCTTTACATACTCATTCCAGTACACACCACCTCATTATCTTTCTTTCCTATCCTTCCTTCTAGTGTACCCATTTTGAATGCGTTCTCTCTCTTTTCTTTGGGTCCCCGGTGAATCTACAACCACTTCCTAGCTAGCTAGCTAGCTTCTCTTCTTGCTAGCTACCATCGACCACTCTCTTGGTTAACCACCTGAATGCCGGAAAACATGAGCATATCTGTGAATGGCCAATCTCAAGTCCCACCTGGCTTCAGGTTTCACCCCACCGAAGAGGAGCTTCTTCAGTACTACTTGAGGAAGAAGGTCTCTTATGAGAAGATTGACCTCGATGTCATTCGTGACGTTGATCTCAACAAGCTCGAGCCATGGGACATACAAGGTGATCATCACTCTCTCATACCTGTGTAATATAAAACCATTCATGTCTCCCTCCTTAGCAAACAAACTATTATTACATAGTCTCGTCTCACCACGCGTCTATAGCCTTAACTAATCTCTACTTGAAGCGTAATCAAGTTTCTGAGAGTGGCTTAAGCTCTTGGGATGGTTATTTTCGTGATATGTTGGTTCATGACGCACTCACTCGTCAAAACAATATGAATATAATATATAGCTAGATATATATCTTTTATTTTTGGTGTTTATGGGTAGCTAGTCTTTGTTGCTTTTGATTTCTACTCACTTTTTCTAGCTTCTTTGTTTTGCGTCTCACATGGGAGGTAATGATGTGTTGGAATATTCAATATTGCATCATGAGTCATGACACGAATCACGGCATCATTTTGAGGGGTTTCTTTTTCTTCTTTTGGCAGAGAAATGCAAAATAGGAACAACTCCACAGAATGATTGGTACTTCTTCAGCCACAAAGACAAGAAGTACCCCACAGGAACGCGCACCAATCGCGCCACTGCTGCGGGGTTCTGGAAGGCCACCGGCCGTGACAAAGTTATATACAGCAACGGGAAGAGAATTGGAATGAGAAAGACTCTGGTTTTCTACAAAGGAAGAGCCCCACATGGCCAGAAATCCGATTGGATAATGCATGAATACAGACTAGACGACAACAACACCAGCGACACCAATATCGTAAGCATCTCGAACACAAACAACTAGTTAGTTAGTTAGTTATGATTTGTAGCTAAATGATCTAGTTATTACAAATAGAAATTTCACCCATAACGTAAAGATTTTTAATGTGGCTGTAATGTTTATATGTAATATCAAGAAATGCGACGAGTAATAAGACTTTGATTATAATAGTTAGTTATAAGTTGGTGTTTACAAATTTGTTTGAATAGGTGTCGAATGTGATGGGAGATGGTGGTCAGGAAGAAGGGTGGGTGGTGTGCAGGATATTCAAGAAGAAGAACCATCTGAAAACCCTAGACAGCCCGTTAGGTTCGGGGGAAGGTAGAAGGAGCCACTTGTTCGAGTCGTGTGACGAGGGAGCGTTGGAGCAGATACTTCAGCAAATGGGAAGGGGTTGCAAGGAAGAGAGTAGCTACGAGGGGAACTACAACTATGGAAGGTTCGGGAGACCCTATGAGACAGGCCTGAACAATGGCGGCGGGTACAATGACAGGTTCATGAAGCTGCCAAGCCTAGAGAGCCCAAAATCGACGAGCATGGAGAGCCAGCAGAACAACAATAATAATAATGTTGATAACAATGAACATAATAATGGGTATCATCCCATTATTCCAGTAGAGATGGGCACGGACAATGAAGGGTCATTCCCAACCCACCAGGTGAGTGGTGGTGACCCCAACATGGTGGTAGGATCATCATCGTTGATGGTAGGATCAAGTGGTGGAGGCCTCACCAACTGGGCTGCGTTGGACCGATTGGTTGCCTCTCAACTCAATGGCCAAACAGAGGCTTCTAGGCAACTGGCATGCTTCAATGACCCCACCATGGGGTATTGCACCAGCGACCATGATCTGCAATTGCCCACCCTCCGATCTTCATCAACGCCTTCATCAACGTCAACACACACCAGGCCTTCTGCTGCACCCGCATACATCAATCCCACACACGACTACACCAGCGAGATTGACCTTTGGAACTTTACTCGCTCCACCTCCTCCTTGTTGTCATCCTCCGAACCACTCTGCCACGTGTCCAACACGTCAGTCTAGCCCAATAAATCAAATAATAATAATAATAATAATAATCATAATAATATAAATATCCCCCCTCGTCCCTCCCATGTTCGATTGTTAAATATAGAAATAATTAGTCTTGGATCGTATATCATGTTTAATTAGTTCTTCTCAAGTCAGTCAGAGGATTATTATTACAGACTGTTAAATGTGATAATTCTCCTAGTATACATTTTACTTTAATTAGCTTAATTCGACTCTTGTTGGTATAATATTTTATTGACAATGGTCTTTTGTAAATCTTTCTTGATTATAAGTCCATCCATCTTTTCGTAAATATACGAGTTTTCGCAAAGTGTATCAGAGGACTTAATTAATCAATAATCTAATATATATATATATATATATATATATATATATATATATATATATATATATATATATATATATATTATAATTGAATGGAATTAATCGGAATATGTTAGATGGATATAAAGGAGAAGAGGGTGGAAAGAATTGAAGTTATTAGATGGGATGGCATTGTCAACCATGGGTCTTTGCTTAATCACGATGTCTACCATTATTTTTTATTTTTTTTTTAATTTAATTTTGGAGCGGGGGATTCTTGGTGGTCTAGAGGGGGATATTGAGAACTAACGTTGAATTGGGAGTGTGATATTTATTTAATATATAAATTTGTTCTTGTAACTGCAATTATAAGGACCTTACTTTATTTTCATCCAGTAAGATGATGATGATGGATTAGTAAGGTCATGTTTCAAATAATCATCTGCTGTTCGTCTTTGTGTCACGTGGTTTGTCGGTTTGTTAGAGGAAGGTGCAGAGGCCATGGTTGGGCTTGTCCTATTGCACCAACACTCTCTAATTACCAAAAGGAAGTGCTCCACGACATGGGCTCCCCTCATACATGCATGAGTACAAACGCAATACTTTCACATAGACCGAACTAGAGAGAGAAAGAGAGCGACGGCTAATAAAGCCTCCACATAGCTTTAGGCAAGTCAAAAGAGAATCTCAAAGGCCTCCTAATTACGTAAGCTTTGCATATTGATTTCGTCACTAATCTGGGGGTAAAGGGTAAAAAAGAAAGTGACCAGTGTTTTTCAACATCAAAGGCAAATTAATATCGTATACATGTCCACCACTTTCTGTATATTGCCTTGTTTTTATTATTGTTTTCAAAAACTGTACTTGGATTAATTCCATGCACAAAATGCCCGAAACAAAATTGTACTCAAATGTTTCTTCTTCAACTATATGACACACTACGGCACATAGGATATATTTCCTTTTCTCTTTTTAATTTCCTCGTTAAGGAGGGGGCTCAATTTTCAAATTATCAAACGTAAGGTATAGGTAAGGGCCAAGGGGCTCGTTTGGATTTTGGTCCACTCACTTTCTTTTTCTCTTTCTCTCTTTCACACTTATATATTGTTGTCGGATCTGCTCAAATTTTTTCGTGCCAGACTAATTATGGAAAAGGAAAATGGATTTTATATTTAATTTTATTTATCTTCTTGGCGAATCTAGTATTTCTAAGATCATTACGAGGACTTGCGGCTCATAATTGCGATCTTAATTAACGTATGATGTTGTCTTTCCTTGCTTTGCCTATCGGCTTGCGAAGCACATGAATATCCCTAAAGATGGATTATGATATATAAACACTAAAATTAACAAACAACCATAGTATCTGTTTTCCTAACTTCTTTCTTTAATTAATCAGCTATATTCGTCTTCTGTGGGGAATATTGTGGGTTGGAAAGTTCATTTGGTGCAAGGTTAAAGAGTCAAATAACTGGAAGTTCATCGTCCTTTAGCAGGGGCCCGAATGGATATCAATTTCTTATTTATCATATTTTATATTTGATAAAACTAAATATATGTTTTACAATTAAAACTACCAAAATCACATGTTTAATATATGATTTTACCATATGATACTTAGACAACACAATAATACAATCACCCAATTTCATAAGACTTAAAATCCATGATGAAAAATTTGTGTTTCACTTAACCAAAAAAACACTTAATCCAAGGCAGGAAAACCAAGAACAAAAGAAAAACAAAGGTTTTCCTAAGATGCTAAGAAATAAAAATGAAAAATCGTATTAAAAGAAAAAATAATTGCATTTTTAATATAATAATTTTTTTTAAAAAAATATGCTTTCATTTATTTAACATTAATCCTAATGCCTATGTTCTAATAATAATAATAAGTCTTGAGGTTGAAATAATTTACAATTCACATACGCTTTATTCTTTAGTAAAAAGTGAAAATAATTTTAGCATATTTTTTATACTATAAGATTTATATTTTTATCATACTAAAAAAGTACAAATTAGTTTTAGTTTTATTTATTTCCTATTCCATTATCCATTTCCTGAAACAGGAAGTAGGTAAAGCAAGAGAAATTGATGCAAATATTGTCAGATATAATTTCCAAGGTAGAAATTGGGCAAGTTAAAAAGTAAAGTGGTAAGTTGGTGGGGTTTGAGAACTTGATAATATTTTTGTAAATAGAGAATACTGTTCCCCCATTGGTCCTGCTCATTGAACGCCAAATATTTTTTAACTACTAGCTTATAATAACGGAGAAGAAAGTAACAGGATACATGCATGCGTGTTATATTTATTATTGTTGATTTATTTTGAGAAGTCACTTAACGACGAAGGCGAAGTGGTTTGATCATGAAAATTTCAGAAGGATAATGAGAAGGGTATGCAATAAATTAACAATTGAATTAATTCCGGAATTTAAGGCCATGCCACCAACCACACTACATAGGGCCTTTACGTTCTTTTATTCGTCGAATTATCTGATAACGACCCAATCATCATCTCAGCTACCCCTAATCTCTGTCCCCCTACACTCTACAAAGTCCTTAACCTCTCATGCTTGCTTTTTCTCCAATTTTCAACAGTCATTCTTATTCATTTGTTATAAAATTAAAAAGAATTTAATCTCTCTGTAAATAAGGTAATTTTTATTTTTAATCCTTAAAAAATATATCATCTTTTTTAGTTTTTTTTAAATAAATTATACAAAGTTTTATACAGTCATTCAAATTACAAATTATCATATATGTTAATTTTATTAATTTTTATAATAATTATCTTAAATTTATATTAATGATAATTTATTATTGAATGATAATATTAAACTATTTTATACTGTCAATACATTATTATTAAAAACAAATTATAAACAAGTCATATAATAAATTATTTTTTAAAATAAAAAAATGTTACTTATACAATAATGAAAGAAAATGAGAGAAGAAAAGGAACGAGATGTGATAAATGATATAATGAAAAGTGATGAAAAAAATTATTTATTTTATAAATAACCAAATTCTTAAAAATATATAATGAGAGAGTTAGGTTTTACCGATATATATCTTGCATTTTAAGTCTTTATTGAATAATATTATAAATTTAGGGAACTTCATATACTCGTCTTATAGACTTCTAGAATATCATAGAAATTTAAATATGGAAAATGCTACTTAATATGTAAAAGATCGACAAAAACTAAGCACAAATATTGACGTGGATGATTTTCATTTGATTTTTTATTTTTTTCAAGTTATTTTATTTGTTAATTAATCAATAAAAATCCTTCTCTTTGATTTCGAACAAATTCGTGTGTAATATTTTCCTATCATACAGCACTAAATTTTTTTACAATTAACGTAGAAAACTACCAATATCACTCTTGTTATAAATTTTAATGACATGATTAATATTCCTCCTTATATTAGCATTTCAATATGAGAAGTATACTTCTTCCGAATATATATCATTTTAAAGAATACAACTTAGTCATTGTAACTAAGTTTAAATCTTCATTATAGCTTTCATATATAGTATAAAAATCATATTTTAGATAATTTCTGATTAGTATTAACTATGCATAAAATTAAACTCATTTTATTTCATTCAGAAATTTTTAAGTATAAATAAGTCGTTTTTATATATAAGTTTTTAAACACATACTTCTTTAACTCATTTACAGAGAAATTACTTACCAAGAAATCTTTCTTACATCCCATAAAATGTAACATGGTTGGATATGAGACTGGACTTCTCTAAAATTAAAAAAAAAAAAAAAAAAACTTTAGAGAATAAAGTGTAAAGTTATAATTAATTATTGATTATAAAAAATAATGATTAATATTTTAATAATTTTATAATTAATTATATAGGTGTGTATATAAGTTATTTTTAACCATTATTTTTTAATAAAAAAATAAGGTTTAATTGTATTTTATATCTTATTCTTTTCTAATTTTGCGCATTTTATTTTTAGGTTTTTTTTTCATATCGTATTTCTCTACTTTTAAATTTTAAAAAATGTTCTCATTTGTTAGTTGTCATACATTGTTATTACTTGGTTGAGTGTAACGTGGTAACATTGAATAAAAGTATCATATATATATATATATATATATAATAAATCTTTTGAGTGACACATCAACATAAAAGTTTCATGTTATAGGCGAATATTATCACATTGTAGTCAACTGATAACAATAGTTAAATTAACTACATGAAAGACAAAATTCACGAAATTATAAAATAAGAGGATAAAAAGTAAAGTTAAACCAAAAAATTATAAGTAGATTTGAAATAGTTTTTTTTTAATATTTCATGAAATATAAATCTTTTACTTTAAAAAAAAATTTCAATGATTTTTAAAAGAATATATAAATTATTAAATTTTTAAAAAGCTTAAATATATTTTTTGTTCTCGTAAAATAAGTAAGTTTTTATTTTAATTCCTATAAAAAAATTTAATCAATTTTTACCGCTCTAAAATTTGAATAATTATTTTTTTATCTTTATTACTATGAGGCACTTATTAGTTACTTATGAATTCAATGAAAGGTTAAATGATTATCACAAATTACACACTAGTGTTTATAATATCATGTTAACACAAGATATTTTTTTTAAAATTCTATATCTCTAAAATAAATGTTATTTATCTACATTAAATTAAAAATTAATGTCTAAAAATAATTATTTCAAATTTTAGATGATGAAAATTAAATAAAAATATTTTATAAAGATTAAATAAAAAAATTTACGATGACTAAAATCAAAATTCATTTATTTTATAGAAATTATAAACATATTAAGTTTTTTAAAAAATTATTAAAACTCAAAATTCAAAATAATTTTAACTTTAGATTCTAAGTTTTTAAGTATTCTGTCCTCAATTGTATATTTGGCCCTCTATTATAATTAATAATGTGTGATATTTTGGTCCTCTAATAAAAAAAAATTCAAATTTAATCCTTTAAATTTCTTAAATGTTATAATCAAGTCTTTAGTCCAAATTCACCCATTAAATATCTGATATCTCCCAAACTTAAAAAAAAATATAAATATATATATAAAAATGAGGAGTATCGTAAATTTGATTTATATTTATGAAACAGAGTGATGAATGTATAAGTTAGGAAAAATACGAAGGATGCGTGAGTATAAGTTACACACCGTGTCGTTGCGATCTTACTATATAAGTCTATCTAAACCCTTTTCTTTATTTTCTCTCCAACTGCTAAAGTGGGAAAAGGATAAAACATGCTTCTCCTGTTTCGTGTTTTTTGGTTCCCCCTTTATCTTATTCTAAATTCTGTGACTCATTATTGCAAATCAGGTGGCCTGATTGAAACTTTATCACTTCTTTTATCAACCTCTTTGAAACATATATACTTTGTCAACTCTATTAATAATTAATAAATTTAACATAAACACTCTATTTATTTTCTGAAAAAATCAATTAATTACTCAATCACATTTGTGAATTTCAATCAAATTTAAACAACGACATAAGATTCCAAGTGAGTTAAAAGTGACAAAAAGGAAAGTTTCTGACAAAATAAAATATACTGCTTTATTGTTAAAATATGACATTTAAATAAATAATAATAAAATCAAATAAATAAATAGAGAGAGTAATATACACTAAAATATATATATACAAAATATATTCGTGATTTTTTTTAAGTCCAAATTTTGCGTGTAAAGGAGCGTAAAAACAGTTGTAATCCACAACCAAAGATCTTGATACCATTCTAATAATTTAGGTTCATCTTTGCTAAGAAAAGGTTGTTAGAAGTATTTTTTTAAGTATTTTCCAATGTTTACAGTAAAAGAAATCATGATTTTTCTGGTTTCGCAACAACTAATCAGCCAAACTTTTTATTAAGTGAAATGAAATAAGTTTTTTTTCTGAAAAAAGAATAAAAATTGTTAATAACTATGAACTAAATTATAAAATAAATAGTACGCCAAACAAATGTTGAACATTATTTAGATAACGTTTTCTTTTTTTTCTTTTTTTTTTTTTTTTTTTTTTGCTATTGTTTATGCTAAAGATATTTCTTAACAAGATGGTGCCAAAAATATCTCACTACATCATAAATTATATTTACATACAGGATAAGAAAGTAAAGGCAAGACGTCACTAATATAAAACCAATTAAGTACAGTCAAAGATTAATTCCACAAGTAGAAAATCTCAAATTTAAACGAATAGATGGAGAATCTATTAGTAAATTATAGAATTGAATGATGCCACAAAATATTCTATTATTGTAATCATGATATTCTTAGCAACTTTTAAAATTGTTCTTGATAAACATGCCGACTTAGTTCGGGTAACCTTGAAACGCATTTAATATTGAAATTGAATAGTGTACAAAGGTGAAACTTTATGCTTTGAGACCATAGATATTAAGACAGAGAGATATTCAACATATTTATTTTCCATTCAACTTTTATCACATATTAAATTACCAAACACAAAGTCTTAGTGATGTGAAAACATCATCAACAAAAATTTGATAAGAAAAGTAACATAGAGGACCAGAAAACAAGCCGTGCGGTAAGAAAAAAGGTAGAAGTTTTACACATATATGATTAGTTAGAAAGAATGGAGGAGGAGAACAAATAGAAATACAAGAATGTGCTTAGAAAATGGAATGCTACAATGAATGAAAATGAAAACTTAACGGCATGGTATTAGTATATCTAGATAGTGCGAAGTGCAAGCTAAAGGAGATAATCAGATTGTGCAAGAAAATAAGGTTACTTTTCTTTTCATTTTGCATCATTGTTATCTGGACTCAACATTTGCTTAATTATGCTCTTGAATTTGTGTGTACTCACAAGAATTCCATTCGCAATTAGGTCTCACACGTATCAACATTTGCCATCGTAGAGAATATCTTCTTTTCCCGTCTACTCATATATTGACATGTATAAACATTAACATTACCATAATTATGACAATCCACTGCCATTTAAAACGTGGCATCATATCTTTTCACTTCCATAAAAGGGAAAATTTGAATTAGCATCGAGTGTTATTATTTTTTCAATGAGATTTGGCATCAATTGATTATGCCAACTCATATCAACTGATTTAATTGACATCAATTAGTTTTGTCTCTACTTAATATTATGCCGCTCCGAACTATTAATAATTAGCACTCTAATTGGAAAATTGAAAATCTAACAAAGATAATATTGCTAAATGTATCCTTAAACATCAACATATTACAATATCAACTGTAATTGCGCTATGTAAATGTCTCACTCAAGTAAAGGTCTGGCTGAATAGGGAAAATTAAGTGAGAATTTTTTTTTCATTAAAATATAGTATTTGAAATTTTAGTAATTCGTGGATATATTTTGATTACATGAAATTATAGAATTTTGATTTTATAAAAAATAAGAAATTAAAAAATTTTATATTCATATTTCTTTTTTCTTTTTTCTCTTTTCTTCATTCTCTCTCCTCTTTTTCTTTTTCTCTTCTCTATTTCTCCTCTCTGTTGTCTCTCTTCTCTCTCTACCAATATTAAAGTAAAAGTTATTAAATTTATATTTTTAAATTATTAAATATTTAAAATTATGTTTAATATTAAATTATTTTAATATTATACAATATTTAAAATTATTTTCTAATATTAAAATTATTTTTATATTATTAAATATTTAAAATTGACTTATGTTTATTTTAGTTTAACATTAAATTTTTTAATTTATTAAATATATATTTAAAAATAAAATTTTGCATACGATAAAAATTGAATTGTTGTATTCAAACTAAGAATGTAAAGTTTAAAAATTTTGAATTGATTTATTTAAATAAAATATTTAAAAAATAAAAAAATTAAAGTAATTCAAATTCCAATATTTCAAATTCCCTTAAATCTTAAAAATTTTCTAGAGTTATTTTTATTCTTATTGAACTAGTATCTTAATTTATACGATCCACAAAATAACTATCTATTTTATACAATTAAAATTATAATAAGTAAACAATATAAATGATATTATAATTAAACTTTGTAAAAAAATTATTTTTAAATATATAAATTATAGTTTAAATTTATGACAAAAAATTTATATGATAATATAATGTTATTTTTAACTGTTGATAAAAAATTAGAAATAAAAGTTCAATTCAAATCTAATTAAAGATATTGGAAATTTCAAATAAATAAGAACTTTAAAAAAATCCTTAAAAACTCTCGTATAAGAATTATCCTTAAAAACACTCTCGTTTAATATAATTATTTTAATTTATATAGTGAGAAAGTTATATATATTTTTTATATTAAATATTTAATTTATGCTTTATTTACAATTTTTATTTCTTTTAAATTAGTTTTAATATGAATTAAATTTAAATTTTAAATCTTGTTACATTGTATCAAACTGAATGTATCATTCTTTTTAAAATACTAAACTTTATTATTATTTTATAATTAATTAATCTTAATTTAAATTTAAATTTAATTTTTTTAATTTATATATATAATAAAGATGATTTGTCTTGATATAATAATAATTTATTTTTATAATTTATTTCTCATTTTTAAATGTCTTATAACTTGGTTTATTTATATATAATAAATAAATTATTCATTAACAATAATAATAATAATATCTGTTATTTTTAGTTTATTTTTATTTATAAATTTTACTTAAATTTAAAAATACCCGCGCATGGAAAACTTGCTAATAATAATACAAATCTTCCCTTCCCACGCCTACAATTTGGAAATATATAACTTACGTGATAAATAATTTTATATGGGTATGGTTTGGCATTGAAGGAGTATGCAATGTATAAAATAGGGGTGGTTATTTCTTGTATTGAGAGATGTTGGAGATAACATGGGTGACCATGAGATAGGTCGTAACAAGTTTATTTTTGTCACTTGCTTGATTCAAAAATTTGTAGTCATTTTTTTTTTGTAGTGGGAAAAAATAAAAGAATAAAAAGGAAAATATAAAAATTATATCCTAAGAAAAAAAATAAAAATTCCCAAGTTCTGAAATGCTTTAAAGAATAAACTATCATTTTTACAAGGACATAAATATATTGTTTCCTTCCCGCAACTTGTTAATTAATCAGACAATCTATTGTTGAGCAATAAAGCTTTTTAATGTATTTAGAAGAGGAACATTTATGTAGTTGTACTCAAGCACACCTCGGGCACCCAAACCCAACCTCAGACACCCGGTCGACTTGAGAGTTCGACCCCTTAGGCGCATCCCTCGCTTAGGTACCCGTTGAGATAATGGTCGAGATCTTCACCACCAAATACGGAGCGTGTCCTAAGAGCACGGTCACTACAAATAGCACATTCAAAGTCCATGACATGCTATAAAAGGGAACTTGAGAGCCAAGCACTAGGTATATTCACTAACCTAGAGAAAAGATCCATATGAGAGATAACTGACTTGAGCGTCAAAGTGCAACTGCAAGTATCCACCTCACACCCCGATGAGGTGGGACAACACGGAGATCCACGAGGAGAGCTTAAAGGTCAATGAGTAAAGCACGGAGATTGCCAACGAGAGATTCGAAGGTCGACTGAACTCTTAGGATGAAATTGTAGGTAAGAATAGTAGCAATAATATATTTGTTCTTCAATCAACTTTAGAGCATGTGTTGAACTAGAGTAACCAACAAGTGTCTTGTGACCAAAGTTCTATGCAAGAAGTAGACCATGTAGCTAACAGCTTCCAATTCAGCATGAAGGATGCAAGAAATTCCAATATATCCTGATAATCTAATTTATCATCCTGCATATGCAATTTTTATGAGACCTCAAATACCAGTTCTTTTGGGGTAACCAATACAACTATATCTTGTCATCAAAACTACAAGTCTATTTGTGTTATGATGTCATCAAACTAACCTATCTTATTTGTCTATTTGATTTAGGTTAGCTCGCATGTCAAAATATAAAGTTTTGATTTGATTGTGAAGCTTATACATAAGTACATCTGAATGATCAAAATAAAAAAATATATATTCTTGTAGCATCAAGCCCACCTACAAGCCTGATTAAGAATTTATTTTGTGATAATTTAATATCAAGATAAAGGTAAACATATGTATGGTAGGCTTTATAAGAATCAAGTTTGATTTATTTATGTGATATAAACATATTTTTAAGGTCTAATATGACATTTAGAATAAATTAATTGAAAACACATTTTGCAATAGGACCTCTAAATAAGACATAACTTTATCTTTCAATAAATTTATAGACATAATTTTATCTTTCAATAAACTTATAGGCTTAGCTCTTTATGTTGATCAATATGTTTAACATTTAAAAAGGTGAAAATAAAGTTATGATTTTAATAATAATAATAATAAATTATTATTTATGTTTATTTGAATAGGTTGAATCGTTGGGTCTAAAAGAATCTTACCTTTTTAGCTATATAGACTTTAATAAAAATCTTGACCTAATATATTTTCTAAAAATGTGTAGCGTAACCTAGACTACTAAGCTTGATAATATAACTAATTTTATAGAAAGTCATATAATTATTTTAAAATTGTATGAGTAATATTATTTAAGAGTAACATCGTGGAATCTCCTATTTTTGTTATATCTTTATCTTCTTTCTTTTCAACCATGTAATTTTGCTATATCCATATATTGGTAAAGAAGTGAATAATTTCTTTGTGTCATTCTATACAGAGGAGAGAAAAAGACCGGGGATATAGGATAAAGAGGAGGGAGAAAGAAAGAAGGGACAGAGGTATTAAAACATTAAATATAAAAAAAATTATATTAGATTGATTCTGATCCATTAGACATTAATTAGATGATTTATTGAATTTAAAAATAAAAGAATGTGATTATTATCTATCTATATAATTATATGATTTATTCTATCTAATTTAATTTTTATTCTACTTTAACAATTGGATCGATTAGATTTTACATGAAGATATAAGATGATGAATAGATAAGATGAATCACAGATAGATAAATAATTCTTTCCACTCCTAACTTTGGGGATTAACTTTCTATGCTTTCTCTTTTTCTCCTTCTCCCTTCTTCTCCTCCACTTCTTTTCTTCCTTTTCTCTTCTATTTTTCCTTCTTCTCTCTTCTGAGACCCTTTTCTCCCTTCTTTAAAAGAACGTGGGTTGGTGGGTGTGTCCAAGTGGGATTCAGTCCCTTTTGTTGTTCAAATTTTTATTTAGGTACTATTATTTCATTCCTATAAATTTTTAATGTTAAGACAAGTATAAATATTACTATTTAAAACATTCTCAACTATATAATATAAAGGTAGGATCATAAAAGAAATATTTTTATAATTGATTTCTAATACCTAAGATTGAATATGTTACCCTCCCATCTACCCGGTTAACAAACTGATAAAGTAAAAATTCGTTTAAATTATACACACCGTATCCATTTTAACTATTTAAGTTTAGTTTGTTATAAATTTTATCTATAAACATTCTCGTGCATGAGTATTTTTGGTATTCCCAATTGAAGTAAAATCTACACGATAATGTATACCGTTAATTTCGATTAATTAAAAAAAAAAACTAAACTAGTAAAGAAAAAGGAAATAAGTGACCATTATTGGTATTGTATGGGTTACACACTAACATACTCTCACTAGAAGCGTGTGGTGTTTTATAGATAGATGTGTACCAATCCTCTTTTTGAATAATTGACAAATTGTGATGAAAGTTTTTGCGTTTTTTTTTTTCTCCTGCCTTTTTATATATATATATATATATATATATATATATATATATATATATATATATATATATATATATATATATATATATATATATATATATATATATATATATATATATATATATATATATATATATATATATATATATATATATATATATATATATATATATATATATATATATATATATATATATATATATAATTAATCACCTTCATCACACTGGACTATTCATCAATCTACTTTATCGATAAAGCCATATATCAATTTTATATAATATACAAGTTGACTTGGCCTTGATGTCCAGTATGAAGAAGCTTTTTTATTTTTGGAAAACAAAGTCGAATAATCTGTCTCTTCATAATCAACATGCATGTATAATAAACAAAACAGAAAGGCAAAAATAGTACATGTTAAAGATATGGATTCCATTCAATTAACCTCCCACTTTTAAGTTTTTCTTTTTACAGATTGACATTTATACATTGCATGAATTATAGGTGATGCAAACTGTGGTTTAAATTAGAGTCATTTTCAGGGTAAAAGTGAGGGAAAACGCTTGAATTAATATTCAAAACTATCAAATATATTTATTGTTAAATAAAAAGGTCTTTAGGTTAATTAAAGGGAGCTTTGCTATTATTGTCCGTTCTGTGGATGGTATTTCCCATATGAATTGCTTTGTCGCCTCTAAATATAGTATGTACATACACGCCGTTACAAGAAAGGTAGAGATCCATAGCTATCAACTAAAGGACGAAGCTTCTTAGGCTGATTCGCGTGTTAAATCGAACCGCACTCCTTTCAAATCAAAACAGTTTCTTATTGTAAAGAATAAGAAGAATCATTTGCTTTGTGTCTATGTACGTATTGATCGATTGTGTTCATGAAATGAAACCAAAAGCCGAGAAAAAGGAAATACAAATATTTCAAAGCCAGAATCCGTACGTAACTTCTCTATTAATTAGATTTTCAACGATGCTTCCACCAATATTTCATCATAAAGCTAGACATGTACACTGAAACTGGTTTTTTAGATTTCTTTTATCTTCAGCTTTTCCCATATTTATTTTTTTCTTTATGCTAGCTAGAATTGAAGGTTGGTATTTCCTATCAACTTTTACTCGACAAAGTACCACCAGAAGGTCTATAAACCTACTTATCTATATATAATAGGACATGGTCACTCAATGCACACCATTGATTATCCGATTAGCTTTGTTAAGAAAATTTCGTCCATGGCCAATTATTCAAGCTTCTTCAATTAATCAGAGGTTTACCGTGAAGAAAGAAGAATCCAATCAACTTGCTCCAGTACCATCATGACGTAAAAAAGTTTTCTCTTTTCAGCCAAAGACGATGACGGACAGTGACAACTAAATTTTACAATTATGACCAACTACAAAAATAAATAAAAAAGAAAATGTAACATATATAATAAATTATTGAGTGAAATTTTTTACAATCAATGAGAAGATAAATGAAATTAATTAAAGTTAGTACGAGTTAAAATTAAAATTAGCACAAATTCAATGGATGAAATATTTAAATAGAGAATCTCCAATAATATGCACAAGCCAAACTTTGATTATATATATCCAGAGAGTGGGGGGTAATTCAATGTTTGTAGATAGAGGCTAAGAGTGTAAAGTTAAAGATATAATTTATTTTTAAAGTATATAAATATTGAGTGACATTATTCAATAACCAACTACTTAATTAATTCAACCACGTGTCAATTACCTGATAATCAATTTCTAAAATTACACAACTACCGTGATTAATTACACAATCACTTCAAGGACAAACATTATGCTAGAAAGATACTCATCCTAATGTGCAACTAATTTCTGGGATAGACATGACAAGATAATAATAAAAAAAAAATTGTCTAATTCACTAGCTATTTCTACGTAAATATATCATAACAAC
The DNA here is from genome assembly GCA_025330945.1 of Mucuna pruriens. Classification (NCBI taxonomy): domain Eukaryota; kingdom Viridiplantae; phylum Streptophyta; class Magnoliopsida; order Fabales; family Fabaceae; genus Mucuna; species Mucuna pruriens. The sequence goes on from JAENHJ010000529.1 coordinate 5,109,959, forward strand.
CTTCAACAGCTATACAAAATTTTTACATAATAAAAATTGACATGAACTGAATTGAAGTCTCATAATAGCAGTTGATTAAGAACATAGCACATACATAAGCATAAAATTGAATTAAATATCTCATGGTCTATTAAATTAGGTATCTCCCCCCTCCCTCTCTCTCTCTCTCTCTGTGCGGTCCATCTCTTTTTTTGTGGGGGTCAAAATCATTCCATCTTTTTATCATCATAGAGAAACCATCCCCATTACAATTACAAGATGACCCACATTAACCATGGTGAAGCCAAAACTAGGTTGAGGGATTGGCCGACAAAGTTGGAATTAACAACTGGCTGTGGCTTGATTAGGCCATAGGTCTCCCCTAAGTGTCACAGTCTTTGCGAGGCCATCATGCTCTCCAGGCATAAAATGGTTGTTGGCTAGGACCTTTTGGTTTGGAGTGTTTCTTTCTCCCCTCTCTATAGGAACTTGTACAGTGCGTGTGTTTCGCTGTCAAGCAGAGATGGTTCAATTCTATCGGCAAAGATGAAGATAATTAACTAGCTAAAGTAACTTAATAATGAATCAGGGATGGAATTAAGTGAGTTAATCACGGTAGGTGCGTGTGGGGTCAAGCTGTAATGTACCGGCAAGGTGTAACATCTAAATCAAAACGGAAACACATTCAATAATTCTAATTTAGATGGGTTGAAAGGGGTTTAGCTTTAGAAGCCTCATCTTTCTTTTTTGAAAAACATGCAAGGCCAAAAGAATCAAATCTCAAAGTGATACTGATGAGATTAAAAGATGGAAAAAGGTTATTGCCTTTCCTTGATATTTGTTGTCAAACCTTTCAGTCCAAAAACGCTGGTTAACACTGATATTGAGACATTTATTCTCTTTTCACTAACTTCCAGGTAATAAGAGAACATGGCCTTTTGATCAGAGAAGGAGACAACTCTCTTCCCTACTTTAATCCTCCATGTGATTTGCTGGAGATTCGTTTAATTTTTTGCATTTCTAGTTACTTTCTTTTTTTTATTATTATTCTATCTAGCTAGGTTTAATGCATTATATTCAATATTATCATCACATTTTTTCAAGTGATTCCTTTGGCTTCCACAATCATTTGAGGTTTCTGATTAGACAATGTTGTCACTTGCATAGCTACCCTTAAAAAGTTTTGTAATTTTTTTCATCAGCGCCCATCAGTTACGTATCCTTTTTTTCCCCCTCTTTGAGTACACCATCTTTTTCCTTCTTTCCTCTTTTCAATGATCATGGAGGATTCCCGCGACAAAGTTTTCAATAAGAGAGATAGCAAAGAAGAGCGACCCGTTTACTTTGAACATTGATTGCCATTGCGCACAAAATCAATATCGTCCTCACACTTCTGGGGCCATTGTGTCTCCCTCCAAGTTGTTAATAAATGCCACCAATTTCTAATCATTCAGTTGCTAAGTGAAAATTTATTTTCATACAACAAATTTCCAAAAATAATTTATGAAGAGGGAGATAAAAAGAGAAAAGAAAAGGATGAGATCAAATGAGTGATGTAACTAGGAATGATAGAAAAAAAAAAAAAAGAAGAAGGAACGTTGTTGAAAATGCTGTAAGAAATTTTGGTTGAATTTCATCAAAGAGTTACAAAATTAAGAATAAAATTCATTAAAGGATTTCACTTTATTTTCTGAGTAATGATAAATTTTAATTAATAATAAAATATTTTAATTTTGATATGGTGTTAGTTTAAAAATATTTATATTGTCAATTAATTAAAAATATTTTAACTATGACTCTTAAAATGATTATTATAATAATTAATAATTCTTAATTATATGACAATTCATAATTAATTAACCATGTAAAAAATCATACTATTAATGTATATCAATTAAATTCATAATAAAAAATTTGTTAACTAAAAAATATATTATTAATTATCATTTTTTTTCAAAATTGATATCCATGCTTATGCTAACAAATGACTAAAAAGTCTAGGTCTTGGGTTTGAATGGCACATGAGTTGTACAGTTTCAAAGGTAACAATGATTGAAAATTGAGTCTAAATTTAATCTCATCATCTGAACTAAAAGATTATAATTGGAAGGTTTGATCATTAGAATTACATTATTTTTACACACACTTTTGATAACAAGTACTTTTTTATAATAAAAAAAAAACTCTCTATTGTATCGCACCCCTTATAGTACATTTCTCTCTCTTTTCTTACCTCTCTCCCAGACATAAAAATAATAGTAAAAAGAAATTAAATCTGTACGAATAAAATTTTTCACTAACCTGAAAAGACCGTTACCATCCTTTTATGAAAGGGATTGGTTTTGTGGTAAAGAAAAACGCACTGCTTTTATTTTAAAATATTGTTAATTTAGAGATGAAATTAATTTTATAATACCAAATATTTTTTAGTATATTTTTATTATCTCTCTTGTATCTAAATAAATAATTGAAATGAGAAATTAAAGAGAACCAAGATAACATTTTGAATATTTCGACAGGTGATAATTTATTTTATTGTAATTATATTTTCTTATAATTAGAGTTATTTAATGAATTTTGAACCCTCAATTGTATTAATATAAATCATATATGTTTTCAATGTCACAGACAATAAGTTAAAAAATTGGAGGTATATCCAAAATTACTTTCGATGTGGCAATAAATATCAAAGTAAATATTATAGTCGAATAAAACCACCAGTCCACCACTTATCAATATGTAGATAGGCAAAAACATAAAACAAACGTAATTAATGGTTTAAGATTTGGTCGCACGGGACTCGCCAATACTTATGGCACGTTACACACTACGTCATACTATCCTCACGATCACGATAAAATAATCATACGATACCACATTAATTTATTTGAACCTTGCACGTTTTTATCGATTAATTAAACATAGTGTTATCTTCATGCAAAAAGCTTTTTTATTTAACAATTTTTTTATTATTTACAAAAAAGGGTAATGATACAAAATGTCGAGCATTAGCTTGGTTACTTTAAATTAACTAATATCAAATGGATAAGATGGAGTTGCAAGTTGTAATCAATAGTAGTACATCCTAGTTGAAGTTTTTGTCAGGAATTGAGAAACGTATCGTAATAGTAGCATTATGTACCCTATATAAGAGTAGCCATTAAGGCTAATGTTTTAGAATTTGCGAGGCAAATGTGCGAGTAACCACAAACCCGATGGTTGAAATGTAGCAAGCAGGCACTACATACCTGTCCACCTACTACCGCTGAAGGTGTTGACACCCAATTCTGTCCCTATTACCATATTAACCTAACTCATCATACGTGTACAGGACCAAACAAAAAAACAATTATATCTCCCAAATTAAAATAATTAAAAACTTACAACAAAATTTAACACTAATGGAAGTGGGGTTTCGAGGGATTGAGAAAGGATTGGATTATAAGATTTCATAATTATTGGATATGATTGTAGTTTTCTGAAAAGGATATAGTATGTGTCGAGTTTCCATGACGATAAGAACGACCGGCCGGCCACGTACGTACGTACTCTGAAACAAACAAACAAACAAAAGAATAAAACAAAGAATACAAGTAGACGGAAATGCTTCATATCAATTATATTAGCCATGCATTTACGAAGCAGGACGTAGTGGGGAAGTGGATGGATCAAACAATTTAATGACATGATTTGTTTGATATTGCCTTCACGGGCATGGTGTCTTTTTCTCTCGTTTGTGGGTCCTTTTCCATCTACGAGTGCAATTAGGTATATATAGTATGTCTACTGTGTATATATACCTGCATGTCAATATTAGGTTCTTAGTATTTAGGCACTTTAGGAAAAAAAAAATGCTTCGAACGTTTCATGTTTGATCATATTTATAGGGGTTAATTTCAATATACTTTCTGACTCCTAAAAGTATGGCTTTTCTTTTATTTTAGTTACTATTTTTTTTTTAAGTTTAAAAAATAACAAAAGTAATTTATTTTTAGTTTTTGATGGTGGGCATTTTAAATCATCTCATTTTTATTAAATATAAGAAGTATAAATAAATAAAAAATTATATCAATTAAAAAAAAAAAATCATCATACTTTAGATCGACCAAGAGCATATTTCAGTTTATGTAATATTAGTGCATGAAAATTACTTTTTCAAGGAGAGCAAATTAGTGTTCACAAATGTTTAAGTGGATGTATTATCTTTTAAGATAGTACTTTTAGAAGAAATATACATTCATTGAAATTAGCCACACTGAACTTGTTTAAACAGTAAGTTTGAATCTGAATCTCATAGGAAAACCTTAAATCTGATGGTTAAAATGTTCCTCTAATGATAAACTAATGGTATTTCCATATTGCATTTTTTTATGTTACTAGTAAAAACAAAGAAAATAAATAAATTTGTGTTTCTCTTTTCTCTCTTTTTATCCATAAAAAGAGTTGTAATGGGGGATATATGTCAAAAACTATAATGTGAACGAAAGACATTTATTGCTAAAATTCAAGTTCATAGAACTTGAGTGAGAACTGCGCTTCAGTAGTCTCAATCAAAAACTAATAAGACAATTATGTAAATTGAAATCTTACAAACCTTTGTTTTTTAACTTGATATATTTTTCGTCAAAAACAATTGATATATATATATATATATATATATATATATTATTAATAATGGGAGTCTCAAATGGAGTAGTTTGACCAGCTATTACCTGAATAACTATAAGAGAATATGTAGATGGTAAAGGTTGAATATATTTTGGGTGATTTCTTTTACACTGACGTTCTCAGATAATAAATTTTTAAAATAATAAAATTAGTAGAACTGAAATTAGAGTCCATGATCTTCTCTTATTTTTTCACTACCTAAATCATTAGGTTATTTTATTTATTTGAATTATAATATAAATAATAAATTAGATAGAACATTGTTTTACATAACTTAAATTGATAATAAATACTTTTAAATACATAAATTATATTATAATTAAAATTTATAATAAATAAATATTTTTAATATATATTATATTTTAAATTTATAATATTATGATACAATGTTATTTTAATTATTGATATTTTTATTTAAAAAATATTAAAATTTAATTTAAAATTAAAATTATTAAAAGTGATAGATTGAAAAAGATAAGAAGTTGAAAATTTATTAAAAATTATTTTCGTTTAAGTTGATTTTTCTAATTTATATAAAGAAAATATTGTATGAGAAAATAAATTAAATAATAAATTATATAATTTATTTTTTATTTTTAAATAATTCTATTATTTATTATTTTTAAAACCATATTTAATATTAAATAAATATTTTAAGATACAATTAACTTATTCAATAATGTAATATATAAAATTAATGATATTCTTTCAGATAACTTATAAAGATAACTAGTCATTCAAACATACGTGTTTCCAGGATAAAAACAAATTTTGACATGTGTTTACAACATAATCATTTGCTATAGTTTAAAAAAAATCAAGGTTTAAATCTTTAAAAAAATCGTGTAAATTTAATAAATTGACATATTTAAATAAATAAATATATAGTAATATTATTGTACATTCTATAACATTTTAAAATTAATATTCCACAGAGTCACCAATTTAGTTTCTGAAAATATAATGATTTGTGAAATTAGTCCCTAAATTAATAAAATAACAAAATAATCACTCAAATTGTATAGTAATAAAATCTAGTCCCTGAAAATGTAATTCATAGTTAAATTGGTCCCCAAAATAAATAAAATATTAAAATAACCTCTAAAATTGTAATTAGTTATTAATTTAGTCTTTTAATTTATAATAGTCAATGAAATTGATCCTAAAATTAAAAATGATTAATTGTACATTTTGTCTCAAATAAGTTAAATTAGTCCTTTAAAAAATTGCTTATATAAAATTCAAAAAATTATAAGTTTAGGGGTCAAAATGTGAAAAAAAAAATTATGGATAAAATTTACAAAATTTTAAAAGCTATGAAACAAAAGTTTTCATTAATCTTTTTTTAACTTTAGGGACTAATAATCATTATATTTTTAATGACTAAATTGATAAACTATTATAATTTTAAGAATCATTTTGACATTTTATTTATTTCAAGAAAAAATTTGACCGTTCATTACAATTTTAAGGAGTAAATTGAATAGTAATATATAATTTGAAGAACTATTTTACTATTTTGTTAATTTTATGAACCAATTTAATAAATCATTACAATTGTGGGATCCCAAATCTGTCCAACTAAGCGAGAAAGACCCTGTGTTCAACGAGGTAAGCAAGAAGAGATAAAAAACTTGGACTCATCATGTTGTGGGACCCCCAGATTGATTCAGGTCAGCATAGGAGACAAGATCCCACACATTCCAAGAGCATAAACCAGTCTAGCTAAGCAAGAGGGGACAAAAACTCATACACTCCACACTGTAGGACCCATGGATCAGGCCAGGTCAACACTAGGAGGCAAGGATCTCATACACGTCATCTACCCCTAAAGTGGTTGTCGGTCTTGAGGCAACCAGGAGGGGGGAAAAGGAGACAAAGGAACGGGATCCAAGATCAAAACGTGCCACGATCTGTGATCGTGCCACGACCTAGCACATTGTTTGAAGCATATAACATAGGTATTGGTGATACTAACAACCAAAATCAGGGGGCTAGGGTCAATCCACGTGGCTAAATCGGATGCACCAATGACCTCAGGCATAGCCTATAAAAGGCATCACAACAAAGAACACCAGGTCAAAAAAATTGGAGGTAAAAGAAAATGTTTGAGAGCTAAGAGGTTGATAGTGGAAGGATCCAAAAAAGTGAGAGTGAAAGATTGAAAGAAAGATTAACAAAAGTTTATCAGAAGAGAGAAGTTAAGAGTTCGTATGTGAGTTGAAGCTAAGAAAGAGAAGGAGTCCCAAGACGTGGAACTGCCACCAGCACCCAACGAAAAAAGCAACTCAAGCAAAGATTAGAAGTGTCATCTAAACCTCTAGATACCACATAAGTCCTCCAAGTTCTGAAGGAATACATCTTCATAAGATAAAGTAAATAGCTCATGTCATAGGTTTGTCATCTGCATCTCTACATCATTGTCATCCCCAATATCAATTAAAGTAGCCTGGGTAGCTAACATGTAGTCAGCACTTGCATGGACCGAGTCGGTCTCAGTCCTCCCCTTTGTATAAAATCTTAGAAAGTATATCCCTATATTCGAAAGGTTTCGGACTGGTCCCGACTCTATATAGTCGAAGGTTACGTTGCTATCAATTTGATGGGCCAAGTTGGTCTCGGCATCCAGTAGCATCCGGCACTGAGTCGGTCTCAATCTTTTACTAGCATTTGTTATCAAAGCATCTTGTCAGTTATCCATAAGTTTTTCCAATTACGTTGTGGGCGCTTAATGGAAAGTTCATCTCTCTCTAAAAGTTACTTAACTCCTGGATGCATATTGGAAAGTCCATCTATCTCTAAAGTCATTGGACGCCTAATGGATAGTCCAACCTTTCCTATGGTCATTTAATCCAATGACGCCTAACGAATAGTCCATTTCTTTTAAAGTCATTTGAGCCTTAAACACCTAATGGATAGTTCAACCTTTCTCCAAGGACACCTAATGGAAAGTCCATCCCTCCAATGTTACCCTTGGACGCTTAAAGGATAGTCCATTCCTCATACTTCATTGCATGTCCAGAATTACGTGAACTTTGATTTCTCTGACAAAAAAGAGGTACGTAGGAGCAAGATACATACTCTTATCAAGTTATTCATCCAAAAAAATCCAAAAAATATGTATACATTTTCTATTGTAAGTTTGGTTCATTTGTAGAAAGAGCATTGAGCATAATGTGAGGGTCTTTTTAGTTCATGCAACCAATTTAGGTAACTATCAGATGATAGACGTATAGAGGTACTATGTGATCCCTGTGCGTGACCAACTCCTTACCTAGACTCGGGTTCGCGATCTGCCTTATTCATTCCTAGTTCCCAGTATTCCTCTTAAAAATGCCGATGATGACTCCATCAAAATCAAATTGGTCTTGGTCATCCTTTCGGATTGGCCAAGTCGATTCCAACTCTGTGTAGCCGATTCCTCCTCTAGAAAAGATCGACTTCCAATTTTCAATTTCAAATCTACGTTTTTTTCATCGCAATTTAGTTTACGACAACAATTTTAATAACTAAATTAATTATTCACTCTTTTAATTTTATTAGAGTATTTAAAGATCTATCCCAATTAGGTTATATATAAGTTAGGTATATATAACCTATTTATAGATATGATTGTTATCTTATTTAATGAATTTTATTATAAAAACAAAATAAATTAAATAAAAATCCGAATTATCTCGTACTTTTAAAGATTTAAACCATATAAAATCTACATCAAATAACATGTCACATTTGATTTGAAAAGTTAGTCAAATTCAAATCTAATAAAATCTAGTACATTTCAATTAATTTCTTGTCCTAATTGCGAGACATTCTTTATCCTATATTTAATATAAATTAAAGTAATTCAGTAATCTAATTCATGTTAAATTAAGGATAAAATATTTTTATTTTATCACTTTATTTATATATATATATATATATATATATATATATATATATATATATATATATATATATATATATATATATATATATATATATATATATATATATCATTTAAACAATTCAAATTATTTTTCCTTATGGCTGTGTATACGGACTCTGCTAGTCTGCTCTATGTCCTTTATTTTATTTTTATTTTTATTTTTATTTTTTTTTTTATTTATTTATTTATTATTATTATTATTATTATTAGGAAAAAAATACTTCGTATCTCTCTATATTCTTTATAAAATAAAAAATAAAACTAAGATTAGATAAAAATATATAAAATATTAGGTAATTTTAGTGAATAATTTTAAAAATAATTAAAGATATAATTATTTAACAGAAAAAAAGACTAAAAGAAGTTATAAAAAATATATATTCTATTTATATAATAGTGTAGATTATTTTGTGATAACATGATTTTTGTCTATCGTCCACTTTCAGTCACATTTTTCTTATTGTCATTCCGGAATAAATATTTCCCTGTTTCTACAATTGAAATGTCTCTATCTTTGTTTGAATTTTTTTAAAAAGAAAGCATCTCTACCATTTATTTCAATGAAGATTTTATAATAATAACTTGGAGGATTATTCCTCGAGTCTATGTCCCGTACGTGGATTAATTATAATTCAACAAATATAGGCTAGCTGGTATAATAAGAACTTATGTCATGCTGACATCATCAATCATTAATTGCCGCAGAAATAGTCTGCGAGATTATTTCACGTTTATTTCTAATAAAAAAAAACTTCATCCTATATGTTTAAAAGAAGAATATAAATTATTACCTTTAGATGAGATAAAAAAAATAAAAATTATATAAATTTTTTTAAATTAAAATAGTAAAAGAAATAATTATTTTATTACTAAAATTTACTACGAAACATCAACAAATTAAAGAGAATTAATTAAAAATCTACGGTAATAGGTTAGGTTGAAGAATAATAGATTACTTTTGGAATTAAATAAAGATGAAACCACAAAGATGTTAGATGACAGAATTAAGACAATAGGATTTATGATTTTGAGATGAGAAATATATGAACTGTGATGATCTATTATATATAACTCATTAATTTGTATTATTGTATAAGTAATATAATTTTTAATTTAATATATTATATAACGTATGTAGGCATGGGACAAGGTGTATTAAAATATTATACACATATTCATCCTTTTAAACCTTCATGAGTAAATATTCTTACTCAAATTCAGACTTATTTAGCGATCTCTATCACCGACCAATATTTTTTTACATATATTCATTAAATGAAAATTTCAATTACCATCCTTGTTTTTGTGTTATCTGATGTTTTGTCGTTTTTGAAAATAGAATATACAAATGAAATGTCTGTTTTAAGTTTAAGGAAACATAATTACTTTTCTCTATTTTTTGCTCTACATATTTTTTGAGTTTGACAATAGTATAATAAAACAAACATATAAATCAAATACATATAAATGTTTTTCTTTTGGTCTTGTTATATTACCTTGATAGCACTCATTATATTGGGAAGCTCACACGAAAAATATCTAATTAACAGTTAATTAAATATTGGCTTGAACGTTACCATTATTGTCGCACCTGGGATCATAACTGGACACTGAACTGAAAATAAAATTGTATTTGATAAAAATAGAGCTATTATCAAAATTATTATTATTAGAACAAATTCTAAAAAATGGGATGGAACCTAAAGTTAAATTCGATAATTGATTACATGTAAAGAAGTATAACGTCTGTATAAAAACGATTATTCTTAATTTAATGTGTAAACATAAAGTGATTATCTTATGCTATAAAAAAAGTGATTATCTTATGCTATAAAAAAAGTGATTATCTTATTCTCTTGCCTGCATATTATTATTTTTTAAAAAGTGATATTTTCAATGTTTACAGACGTGCATTTTATTTTTGGAAGAAAATGATATTTTATTTTTTAAAATTCTTATCATGTTTATTTTGTAAAAAGGAAATATTATTTTAAATAGGAATTAATTTATAAAAAAATACTTTAAATCCACGGAAGTGACATTGCTTCTACATATCTCTCTCGGTGTAATTATGTAATTCTCTTGTAAAAAATATTTACTTTGTTGTTGTTAGATGCAAACATATAATTAATGCTAATTTTTTGTGTTTTCTTAAGAATAAATTTTATGTTTTTTATAGATGAACATTGGGAATTAATTTTCTACTAATTTTAATGAAAAATAAAAAATATAAAATTCTAATTTGATTTTTTAAGCTTAATTAAGTTAGCAAACAGTTAGAAGAAATCAATTTGAGCCAACACATATCCTCCACAAGACAAACAGAAAAGGCCCAATTGATGAAATAACTGGACTGAGCCAGGCCCGATTTCAGTAGTGGGCTAGATGCACCAGGTTTCAAACAAGGCCCTGCTCAGTGCTGAACTCAGTCACACAAAAATGAAGAGAGAAAAAGTGACCTTTGCTATATTGGTTATTTTATGGAAGAAGATGCTGATTGAGAGGGTTTGCAGAATAATAAAATAATGAGTGTATATTATTTGGGAAAAATGGGAGAGAGTAGCATGTATGATTTTGTTTACGGTGAGGATAAAAAAAAATACTGAAGATATATATTTTATACTTTGTTTGGTTGAGCTGAAAAAGAAAGGAGATGGAAAAAAGGAACGAAAAACTAAATTTTATTTTATTTTCTTGTTTGAAAGAAGGAAAAAATTTGCTAAGACCTACTACAAATTTAGTTTCGCCCAAATTGGAGAGAAAGAAGTGAAGAAAAGCCTTTTATTATAAAAGACTAAAATAGAATGTAAGAACTAATTTTATTATGGTATTTTTTTAAAAAAAATTATTAATGTCATTTCGGGTATAATTTTTTCGTTTATTTTATTTTTTTTACATATTTAAAGCATTAGAGTGTTTGCGACAGGGACATAATGTTGAATGAGAAGGAGTTGGTTATCCTTGTGTATTGCGTTTGAACGTGAGATTAGAGTTATTGAGGCTAAATTCTGGAAGCTTTCGGAATACATTTTTATTTTATTATTAATTTTAATTTGCAAATTTCATTTTTTTACATTATCTTTATAAATCTCTACAAATATAATTTTATTTAGTGTTATAAGTATCTAAGTATAATTTTTTTAAAAAAAAAAATACAATGTTAAAAGTAAGTTAAGTGAAAGTAAGAATAATATTAAAATTAATAAAATTATTGTCCATAAATCATAATATATTAAAAATTAAAAATAAATTATATATAATTATATTATTTATATAAAATAATAAATATATTACTTAATTAATTATGTAATTAAAAATATTTAATGATTTTGTAAGGACTAATATCAAATATGACTATATTTATAAAAATTTAAAATATATAAAAAATTAGAAAACAGTTCTTTTTTAATAGAAGTGGATTAAGATTTTTTTTTTAAAAAAAAAAACGTCGCCTGAGAGATTCGAACTCTCGCGGGGAAACCCCATGTACTTAGCAGGCACACGCCTTAACCACTCGGCCAAAGCGACGCTTGTTATAGAAATATAGATAGAGCTACTAGAGTAAAAACTAATTTAATTCTTAAAATTAAAAAATTTATCAAATTGATTGTTGAAATGAATAAAATAGTAAAATAGTCTCTCAAATTATATATTATTATTTAATTTAATTCATAAAATTGTAATGAATGACAATTGATTCTTGAAATAAATAAAATAATTTTTGACATTATAATTATCTATCAATTTAGTTTTTAAAATTATAATTATTGGTCTAATTGGTCTCTAAGATTAAAAATAATTAATTATACCTTTTATTTCAATTTAGTTAAATTAGTTCTTGAGATTTATTTTTTTTATATAAGACTATGAATTAACGTAAAACAATTATAAAATTTTGAATTATAACTTTTAGGTTAAGATATTGGACTAATGCATTTCATTTCTATTGTAAAGTATTTATGTGACTCTACAAGTTTGTTTTGGCTGGAAATTTTCACTTTAGCAGAACAAATATATTTTTTTGTTAAGGGAATGAAACAAATTTTTTTCCTAAAGCATTTATAGAAAATAATAATAATGACAGCCCATTCATACTATAACAACCTGTCTAATATGGACATGATTTATAGTATATTTGGGGAGACTGTATGTAAATTTGATTTTATAATATTAATTTGGGTTAAGACTATAGTATATTGATGCACCTTTTACTCTTTTTTTTTTTTTTAACTGTGCCTCCTCTTTTTTATAGATTGTTCTTATAAAATTATTCATGTTTAAATAAGATGAATATGTTGTAGTTTTTTTTTCAAACATTTAATTCTCAAATGTTTTAAACTTTCTTTCAAAAAATGATTTTGGAATTAAAAGAGTTTTAAAATATCCTTCGCAATTTTTAATTCCAAGATGTTCTGGAATGATTTTTAAACACTATTTTAAAATTCCAATTCTAAAATATATTATACACTATTTCAAAGATAAATTTTTATAATTGATTTATAAATCATTTTTAAAATTAGACAATAATTTTTTTTTTAGATCACATGTATGTTCAAATTGAATAGAACTATTATGAAAAAAAATTTCTCATTTAATGTAATTGTACGTTGAAGATTTAAACTGTAGATTATTACTTAAAGTAAAACAAGGATGACTTTATCCTAACATGTAATTAATATTAAAAATATGATAAGAAAAAGTAAGTCAAATTATAATTTGATCATTTATTTTTATGTAAAAATTTATTTTAATTTTTTATCTTTTAAAATATTCATTTAATTCTTCAATATGTTTTAGTATTTATGAAATAAATATCAATTTTTAATTTTAGAATATAATTTTGATTTTTTTATCGATTCAATATGAAAGACTTATCTCGTTATATTAATTTACATAAAAACTATGATAACTAATGCTTGCACATAAAAAAAAAATCATAATATATGAAAAAATTGTGAAAAAAAGTAAGTCTTAAAAGTAACTAAAAATAAAAAAATCGAATATCATATTATTTTTTAATTATTGGTGGGACTATTTTTTTAATATTTTTTTTTACAAATATTAGTTGTATTATATAATTTTAATATAAATATGTATAATAAAACAAATTTTACATATTAATTAATAAAAAAGAGTTTAAAATTATAAAAAAAATAAAAAAAATTATTGTTTAAAAGGACTACGATAATTCAAACTTAAAATTAAATGATCAAAATAAATATTTTTTTAAAAAATAAAATACTAAATCGAGACTACAATTATAATTTAGTTAAAAAAAAAAAAATCCTCCAATGCAAGTGCAGGGTGCAATGAGTGGGAAGCCCGATTGGTCACCGTTAATTAAAGGCCTTTTGAATTAAAAAACATTTTGGACCCATAGAAAAGTTAAGAAAACAAGCTCATACTATATCAACATCAGGCCCCAAAGCCAGGATAGCTCAATCATAATGTCCCCTCCAATATGCTACACTCATTCAAATATAATCACTTCAAACTATTAAAAATGATCATAACACCGCTCCTTCCCAAACACAAATCTTTGTGTTGATATTATAGAATTCTTTCATACGCATATTGTGAAGATAAAATTTTAATTTTGATTAAAGAATAACACCATAAATATTTATAATATTATAAGTTTTGTCTTTTTATTAATAGTTTTTATTTTATTAACTTTTATGGTAAATATTAAGATGAAAAGTCATTTTTGTTTTCAAAATAACATTAATAATATTCTCTATTTAAATTGAACCACTTAAGTTTTGTTCAAATTATGTACACGTTACCTATGCAAATAAAATACTATTAATAAATCAGAAAGCTTAATCGTTTACACAATGTATATGCATTTGCCATAAAATGGTGCACGAGCAAATATCCACGAAGTAAAGCTAGCACAAATTGCAAAATAGTCCTTGTAATAAAGTTGGTCATTTAATTTTCGCTTAAAATGTTTTTATTTCTTAAATTTGAGTTAAGTTTATATTTGCTCATTCAAATTTAAAAACAATATATTTAATTCACGTAATTAAAAATAGTAAGTTTTGGTCCTCAATTCAAATCACATTAATGAATTTGCTTACATAGTAAAACATATATTCACCAAAAAATTGTTATTTATTATCTGAATCGTTATTTGTTCCGTACGTATTATTATTTCATCATTTAAATGAAGGTGTAATTTGTTAGTAGCGTTGATTATTAAACCTCAGTCATAGTAGAAAAAAATACTTTACTCAATATTGATTACTTATACGATTGATTATTTTGCCGTTTGTTAAATTAGTTTTTGGTGCAATGAGGTCCTTGTCAAGTCTCTATCGTTTCAACAAGTGTATAGTTAAGGACGTAGTTACTCTGATTTAATATCAAATACCGAATACAGTAAAATTAAAAAATAAATATATCCATAACATTTTCACTTTAAAAGAGTGTTTTTTATTATCGACCAGTCGGTAGTTTGGCAATCCGCACGATTGCAGCTTTAATAATACGATGCAGTTTGCATGTTCTCTTACGAGTTTACCGAGGGAAACAAACACACACACATGACAAAATGGTCAAAGCCAAAATAATAAGTGATGGTTCCATTAGAATCTAGGACAGTTAGAGTAGGAAATTAGGACAATAACTGTATTGGTTGAAGAAGCATATGATAACATAAAAGTGAACTACTCTATGCACATGGTGTTGCAGCCTAAGTGGAGGGTTCTCCACGCTCCATTAACCACACAATGTGTTCTTCAACTTGCTCCCACCACGTGAATCAATGAAACTATTTGAGATCTGCTCAGTTCAAGTGTACGTTTCCTCCAACTTGATTTTCAAATATACCCGGGATCAATTTAACCAATAAATTATGTCATATCTAATGATCTTAAATTTAATTCCATTAAAGTGAGATATTCGTTATAAATAGTAAAGTGAATAACTATAGTCATTAAATGAAAACTTAGCTGTTGATATCATAATTAAATGCATACACTTGCATAATTAATAATATATAGTTTCTTAAACTTTAACTGTTAATTTTTAATCAACAACTACACCTTTGACCTTACTTTACTCTCAAAGAAAAACACCTTACTTACCCTAATAATATTCTATTTCAAATTTTAAATAATTTATGGTGTACTTGATTTTCTTTGCATGCGTTCTAATGCATACAAATGCGAAAACTTATTTCTTGTATATTAGGACAAATGTCTATTTAAGGTTGCATTAAAGGAAAAACAAACATATATACACTTAACAATCATAAATAATCATAAACACATAATGTAATAAATATATTTATTTATATTTTAAATAAAATAATATGTAGTTAAAATTAAATAATATAATAAAATATCATTTAATTATTAAATTATATAAAAAGGTAAACATTGTTGTAAAACTTTATCATACAAACAGCATTACTCTAATTACTAGGTTAAAATTTGATTTATTTTTTGTCCCTTGCTGGTTCTGTCATAAATATTGCAGAGAGAGGAGACACTTGGGTTTTGGTAGCTCTCTCTTTCATCCATTACTCTTAGCTTCCCAGTTCTGAATTGTCTCACGCTGGCACTGCCTTGTGCTGCCCTAGATGGACAAGTACAACATTTCAGTAACACAACCCTTTGAACCAACAATAACAACGCACATCTCTTTCACAACACCATTTACAAAAATCCCTCATGATCCATTATAACTGTCAAAACAGAAAAAATGTTCGCTTTCAAAACATTATGTATACCCTGACCGGTAAATTTAGGACAAAGTTAAAAACTCAAGGCTCAAAGCACAGAACATTCAGATTCACAGGAGAACGGAAACCTGAGACTTGAGACCACACGAATATTCCATGCTCCTCTCTTTCTCTTTCTCTTTCTCTTTCTCTTTCTTTCCTTCCATCAAATACAGTTAATAATGAAGTTGTGTTCTGCCTCTTTAAGGACATTATTTTATACTTTATATATTATAACAATTTAGCTGTAAATACAGCTACGTTGTTCTACTTTTGCCTTGCATTTAGACAGTGGAACCCCTAGTTGAGAAGCTGTGAAAAGGGCTTTCATGTCTCCAACAAAAGATTGTGACAAGTGAGATCAATTAGATATAGTCATAGAACATTCTTTTATTTTTGGACTGAACTCTAGTTCTAATAACTAATCTCTCCAAATACTAATTCATTTAAAAGACTAATATTTTTAATAAATACTATTTCATACACACAAATTTTTGATCGGATCACACTGGATGTTTAGCAAAAGAGCACTAATTAATTGATCTAGGGCAATGTGCAAACAAGTTCACTTTGTTTAGGTGGCATATTTTTTATTCTTTAAATTCTGAGATTCCAAGGTTAATTAGATTGGCCGTTGAATGCTGCACAACAATGCCATGGATTTGGAGGACAGGTTGGAGCCAATCAATTTGGAAATGTAGATGAGATCGAATAGAGACCGAAATGGCTTGACTCGATCCACCTCACCACAAGTATATTATATTATTATATTATTGTGTTTGGTATAGATGATGTAGAAGAACAGAAAGTGGGTTACAACGAGAAAGGTTGGTCTTTTGGTCTTTGACATTTCATTGGAGACAGCCTATGCGCCCTACTAGTGTTGTGGGCACCCACTAGCAGCTTTTTTGTCTCCTTATTTTTATTATTATTATACTCTCTCTTCTTCTCCACACCCCAACAAGCAAAGTTTCTTGTAAGAGGGTTTCTTTTTCGTTTCACTCCTTCGACAGTAATCATGTTCCTTCTGTTGGGGGGAGATGTGAAGTGTTGTGGAATCTGAGGAGTTTGTTGTTGTTGTGAATGTAGAAAAGTAGCAATTATAGCCTTAGCAAAAAAAAAAAAAAACATTCCTTAAAGTAAGAAGGACTAGCACCAACAGAATCATGAGTGCACGAGTGTTTTCATTGATGGATTTTTAGAGGAACAAACACCTTCTTTTCCAGCCTTTATTAACCGTTTCCTTTTTCCACCTCACCTTCTCATATTGTCTTTGGATTTTGTGTTCTGTTTTTTTTGTTTGTGTTTGGGATTTTTGCTTGGTTATGTTGGGAAACTCTTGGGTTTGATATTTCTTTAATGTCTCAACAAAGGTAGACTCAAATGGTGGGTGGTAACAACCATGACCAATATAATGACACAACATTTACCAAAATTTTTGTTGGAGGGTTGGCTTGGGAGACTCAGAGGGACACAATGAGGAGGTATTTTGAGCAGTTTGGAGAGATCTTAGAGGCTGTTGTGATCACAGATAAGAACACTGGGAGATCCAAGGGTTATGGCTTTGTAAGTCCGTTTTCCTTCTTGATTTTGTGATTCTCACATCTTTACATAGTCTAATATGTTTGCTTGTTTGTTCCGTTTATGGTTGTACTTGTATGTTCTTGAATCTTGAACAATGAATCTATGATTTGTTCTTTTCCAAGGTCACATTTAAAGATCCCGAGTCAGCCATGAGAGCATGTCAGAACCCATCTCCAGTTATTGATGGTAGGAGGGCAAACTGCAATCTAGCTTCCCTTGGTGCAAACAAGAACCGACCACCAACTTTTCAGCATGGTCTCATTCCTTACATTCTCCTTTATCTGATTTGTTCTTTCTTTTTCCTTATAATAATTTATCGATTTTCTTGAGTTTACTTTGCAATTTTTGCAAACAAGTTTGAGTTTCTTAGTTATTTCATCTTAATATATTTAACTCATCCTAGGCAAGAAGCTACCACCTTTAGTGGTTGGTTATTTAGTAAAAATGTGAAACAGAAATGATTGTGTTATAAGAGACAAAAAAGGATTGAAATGCAAACTCACATTGTAGGTGCAGGACGGTTCAGGCCTCCATCTGGACCAGTGGCATCACATGCTTACCATGGTTCTTCATCTACATTTTCCCATCAACCCCCTAGACAATACACATTTCCTTATTCAGCTTACGGGTAACATAAAAGTGTTATGAGGATAATGGTTATTTTTATGTCAAATTTTTTCCTTTCTTCCTATTTCCTGTCCTTTTATCTGATGTCCATTCTATCTATCTACTAACAGATATTCTGGATATTCACAAGACACCTTGTATCCTACGGTAGGTGTTAATGTAATAAAATGAAGTATTTAGAAGCAACTACATTAATTTATTTTCCTTGATTATTATGGTTTATACTCTTGTGTTGTGTGTAAACTATTGTAGAGCTATTATAATGTGTATGGAGTTCAGCAGTTTTCAGCTTACTACCCATCTGCTGGAGCTTCTGGGGCAGTAGGGTTGATCCATAATATCTACCCGTTTTATGGTCAATATGCACAGAGCATTCAGGGTCATGGTTTTGGGGTTCAATACCCCCAAATGGCACAGTTTCCATTTTTGCCTCAGCATTATGGCTCCACTGGGATATTGTCATATTCTTCTCCAGTGGCAGTGCCAACTACTACTACTACTAGTGCAGGTGATAAGTCTAATAATGCAAGAAGTTATTATTTCTTCATTTGCTTCTTGGCATTATGTCTTTGCTCTTGAGCAATACTATTTTAATGTGGTATTGATGGCTAAAATAGTAAAATGTGACACTTTCAGTAACAGGAACTGCAACCACAACTATAACCACAACTATAACTACAACTACAACATCAACCGGTGTGGCAGCAACAACAGTGACTGGTAGTTCACAAGCCTCTTGAACAAGCAGCTTCAGAACAAAATTCTATATCTACGAGGATAAAGAACTTGCAAAGCTAACCACATCAAAAGCTGAATTCAAAATATAAGAGATATGTTAGATGAAGCTTGTGCCCCTAACCGACCTTAACCCATTCTCATTTTTCATAATGACAAAACTCAAAAGTCATCATCATCATACATGTTTGTTATAGGAAAATAGGCTTTATTTTTTTTTTTTTTTTTAAGTAGCTTGTATAAGTAGGTGAAGATCATATTCATTCATGTATTCAGCATTGGGTAGAATCTAACTATTTGAGCTTTGGATTCTACCTTTTAGAGTAATTCAACAAAAGATTATTATTACTATGTCTTGGGTGATGGGAGCATCCAATGACATAGTCCTTTGTTTATATTGCAGTAGATGGGTTCAAAAGATTATTTTATAACTTTTGAAAACCCTTCACTGGCTGGTCAAATAGGAAGACAAAGTTGAGCTCGGATAGCTCTATAGGCTCGCGTGTATTTTTTTTCTATTGTTATTCATGATTGTTTTTTTTTTTTTTCAAGTTAGGATTAGTCCAAAAGAAAAACATAACGTCTATTTGCTTCTTTCTTTTTCACATATAATCATGTTTTTACCATTCATCTTTCGCTGTCACGTTACATTCTTTATGTTATAGATAAAGATTATTCTTCTTTTGCATCAATTAAGTGTCTTTTACTCTGTACAATTGCAAACGTATATGGAATCCAAGGGAGCTCTCATATGTGGTGTCAATAGTTGTTAGTACCTTTTGAATACTTTTTTAAGCATACCATTAATATGCGGATGGGGTGATTGACATCACTTTTGTTGACCAATTTTGAATTTTAGTTCATGGGTGAAATTTCTTCTACCAATATGGTGTGGTGTTGCCAAAATTACCTTTATTAAACCTCATTGATGCTTCTATCAACCACTTTTCTTGGTGAAGGCCACCACAGGATTCTATTGAATTTAATTATTTTTCTTAAGCATTTTCATTCTTCTGTTAATAATCCGTTAAGCTTTGTTAATGTTAGGTATAGTTTTCAAATCTCAAAATTTATTAGAAATCTGCCCAGTTTTTGGAAGTGACAAATCTTATTTGTTAGTTTTCTTATATTTTGGTAAAACTACTTTTGAAATGATTATTATTGTAAAATTTTCAATTTATGTTTGAGAATAATAATTATAAGGCATTAATTTTGTTTAAATGATAAAATAAAATTTGTTTAAATGTTTAAATATAAATATATTTTTTAAAATTCTATAAGTCGTGTATCTAAAATTATTATTATTAATATTCAAAACAATTAAAATCTTTTACTACTTTTCGAATCAAGTTTTCTTATTATAAAGTTGTTTTTCGGCCCAAAATAACTGAACAAAATGGATTATTGTGTAACGTCATTTGTTAATGTTTGCAAACATGATTTTCTCCCAAGACGTGTGAACAGGCTAAAGAAATCAACTTAAGTTTCAGTTTTTATTTTAATTTTTCTTATATATACAATATAATATTGTTTTGACTCAAAACAATGATTATCTAGACTAATTGATAATCTCTTATATTGTCTATTTTTCTTATTATTTTAGAAAGATTTAAGTCATTTATTATAAATTTTAATTCAATTTATCTTTAAGAAAGTGAAATTTGTAGTATTAGATTAGAAGAAATTATTTATTTTATTTTCTATAGGATTTAATTAGACATTTTTACTTTTTTTTTTCAATTTTGATATTTTAATTTTAGGTAATAAAAAAGAGAAAATGAAGTTCAAAAAATTACTGAAAGAGGGCATCATTTAAGGCCAAATGATACACTAACGTTAAAATAACAAAGATAGATTCTAAGCTTAAAAGAACGTATTAAAACACACAATAGTTATCCCTTTTTCAAACAAGAAAGTGCTAAGTCTTTTTTTCTCGAAGCTCATATCATATTTCTTTAAGGATTCCACGAAGTTTTCATTCATCTATTATCTCTTTTATGTTTTATGTTTCCGCTTATATTCTCGTTTTAGGTAAATTTTAATGCACTCGATAAATCTATAAATTGGGTTGTTAATAAAATTTGATTGATTTATTTATTTTTGTGTTTATGTTCTCTATGTTTATTGTTCCTTAATAATTGATCATTCCTAGGAAGATTTTTATCTATATAGTGAATGGAGATTTGCTTTGTGAATATGTCATAAGCCATAAATCTTGTAATCCTTTATGTTATGAATAGTCATTAATTATTATTATTAGATATGTTTAGTTTTAATACTCATTCTTTTTTAATTTCACTTAGAGTTCTTATTTATGAATAAATATTTATTTGCATAAAGAATTAAGATGTAAACAGATTAGTAAATCTAATAGACAAAGTTAGCAAACAAATTGATTTAATACCCATTAGGAATTTTAGATGAAATTTAATCCCAATATCTTTATCATTTACATCAAACTTATTTTCTTTGTGTTCTTTTCATTTTTCTAATTCAAAAATAATTTTTTATTACTTTATTTAATCTTTAATTATTATTTTCTTCAATAGTTTAAAAAAACAAACTCTTATCATGCGGTTCCTAATTAGAATTATTTTTGTGAATTAATTATGAATCAACCCTCAGAACGTTATTCGTACTTTATCATTTTAAATTATCACTTACAATAATCTGGTATATTTATCGTGATTTCATCCTTAATCAATCAAAACTTATTCTCTAATTTTAAAAATAAATATATAAAAAATCAGTAAACAAAACCAAAATAATCTATTCTTGATGAAGTTAAGTAGGTCTGGTTTTGGTAAAAAAAATTAAAATTATATGAATCTAAACTAATACATTTTAATTAAATTGGATCTCTCCCACCCCACAACCCAAAAAAATGAAAGAAAATTCGGAGTATAATTTTTTCAAGAATATAAAGAAAAAAAAGATAATTTTTTTTCTTCCAATTGTTTATTTCATTTTACATAGGTTAAAGTTATAACAAATCTTATTAAGGCATTAATTTTCTTCAATATTCCTCTGCTTTTTAGGTCGATAAAGAGGAGGCTTTTTTTTTTTTTTTGCCAAAAACCTTTTGGAGGCCTTAAGCAATGGAAGGAGTACTGTTGCCTTTAAGGCCCTTTATTGCAACGGTTAATCAGAAGAGAACGAATGTACGCAAGGCCCTCTAACATTTTACTTTCGATTTCACACGAGGTTTTCTTTCACAAACAAAAATGGTGGGTCACTGTTAAGGGAAAAATAATCTTCTTATTTCTTTAAAATTATAACATTGTTGGACACTGATAACTATAATTCTTCTTTATTCAGTTATCATGTCAATTGCCAGCTAAGTTTTTCTTCCAGATTTTTTCTTCATTTTTTACTACATATTTGAAGTTATTTATTCATGCTTAATTATTTATAGCGACACCGTGGCCGGTATTTTTAAAATAAACTATTCTTATTTTTATACGATTTAATGCAAACATGTTTTAAAAATGTCGACTTGTATTCGGTATAGATATACAATTTTCAAGTGTTAGGAAAATATCTTAACAATGTGACCATTATACTTGTTATTTTTATAATTAATGAGACCTCTGTCTCATATTCATTATTTATTTATTTTAAATAAATAAATAATAACAACAACAACAAAATTATAGTTTAAGACGTTATGCATACTATCAAAATCTCCTATCACTAAATCAATTCTAGTAATTTGTTTTTTATGTTATTTATTCTTATTTATGAAATAGGGAATTGATGTTTTAAGATATTGTTAAACATTGAAGTAGGAATTTTTAATAAATTTCTTATATGCATAGATCTTAAGGTTAATTCAAAAAATACATACTTATAAAATTTAAGGGATTGTTTATTGCATTCATTTAAAAAAAAAAACTATTTTAGAAAAAGGAAAAAATATTGTTTAAAAATACACTTCAGAAAATAGTCTTAGAAGTTAGGGGGAACAGAAAAAAAAAGGAAAAAGAAAATAACTGTTATTGTTTTTCATTTTAAAAAATTTCTATTTTTATTTTTATAATAATTGATCAAAACATATCATCAAGCTTTTTCTTTGAGGAAAAAAGATGTTTTTAGAAAAGTTATCAAATAAGTCCTAAGAAAAATTGAGGTGAGTTATGTTGTAGAAATTGATTAGAGTTACCGTATGGCTTCAAACTCAACAAATTTTTGCAAAAGCAAATTTGTATTAGTACTATCTAATTATATATTTCAGTGACAATAAAATAAATATTATGTCAAATTTTAGTTTAAAATCAATTAAAAAATAAAAATATTCAACAAGTATATATCATTCCACTTAATTTGGTAGAATAATATCTCATCCCACTATATAAAAATAGAATATTTTGCTTATATCTTTTGTGATGGAAGCATTTTGCTTCGTAGATAGGAAACAATTTTGTCCAGCCTTAAATGCTTGACAAGTGACTCCATCCCTCGAAAGAAATGGAATTTTGATTGTTCCTTACTCTGCATCACAAGATGCTAAAAGGACAGGGGCACCGCATAAAACAACAAAGAAATTAAGTGCATGCCTAGATACCATTATAGAATCCCTTACAGGTAGAAAAAACAATTCATAGTCTTGTGATTGTTCTCTCTTTGGATCTTTTTATTTAATTCTATAAAAAATTAAAAATGATTTTTAAATAATTAAAATTGATATCAAATGTGCTAACATCTAAACATCTGTTAACAATAATTGTTGTAAAATTATTTTGAAATAATAATTAATATTTCAGAAAAAGTATTTAAAATGAATTTAAAACAAAGTACCCTTGAATTGAGTTCCGTAGAGAATCTAGAACAGTTTGACCGGTCTTTGGGGAGAGTACTAGCGCAGATGAACCATGAAGTAGAAGTGGACACATTGAAGCTTAGTTGTGGATTAGGACAATAGTTTCATTGATATTTGTGTCATCTGATTTTGGTGGAAAAGATGGAAATTAATTTTTACCAAGTAAAGGCACATGATGGTCCTTAAGAGAGTCCACGGTGGTCCATCACCCACCTGATATGTCTCGACCTGATCGCAGCACGTGACACCACGAGAGCGTGGCTGAGTTTCCCCACTTCAACTTATATTTTAACGAAGCAATGAGGAGTCTCCTCCAAACCCAAAAAAGAAATAGTAACTTTTTCTGATTCCATTATAGAAAAAGCCACTTTTGGCTTCTCTCTTGGCCACCCTCAACTTGCTTTATATCCTTCCCTTGCAAATTACATTGCACCCATTCTACTACTTTCAATTATTATTCATTAACATTAAGGTAGCTTCTGACACTCCCACTTCTCTCCATTCATGCCACAAAAATCCATAACCTTTGTCCATTTATATTAATCTTTCTACAAATTAATATTCTATATATGCTGCACCTCTCATACACAGCCTGTCTATGACTGCCACTTAAATAATTCAATTTCCGTACACACTTTATATATAAACCATGTGGCACTCAACATAATCTTCAACCATGATTTTTATTCACTATTTTATTCTGTGCCATGTTTCCTCAAAGCAATTTCTCAAGCTAACGTGTTTAAGGTTAATCGAATCATGGCATGTTTGGTTTTCGGTCTGGAGTATCTCACCTTCAAATCTAAGATTGGTTAAATATATTTTTTCCATTAATTCTAATGTTTGATATTATCTTAGAAATATAATTCTAAGTTTTAAATTTAAATTTTATTCAAATTATTCGAAATAATCATTTGCATATTACTAACTTGATCGTATTAATTATTTTATATAAATTTTTAGTTAATTCAAGTTATTTTAATAATTACATACTCAAAATTAATTTTAATTATAAATTTTTAAACAATTTTACGAGTTAAGATTAATTTTTTAATATATGTTATTTTAAATAAAAATCATATTAGTCACTTTATTTCAAATTAATTTTATAAAATTAAACACATAGTACACACTTAAATGTTTGATGTTCGAAACATTTAATATATAAAGTTGATTTAACAAATAAGTTATTAACTTAAACATTAGAATATCTTTTACAAAATATATCGATTCTTTTACAGGGAATCTCAACCTTAATAGAAAGTTAACCGATCTCAAAAGACCTATATCCGGAATCATAACTTAAAATTATTATTTATAACTTTTACATTGTACATTTGAAGTGATTTTTTGATTGGAAAACATAGTTCCAAACATGCAGTTAGTGAACACGTGCGAGGGTGAGTCCAAAGGCAGAGACATCCAATTGGATCCAGTTTGAACACGTGAGCTTGGTCAATCTGTTACAGATCACATACGTTAATATTTATCGAGCCTAATATAAAAATTAAATGAAGAGTAAGTGAATGATGGTGTAAGTAAGAGTGCATTACATTTAATTTTTGTAAGGAGGGGTGGCTCAGATATTTCCCTCACGACAGAGGCATGAGGAGGACAAGTATAGTGTAGCATTGCTCAACTGTGTTGTGTGTGTACTTGTTAAAAACAAGAACAAAGAGTGAACCGCAGGCCTTGGCTCCTCCTTGTTTTTGCTTCTGTCTATTTCCCCCAGACAAGGTTAAAGGAGGTTCGAGTGTTGAGGCTCTCTTGTGTCTTTAACTCTTTATCACAAATTATTTTCTGGCTCTTTGTGAGGGCTGTAAATGCAGCTGAGATAGATTTACATGGGGAAGAAGGGAAGTGGTAGTTCATGGTTAACCGCTGTCAAAAGGGCATTCAGATCTCCCACCAAAGACAGTGACAAAAGGAGTGCCAGAAGAAGAGAGGACTGTGATCAAGAAGAGGACGAAGAGAAGGTGAGTGAGTTCCTGTGTTTTTAGATCAATTTACTCTTACTTCTTAGATCATGAGAATGTACACACACACATTCATACATATATACATACATTCATATACTCCTTTTCTATTTTGCAGAAGAGGGAAAAAAGAAGATGGATTTTCAGGAAGGCTCACATGAGTCATGAAGGAGTGAACAACAGCACTCAACAAAAGTTGAAGCAAGATGTGGCGGCAAGTGGGGGTTCAAGGACAGACCAAGATCAAAAGCATGCACTTGCGGTGGCGGTGGCCACCGCAGAAGCCGCCATGGCCACCGCTCAGGCGGCGGTGGAGGTGGCAAGGTTGACCAAACCTGCTAGCCGTGTCAGGGAGCATTATGCTGCTGTTGTGATTCAAACTGCTTTCAGAGGGTATCTGGTGAGTGCCCTCAACAGATCTGAATTGTAAAAATGACATGGTCTTGTGTGAAAATGAGAAGCACCTACTAAGGTTAATTAATTAAACTTATGAGTTTTGTTTTGTTGAAGGCAAGAAGAGCACTTCGTGCACTTAAGGGGCTGGTGAAGTTGCAAGCTCTAGTTAGGGGTCATAATGTTAGGAAGCAGGCAAAGATGACCCTTAGGTGCATGCAGGCTTTGGTTAGAGTTCAAGCAAGGGTGCTTGACCAGCGCATAAGGTCTTCACATGAAGGTAGTAGAAAATCCACTTTCAGTGACACCACTAGTGTTTGGGACTCGCGGTATCTTCAGGACATTTCAGATAGGAAATCAATAGTAAGTGAGAGCTTACTTGTTTAAATCAGCATCAGTGATCAAACTGTGTACTTTTTCTTGCTTTAAGAATCAGAAGTTATGTTTGTAAAACAGGAAATGAAAAAGTACTTTTTGTTTGCAAAATAGCATAGGAATAGTCCTCGTTCTCGTATTCTTAATCAAGCAACAGTTGGGAAAAGGGGTCTTTATTTTCTGTGTGTTTGAACTGTTTGTTGTGGTTGCTTTGGTAGTCAAGAGAGGGAAGCAGCATTGCAGATGATTGGGACGAACGTCATCACACAGTTGAAGAAGTGAAGGCCATGTTGCAGCAGAGGAAGGAAGCTGCTGCAATGAAGAGGGACAAGACCTTATCCCAAGCCTTTTCCCAACAGGTTTTGATCCCTCTTCAAGTTTGTTTTACTAATTTTTGAAATTGAATTAACTTCCTTGATTTGGTTTGGTAATTGATTCTTGAAATTGATTGTGATACATAGCTTTGGAGGAATGGTAGGACATCATCAATTGGAAATGAAGAAGAGTTGGAAGAGAGACCAAAATGGCTAGACCGGTGGATGGCCACAAAGCCATGGGAGAATAGAGGAAGGGCTTCAACTGATCAAAGAGACCCTATTAAGACTGTGGAGATTGACACCTCTCAGCCTTATTCATACCTAGGAACCAATTACAGAAGATCACATCCAAATTATCAGTATAACCCAAACCATCATCAGCCACAAAGGCATTCCATTGCCTCCCCAGTCCATAGATCTCACCAAAATGGATCCCTTCACCAATCCCCAGCAACCCCTTCTCCTGCCAAATCAAGGCCCATCCAAGTCCGGTCGGCAAGCCCGCGGTGTGTAAGAGAAGAAAAAGGGTACCACACCTCCCAGACACCAAGCTTGAGGTCCAATTACCACTATACAGGAAACTTGTACCAAAATGGAAGGGCTGGAATTGGAACTAGTACTGGTGGTGCCACATTGCCTAATTACATGGCGGCGACTGAGTCTGCAAAGGCTCGAATTCGGTCACAAAGTGCACCAAGGCAGAGGCCATCCACACCAGAGAGGGAGAGAGTTGGATCAGCAAAGAAAAGGCTTTCTTTTCCTGCTCCTGATCCCTATAGTGTGGGAGTGAGTTATGGAAATTATGGTCATAGTTTAAGGAGTCCAAGCTTCAAGAGTGTGAGTGGATCACACTTAGGGTTGGAGCACCAGTCCAACTACTCTTCTTGCTACACTGAGAGTCTTGCCGGTGGTGAGGTTTCTCCTTCTTCAACTGGTGACCTTAGAAGGTGGTTGAGATGATTTGTTGCATACTTTAATGAGAACAACATGACCGGAACCATTAGGTCATTGGCATTATTCACTTCTTATTTGATTTTATTTGGGCTTTTTGTGATGAGGCTAGAGTTGATTTTAGTTTAATTAACCCTTTTTCACCCCAAAAAGAAAGTTACCCCGGGTGAGCAGAATCTGATGTTAGGAGCAGAGGAGCAAGTACTTTGTTGCTAGGAACTCAGAACAATTTAATGTGTTCGTTTATCATTCGTTTTTCATACTTTTGTTAAGATGCCAAGATAAAAGTGAGCCGTATGAGGGGCCTACCTCACTTGGGGTGTTGTGTTGATGTTGAAAGAATTGCCTACACCATCTGAATAGCCTTTAATGGACTGTCCTCTCACAATAACATGTAATATTTCGTATTTTAGCTGTTGCCTTTAGTTAGCAAAATGTACGAACCCCCCCACTTTCCTCATTGTTTTCTTTTAATCAATTGGATAAATTACACATTGCTAGGAAGGGCAAATCATATAATAACGGATACTTAACTCTTGGTCATGTCATATTCTTTGACCCTTATAACCCCACATGACTAATTGAGTTGATTATGTTACGTACTTGGTACATGCTAGGAGAGTTGGTCTAATTAGTAAGATGAAATTTATATCTCTTAATAACATGAGTTCAATAGTATCGATGTAAGAATTATATTGAAGGATAACTTGTAAGTATTTGAGCTTGGAGACTTTTCTGCAATGTGAAAGTAAAACAATTTTATATAATAGTATAAACACTTTTCCTTACATTATCAATATTTATTGTATAAGGCCACATTTGAAAGTATGGTCAAAATATTATTACATGTATAATTAGTGGAGATAATTAACTATGTGAACAATAGAATTTACCTGCATGTGAAGGAGGAGATAAACGCTAACCAATTACTCAAGGTCAAGGATATCAAAGAAGAATGGTTTGCTCAGGTTATTTACACTATTATTTCTCTGGGCCATGAAACTTTTTCAGGTTGCTACTTGGCCTGCAGCATAAAAAGGGTAAGAATAGATACGCGGCAGTTAATGAAAAGAGATCACAAACTGTGTCTTACGTTCTGTAGTCTTAAACCACAGAATCTTTTGTGGTGAACAACGAATTGTGCTCTTCCGCAATAGGCAATACTGTAACAACATTTCTAGCCGTAATTTTTTTAGGTAATTTCTTGAAGTTAAGAACTCTTTTTAATTGAATTTATCAAGTGTAAGAACTATTCTTATATAAGAATCAAATTTTAACTAATTAAAAAATAAAATAAATTATTATATTAGTTTTAAAAATATATAATGTCGTCATATTAACTTTTTAAATAAATTTATGAAAATTTTAATTATTTTATCCAAGTCTTTAAATTTAATTATTTACTGTTATTATAATTTTTAGATACATGTTAATATTATTATTTAAGTCATATTTTTTAAATTTTAGACTAATATGATTAATAGATTATATTTTAAAAAATAGTTTTAGATACTAATGTAATAATTCTGTGCATTTTTAAAATTACAATGATAATTTATTCTTAAAAGAACATTTGTAAGACTTATTTTAAAAATATAAAATAAGTTGTGAGATTTATTTAAAATTTTTAAAGAATTATATGATTATAATGAATAATGTTTAAAATTCTTAAAACTATAAAAAGGGAGGTAATTAGAACATGGATGGTATTTCCTATATTAGAGAGGCTCTGAACAGGTTATTACATCATTACACAGAACTCCAGCTGGACAGCCTTTTGTTCACTGAAACTCATAATCAGAGGTTTCTTGGAATTATGAGCTGTTTGGGGTCCCATCCTACTGAACGCTAGTTGTTAGGTGCTAGAAGGAACTTATAGGCTATATCTAAATGCTACATATTCTTTTTTTTTGTTACTCAAAATAAAATTTTGTATGAATCAACAACTAGTTCTCTTCTCTAAGCATTAAGAGTTAATAATGCACATAAATATTAATTTGCAAAAATGCAACTGGCTATTAAGTTGTCCGGATTTAGATCCCCTGCAGTTGATAATTGAACTGCATGGGGTGAAGTTCTAAATCTAACGGTAATTAAATTTTAAAAGGAATTTTATGCTTCAATTTAATACAAAAATAAATATTTTGAAAGGTTGAGATTTGTGCAGCAGAAGATCTTGATTTGTCCAGTTAGATGCAAAACGATTATCTGCAGTTCTGGCTATTACTCATGAGGAATGATTTTTCTACCGAAAATGCAGGGAAGCCTTGAAAACAAAATGGCCATTATCATATGTTGATCATATAGTTTATCTTCTAATATTAGAGAAAATTTCATCTGAGTTTAAAAATTATATTTTCATCCCAATACGTCAGTGATTGGTGTTAGAAAAGTAGGCTAACTTTCAAGAATAATGAAACTTGCTGAGAAGATATCTTTAACGGATTCTTTTTTTTTTTTTTTTTTCAAGTAACTTTACAACTGACAACAAATTCTTCCTGGAATAAATAAAGGTAAAGAAAAATATACATAAGAGTAAATATGTTAAGTGTTGGTCAAATCTTTTAAATATTATTATTCTTTTAGTTTGATTCATACTCTTTTATTGAGTTTGCTCTGCATAATAAAGTAATAATTCGTATTAATTAAAAAATATTAAAAATTACTGGACTTAACATTTTTATCCCTCCATGTCTTTGTATTTATTTTTATTTGTTGGATATACAACTTATTTTCCAACACTTTTATTTATCTTTTATAAGATGTGATGTTGTTCGAGTCATAGAAGATAATTATAATTGTCAAATTTTTCTCCAAATATTTTCTATAATTGCATATTTAAAGTTTGAATTCAAAATTATTTGTTAAATTAAAACTATTTTGTATAAATTGGTTTACGTGGTAAGTAGTACATTTAGTTTTGATTATTCTGGAGAAAATTTATTTTTTAATATCTCTTAATAATTTTTTTATAATATAATTTGAACACAAAATAAACTAATCCAAAGATACATCAAGTACTTTAAGTTATGTGGTATTCTTCTTAGCTTGCAAGTTGATTGACCATAAACTAAGTTCTGTTTTTTAATTAGGGTAGTTGAGGTGACGATGGCTTGATTAGAGATATTCGATTCAAGTAGTACTAATAACTTTGGAGTACGTAACTCAACTAGAAGAATTAGTGGACCAAGAAGAAAGACTATTAACCAAAAATAGAAGAAAGATTATAAATCTAAACATCACACTAATGATACACCAAAAATGGACCAACAATGTTGAAGCTTTAGTATGGTCCATGTATATTAATTGGCCTAGGTAGAGGATTA
Organism: Mucuna pruriens; assembly: GCA_025330945.1. NCBI lineage: Eukaryota > Viridiplantae > Streptophyta > Magnoliopsida > Fabales > Fabaceae > Mucuna > Mucuna pruriens. The sequence continues at coordinate 5,141,366 of JAENHJ010000529.1, forward strand.
AGGCTAAATGGGGCAAGCACATACTAATACAAGGGCCTATGTGTTATTTTGGTCTAAATTATTAGTTTCTTTTAAAGAAATAACTGTTTATTTTTACAGCCTGACGTACGAGAGTGTTTTTTACTATTAAAAAAGTGATTTAAAAAAATAAAAACCAAATATGCACTCGGGTTCAATTTAGTCGTTACGTTTACGTTGCTTATTTATTTGTGTTAATCTAATATTGATAAATTTTTTTTTATCAGAATATTGATAGTCTTTTTTTTTATCAGAATATTGATAGTCTTTTGAAGTAATTCAACGGAGCTCCACCAAATAATCTTCTCATTGAACCAGTGATAGTAGGTTTTTATGCGAAATATATGCTTCACTACAATGACAATTAATTCCCAAAAATTATATATTCTAATAAACTCTTTTGTCGTATTATATGAATAGCCAAACCAAGAAAATCGTGCTAACAAGTACAACTAGGCAATGCATTAAGAGAAGTGGAAAAAATAGGCACTAAAATAAATGTAAGAGACTTGAAGTAGTTTGAAAAAAAATAAAAACGGTTGAAGTTGTGTCTCTTCATTGCCAAATGCGTGTTACTTTTATTTATCTATTATTGGCTAAATTGCGATTTTAGTTTTCCTGTTATGGACAAAATTCGATTTTGGTTCTATTTATTTTGCACAAATTTGGTCATTTTACTATTTTATTTGTGTAATTTTAGTTAATATAATGACTTGATATCTAATAGTTAATAAAAATGATAACATAACACTCTCTTGCATGGTTATATTACTATTTTTATTAAATATTACATATTAAATTTATAACTTAATCAAAATTATACAATTAAAATAAAGAACTAAATTCAGGTACGAAAATAAAAGTAAAAGGAACCAAAATTGAAGTTTGAGTATAATAAAAAAATTAAAAATATAATTAAGTCTTCTTTGTTTAATGGCAATCAGAAAACTTCATTTGTGTAAGGATAAAAATTCTGGGTCCGACGCCCTGCATTATACCGATAAGGGTAAACATTTCTGGACTAACAAAAAGATTTCAAATATTTTATTAACAAACCAACTAAGTTCGTCAAAGGTTGGTTTTTATCTGAGTTCTTAAATTAAGAATTGATTTTTAAATTTTTTGATTATTGGAGTACTAATACTATTTTTTTATGTATAAGAATCGTTCTTTTGTAAGAATTGTTTCTTATATTATTATAGTAATTTTTTTTTTTGCACGAGGTAAATGGTAAAGGAGAAGAAAATATAGAAAAGTGAAGTAAGTGAAGGAGAGGTAGAGCAAGTGAGAGAGAAAAAAATAAAATAAATAGGATTCTAGCACGAAAGATGCGCTGAGGAAGCCCAAAAAGAGTTTCAAGCCGAAATGGATACCTTCCTTATGTTGCTTTAGCCCAACCCGAAAACTTTAGCAAATGACAAAACAATCCAAAACCTATAAAACTGAAAAAGAAAGGTGTAATTTTTTAATGGCTATAAACACAACTCAGAATTGTCTCGTGTGAGAGTTTGGATTTGCTTTATATAATTAGCATGGAAATGAGTCACCTTATATTATAAAAAAATTTTATATTATTATTTAATTATAAATTATTATATTATAAATTTGTTATCTTTTAAAATAAATATTTTAAAAATTATACTAATATTATTTATGATTGAATTATAATCAATACACGATAATAAAACTAATAATAATAATTTTTTAGTAGTTTTCTTTTAGGTTTGGCGCCCTTTTTTTAATATATGTACTAGGACTATTATTTTTATTCAATAGATTTATTCGTAGAAATATAATATCTAGTATAACTTTTTTGGCAAAATATTGTATTTTTTTATAATTTTTATAGTAAAAATAATTATATATATTTCTTTTTAGACAAAATACTTAGTATCATTTATTTTTTTTAATAGTTTTTTTTATAATCTATTATTACAATTTTAAAGGATATTAAAGATTGTATTACAATCAAACAAATTTATTAGTCTTCTCTTTATATTGATTTAATTATAAAAAAAAATTGAATTAAAGTATATTTTGTCAATGGAATAATATTATATAAGGAATTGATATATTGAACTTTCAAACATATCAACAAATATTTACTTGTTCTATTATTATGATTTTTTTTATATATTCTTTTCATTTTTCTTGTTTCATCTTAGCAAGATGATACAACATTACCCTTTTTCTTTTATTTTTTAATAACTTAAAAATAAAATATTCTTTAATAATTATTAATTATTATCGTCATAAAAGATAATTTAGTGAGTAGTATAAATTATTTTAGTTATTAAGGTGTATTTGACAAAACTAACTTACAAACTAGTTAGAAATTTATGGGCATATGTTAGGAGTTAAAAAAATTAAAAACTTATAAACTAGCTTATTAAATTGAAAAGTGTTTGATAATATTAGTTAATAAGCTAACTGATAAGTATAAAATTAGATATTTATATATTTAATTTTTAAATTGAAAGAGTAAAAGGAGATATTTTTAAAAATTAATGAGGATAAAAGTTTAAAAAATTAAAAGCTTGTATATGTGTTTAGTAAAACTAACTTATAAATTAGCTAATTTAATTAAAAATAATAATATTAACTAATAAATTAATTGATAAGTATAAAATGACATTTAAATATTTGATTTTTAAATTGAAAAAAGATATAAAAAAGGATAGAATAATTGAAGATAGTAAAATTTACTTGGTTATATGATTGGGTCTAATAATTCAATAAGTTAAGTTGAATTAAATTTTTAAATATAAAATAAAAAAATTAGATTAATTTGACTCAATTTAATGGCCTTATCAAGTCAAATAGATCAAAAGTGGACATGAAAACTACTAGACTTATTTGATTAAATATTTTATTTTTAAATTTTCTTATAAATACATAAAATAATATAAAAATTAAAAAAATCAATTTAACCTACCAACAAACCAACCGAGTAAAACTAAACTAATAAAAACACATTCTATACAAAAATTGACCCATTTTTTCTCTTTAAGTGTTTATCAAACCAAGCTAGACGAACAATTTTACCAAGTCTAAAAGTCACATTCCTAAAATTGTGATTTTAAAAAATATAATATGATACCCTGGAATAATCACCTGTAAAATTTTAATGTAGTAAAAGGTAAACTCATACTTAAATCTACTAAACAAGTAATGTGCGTCTCGTTTGGGGAAGCCTGTGTGACGGTGACAGTTTTCCCTTTGTTTATCAAGTTTGTAGTTGTATTATTACTCTGGTCAATGATATTCATCATATTTTTTGGGTATAAAATTCAATACATTTTTTTTCTTAGACAGTTAAGCAATATTTTTATTAGTTCACTTAACGAGCAAATTTAACCATTTTTTTTATTATATACCTATCTTTAATTTTTATATTGCATTCAGTAGCGGAGCTAGATGTGAAAAAATTAGTGCTTTGGGAGGGCAACAGGCCAAAGTGATGTCTCCATGGAAAATATAGTAGCTGGATTGTTATAATAATGAATAAATAAAAATTTACACGTACTCACTTTTAAAATTTTCTTAAATGAAAATTACATATTTTCTAATTTTTAAATAGACATTTTTTTAATGTTTTTAATAGTGATATTTGTAATTTTTATGTTTTTAATAAAGAACACTGACATCCCGACTTTATTTAATAAAATAATACATACAATTTTTAAAAAATTAGAGAGAGCCTGAATGTCATTCGGAAAGACTAATTTTCTCTAAATAAAATGATAAAAATTGAGTATCATTGTTAAATTAAAACTAATGCACAATTTAAAAAATAATTTCTAACACGAATTACAAAATACGGTTTAGATTTAATCTGTTGAAGGAAATAATAATTTAAAACAAAAGAAGCAATAAAATTTTGCTTTTGGGATTTTTCTTTTAAGTTTTATTTAATTTCATCTATGGTTCTTAAAATTGGTGTTAATGTGATCCTGATTCCTAATTTTATTTATCAGATTTATTAATTTGTTTAAATCCTAATTTCTCAGCCAATTAAATTATTAATTCTAACTAAAACCTAATTAATTCCTTATATGAAGTTAATGAGAAATAAGCATACAGATTATAAATCTTTGACAATAAAAAAAATCCAATAATTATTCTTAACCTGCAAAATTATAATGCTAATGTCTGAGAGCACGTTCGTAAAGCCATTTTTCATTTACAATTTCAATAAAAATTCATCCTTAAAGTTAACTAATTCTTAAAAAATAGTAAGAAGAGAAAACAATGAACACAAAAGATATATAAAAGAAACCAAATTTTATTAACAAACTCAGATCAAATATCTATAGACTATATTGAAATCTACTTTATCCTTTAAAAAATAAACTAACTAGAAATAGAAGCAATAAACAAAAGTATGAACAAGAAGGGAAAGAATGTAACGTCCATTAACACAAGAAAAAAAATCAAAACTTGTACCTTATTTGCTTTTGTTTACACTTTGAGCTCCGAAAGAGAAAGTCACAAACAAGAGGAGTGTAAGAAATGACGTGCATGTCTCCTCTAAATTTTTTTGAAACCTTTTTAGAAGGGTTGGACGCCTACAGTAATTTCAAATTGTAAACTGTGTATTTGGGTATGCTCTCTTGGGCTTCTCATGTGTATCCAGTATCTATTCTTGTGTTTGCTTCTATTTTCTTGATCATTTTTTTTTACTTTTATTCTTTCCTTCTAATTTATTCTCTAAAATTAGGATATCAAAATAAAAAAGTAAAATTTCTAATTAAATCTTATATAAATTTAAGGAAAAATAATTTCTTCTATTCTAATGTTGTATATTCTGTTCTCCAAAACAACCTCAGTTAAAATCTGTAATTAGTGACTTAAACCTTTTCAAAATAATATAAAAAAAGACTACTTAAAGAATTATCACAAAGTTTATGAAATAAAAAATAAGAAATTAATCTTGTTATAAATGTTAAAATATTTAGGAGGCCAAAGACCCCATTCAACACAACGTAGTTCTGCCCCCAATTACATAGAATGTGCATAATTAATTAGCTTAATTCAACATAATATAATAGAATAATGCAGGTTAATTTTCTATCTTCCTTTCATGTTTTTCCAATGAAAAAAAAAATAATACATCAATGAAACAATTTATATGATTATATAAATCTTTCTACAATTTAGTGCATGGTTTAGACTTGTGCGATGTGTAAGATTTACATGATACGCATATCTGGACCCATGTAATCGAAAATAGAAGAATGATGGTCAACCTTATGTGCATTCTTTTTGTGATACCAAATCATAGAATTATAGTAATTAATGTTAAGTGCATTGATTTTTGACACTTTATCTTAAAAATATTTAATTAACACTTATTAATTTATTTTATTGATTTAAATATATTTTAAATTCATATAAAATTAGCGAATTTTTATTTTAGTTTCTATAAATTTTTTGACTTAATTTTTATCATTTAAAATTATTTTTAATTTCTACTATTATGTAATACTTGTTAACTACTTATATATTCATCACAAAGGTAAGTTACTATCAAATTGCATCAACTAATGTATATAATACCCTGAAAACATGGGATATCTTTAAAGAAAACATCTATATTATTAAAATAAATGTCATTTATTTATCTTAAAATGAACATTAGTAACTAGATATAGTAATTTCAAATTTTGAAGTGATAAAACAAAATTTTTTTTACCAAAACTAAAATTGGTTTATTTTATAGAAACAAAAATTATTAATTTCAAATTTTAAAAAGATGAAAATCAAATAAAAAATATAAAAAATAAAAATTAAAACTCAACTATTTTATTAAAGCTTGTTTTATTTTATTGTATCATATTTATTATAATATTTTTTTTTATCTCTGTTACTAATGTTTTGGAAAAGTAAATAAATATAAATTATGATCTGATTGTGTAAAAATAAGAAAGGAAAAAGTGTAAGGTCCATCTAATTAATTAATCAAATATAAATATAAAAATTTAAAAATAATTTTAATTACATTCTTACCTTTGTACAATTATATTACATTAACAAAGTTTTAATTGAGTTAATATATCAAAACGATATATATAATTGATTACGCATATCAAACAATAAATAATTGATAACATATATTTTAATTATATATTTAATATATATATATATATATATATATATATTTATTATTATACAAATATATATAATTTTTTATCTATAATATAAAAAGATAAATTGATAATTTGGTTAACCATATAATTTTTTTTTTTATCAATTTTTTATTAAACAACTCAAATTTCATTCTATTTATTTTTCTTCTTTTCATTTCCCTCTATTTCTTTTTCTCTACCCAACACATCATAAGTCACAACTAAATTTTTGAATTTACAAAAAATCATTTTTGTAATGCTAACTTCACCTTGAGTTTATACCAAGAAATGCTCAAGTAAATCTTTATCCTAGTTTCCTTGCCCTCTACTCCTTATATAAGCAAAACGGCTTGTATATTTGATACAAAACAGTATGTATATGGTCTAAAAGATCACAAAAACAGAGAAGTTGAAAACCATGCCGATGTTGTGCTTGAGAAGGATGTCAAGCAAAGCCTTGGGATCAAGTGTGGTGTTTGTATTATTGTCCATGGTGGTGTGTACTCCTCCAGAGGATCCAATAACGTGCTCATCAGAGAACACAAGCTGCACCATCATCAACTCGTATGGCATGTTCCCTGATCGAAGCATCTGCCATGTGGCGAAAGTGTTGTACCCCACCACGGAGCAAGAGCTTGTGTCAGTGGTTGCATCAGCCACCAAAAACAAAACCAAGATGAAAGTTGCTACCCGTTTTTCCCACAGCATCCCGAAGTTGGTGTGCCCAGAAGGCCAAAATGGGTTGCTTATAAGCACCAAATATCTGAATCAAATAGTGAAAATTGATGTGGAAGCAAGGACAATGACAGTGGAGAGTGGTGTGACAATGAAGCAGCTCATCAATGAGGCTGCAAAGGCAGGACTGGCCTTGCCATATGCCCCATATTGGTGGGGTTTGACAATTGGGGGGCTTATGGGAACTGGTGCTCATGGTAGTACTTTGTGGGGGAAGGGAAGTTCTGTTCATGATTATGTTGTGGGACTTACACTTGTTAGGCCTGCACCTCCTCAAGATGGTTATGCCAAGCTTGAGACCCTCACTCAACAACATCAAGATCTCGATGCAGCTAAAGTATCACTCGGTGTGCTTGGAGTTATTTCACAGGTACGAGGTACCATCTCTCCTTCATTTCCTACTTACATTCTTGATCATGGTAATTTCATCACTTGTGCTTTCTCTTTTTACGTGCACAAAGGTGAAATGTAATCAGTTTTGAGCAAAAATGTCCTTATCCAAACCAAGCTTTGAAAATGCAGTTTGGTAATATTTATTATTATGCAAACTTGTAGAAAAATGTAATCAATACGAGCCAATTTTTCTTTTTTTTTTTTAGATTACTACTAAATTAAATTGAAGTCGAAAATTATTTTTTAAAATCTTAATGCAAACTAAAACCAACTTTTCTCCTCACATACATATAATAAATATATATATATATATAATAATTACGATAATTATTATGATTGTAATTTTAAAATAAAATTTTTAATATAAGAATTGATAATTTTTATTCGAATTTTTATACTGTCATATACGTCTTATTTATTTATATATATATATAATTCGAATAAAAATTATTAACTTTTATTATATTAAAAATTTTATTTTAAAACTACAACCATAATAATTATTATAATTATTATTGTCATCATTGATGTGATAAATATTATAATTATAATTAATAAAGATGAAAATAACAATAATTAAATAATTTATATTTATATATATTAAAAATATAAATTACAATAATTTTGATGTATATAAATAAAGTATTAAATAATTTTAATTAGTATAAATTTTATAAATATAATTTTAAAATTATTTAATAATATGATAATTGTATAAAGTTATTCCATATTTGATCCTTATATTAATTATTAGGATATTTATTTGAGAGTAGCTTTTTAAATGCATACTTTATAGATAATGGTAAAAAAGACAATATGACTTAATGATTTCATTGTTGTGTATTTAAAAATTCATTTATTAGTTATTATGTATTTATTATTACATTTATGAACTTTAATTTTTAATAAAAATGTCATTATTAAGCATTGGGAGTGATGACGGATTTTAATGGTTTCATTATTCACCATCTAAATTCGTGCCTTCATTTATGATAAACTTATTATACATTCATTATTTTTTATAAAATAAAAATATCATATAAAAATAAAATGAAGAGAATGTTTTCTTTTCCTTCTTAATTTTAATTTTGAAAAATTAAACTAATATTTTTTTATGACAAAAGTTAGTATATGATAATTAAATAATAACTTTACTTATTCACTCTTTTACTTATTATTTTTTTAAAATATAAAAAACATTAAATATATCGTAATTCTTAAGCAACAACTTTATTTTTCAATTGGACAAGTTAAATGATATATTTTATACTTCTTCTTCTATTTATGTTTTATTTTTCTCTATTTTCAAACAAACCATTAAGGTTAGGTGTTATGAAACAAATTTGACGAAAACAAGATTTAGGAAAGTGTACTGTGTATTAGTTTATACGACATAATTAATTGTTTGTAAAAAATAAATCTATACTATTAAATCTTATTTAAATTGTAAAAATTAAAAGAAAAATATGCATAAAATTTAAATTAAAATAATAATGTGACAACTAAATAATTTAATCTTAGCATTTATGTATATGATTGTTGATCTGTTTCTCAGATTACTCTAAAACTAGAACCCCTGTTCAAGAGATCCATCACCTATTTGGCAAAAGATGATTCAGATTTGGGAGAGCAAGTGACTAGTTTTGGACATGCACATGAGTTTGCAGATATCACTTGGTATCCAAGTCAACGCAAGGCTCTCTATCGTGTTGATCATCGTGTCCCAATCAATACATCGGGCAATGGTCTCTATGACTTTATCCCTTTCTCTTCAATTCCTTCACCTCTATTGGCACTCATAAGAACCACAGGTCTGCCTAGCTTTATTCATTTCAAATTCACAAAACTTTATTTTATTCAATATTTTATTTTAAATGGGACACTTATTTTAATCTCTTAGCTAAAATATTTCTTTTCGAATCTTGATTTTAGGTATAAAAAATTATATTATGTGAAAAAAATATTTATCGTACGGTGCGTTTACAGTTCATGACAATATGATCGATCTTAACATTTTATAGATTTGTTGACAAAATAGTAAATAATATATTTTTTATATATAATTTTATATTATATATTATATTAAAAAAATAGACACAGAATTTTATTAAACAAATTTGAATATCTTAGTTTCTGTAAAATAAGTAAGTTTTAATTTTAATTATTGTAAAAATTTTTTGATCGATTTTTATATTTCAAAAATTTGTAATAACTAATTTTGGTCCCTATAAAATAAGAAAATTTTAATTTTAGTCTCTGTAAAATATTTCTAATTGATTTTCATTCTTCTAAAATTTGAAATATCTATTTTTAGTTCATAATTTTCATTTTAAGGTAGATAAATAACATTTATTTTAGGAATCTAATTTTTTTAAAGATGTCATATGCTAACATGATATTACATACACTAGTGTGTATAACCTATGATGGTCATTTGATTTTCTTTTGAAGGTATATGTAACTAACAATTGTCACAATATTAAAGACCAAAACCAAAAATTCAAATTTTAGAATGATGAAAATTGATAAAAGACTTTTATAGGGACTAAAATAAAAAATTAGTTATTTTAAAAGGACTGAAAATATATTTAAGCCTATTCAAAATGATCTGGATAACATAGTTTTAAAATTTTTCAAAAAGATATATTATAATATATTTCTTATTCAATTTTTTTATGTTATTTTTTTATCATTGACAAAACATTATTGTCTTAAATTAAATCTTACATGTATATTATTTATTAATATATTAACTTTTAGTTTTAACTAGTATCTTACCTTGTGTATTATACAAGATAAATATTTATTTTTATATAATTATAATTATTTCATAATAAATAAATATTTTAACTATATAAAATATATAATATATATTAAATTTATATAAATATTTTAAATTTGTATAAAAATCTACTTTTAAATTAAAGAAATAGACAATTAAAAAATTATAAAGATAAATTGAGAGCAGTTTGAAATGATTGAAAAAAATAATTTTTGATTAATTGTGAAGATATGTGAAATGCATCTCCTACAGATAAGAGAAAAAATGTTAAAGTTTTCTAATTGAGATTGAAAAGAGAGAGATTTTACTATCCAAATTAGGGACTTTAATTTATAACATAGAAATAGATTATTTTATAATTCTATTTGTAATTTGTGTTTCTTATCTAGTTGAAAAAATAATAACTGAAAGTCTGAACAATATTATATATATTTACTCCATTTTTTATATGTCACAATAAGCTAAAAAAATTTATTTAACATGAATTTACAAACATAACATATTAGAAGAAAAAATAATAATAAAAATATTTTATAATCACATTTCACATTTTAATTTAAATAAAGAAAATTATATTAAAAATAATAATTTTAACTATTTATAAAATTAACATAAAAATATAAAATTACTACATAATAATATGATTGTTTTTTAATTTTTTGGCCCTAGTTATACCCCTCCTAAACTCCTATCAGGATCATCCTGCTCAATAGATATTAATCACTATTTTACGTAGTAAATACTTTGCTTCTATCCATGCAAATATATATACCACACATGCCTAGCTTTATTCAATGCCTATTCAATTGAAATTCACAAAACTCAGTCTAGCTTTATTCAATTGAAATTCATAACACTCTATGGTAGAGTGTTAAGACATTCAATATTTTATTTAATAAAAAGAATAATTATTTGAATTTTTTAATTAAAATATTAGGGTTCGGATATTTACTTTAAATATGAAAAAAATTATTCTTAACACATTAAAAATTATTTTACGTGGTTAATACTTCCCCTCCATATTTTATTATATATATATATATATATATATATTATATATATATATATATATATATATATATATATATATATATATATATATATATATATATATATATATATAATATGAAGTGAGAAAAGTGTTTATAATGAGAATGTGAGTGAAGTAAATTTGTACAACATAACTATAAAATTGGTAATTAAGATTGGAAGTTATTAAATACTATAATGTTTATATAAAAAAATTATATAATTTTATGATTTAATTAATTTTCTCCTCGTGTCTTCCCTCTCACTTTATTCTCTCTATATATTATTTAACATTTTGGTGGAAGCATGCATGTAGTAAAAGCAAACAACAATTTTCGTGTTGCTAACATTTGTTTGGTTTATTGTACTGGACTACTGGGGTAGCAGAGGAAACTCAAGAATTCACTGGTGATGCCAATGGAAAGTGCCTATCTGCTAATACCATAGCGGATACCCTCATCACTGCAGCTTATGGACTTACTAACAATGGTAATAGCTAAGTCAAAATATGATAGTAATTTTGTATACCTTAACAAAAAGTTCAATTTAGTAAGCTGAAGTATTTTTTTATATATATTTGGTACTTGTAGGTATAATCTTCACCGGATACCCTGTAATTGGTTTTCAGAACCGGCTTCAGGCATCTGGATCATGCTTGGATAGTCTTCAACATGCAGAAATCACAACATGTGCCTGGGATTCCAGGGTGAAGGGAGAGTTTTTTCACCAAACCACATTTAGTATTAGTTTGTCCGTTGTAAAAAATTTCATTGAAGATGTGCAAAAGCTAGTTGAATTGGAGCCAAAGGCATTATGTGGCATAGAGCTTTACAATGGAATTCTAATGCGTTATGTGAAGGCTTCAAGCGCCTACTTGGGGAAGCAAGAGGATGCTTTAGACTTTGATATCACATACTACCGTAGCAAGGACCCATTGACTCCTAGGCTTTATGAAGACATTCTTGAAGAGGTTGAACAAATTGGGATTTTCAAATATGGAGGGTTACCCCATTGGGGTAAGAATAGGAACTTGGCGTTTGTAGGAGCCATCAAGAAGTACAAAATGCAGAGGTATTTTTTGAGGGTCAAAGATAAGTATGACTCACAAGGGTTTTTCTCAAGTACGTGGACAGACCAAGTGCTTGGGCTAAAGGATGGAATGACAATACTTAAGGATGGTTGTGCATTAGAAGGTTTGTGCATTTGCTCACAGGATACTCATTGCAATCCAGCCAAAGGTTACTATTGCAGACCAGGCAAAGTTTACAAGGAAGCAAGGGTTTGTACTCATTTGAGATCCAAATGAGACCATATTTTACGGAAGGGCCTTTGATACTATATGATAAGTGATAATACTTATAGATATAATTTATATCTTACAAATAATTAAAATAATATTGTGCTGATTACAAAGTTGAAAAGGTTATGTAAATGGTCATCTAGTTACCGTTTTGCTTTTATTTCCTTTAAACGTGGCATTAATTGTCATTGAATAACAATTAGGCTTGATAACATAATTTTAGTATAAATAAAACATCATACTCTAGCTAATATTTTGTGGCCAGTAAAGGAATAAAGCTTCTCTTTTATATTTACTTCTTACCATAAACAAAGTGGTATTAGAGTTGGCTCAAGTTCAATTTAGAGAGTTGAGATACGGCAATGACAACCTAATTATATTTCAATTCCATTATCTTACTGAGAGAAATATGATAATTAGTGTTATAGGTGGGATTGCAATGGGATAGTCAACCAAAAATACTTTTTAGCCGAGAAACGGGAAAGTTGTCGGGAAAATTTTAGAAAAATCTTTTTCAAAAGAAGTTGATTTTTTTGAAAAGTAGATTTTGAGTTTGGAAATTCACCTTTTCCATGTACAAAAGATATCCACACTCTTTGACATTTGTGCTAATGGTTACTTCTAATTAAAGATATAAAATAAAAAAACTTTAAAAGTATTGTTTTACCCCTTAAATAATTAAAATAAATTAAAAAAATACATTTAGAATGATTAAAGAAAAAATATGAAAATTAATTTTAACTCAATGATTTGATTTTCGCTCCTACTATTTTCTGGTGAATGAGAAACTCAGTCGTATAGTTGTTTTGTAAATGTATGTGTTTTGGTTGATTTAATTAAGTATTATTTTTTAGCCAACAACCCATTTTTATTATTTAATTTGACAACATTTAGAAATTTTTTATGTTTTAGCAAAACCTTCACATAAACTAGAGCTTTGCAATTTGAGTTTGTAATTTGAGTCTGATTTGACAGGTTGGTCAGATAACTGGGTAAATTAGGTTAAACTTATAAAATTAGGTTAGACTTATAAAATTTTAAAAAAGTAAAACATGCTTTTATGGACTAGGTTAAAGCATGATTTTAAAGGATAGAATATTATCAATCCTATTTTGCCTTGATTTTTTTATTTTTTTTAAATTTATGTAAATTTAAGAAAAAAAGAGTAAATTTGGTCTGGTTTGGTGAACTACAGGTCAAACCATTTGTTTTGTTACCTTTAATAATAACTAAATTATTAAATATGAAGGAGATCCAATGTCTTTTTCACTATCAATCATAGGTTTTTATAATAATCAAATAAGATGGGATTTAAAATCAATTTTTAGTAATAAATTGTATTATTATTAATATTATCCTTAATATTTATTATTATTATTTTATGAAATTTTTAATTATTATGAATATTATTTCATTTATTATTATTTTTTAGAAAATATCTAATTGAACAAGACCTTACAAAACTAAAAATAAATTCAAAATTATTATCACTAACAACCCTTTATTATTATTTTTTAGAAAATATTTGATTGGACAAGACTTTAGTAATAACCAAAATGAAAGATATCCAAAATAATTATCATTAACATTTTATTATGATTGTTTTTAAAAAACAATTAATAAAACTTTCACAATAACTAAACAAAAAGAAATCCAAAATAATTATCAATAGTAATCTTTTATTATTATTATTTTAAAAATATTTAATTGGACAATACCTTTGCATTAACTAAACAAGAAAGAACAAATTTTAAAATGGTTATTACTAATAACCTATATTCTAAAAAAATTAATTTTGTGAAATTACTATTATCTACTAAGTAGTTTTTGCCGCAAGGAGTGATCACAAATCACGCTAATTTTGTATTAATGATGGAGAAATAAATAAATAATCATTTGATGTATATTTATCTTTTTAACATCTTGTTTAGATAAACTAACAAAGAACTAATATCAGGTACATGTGTGGATTATTGAACTTGTGAGTTAATTGTTTAGCTTATGAGAATACTAGGGACCTCAAGTTTTATAGACCTTAGTAATTCTGCTTGATTCAAATATAATTGCTTGAAAAGAAGGATACACATAATATGTATAAAAAATAATATACATGTATGATTAATAATAAAATTTATTTAATGTGAATGGGCATTTTTTATACCAAATTTCACATCATTCCATTCAAAATAAAAGGAGACAAGAAATTGATTAAGACTTTTTAAATGAAAAATGTTAGCAATATATGCTTTCCCCGGTGGTTTCTAATTTTGGTCTTTCACAACAACAATTCAAGAATGAGTTTTGAGATAAAAGTAGTCAAATAAAATTATTGAATAGTTTAAGAGTAAATATAAAAATAAGAAATAAAAACATTTAATATGTAAAAATGGATATTGATCTTCTTCTGTATGAAATAACTTGAATGCAGATAAATTTTTTACAATATATTTTTATTAATATTTTGTTTAAGTAAAAATATATATCAATGTTCAAAAGTGAATTGCTGAGAATATTGATCCAATTGTCTTAATATGCCAGCATTTATTTTTAAAATGAGTAAATGACTAATTTGTTTCCTGCAATTATCGATCATTAATTCTGATTTTAGTTCCTAAATTTAATGAAATTATAAAAAAACATAATCATGAACAAATGCCCTATGCCAAACCTATCGAATCAGCAAACTGCCACCACACCAGCATAAATCAATCATCTCCATCGTTTTCCACTGCTCTAGCACCATCATGCCATCAAGTTGCCATTAATTTCTTTACACACCCACCAAGCAACCCACCTAAGCCAAAAAAAGGGGGAAATTAAACAAAATACAAGCCAAAAAAAGAAAGACAAATAGAAAAGAAAAATAAAAATTCGACAATCAAAAAAGAAAAAAAAAATAGAACAAGGACAAACAAGTTATTATGGACGGACGTCTACATTGCATGTGACATCTTCTTTCATTCTTCTTTGGTCATTTGCTTCTTTCCCTATCTGTTTCAATAGGGGCAAGGAAGATCCATGGGCCATATGGTGCAATGTCATTGAACACAATGATGAGGCTGAGATAGAAGCACCATGATGCGAGCTCCTAGGCCAAACTTGCCGCTACATATGGACATTTTTGTTGTAAATCCAATTTTAATTAACAAGGGTTTAAGAAGACGAAATAGAAAAAAAAAGTTTAGAATTGAAGATTTTTTTATTTTTCATTTTCGTCTATGAAAGTCACGTGGCAACACAATTGAATACCTACGTTTCCTTTAACACGCCAAATAAGCATTATTAACTCTGTTCAATATCAAACTTGCCCATAATTGCTAATTTGAGTGACGGAAATTAATTTTAATTTTTTTTAATTTCATTAAAACTGAAGACTAAAATAACAGAAAGTTTATTTTTCTTGAAATAAGGTATTCTATATAGCAACAAATCTATAGGATGATAGGATTTGATTACCGATCCTTTCTTCAATTAATTAGCTGTCAGGACTCCACATTCCAGCATAAATAATTAAAATAATAACGAGAGGAAAAAATATAACTAAACTGAAGACCAATATATACATGAAATTTATGAACCTGGCGCCAGAATCGATAAAAATAAAATATAAAAAAAAAATCGATTAAAATTCCTAGCACTAAATGTGCAAATTCCATAAGGTCTCCACTGACATCAATTAGCATAGAAGTGGCAAGAAATAAGATACGTTGAAAAATGTGTGGAGGTAGGTGTTGGCTTCAACTATGAGTAAGTGGCCAAAGTGCTAGATCACTTCCTAGCACCATATATTAAAAAAAAAAAAAAAAAGATTATTGGACCCTTCTTAAGAGGTGTATTCATTCATCTTGCGTGAAGAGAAAGATAGAAAAATAACAAAAACAGTAAATGAGACGTAATATGTGATATAATAGAAAAAGAAAAGAAAAAAGAAATATAGAAAATCAATGTAAAATTTAGAGTATATAAAAATCATTATGTGTATTTTAACCCTTCAGTTCAAAGGCAGCATAGAGCAAGATTGAAGGTATAGCAACAGTTATTCTGTTTTTATTTTTTTTCTTATTTTAAGTCTCAACTTTAGGACAAGTGTATTTGTGCTGCTTGGCTCAAAGTCAAACCAACTAAAACTCATCATTTCAAGTTAAAATAGTCCTGAGATTAGGGCAGACCTAAGAATACCGAAATTAAAAGCTCAAAATTTTAAATTTATTAACAGAATATTATTTATTATTAATTTGTATAATAAAAATATCATATATATCATTTTCTATTTAAATAATAAAATTTCTTAAAATTTATTTTACATCTTATTCACCCACCGATACAAGACACAATTGCCACGTGTTATAACCAAGAATGCATCCTTCATTAATTAAAAACCGATACTAATTGCTGTATAGCAGGCGATTTAAAACGTGGAAGTGAATCCTACGTAATCCGATACAGAAAGTAGATAGATATGTACACACTTATTTTCAGGTACCTTCCGGGCACTGCCTCATTGTTTAATTTAATGAAAATAATATTAATATTTTTTTTAATATGTAGGAATTGAATAAAATACCAAAAAATTTACAACACTCCACCATCTTGTTTAACCAACTTAATTAGATTCTACATATAAAACATTAATATTTTATCTAAAAATTATATAGGACAGTAGTTAATTTTTAGGGTTTAATTTTCTTAAAAATTAAATAAAAATTTGTGACGTAATAATAAATAATAAATAATTTTTAGTTAAGAAAAATAAAATAATAAAAGGTTTGAATTTTTTAATTAAATATAATTTTTATATTATTTATTTCTCCTCGTTCTCCCATTTATTCAACAGATTAATAGTAAACTTACATGCCGTGTCAAAATTCACCCCTCTCACTCCAATAATTATATTTATATCAAGTAAAAATGAACACAACGATTCCATTTTAAGATACCACTCTACGGACTTTGACCTTGAGTTTCTACCAAGAAATACTCAATTAAAGCTCTGTCCTAGTTTCCTTGCCCTCCACTCCTTAATATGGAAATGGAAAATGTAAACATCACCGCCTTCTTTTCCTTCTCCTTTTTTTTTTTTTCATTTTGTTCTTGTACATATCTTTCTTTTAGTCACATCATTTACTAAACTTGTCACTTGGGTAGTGATATATGGGCAATTCATTATTAGAAACACCCATGTGATACTTTCACCTCTTTCCTTTTCTTATTTATTAACACAATTAGGCATGGATACAATGGTAATATTTTCTCTTTTATTTCTTTATCTTTCTAGCTGTTGACAAGCCCATGAATGTTAACAAAACATTACTCTTTCTCTTGTCCTTTTATCATTGCACCTCATTTTATCACAGAAATAGGGAAGTTGAAAACCTTGAAACATGCCGTTGTTATGCTTGAGAGAGATGTCAAGCAAAGCCTTGAGATCAAGTGTGGTGTTTGTATTATTGTCCATGGTGGTGTGTACTCCTCCAGAAGATCCAATAAAGTGCTCATCAGAGAACACAAGCTGCACCATCACAAACTCGTATGGCATGTTCCCTGATCGAAGCATCTGCCATGTGGCGAAAGTGTTGTACCCCACCACGGAGCAAGAGCTTGTGTCAGTGGTTGCATCAGCCACCAAAAACAAAACCAAGATGAAAGTTGCTACCCGTTTTTCCCACAGCATCCCGAAGTTGGTGTGCCCAGAAGGTCAAAACGGGTTGCTCATAAGCACCAAATATCTGAACCAAATAGTGAATATTGATGTGGAAGCAAAGACAATGAGAGTGGAGAGTGGTGTGACAATGAAGCAGCTCATCAATGAGGCTGGAAAGGCAGGACTGGCCTTGCCATATGCCCCATATTGGTGGGGTTTGACAATTGGGGGGCTTATGGGAACTGGTGCTCATGGTAGTACTTTGTGGGGGAAGGGAAGTTCTGTTCATGATTATGTTGTGGGACTTACACTTGTTAGGCCTGCACCTCCTCAAGATGGTTATGCCAAGCTTGAGACCCTCACTCAACAACATCAAGATCTCGATGCAGCCAAAGTATCGCTTGGTGTGCTTGGAGTTATTTCACAGGTACGAGGTACCATCTCTCCTTCATTTCCTACCTTCTTTTTCAACATGGTAATTTCATCTGCTGTGATTCCTCTTTGTTGGATATCTTACCTCAACGTGGCCTAAATCACTGATACAGAACAATAAATCACTGATACAGAATATTACAAGTTAGTTTTATAGAATTGAATTAAACTTAAATTCAATTATTTTATATTCATAATCATTAAGTATTAGTTTGAATTTCTAGTATTGATGGTTAAGCATTAAAGTGTTATTCTAATATGGCATTTAAATATATCTTATTAATTGTTGTTAAGCTTATCGGATAATCTTTTTAACGTGAGAAAAATGTGTTGGAAATTCTATCTGAGATGACCTAAAATAGTGCATATAAATAAGAGCAATTCTCACCTTACAAATCAGTTTTTATTCATAGTTAAGTATTAGTTTAAATTTCTAATAACGGATTGTAATTTTTTTCTAATTTTTTTTAATATGCACTAGAAAATCAAATTTAGGCAAATATGTCCTTGATCCAGACTTGTAACCCAACTTTTTCTCAAGAAGGATGTTCTTAACATTCTTTTAAGTGAAGCAGTAAAACAAAAACAAAAGAATGCTAGCTGATATCTACTCAAAACTTTTTAATGTAGAACAGCGGAGAGAAGTCAACTCATCAATGTAAAAGGTAGAAGTTTTCTGTCATTTAACATACTAACAATCGAGGAAATTCTTGTGATAATTATGACATTGACTAATAGCATACCATCACTATAAATAATTAAATGCAATAGTAAATATATTGATTAGCATACTCTCACTCTAAGTAAATAAATTCAACAGAAAATAAATGAATCAGCAAACTAGCCTGTGAAAAAAATAATAATTAATAAAGAAAAACCTGTGAAATGATTTTTTTTTCACTTATATTTTGGTTCAGATTTTTCACACATATGCACGCATGGTTCAGACTTTACACACACGTTAGTCATTAAATTTATCAATATTATTTTAATTTATAAAAATAACTAACTTAATATGAGTTTTATAAATTTGAACATTAACTCATACGTATGTTTATTACATGTTTCTTTTTTATTACTTAATATTAAAGTTTAAGGGTTAACCGGTATGTTGAGAAATTTCATTTTTTGAAAACATTACATATTTGGATTAAAATTTTAGTAGTTTCATAAAACATTAAAATAATTTTTAGTAGTTTAATAAAAAGAATTAAATAGTTTTTTAATTCATAAGTTATTAGATGAGTTTAATGAATATACATTCTTAGTGTATTAGTTTTTACATTGTAAATTAATTAAAAAATATGTTTAATATAATTTTTAAAGTAAATATTATTAAAATCAACAAAATTATTATGATAGTTGTGATTGGATCACGTTATAAAATATTTTATTTTATCAATGTTTATTTTTTTAATTAGTATTTAATAGGTATTTCAATTAGTTTATTTAAAAAAAAAATATGAACCATCCAGCTCACCCAGAATCTGAATTTGTTTTTTCGTAGCGTACTGGCCTGAAAACAGCATAAGCCGAACATCTTTTATGACACAAATAAGTTGTTAATGTCCTCTTCCATCAATAAAGACAATAGGGGATCTACTTTGACAAATTGGTGATCTACATAGGCTAATAAAATATTCTGAATCACTTTTGTGCCTCCGATTCATTTATTCCATTATGTAGCAAACAAATAAAATTTGTAAGTATATTTTAGTCTTACATGTTGTGGACAAATGTCTGAGATCATCCTTTTTTAAATTGGTCGCTCATATCTCTCTGTCTCAGTGTGTCAGCTATCAGCAACTAAAAGATAACAAGAACAATACAATAACCCATCACTGAATTGAATTATAAAGATAAACAATGAACTACAGTTCAATTCAGTACTACTTCATATTCCTTTATTCTTTTTTTTCAAATTTGAATTCAAATTTTTGACATTAGTTTGGTGGGATCATATGTACCCATAATTCCAATTATTAGAATTACGGTAGGCAATTGGTATCTACAAATAAATTTGTGAAAATATCTTCATTTTTAGATCCCACATGAAAAGGCCTTATTAAGAATTAAAAAAATGTCTCCACATTACAATATATAAAAACTCAATATATATAAAAAATATAAAATATAGAGATGATATATTTCTTGCAAAAATAAATATATAATATCTATATTTTATATATTTTGAGTTTATATATATTGTGATAATGGCTCAAAAAGAACAATTTTTTATATTAATACACAAGGGTGTGTGAGTAATCATTATGTATAAGGATCATCAAGGACGCAGATAAACGCGTGAACCCAACCATAACGATAGATATTCACAATTTCAATAAAAATGATGAATAGCCACAATTGGAAAATTAAGATTCAAAGAATAGAGACATGTAAGATCAAATTGTTATTTGAATTTTCTTTGTTCATCAGCATCTATTATACTTTATTGGTTACGCCTAAACTATGTTTTTTTTTTCTATATGATTACATTATGCATGTTAATTTAAAATAACAAAATTATTTATTTATTTTTCTCAACTTTCTTAAAAAATTCTAGTAACATATTGATTTATACTGGAACTTTTGAAAAGTGATATCCTGATTTAGATACTAGTAACATATTGTCATTATGTGTGAACTCTTGTTAAAAGTTGACAACTTCGTCGCTTTATTAGCTTCGCATGGTTAGAATAATATGTTAATATGCAAATTCTCAAAAACATACAAAAGACCTAAATGCAAAATGTGAGGAGGGTAGACGACCAAGGCAAGTTGTCAGCAAAAAACACGTGCCTATGTTTACGACAAGGGATACATCATACATGCGTTGTCGTAGATTCCAGCACCTAATAATTTAAAATTTTAACCCGATAAAGCAAAATCTTTCAAAATACTATTATTAATCATGCGTACTATTTATAATTCCACTCATAAATTATTGAACTTCGCTTTTTTTTTTTTTTTTTTTTTAAAGAGACTGACTATTAAGAAGCGAATTCGATTTTTAAGACTTGCGAACGTGGCAAGCCCGCGTTTGCTTGAAAAGTTAAAAAAAAAATCAAATACTTATTTTACGAAGAAAAAGTATATTTCGTATTTTTTTTTCTTTAAATTCTAGTAGTCTTCCCTTGCTATATTTTTAATGTGTAACATGAACCAATATCACAGAACGCCGGTTGAGAATTATTCTTTTAATTTTTGATTGAGAAAGAAAACTATGCAAATAAAATTTCCCAATATGTTTGTAGACCATTATTAGGATGATTGTTAATCTGTTTTTCAGATTACACTAAAACTAGAACCCCTGTTCAAGCGATCCATCACCTATTTGGCAAAAGATGATTCAGATTTGGGAGAGCAAGTGGGTAGTTTTGGACATGCACATGAGTTTGCAGATATCACGTGGTACCCAAGTCAACGCAAGGCTCTCTACCGTGTTGATGATCGTGTCCCAATTAATGCATCGGGCAATGGTCTCTATGATTTCATCCCATTCCGCCCCACTCCTTCTCTTGGATTAGCTCTCATAAGAACCACAGGTTTTAGTCTATTACCTTTATTTTTCAAGAGATAAATATGTTTTTAGTTATTATAAAAAGTATTTTTAATTTTTTAAATTAGATTATTTTTTTTTATCTTTTATTTATTTTTAAAATGTGTCTAATATATTTATTATTTTTACAAATGAAAGACTAAAAAGAAACAATTTGTTTGTGAGGGATAAAAATGACTTTTTATTTCTTATTTAATGGGCCCGCAGAGGATATTCAAGAATCAACTAGGGATGCCGATGGAAAGTGCATAAGTTCTAAGACCACAACGAATACCCTCGTCACCGCAGCTTATGGACTTACTAACAACGGTACTAATATTTAAGTCAAAATATAATAGTAATTGTTTATACTTCAACAAAAATAAATGTAATTTTGTAAGCTAAAGTATTTGTTTTATATTTGGTACTTAATTGCAGGTATACTGTTCAGTGGATACCCTGTAATTGGATTTCAGAACCGGCTTCAGGCATCTGGATCATGCTTGGATAGTCTTCAAGATGCAAAGATCACAGTATGTGCCTGGGATTCCAGGGTGAAGGGAGAGTTTTTTCACCAAACCACATTTAGTATTAGTTTGTCCGTTGTAAAAAATTTTATTGAAGATGTGCAAAAGCTAGTTGAATTGGAGCCAAAGGCATTGTGTGGCATAGAGCTTTACAATGGAATTCTGATGCGTTATGTGAAGGCTTCAAGCGCCTACTTGGGGAAACAAGAGGATGCTTTAGACTTTGATATCACATACTACCGTAGTAAGGACCCATTGACTCCTAGGCTTTATGAAGACATTCTTGAAGAGGTTGAACAAATTGGGATTTTCAAATATGGAGGGTTACCCCATTGGGGTAAAAATAGAAACTTGGCGTTTGTAGGAGCCATCAAGAAGTACAAAAATGCAGAGTATTTTTTGAGGGTCAAAGACAAGTATGACTCACAAGGGCTTTTCTCAAGTACGTGGACAGACCAAGTGCTTGGGCTAAAGGATGGAATGACAATACTTAAGGATGGTTGTGCATTAGAAGGTTTGTGCATTTGCTCACAGGATACTCATTGCAATCCAACCAAAGGTTACTATTGCCGACCAGGCAAAGTTTACAAGGAAGCAAGGGTTTGTACCCATTTGGGATCCAAATGAGACCAAATTTTACAGAAATTTGATACTACTGCTATATGATAAGTGATCATGTTTATAGATATAATTTGCATCTTACAAATAATTAATAAAAGATTGTGCTGATTACGAAGTCGACACTTGAAAGGTTACAAGTAGTAGGGTGAAAGGTCATGTAGTAACCAGTTTTTATTTCCTTTAAGTTATTATGTTTGATAATCTAATTTTAGTACTTGATCCCTCTTTTATTTAATTTCTTTATTTTTAAAATATTTTATTTAGTCTTCTAATTTTTTAAATTTATTTGATGTTGTCTTTCTGTAAGTGATATAGTAAGGTCATTGATGTTTTACAATGTTATATGTAGTATTGTTTTTCTTTACTAGCAATAATAAATATGTGTGATTTTTATATTCTTCACCCATTTAAATTATATATATATATATATATATATAAAACAAGAATTATGCGAACAACTAAATATTGCAATCGTAAAGTGCTTCTGCATATACGTGAAAACCTCCAATTCAATTGCATATACGTTGAAAACCTCCAATTAAATTACGAAGGAATAAAAAAAAGGTCCTCCTCAACGTATGATTCTATATAATATACATTCTACATAACAACGAAAAATCATAATACTATACTCTCTTTCTGTTCTCACTTTGGATGTTGGGTTCTGCAAGGAGTACTGTTGCAACTAATGTTGCGGTGGAACAACGAAAAAGAAAATAGTTTTTTTAAAAAAATAAAGAGATATCACCAAAAAAAATTTCAAAAAAAATATTAAAAAAAACCCTTTAAAAGAAAAGAATGATTTTAGAAACTAAAATTGAATTTGGGAGTTGATTATGTGTAGGAGATGTATTAATATCCTACAACATCTGTTATAAGACAAGTTACCTTTAATTAAATATGAAAAATTAACATAACTTTGAAAATGTTATTTTTACCCTAAAAATAAAAACAAGAATTGAGTTTATTATTTTAAAAAAGAAAGATATATACTTTTTTTGTCTTTTAGAACAAATACTCAAACAAGATGTGCATCTAAAATGACTATGATTAAATCCTTTAAGAATCTTGTAATATCGAAGTTGGAAATACATCCGAAATGGTTCTTACAAAGTATTTGTTTATAAATTTTAATTTGGACCTAACAACCAAATAAGAAGTGCATCTATTTCAAAATGGCTATTGATAAATTTTGTAAAAAAGATTTTGACGATAACCAAACAAGAAGTACATCTGATATAATAAATGAATTTATGTTCGAAAATAACGTCCAAAAGGAGGACAATGTCCAAAGAGGGACTACGTCCAAAGATGACCGTGTCCAAAGAGGGACAGTGTCCATAAAGGACAATGTCTAAAGGAGAACAATGTCCAAAGAGGGACAACATCCAAAGAGGATCGTGTTCATAGAGGAATAATGTCCAAAGGAGGACAACGTCCATAGATGACAACGTCCAAAGGACAACTGCATTCATAGAGGGACAACATTCAAAGAGGAGTTGGAATACTAAGGAAAAAAATGGAAAAGGAGAAGAATGTCCTATGGGTGTCCAAAGAGCCTATGCGTTCAAAGTAAAGATGTAATACTAAGAAAATAAATGGAAAATGAGTGGAATGCCCAGGGAGCGTCCAAAGAGCATGTGTATCCAAAGTAAGGATGTAATAATAAGGAAATAAACCAAATGGAGTAGATTGCCCAAGGGGTGTCTGAAAAGTCTGTGCGATCAAAGAAAAACTGAAATAAAATGCAACTACATGGAAATGGAGGGGGACTGCCTAAATGGGCATCCAAAGAGCCTTTGCGTCCAAAGCGGAGTTGGAATAAACTACAACTACATGGAAATGGAGGGGACTACCCAAATGGGCGTCTAAAGAGCCTATGCGTATAACGGAAGGCTGGAACAAAATGCAACTACATGGAAATGGAGGGGACCTACCCAGATGGGTGTCCAAAGAGCCTCTATGTCCAAAGCAAGGCTGAAATAAAATGCAACTACATGGAAATGAAGGGGGACTGTCTAAATGGGTATCCAAAGAGTCTTTGCATCCAAAGTAGGGTTAGAATAAAATGCAACTACATGGAAATAAGGGTGTCTAAGGAGCCTTTGCGTCCCAAGAAGGACTAGAATAAAATACAGCTACATGGAAATAAGGGAGGCTACCCAAATAGCAGGTAAATTCCTCATTCTTCTTTAGTTTCTTTCTTTGAGAAGATCCTTCCGCAACACCCTTAATCTTCTTCCTTTCCTTATTCTGAGAAGTCGAAACAAAATAAGCACTTTCAGTCTTATCTCTTTGCAACCTTTCTTTCTCTTGCACGCAATGAGATATAAGTTCATTGAGGGACCATTTGTCCTTCTGAGTATTATAGCTCACTTTGAATTGCTCAAAGTGTGTAGGAAGTGAGATTAAAACCAAGTGCACGATCAAGTCTTCACCAAACTCTAACTTGAGTGACTTGAGCTTTGCTGCAAGATTAGACATCTGCATTATGTACTCTCTTATATTTTCTTTACCTTTGACTCTTAAAAATAAAGCCTCAAAACGCTTTTGAAATCAAGCGCTTCAGGATCATAAGCCACATTCGGTTAGAATGTTTCCATTTCTCAATTTTAACCTCTTGAAGGTTATCCGGAGCAAGAATAGGTTTCTCTACTCGAAGCACTAGATCCAAATCCATACAGCCAAGTACTATTGCTACAACTTTCTTCCAGACCTTGAAATTCGTCCCATTCAGCATTCAGATACTATTAATTTGAGCAACTATGTTAACCACACTAGTAACAGCAATTGAAAAGAGAACATTGAACATACAAAGCACAATTAATCTTTATGATAAATTTAAAGACCCAAACAAAATACCTAAGCGATCATTAATCCTCAATCATTGGATTGACAGAACTAAGTGCAATTGGTACTTTCAACGCAATGATCAAACGTTGCTGATAAGTCTTGTCAAACAATGATTGTCTTTGGACACTCCATTGTTCACATAGAAAAACAACCTTATAATCACCACATATTTACTATCACAAGCATGTAATTATTCGGTCAAATTGTGTTTTTCTTTGGACCGATCACAGTTCACATGAATAATCCCACACAACATCTATGTAAATTTAATTAAATTAATCTACACAACAAATATTACTTTGGCAACATGTTGTTTCAATTAATCCAACAAATATTACTGGACAATTTAATCAAATGGGAGGTCTTATATTTATACAAATTTCACGCATACGTGCAAAACCCAAAATTGTATATTTATTTCACCACCTAGCGGTTAGATACTTTAAGTATGTAAGACATATAAAGTATATAGCAAGACATGTGTAGATAAACTACATAATGGACCCTTTACAAGATACCTAACACAACATTAATTTTTAGTCTTTTGACAGAAAAATTAATTTGTAAGTGGTACTCTAAACGTAATAATCAAATATTGACAACTAGTTCGGTTAAATAATATTGGACCGATTATTATTTACATGAAAAATTAAAACTTTATAATTGTCACATATTTATTATCATAAGTATGTTATTATTTGACTAAATTGTGTCTTCCGTTGGGTCGATCATAGTTCGCATAAATAATCTTATACGTCTATATAATTTAAATTAAATCAATTTTCACAACAAAGATTACGTTGGCAATTTATTGTTTTAATTAATTTAATTTTTAAAAATTACTATACTACCAAAATTAATAAGAAAGGTCCAAAATTTACTTAATTATTATATAGTACTTATCTTTTATACCATAGTTTACTTATTTATTATTATTACCATCATATCCAAAAATAATAATAATTATTATAACTTAATCAAAAACTGTACTAGTAATTATACCAAATAATTACACATAATAAAAATAGCGTAACAGATTTAATAAGACTAATGAATCTTTAATATTTAAAAAAGTCCAGATTTAATGATAGAGGTTTTTTACCACTAAATGGGTTTAATATTTATAAATTTTAAAAATAATAATAAAAATAAATAAATAAACCCAATTCCTAATCCATAAAACCAGACCAGCACATAATTCAAATTAAATGCGAACTACAGGAATTTCAATTGCCCACGCATCACATATTATTTGCCCACGCTGGAATCAAAACTGAATGTAATCCGGAATTTCACCACGTAATCAGGAATTGAGGAAAAATTCTGAACACGTAATCCGGGAATGCTCATTAATCACTACGTAATCCGGCGGAAGTTGAATATCACGCTGCACGATCGGCAGAAGTTGAATATCACGCTACACGCTGCCTTGCAGAGAATTCTGAATGTCAATTTGAAACGCCACTCGTCTCCATTCTCCGAGAGGTGGGAAAAAAAAATAATCCAGCCAAAATGTAGGAAAAATTACAATAGAAAATTGCAATTCAATTACTGCATTCGATCAAAATGCAAAAAAAATTGCAATAAAAATATACTAAAAAATTTCAGTTTTTAAATATTAATAAAACTACAATGTCCTATTCATGTTACAAAATTCCATTTAATACTAATAGATGTCTATCAAAAACAAGATTTACAAACGTGTTTATATCATAACTCAAATCATATATAACTTGATACTACATTAATAAATCATTATTTAGTCCAATGATCTAATATTAATTGTGACTATGATACCACTTGTTGTAAATATTTATCTGTTCTTAGGGTTCCTTTATTGTTACTCCTCGTGGAGGTTTTTAATCCTTAGGTTTCTTATCTTCTTATTCCTATTATAGGTTTTCTATACTAGATCATTAAAGCTTTAAATAAGGATGTATAAATAAATAAATACTTCGATCTATTTGTTATCCTAGGAGATTGTAGAATCTTCATTATCTTCAATGATTGAGAACCATTGATTTGTGGTGTTCCTCAACCAAACCACCTTAACTCCTCATGGGACTTACATTTCTCGATGGGGAGAACAAAGAATGTATTTTCGGTTTGGTATATTGGGACCATAACATTTCCTAATGTGTTATCCTACATATAGGGTTCTCATTATCCCTTAACGGGCCAACCTGGGTATCCACTCATTAAGCTCGTATCAAGCCTTTTAGGAAGTCTTTCAGTTACTTGATTGGATCACTTAAGATTATAATTACTTTAAATAAATAACTGATATAATTGTATTTAAAATATAAAGCTCACATGATTAAAAGAAATTATAAATTTCTAAAAAAAAAAGTCTTTAGTTCTCTAATAATCAGTACACAATAAGCATAATCACCAGAAGATAGAGACAATCTCAGAAAGATCTGTATCTACTTTGGTATCCGGCAAAAAGATTATAACAAACAACCAGGTGTTAACTATGACATTAAAATGAAAATATCTAGTACTTCCTTGCTAAGTGATAACATCAAATGTGGTGGCTTCAGTAGAGTTCAACAAGTAGTTAAAAACCATAGTTGCATGCAAGGAGGCAAGCAATAAGCTTTCTAGAAGACCAATGTTGGTTTTAGAAATTGATATCAATGGGACATAATTTTAACATAAAATAATACTCACGCGCATGTATAGTGAAAAAATAAGAGAGGAAGAGAGAATATCTACTCAATATATTTTTGAAACTAACTTGATTTTTTTGTTATTTGTAACAATCCCAAGGGAGCCAAATTTATAGGCTTGGCTCTACAACTACTAAATCTAGAAAATAGGAAACTACCCCACACACTAACAGGATAATCCTAAATGTGGGTAACAGAAAATCAAATAATGAAATCGAGAAAATAAGAAACTACCTCACACACTAACAACGTAATCTTAAATGTGGGTAATAGAAAATCAAATAATGAAACCAACTGAGAAAATAAAATTTTAAACTAAAATGCCTTAACTCAATCAACAGTAAATATTAACACTGCATGTATACTTGATTTATTTACTTCTGACATTGTCTCCCTTAAATCAAGTATGCACACTAATTATTCCGAGTATTTTCTTCAACTTATAAAACAGTTCTACTTTAGGTGGTTTTGTAAAAATATCTACAACTTGTTCTTCAGTTGGACAATATTCAATCACAACTTCCTTTTCAACTACCCATTCTCGAATTTTATAAAACTGAATATTTATGTGCTTGGACCGCCCATGAAAAACTGGGTTTTTTTGAAAGAGCAATTGCAGACTTATTATCACAAAAAATCATTGTGGGAGTATTTTGCTTTTGACGTATTGCTTCAAGCATCCTTCTCATCCATATTGCTTGTGTAGCACAACTTGTTATAGCTATGTATTCTACCTCGACTGTTGAGAGTGCAATTGTTGGTTGTTTCTTCAAGGACCATGCTACTACTCCAGTGCCTAGATGAAATGCATACCCTGACGTGTTTTTTCTTGTCTCAATATCTCCTGCCCAGTCACTGCCTGTGTATCCAACTAGCTTTATATTAGATAAAATTATTATCATAAAAAATTCCCTCAGTCAAAGTACCTTTAATATATCTAAGGATTATTTTTGCTCCCTATAAATGATATGCATGTGGCTCTTCCATGAATCTACTGAGCAATCCTACTCCAAAGACAATATCTGGTCTAGTAGCTGTCAGATATCTGAGACTTCCAATCAAACTATTGTAGTATGTTGAATCAATTCTTCTTTCATCGCTATCTCTTTTCAACTTCAACTTTTCTTCAACAGGTGTTGAGATTGGTTTTGAATTCTCCAATTTGAATTTCTTCAAAATGTCTGCAGCATACTTCTTTTGAGAAAGGAAAATTCCATCAGCTTGTTGAATGACCTCAATGCCAAGAAAATAAGACATCAAGCCCAAATTTGTCGTTTCAAAGCATCTAATCATGGTCTTCCTGAATTTTGTAATCATCTTTGAATTGTTGCTAGTTAATATTAAATCATCAACATAAAGGCACACAATAAGAATATCACGAGGGTCAACTAATTTAATATATAGAGTATGTTCAAATGGGCATCTTTGAAAACCATTCTACACAAAGTAAGAATCAATCTTCTTGTACCACGCTCTGACTTCTGCTTGTATCCTTTTGCTACCAACCTTGCTTTGAAACAATCTATTTCTCCACTGGGCTTGTACTTAGTCTTGACACCCACTTCACTCAAATTGGCCTTTTATCTCCTGGTAAGTCTGTCAGCTCCCACGTCTGATTTTTCTCAATGGCATGAATTTCTTCATCCATTACTTTTCTCTAGTTTCGATCACTTGTAGCTTCTTCAAATGTAACTGGTTTACAATCTGCAAACAAAGTAAAATTGATAATTTCCTCATCAGATGAGTCATTGTCATTACCCACAACATAGTCCTCCAATTTGGCTAGTAGTCTCAGTTGCCTTTGTGGTCTGCTTGATGTTTCTGGCTCATCAAGTGTTGGATCTACATGTCCATTCTCTTCTTCATAATTTTCTAGAATTACTACAGGCTCCTTTTGAGCTTTGGAAGACCAATTCCATATTCTTTCTTCATCAAAAGTCACATCTCTGCTTATAATTACCTTCTTTGTCACTGGATTGCAGAGTTTGTACGCCTTTGAGTTGGTGTTGTAACCAATGAAGATGCACTTCTCTCCTTTGTCATCAAGCTTCTTTCTAAGTTGGTTAGGTACGTGGGCATATGCCATACACCCAAAAATTCTGAGATGTAGGATTGAGGGCCTCCTTCCACTCCAAGCTTCTTCTGGTGTTTTATCATAAACACTTTTTGTTGGACACCTATTCAAAATATATATAACAGTGGCAATAACTTCTGTCCAAAATTCTCTGGGCAATTGTTTAGCCTTCAGCATGCATCTCACCATGTTCATGATTGTCCTATTCTTCCTTTCTACTACTTCATTTGTTGAGGAGTGTATCTTGTTGTTAGTTGATGTTGAATTCCATGTTGGTCAAAAAAATTTGCACAGGCAAGGTACTCTTGGCCACTATCTGTCCTTAGTGCTTTAATTCTGCAACCACACTGTTTTTCTACAAATGCCTTAAATGACTTAAAGGCATCACAAGCTTCTGATTTCTGTTTCAAAAAATACACCCAGGTTTTTCTGCTAAAATCATCAATAAAAGTAATGAAATACTTGCTATCACCATGTGTTGGTATCTCAACCATGCATAAATCTGAATGTACTATTTCCAATAGCTTTTTTGCTCTCCAGGACTTTCCAGTTGGAAAAGATCCTTTGTGCTTCTTTGCAATTTCACAAGTCTCACATACACCCTCAAGAATATTTATAACAGGCAAACCAAATACATACTCTTTTTTAGATAAATAATTCAATCCAGAAAAGTGATAATGTCCAAAGCGCATGTGCCATAACCAATCATTATTTGGTATAAAAGAACTCAAGCAGGATAATTCTTTGTGATCAACTTTTAAAAGTAACAGGCGATTATGAGTCATTTTTACCTTAGCAATGAATCTTCCATTTTTGTCAATTAAAGTACAGCAGCCTTTGAGAATCTGCATGTTGTAGCCTTTTTCTGATGATTGTCCCATGCTCAACAGGTTGTGGTGAAGACCAAGAGCATAGAAAACATCAGAGATGAAATCTTGAGAACCATCCTTCAGCTTGATAACAATCCTACATTTCCCCATAATCAGAATATTTGTATTATTTCCAAATTTCACGGTAGATTTTACCGTTTCATTTATTGAGGAAAATAACTCTTTTTTTTTCATACATGTGGTTGCTGTAGTCTGTATCTAGATACCAAATATATTCATCCTTTGCAAAATTGTCTGCTGCTAGAAGTAAAGTTTGTGGATTATCAGAACTCTCACTGGTATGTTTGTATGTTGATATTGGTTTTCTGCTATACTTTTCTGTTGTTTGAATCTACAATATGCAGCTATGTGCCCAAACTTTGCACAATGGTAGCATTTGAAATTTGTCCTTTCTTGGGAGTTGTTGCTTCTTCCTCTTCCATAGTTGGTAGATCTGAAATTGTGTCCACCTCTTCCTTGATTAGGTGGTCTAAAATTGTTGTCTCTTCACTGTTGATTGAAATTATAATGACCTCTTCCTTTGAAATTGTCACGACCTCTACCTTTGAAATTTCTATTTCCACCTTCACGAGCTCTACTATCTTCACTTCGGCTAGATTTTGCTACGTTGGTAAAATTTACCTAACTCTTCAAGGCTTCTTCATTTGCTTTTTCATTTTTCTCCAAGATTCTGCTCACATGGCTTTCAATGCTACCTTGGAATTCTACAACTGTCATGGTGTATGTGTCGTGGGATTCAACTATTGTAGTCACCACATGATCAAACTTCGTTGGCATGGTGCGTAGAATTTTCTCCACCACCTTGCTTTTAGGGACGTCTTCTCCATACACCCTCGGTTTCTAAACTGGATATTTCATATCTTTCATATTCTCAATGCATGGATTGCAGTTTGGATTTTTGGGCTTTTTCTACTCCTTTGTATGACAACTTCAAAATGTCCCATGCGTCTTTGGCTATCTTGGCATTTGCTATTTTGCCAAAAATTGAATAATCTACACCTTGGTGAATTTGCGATAGCGCCAACTGGTCCTTCCTTTGAGCAGCATCATTAGCTCCTTATTGTAAGTCTGGTTCAATAAAGTCCCAAATATTGTGAGCTTTCAAATGGGTGGATATCAATAATGCCCAATAGTTATAATCCAATTTCACATCTAATTTAGGACCAGACCAAACAATATTGTAATTTGTGGCCATCTCTCTTTCTCAAAAAAAAATTCAGCAAAGTAAGAACTCTCTTGTTCCTCACTCTCTTAATAATTTTTTTTAAAACTAACTTTCTCACAACCTCACAAAACCAATGCTGGATCTAACTAGCTCTTATACCAATTTGATATCAATGGGATATAATTTTAGCATAAAACAATACTCACACGCACGTATAGTGAAAAAACAAGAGAAGAAGAGAGAATATCTATTCAATATTTTTTTGAAACTAACTTGATTTTTTTGAAACTAACTTGATTTTTTTGTTATTTATAACAATCCGAAGAGAGCCAAATTTATAGGTTCGACTCTACAACTACTGAATCTAAAAAATAGAAAACTACTCACACACTAACAGCATAATCCTAAACGTGGGTAATAGAAAATCAAATAATGAAACCGAAAAAATAGGAAACTAACCACATAATCCTAAATATGGGTAAAAAAAATCAAATAAATGAAACCAACCGAAAAAATAAAATTTTAAACTAAAATATCTTGCCTCAATCAACCGTAAATATTATCAAATAGTATCAAAACCAATGCATGCTGAGGTGTATATGTGTAACGTATGTGGAGTTCTCATTAATTTTTATTAAACGTTTTATTGCAAATAATATAGTTTTAGTATATGAGATGGAAGACCTAGATCAAGTTCAAAAAAACAAAGGAACAATTCAGAAAATTTACAGTCAGAAGAACTGAGGCTTTCAGAATTATGTACAAATTACATAAAAGATTAAAATCTTTATTTAGATGCACGAAGTACTGACGTGGCTGCATCTAAGCTCGAAAGGGAAAAGGTTTAAGTAGTAACACTTGAACTCATGCAGACATGTTTAAGAAGAAAAAATCATTATAAGTCACATGCTTGGCTGCTGTCCGATTGGACGATATTTGAGGATCAGGAAAATATAGTGCAATAACTGCTAAACATTTAAGGAGATTACTGTAAAAAAAAAAAATAGTGGAGTGTCAAATGAAAAATACTAAAAACTCATGAAGTGTCAATGTCATTTATTCTATTAATATTGGTATTCAGTCTATTATATGTATGAATTGTATAATAAATACTACATTTAATAGTACTAAATGTAGAGAGAGAGAGGTATAGCCGGTGACAAATGTTACTATTTAAGTATTCGAGTATATTTCTATCAAGTTTTAGTTGTTGGAGATGGCTAAGATGTCTTTCAAACAATATTTTGCCTTATTTCTTATTATTTCAGGTTTACAAATTCTCAACATCTACTTCTTTACGAATTATTTTTTATACATTGTAAGTGTAAAATTTTTTACACTATCAATCAATTGTAAATTATTTTAAAATTAAAATTAAAATGATTATAACAAAAGTTAACAGATTTATAAGACATGACATTTAATAATTATATATTAAATTAAATGACATTTTAAAAAAATATTGTAAGTGAATTTTAATTAAACTGTTGTTTTTATGGTCTGTGCATGTTTTGCAGAACTTTCCAGTATTTGGTCTATGTTGACTTTGCTATTCTGGTTATTTTAGTTGTTTCAATCAGAAGTGAAGTGGTTCCACAGAATATATGTGAGGAAGTGGCGCAACCGAGACACTGCGGCTTTAATGAGTGTGCACTGCTTTGCCAAGCAATTTACAAACAATCCCTGGTCTCCGCACAATGCATTATTGCGAAGGGTAGAACTAAACAATGTGTTTGTTTCATTCACTGTTAACCTAAAATTGTAACAGCCATGAACCCAAAATTCTCAGTTAACATAATATAAATAAGATGGGGCTTGGTTTTTTACTCAAGTTTGGTTAAAAATTTTGAAGTCTAGTTTAGTTTATTAGTTATTCTATGATTTTATTATTTTTTATTGAATTCCATCTTAAATAGCAAGGCATCAAATTTGAAGCTCTCCACCTACTAAATCTTGTCTTACTCTGTTTCCTTCAGTTGTATGGTTTTTATGGTGTACTGATATTCTAATATACTTGATGATATATGCTCTTTGAAATTGAACTATGGCACTGGAATTTGGTATATTTGGGGTTGTTATCTCTTCCCTTATATTTATCCAATTAGTTCTAGATAAGAAATTGGAATTGTTCTCCATATTCAACTTATCTCTCTACAGAGTAAATTTAGTGCCTTTGCTTGTAAAAAAATTGGCTCAAATAGAAAATTTTCATATAAAGTGTCTATTTTTGTTTGATAGTTCATATTCCTTACGAAATCCATATGTCTAGCCTGCTTGTGGATGATCACAAAGTTTCATAAATTGAACTGATTTATTTGGATTTTTTTCATGACCTTCGTGGGTTCAAAACTATATACCTTTTAGCATATCTTTTTTTTTTATGTATATGTAGACATTGATTCATTGACCTTGCAATTGTCTACAAGTTCCTCACATTTTCAGTCACAACTTCGTGATGCATTCCCATTGCTTCCTCAAGATAGCTTATTGTTATAACGGCTATTTTGCAGATCGCGTTGGTGTGTTGATACAATTTGCTTAATTATGTGCACAATGCTATTTTACCTTTTATTTCAGTTTCTCTTTCTTTGTTCCTTCATTAGATTCTTTAAACCAGTAGTTTTAGAAATTTCTCTCGGCTGATAAAACTTAAAAGGTTCAAGTCAAGCAAGCTTTGTTAAGTAAGCAACAGAAATGGTAGAAATACACTTGAAGTAAGTATTTTTTTTTTAATATGTTCTCTCTTATTAGTTTAAGATTTATTCACAATCACATAATTTAAGTCTCGTGTGTTATTTACTCGTGATTTTTTATTTTTTAATAAATTTTAAGCAATGAAAAAGAATGTCAAAGAATATATTCCTAGCTCTCCTCAAAAAAATAATTTATTTTGTTTGAATTATTTAAAGTAATTAATTTTTTATAATAAAATTGAAAATTAATAATAAAGTTATTTATAATAATTGGCCGTTTAAGTTAATCAATTGTTAGAGATATATAAAATAAAAAATAAAAGTTAACTTCTAACCCCATAAAAATCTTAATTTTTTTTATTAGGATTATAATCTTGAATTGTAATGTAAAATTTCGGACACATTTGATCAGTAACACTAACAGGTTTATTCTATTAATCAGATTATAATATTGAAAAATAAATTTACTCAACCATGTTCAAGTATTGATTTTATTTTTATGGTTTAAATATATTTTAAATTATTACATTTATAGTTTTATCTTATTATAATCCTTACAATTTTTTTTTTATTATTTTTATATTTCTAACATTTTGATAAAATTGTGTTTAATCTTTATCATCAACTCTAATTAGTTTAATAGTGACATTTCTAACAAAATGAAGGTTATTAATCAACATAATTAAAGTAATGAAGAATATTTTAAATTAAAATAATTAAATTGTTTTTATATATTTATTATTTTATATAAATAAAATAATTATATATAATTTAATCTTATTTATGAATAATTTTTTGTTATTTTTAATATTATTCTTAATTTTCAATTTACTAATTTACTTTTAACATTGTATTTTTTAAAATATAATTTATTTTTAATATTACTTTTAAGATTACTTTTACACTTCAATTTATTAGTTTTTGTTGTAATATAATTTATTTTTTAATATATCACTAGCAATGAATTTGTTTTAAAGACAAAAAATAATATTAAAAATATATTATTTAATTAAATTATACTCCTAAAAATAATATAATTATTTTAATTCAAAATAATTTTTATTATCTTGATTATCTTAATTAATATTTTTATTTTTTTATTCATGTCATCAGTAAATTAATTTTAGTTAATGGTAAAGATTAACAAAGAATACCAAATATGAGAGATTTAAATTTTTTTTTTCAAAAACTAAAATCAATCATAATCGTATTTACTAAAACTTAAAATCTATTTAAGTTTATTTTTAGTTGTTGAAATTGTATAAGTTTTATGATTTATATTTAGATGTATTTATCACAAACTCAGTAGTTAATTTTTAATTAACAATTATTATTTTACTTTTGTTATAATTCGACTAGAAACTCAAACGAATAGAAGCTGTAGGGCCAAACTTTATAACGTGTTTGGATAAAAGAAAATTACAAAAATTAGAAGAAAAAAATAATTATATATATATAAAGATAACTTTCTTAGAATTATACTGTAAATATCTCCTATGTGTATCTAAATAATTATAGAAGAATGAGAAATCATATTTTGAAAACAAAAAGGTACGAATTTGAGGGAGAGACAAAATTTTCGCTATGTGACAACTTAATATTTGCCTAAAACAAGGTAAGTAAGTTGTTGAAAAAATAAAATTTTAGGACTCAAGGAGATAAGAACATGATTCGAGGTTCAACCTCCTACCTATTTATTAAAATTTATTCTGAAATCTATTTTTAAATTAAAATTAGAAAAGAGATTTAAAAATTAAGTTAAAGTTGTTTGATTTTTTTATATTTTTTACCTTAAAAAAAGTTATTTGAGAAAATATTTACAAAAGTTTATATTTTTTATTTAAAAATATATTTATTAATTTAAAATAATTTTGAATTGATAAAAATCAATCATAATATTTTTTGGAGAATGGTAACGCAGTAATCCCTCCATTATGTCCAGATCAAGGCTTGGATATGGTTTTGGAGTACATGATCTTTGTTTTCTATTCCTCTAAAATGGTAGTGGTAGGAAATGGGAGCTTATGTAATCTATGACTCTAATAGTGTATGAAACAATTACCACGTATAAGGTAATTGTGTTAATTGACCCTAAAGTTTTTTGTTTATGCTGAATTTAGTACATTTAGTTCCATAATGCTTGTTCTCAGCAATGTATGCAAAAAAATGCATATGTAAGTTTGAATGAGATAAGGTGCTTATGATGTCTAAACAATAGTTAGGTAATTTCCTCATTAACCCAAAAATTAATTTAATTTGTATATTTTTAATTAATCATTTCTACTGACCAAAACATTAATATATATTTTTTTATAATTTTTAGACACCGAAATAAGGACTAAATAGTTAAATTCATATTTTTTTTTTTATTTTTAGCGACTGAAATAGCGACTGATTTTTTTTTTAACTAATCATTTTTTTAGCCACTGAAATAGCCACCGAATAATTAATTTATTTTTTATTTTTTTAATTAATCATCTTTTAGCGACTGATTATTTTTTAAATTTAATTAATCATTTTTTAGCCACTGAAATAGCCACCGAATAATTAATTTATTTTTTATTTTTTTAATTAATCATCTTTTTAGCGACCGCCAGTTTAATATAATTTTATTTTTGAATTTAATATAATTGGTCGATAACATTAATGTTATTAGCGACCGAATTTTCGGTGACTAATTAGTCACTGAAACAAATTCGGTCGCTAAATGGATTAGCGATTCGGGTTTTTGGGACCGTTTACTTTTTGGTCGCTAAATCGGTCACAAAGTCATTTAGCGACCATTTTCAAAAATAGCGACCGAATATTTTAGTTTAGCGACCGATTTTAGTGGTCACTAAACTTAAAATTTCTTGTACCGTCACTATCTATATATTTTATTATGAATTTAATTATTTGTCAGATATTATAAGTGTAAAAAGAATTTAAAAATCAATCAAAACTATTTTTGAAATAATTATTATAAAAATCAATAGATTTATTATATATGATAATTTCCATTAAATGATGGTGTAAAAAATATATATTGTAAGTGTATTTTAAGAAAAATAATATTTTGATTGTGTATGCATATTTTGTGGTTATTTTAGTTGTTCAATGAGAAGTGAAGTGAAGTGGTTGCGAAGAAGAATATATGTACGAAAGTGGTGCAATAGGAAAACTGCAGCTTTAGAATGTGTGCACTGCGTTTCGAAGAGATGTTCGACCTCTCCCTGCTAGTTTCCGCTCAATGCGTTCAGAAGGATTCAAATCTACACTGTGTTTGTTTCTATCACTGTTAACCTATCTATACATTATAACAGCACATGTACCCAAAATTCCAAGTTTACATTACATAAATAAGATGACCTTGATTTTTTACCCAAAATTTTCTATGATTTGATTTTTTTTTATTGAATTTCATCTTAAATAAAATTTGCAAGTGAACTC
Organism: Mucuna pruriens; assembly: GCA_025330945.1. Lineage (NCBI taxonomy): Eukaryota > Viridiplantae > Streptophyta > Magnoliopsida > Fabales > Fabaceae > Mucuna > Mucuna pruriens. The sequence continues at coordinate 5,180,286 of JAENHJ010000529.1, forward strand.
TTTTTTTATGCTGATAAACATATATATGAATCGAGTCCCTTTCAATTTACTATCTTATTCAATTTTAATAATTGAATTTTGTGCTGTCAGCCACCATATATTTCTAAAATACAATAGTTAAGAAGACATCGAGAACACGTTATGTTGGAGTATTTTAAAAATATTTTTTATAAAATGTATTCCTTGTTCTAGCGGATAATATGGGCCATTGAGTTAAGATCATGAAATGTTATGAGTAACGATTCGAAGTTGAAGGAAATAAATATATACACTAATTAAGTTTTGTACGATCTAGGTGTTTTTCAACCTCAAACATTAAACCAGGCTCTCAACTCAACATGCTCCAGTACTTTTAGCTAAGCATGACAATATCTTCCATGAACAAAAATAAGTGCATGATATCTTCCATGTACACCTGCAGCATATATAATAATATTCTGATTAATTAGTCAGAAAATCAGTAGACTAATTTGATAAGGCTAACATAATAGATTGATAGGTCTACCTATAGTTTAAACACTGTACTCTTCAATGACATAAGAGCACATAGCATTATTTTGCCTCATGCCACACTACGTCTTGCAACCCTGATGAGAAGTTTTTGTAGAACTGCAAACAAGTCAACAAATAATAAGGTTAGCGTCAATCAGTAACAGAACTGAGACATGATGCCATTGTTCCCTCCTTAAAATACATAGGAAATGGAACAGACTTTATAAAATGAATGAAATCCATCACTTGCAAAAGAACTATAAACATGGATTCTACCAAAGAAAATAACAGAATTTAAAATGTTCACATACCTTGTGAAACTCTAGTGTGTCACCCCCAGTCTTTCGCATCTCAACCATGTGCAAGGAGGGAGCCACTTCAAAAACCTGTAACCATATTCATTGGATCACAAACTTAAGTCAGATAAGTACATTCCTTGAATAGAAATTAACAAATAAGTCAGGTAAGTATATATATATATTCATGTTAATGTCTCATAAATTAGATGAGTACGGCAATCAAAGAATAAACTGGAATTATTATTCTTAGCCACACAATTTGTGACTAAATGAGTACCACAAAGAAGTCCTATAATCGTAAAGGAATGGCTCAGTACCTCTGTAGCCACTGAAAGGTGACCCTTCCTTCCGCTCTTATCACCTTGCAGTTTCATCTGCACAATTTAAATCTAATTAAGTTTGAATAGTCTAGAACATTGTTTTCTTCTAGAGTAAACCATTAAATTATCTGATTTTATAATGTCAGTAGTGCCAATTCTAAGGGCCAAACTAATGACTACTTGTCAAAGTCAAGGATTAATAATTTTTTTCTTTGTAATATAAAGAATTAAATTAACCAAAACTAATTTCAGAGACTAATTGAATGTATTACTCTTCCTCCTTTACAAAAATTGATCACATGAAAGAAAGCTCTTGGCAAATAGATAATGCAGATAATAATTATGCCGACAAATATTATAACCTTATAATCTCGCTTGTGAACATTAAATCCCAGAGGCTTGGCAGCTTCCTCAATTTTGGACATTATTTCTTTCGCAGGGCGCTGTGACGTAAAATGTGTTTCTTTCTTAACAATCCCTTGCTGTATTGAAACGGCGTCATTAGCTAGAAAGAATAATTATATTTCCTTGTAAATAGTATTTTTTTATCAACCAAAAATTGATTCAAAAACCAAGTAGTTCACAATTTTCAAAGTGACTTGTAATTCGAATAAAACCTTAATAATGCACATTGATGAAAAAATACTAATCTTTACTTACAGTCTGCTTCTCAAATAAATTATCAAGATTGAAGCTTTGTGACCTTGATATGAGCTCAAAAGCATTCATTGACTCGGGCTTTTCTTTTCTCTCCGTCACAAAATTTTCCTACACATCAAAGAGAACAAATAAATTACACTTAAAAACAGCTTCTACACATTCTTTCTTGCATTTCGTAAGTATAATAAACAATTTTTAGCAAAGTAAATAAGTAAAAGATTTACCTGTGACTAGACAATTATTCGTGAAACAAAGTAGGTGTAATTTACTTTAAAATAAAAAAATGGATATAAACATTTGAAAAACACAGCACCTTAGAATCATTGAAAGCAGCAGCAACATCATCTGCATTGACACCCTCTTCCTGTATAAAAGATGCTGCTTTGTATCCTTTTTTGAACCATTCATCTTCTAAGATTTCAGGAATTTTTATCCTCTGCAAAAAGCAATCCAATATTATACAAAAAGTATATGCCAACATCAAGATATTCTTTAACCATATAAAAGACATTGAAGGGCAATTACATGATTAGTATCACAACAAACAAAATCAAGACAAATGCAAAGAAGGGGAAAAAATACATGTAAAAATAAGAAAGCTCTTGGTTCAGAACTCACTGTTAAAGGGTTTCGATCAAGAATACGCTTCAATAGTTTCTTTACCTCGGGGGAAAACCATGATGGACATGTAAATTGAGCCCTGCAAATCTGAAAAATATGTTCAGATTTAGAGATAGGAAACTTGTTTTTTCATTCTTCTCATGAATTATATTCTGAAATTACTTACTTTTCTGTAGAGTGCAATATGATTTGGCTCATCAAAGGGCAAGTAGCCAGCCATAAGCACAAAGAGTATGACTCCACAAGACCAGATATCAGATGTAGAACCAACATAACCTCTATCATTAAGCACCTAACACAATTAATGCAGTTTGAGGGTTAAATCTAGTCTTCCATCTGATCCACAAAAATATAAAGTAGGTACTACCTCAGGAGCAACATAATTTGGAGTTCCACAAGCAGTGCGAAGGATCTCATCCTCCTGCAACAAATAATTAAGAATTTAAACAAGGTCCTAATTTCATGCAAATGAAAAATTAACACACACATAAGCTAATTGTATGGCAGATATACATAATAATCTTTCTTACCTGCTGTGCATACGTACTCAATCCAAAATCTGAAACTTTTAGAATACCATTTGAGTCCAGAAGAAGATTCTCTGGCTGCAAAGTACAATGAATATTGAATATGAGTCAAAAAGAAAAATAATTGATTCCTGGTGACACATGACCTATCAATCTGTTAATTAAATTGCAGAGGAGGGCTATGGTAGATGATAGACCTTCAAATCTCTGTGATACACGCCTCTACTATGGCAGTAATCAACTGCATTGATTAGTTGCTGGAAATAACTTCTTGCTTCTTCCTCTTTAAGTTTCCCATTTTTAGCCTAGAAATCAAATCAAGAGGCAAAGTCATTTAGATGCAAAATCCAAGGAAAATAAATATTAATGTACTTATAATTATTCCAATACCACCTCCATCAAGAGAAAAAAGGAAAAAGAAAATAGTAGGAAGAAATATATGATACATGATATAAAATAAATAAGCAACTTACTATTTTGTCAAATAGTTCTCCTCCATTAATCAACTCTATGACAATGTAAATCTTTGTTTTGCTTGCCATCACCTATACTTAAACAGAGAAGGGTGAATGACATTTGAGTACATACATAACATGACAAGTTCGTTCATTTTTGTTTGAGCTGCTCAATTAATCTTCATTCGACTTTGGGGTCATGAGAGTTTTGCCGTGTAGTACCAAAATTTGCTCTGAATTCAAATTGGGCTTGTCATATTAGGAGTATTGAGTGGAACAGATTCGAATTAAAAAATTATATCCCACATTTGAATCGTCTGCTCTAATTATTAAGCAAACTATCGTCAAAATATTATAAGATGGTGAATTTAGTACGCATTGAGTGAAAATGGGTCAGGTCTATTTCTTTAATTTCAGCTTTATATGTATGTAATATTAATCATTGTTTTTTATCCACGATTAAAATTATTTATTTTATCTTCTAAAATAATTTGTCCAATCCAATTTATAATAAAAGTATATATTAGTTATCATCAAAATAAAGTCCCATAAAGTGAGTCATATCCCCTAATGGTTTCAAAAAAAGTTAAAACTCTGGTAAGTGGTAATGCATTATTTTTCTTCTGTTATTTCTTTTCTTCATTTTTTTTTCGTGTAAATTATCAGTAAACTTGTCCAGATTCACTTTTCAGTAAACCTTGAAAAAATAAGAACACGTCACTTTCAAGAAAGGACCATGCACGTGATCAATTTGAAAGGCAATTTAAATTAAAAATAATGCTTGGTGCATAATATAATTAAAATTTAATTATCATAAAAAAATATTTTTAGATAATTTTATGTAATTATTATAAAAATTAATAAATTTATTATAGTATTAATTTTTCATTGAATAAATATATGACAACTCTTTACATTATCAATGCATTTAAATTAAATTTATTTAATTAAAAAAAATAATTTTGCACCTCTCTTTTGGACATATACACATACGAGAGAATAGAGAAATAATAAATAATAAATATAGAATTTAATCAAAAATTTTAAAATTTATATTATTAGTTAATCATAAGTTTATGTATAATAAATTTATTAATTTTATAATAATTAATTAAAAAATAATTTTTAATTAATTAGTAGTATAAAAAGTTTTATATTAAGATAATTAAACTCTTAAATATAATAAAAAAAGAATAGATATAAAAAAAAAGTGGGTAAAATGTCAAGATTAAATTATTGGCTCACACCGTGGGTACCAAGCAGCTTAGTTATCCTTATTTTTATTTCTTTACGACGACGCCAAAATCTGCTATATGATCACATGCTCCACCATATCAGATGCTTGAGTTTCATTGGTTGTTTTAAGAGACTAGCTAGAAAGACAATAATATATAATCCAATAAAAATGTTGTCCTATAATGCAGGATTTTGTTTTTTTGTTAAAAAAGAAGCAGAGATTATGGGCATTCACTCTCGTCTAATCGGAATATCGGATTAACAATTATAAAATTATCCATGAAATTTAATTTCTAACTGTCATAATGTTCAAAGAGAGAAGAGAATAGTTTTCGTTAATTAGATAAAGAAAAAAACAAAAAAAGACTACGTGATACCTCATAAATTTTGATAACATTCGGATGATTGATCAGCTTCATCGCTGAAATTTCTTTCTTCAGCTGCCATCATCAAAGACAAAAAAAATAAAAATAAAAATTCAATAATTTGAATTCTACAGACAAGAAGCACAAACTAGAAAAGCTGCATTATAAGGTGGTCCAAATGGTATGTATTTATGTTCCATTGAATGTGTTATAATACTGAATTATTTTGGTGAGAATTAAAGTAATTTGAAAGTATTTAATAATTGAAGGTAGGAAGAGAGAAAAGAAGAGATGACGTGCCTGTTCCATCATCCTGTGGCGGAGGACGTGGTTACGGTCGAGGATTTTGATGGCTACGTAGTTACCATTCTCAACGTTCCTAGCGATCTTGACCTTAGCGAAGCTTCCCTCGCCGATGGTTTTTCCCATCTCGTACTTTCCCACACGGATACGAGGTCTCACTGGCTTCCCGCTCATTTTCTTAGTAGCTATCTCGTTTCTGTTACGATGTTCAAATGAATCTCGTACTTGCTTCAATTTCTGTGTTCTTTAGATGATGATGAAGAGAAATATTATTGTTGAGTGCATGCGTGTTTGAAGCGTGTGAGGAAAATGTGGTCCCTCACTTGTTATGGTTTTTTTAAGCTGACAAAAAAACAAGAATGCGAAACCAACCATGTGTTCCGTGGTTTTGCTTCTATTCCTCCCGCTCCTTCCTGGAAATTGCCTCATCCGTTGCTTTCCCTTGAAACCCATCTCCCATATTTTAACCTTACCATAACTAGCCTCCTCGTATATAGTATACAATTTAAATTACCGTGTTCTTAATTCTTGTGAAATAATCAAAATCACGTTCACTTACTAATTAATATGTTTAGATAAATATTTATATTTTTTTATTTGAGACTATTTATGCTTAAGATAAATTTAGAGTCCATCATTTCTTAGTCCTTAAATTAAAGAAAATTAAAAAATAATTCATTAAATGTTAAATAAATTCCTAAATTTAATTATTTATTATCATTTTAATCTCTCAATATATCTTAATATTATCATTTTAATTATATTTTCTTAATTTTTAACTAAACTGATTATTAATTTATATTTTTAAGAATTTTTTAATTTTCTTTAATTTAAAAACTAATACGACAACATTTTCCAATTTTATGAACTAAAGAGATATTTTATTCAATAAATTTAGTTTATTTATTTATGTATAAATTAATTTATAAAAAATTATATTAATTTTAAAAAAATAATTTTTAATTTTTACATAATTAATTTTAACTTATAAATAAATTTTTTTTTTTTTTTTTTTTTTTTCTTATAAATATTAAGAAGAAGACTATCTAAACAAGTCTTTAATATAGTTAAAAATTTTCAACTCTAACACAGTGGTTAAATTATAACAATCTGATCACCTCAATTTATTCATTTATTCATATATTAATATTTTTTTATTTTTTTGGAATTAGTTTCAACTCAAACTTTAACTATAATTGAAAGATGAAACGAAATGTCAGTGATACAACTAAAATAAATATGTAGTTAAAATTCACGTGACCCATAAAATAGAAAAATAATGGAAATATTTTTAATGATGTACTGACCTATATAATTAAATATATTAATTTTTTGTGCTAATAATAATCAAAAGAATTTTTCTGACAATTACTTGTTAAGGAATAGCTAGAAATTAAAATTAATAAACTAAATCAATAGCATTGAATAGATTTAATTTTATAAATTTTTAATGCACTAAATTAAATGTCATGATACCTTTTATTTAATCATGTTTATTCTGTATACATCTGAGAGAAACTTTTATTTTGATTACTGCCTAATATAATTTTCTTCTTACGTTCGAAAAACAAATCCTGCCTCATGTTTTAAAAAATAGAACACAAGCGTCTAGAAAACAACTTGTTTTAGATTTAATTTTAATTTCACTTTCTTCCACGAGCATCTATAAAACTATAACTGTTAAAGCCTCAATCATAATTAGTAAATATCCACCAAAATATACTTCGTCAATTTTTATTTATGATCTCATAATAATCTCATTTCGAGAATATAATAATCTCATTTCGAGAATATGCAAAAATTATATAAACCTAAAGTCTTAAATCATTATACCAATCCATCAAGTTAATTACTTTATCAATGAGATAGTAGTCCTAGTTTTTTTAATTACAATATACCATTGCATTTTTCTATACAATAAACTTAATTCAAAAGGTTAGCTAAAAAATATCCCATAATTTTTTTTGTGTGTGGGGAAAAAATAGCCCATAATAAACCATAAAATGGTTGAATGTGAAATAATTGTTGTTAAGAGTTAAAATGTCAACAAGTTATGAGGATAGTTTTGTAACTACGAACATAAATTCATGATTATAATATGCACGCACTTTTCAGCAATGATTATCAGGACCAAAGGCAAAAATGCTTTTGCAATATTTATCTTATAGCATTATTGCTCTTATGACGTAAGAGACTTATATTAGTAGAATTGCCTTCATATGAAATTAAAACTTAAGTATATATCTTTCTTTCTTTCTGGCATATTCTTATTAGTTACGTTCTTTTTTGTTGTGATCAGTGTGGTCTACATTTGAATCCGCAGGTATGCGCAAAATTTTTTTCTGAATTAATTAAATGTCGGTTTCAAACTGAAACGAGAAGATTCATAAAATATTTTTTATTACTTGATTTTAAGTGACATACACACTTAATATTTAAATTTATATAGAGAGGATATACTTATATAATCATAGGTACTAAGTTTTTTCTGTATTGTACTGATATTTTAAAATCTAAATAGTACTTGTAAAAAATAATTAAAAATATTAAATGGTTTTATTATTCTATTTTATTAAATATGAATAAATTGAAGAGATAAAAATAAGACTTTGAAATTTTAAGGAAAATGTATGATAGTTTATGATAAATTGATAATAAACTATCGAGTCAAGATACATCTCCGCTATAACTGTTAAAATTTTAAAAATAAATTTAAATTAAGATTAACAAATATAATAATTATCTTCAATTTTAGTTTTCTAAAAATATATCCAATTTCATATATTGTATTACGATTCAAATTTTAAACTAAATTAAATTCCATTTAATTAAATTTAAATATAGTATTTGAAAGAAATAAAAGTTATAACAAAATCTAGATACTTAATATAGGAGAAATTACGTGACTTAATAAGGAAAAATAATAATTTTTAGCAACACTCTTATTTAAGTGTGATTGTGAGAACTTAAATTTATAATATAATAGTGAATCACTTCTTTATTTACTATTAAACCAATTATCTAGAATTTATTTGTTACACGCAATGGCAAATCTAATAAAGCAATTTTCCAGAATGTGAGTGAGTGGAGCTATTTTTTTATAAAGAAAAGTTAAAAATCAACAACAGTTATTATTATATAAAGATAAATATATAAATGTAAAAATTATATATATATATATATATATATATATATATATATGTATGTATATATAAAATTAAATAAATAATAAAGAAGAAAAAAAATACATAAAGAAAAGTTTATTATATTATTATGGAATTATTAAAATTTATGTTAGTGGGTTCAAGATTTTAAACTTATTAAACTATAAATACTAAAGGATTAAAATATTTTGTTTATTTAAGATAAATTATAATGACCTCCCCTGAAGTTTAACATGATTCTACTTAGTATTTTTCTTATTTCAAAAGTTATACTTACTTTTTTTTTAAGAATTTTCTATCATTATACCTGTATGTTTTCTTCAACGAAAATTATTGGAATTATATTAACATATGCAAAGAAATATGAATTAAACTGTTTGAGTCAATTAACAGAACAATGTTTGTACTTTTTAAGCTCAGTACTTAAAGTTGTAAATCGTTTGAGTTGTTCGAAAAAAAAAACGACAATTACTTACATGCTCTAAGTGTAGCTCTTGAATTGGTTAATCAAATATAACACTAACTCAACACGTAAGGTCATAAAGAATTATCTAAGTAGATCAATGATCTCTTAATATGAACTATAACTAACTAAACAAGTTAACTCACTCCAAATCAATCTTGATTGTCAATATACCTATCCAAAGATCAAAGGAAGTGTAAAGTCTCCTCATACGTGGATAAGACATGATAAACACCAGTTACCTTTTACATGTGAGAGATGTACCAATCAAACCACTTTCTATAAAAGACAAAAACAATTATGATTCCATTAGAAATAACACTTCATAAATATATGTGATCTGTCTTTAATCATGTCAAGTTATACATAAGAGTTGATTGAATTTTCTCAAGTTTGTAATTGACTTTTAAGACTCTATAGTATGTGTGAGTTCATTGGTGTGAACAAAATATAACTTTTAAAATAAGAGAAGTGTGAATTGAATTAAGTTTCAAGAGAAATTAATGTAATTTAAAAAATATATATATAATTGAATTTTGACTATGAACTTAAAATCATACAACTAGGAAGTAAAATATAATTTTATGATATTTAATTATATTTTTTTCTTAATTAGAGAACATATTTCCACCCTCGCATGTAAATATGTCATTTTTTATATCAAATATATATGTCATTAAATTACATACTCCTACATATATTCCTTAACGAAATTGGAGATGTCATCTTGAATTCTTATAAAAAAAGCTTTATTTAATTGAAGCATCCACAATATACATTTATAAATGAATTATGAGATGATTTAAAATCCTAGCCAATTTCATTATTCTGAAGAGGTAAAATATCTTACAAATTACGATACAACAAACTTGTACCATAAATGTTCTTTGAAAGATACCTTACGATATGAATCTGATTGTAGCTTTACATAAATTAACAAGTGTAAGATGATTAAAGATATGATTTTAATTGGAACAAGTATATACGGATATACCAATGTGCAAATATTCACATGTTTTGCAGTTAAGATGGATATAAGAGAGAATGGATATTCTGAAGTTGATTTTATTTTTTAATCTTTTTAAGTATTATAATTTTATAATTTGTTTTTTAAATTTTTATTTTAAAATAAATTATATTATATTGATAAAAAAATTGAATGATCAAAATTTTATGTAATGATAATATCATAGTAGAAGATTCATTTCCGATATTAATTATAATAATTGAGAAAGTCCAAAAATTGGCATTATTGTCATATGGATGAACATGGACAGCACAGTAATGACAATGGAGCCAACATGGTCCACATATCTAGCAGACCAGATCTTTCTTTCGATCATGGTCCCACCCTAGCTTGTGGTTATGCTTCATTGTACCATATGTATAATCAATTATCAATTTGTACAGAGGCAGTGTCTGATTATGTTCGTTTACAAAAAGTTATTTTGAATAAAATTAATTTTAATTATAAGTATTTTCAAATAAAATCATTATGTTGAGATATTTTTATTCTAAAATTTATTAATAATAAAATTTAATATAAATTTTTTGATAAAATTACTTAAAAGTTATTTTAATTTAGAATTTAAAATTAATCTATTAATATAAATTAAATACATAAATATTTACTTAAAATTACATAAATTGATATTTTAACCTAATTTCATATCATCTAACATAAATTCAAATTATATATATATATATATATAAGGATATTGGTTTGACTCATTTACCCTCACAATGTAATTATACTTGTTATACATGGGTTTTTAATTTGGTTTAGATTATTTTACAATAGTTTTTCTTAAGTTAATCTTTACTCAAACATACATTTGCATAAACAAAAAAGTTGCTTTCTAACGACAATTATATTTATGCATTTATTTTCTCTTTCATTCTAATTTTACTTTTTATTTTTAATTTTTATCACATTATTTATTATTTATTATTTTTACTTTTTTTTGTTTTTTATCTTTCTCTTTCTTTCACTTACATATACCCAAAATAAGGTCTACATTAATTATTACTCATTTTCTAATCTATAAATTAAGGTAATATATTCTGTCAAAAGAATTAAGGTAATATTTTGAAGGAAAAAATCATAAATTTATGTATAATTGAAATCATATGATTTTAAAGAAATGAACAAGAGAAAATAGAAAACCAATATTTTGAAATTAATATTAATTTGGTACGATATGATATATTTTTATGTGTATAAGACATGAAATATTAACCATACTCATAGCATGTAATAATCATTATTAAATAAGGAAAGAAATCATGAAATAATAAGAAAACAACTAAACAAAAGAAATAATGAAACTCGTCCTAAAAAGTAATTTATGATACTCTAAAATATAATATTAATAATATGAAATATTTTTTATGTTATAACTAAACAATTTAACTATAATATGAGCTCCACAAAAAATACTGAAATAATTATCATTCTAATTAAGACCAAAGATTGGTGAGACTAGAACTTGAGAGTCATATCACATTTAATTATGACAAAAACTTGAAAAGTCAAACAATAGCAAAAAAAAAAAAAAAAAAAAAACAAGCATAAATCAAAACCAGGGTAGCGTACGAGGCATTTCTAAAATTACTACTTTATAAACTTTCTATATGTTAGCACAAATTTATTGTTTCTTAAAATATAATATTTAACGCATGAACATCTAAATAAAAGTGTGTTTGGTAAAATCCTAAGATGTAGATGTAGCCTTAACTAGAATTATAAAGAACCAAACTAGCAGGGTGTTAAACGGATGAATTGAATTAATTTTGATTTGAAATGGGTTAAAAAATAAATTGTTAGTATCTTTATAATTGGTTAGAAGTGTATTAAAATTTTATTTCATTTAAATCATTTAATAAATAAATCATCTAACTCATTTACTTGTCATCTTTTATGAATGAATATCTAATTCATTTATTTAAACTATGTTAAACTTAAAAATAATAATAAAATAAAGTACATTATTTATATACAAACATACTTAAATATCATAGGATCCTTCATTGGTTGGGTGAATAGGATATATATATAATTTTTACAAACTCTAATTCGTTACAATTGCCTTGCACGGTTACATATATATAATTTTTAGTAATATTTTTTTAAAATATTATTAATATTTTTGTTAGTGATACTTTTTATAATTTTAATAATATTTAATAAATAAAAAATATTATTATTAATATTTTGTGACATAGTTTAAATATAATATTCATTAAAATTTTACAAAAATTAATATGTAACATTTTTATATTTCTGTAATAATTTTTAAACGTTACAAAAAAAATCATATATCTGATAGGGCCAGGTTATTTATTGAAAAAGAGAGATTAAGGGAAAGATTTGTAGTTCAAAGTTACACACATTTAAAATATTTATTCTTTTATTAGTATATGCTGATAAATAAAAAAAACTAGAAGATACTTTTTTTTCAATGAAATAATACATTAAATCAGATATTTTTATTTTTTATATATATTTAGCTAATATCAAATTTCACTTGTGACAAGGAGATTCGAGACATAAAAAAGCAAATAAGTTTGACATTGGTATGGGACAATAATGATGGGCTTCAAACCAACCAAATTTAATGATACTCTATTTAAAAAAAAAAGGTTTTGAACAAAGTAGAAAGTAAAGTCAAATCCATAATGACTAACAAAGATACTTCTTTTACAAATTTAAAACAAAAGATTTTGGTATAAAGTTTGATGTTTATATCATACTCTTGATTTAATTAAAGTTATAAATGATGGAAAGAAATATTATTTTATTATTATATTAACTCTTGAAAAAGTAAAAGACATTATTTCACACTATTTAAAAATTAGAGAATATTATTAGATATATATCTCAATTAATAAATCAATTTAATTAATTTACTATCGATTTAATATTGGACTTATGAGATTACACATAGTGTGTTAATCTTTATTAAAAAAATTATTTTATTTGATAAATTAAATTAGAGAATTTAATTTAAATAAATAAAATTTTCTATATAAAATATTATTATATTTGTTGCTAGCACCAAAAATATAATTAATATAGATATATGGTACAAATATTATGTGAGAATATTTAATGTAAATATTTTGTAGAAGTGAATTTTAGTATGGAAAAGGACTATAAGATAAAAACATATTTTTTATTTTCTCTTTTCTTTTTTCATTCACTACAAATCATCAAAGGATTTTCTTACTTTACATGGTTTTACTATACAAATAGTTAACATAAAATATTAATCTCAATGTGAATATAGCGTAGAGTTTTCATATAATTAAAGAAAATTTAAATATTTCTAAAACTAATATATGAGTACACAAATTTTGAATTTCTCTTATATATATGTTGCAGTATTTTTTAACTCAATAAATCATTTTCTTCTGCTATATGTATTAATTTTATTCTGCTATATGTATTATGAACATTGTCTTAAAACTTTCGATTGGTATCAAAGCCATAAATATTTTTTTTTCAAAATTATACTACAGAAATAATTTTTTCATGAAAGTGAATATAAATGATAAAACGTCAAACCACTGTTTTAAACTATGCCATCTATCTTTATTTGTTTTTAATCATTATAATATTTTTTTTTCTTAATTGAATCATTGGAATACTTGTATCAGAGTCATAATAGTCCAAATAAAATATATGGTATTGTAACATACAAGGTATGCATTTTGTGAATTACCACATAAGTTTTATTTGTAAAATTAAATTTTAACATCACATATTTAATACTTGTATGAATGGTATCTGTAAATTAAATTTAATCCTTATGTGGTATAATAATTTACATCATATATTTGAAATTGAATTACTTCCTCGAGTAGTCTAGGCGTTTAATGTAAAATTAATTTCAAAATATACATAACGTATTTTAATTAATTACAAGTCTCCTGATTATCAAATTGTTCCTGGTTATTAGGTGGTTCCTTGTTATTAATTAAATAAATAAAATAATTTGCACTACGTGCTCTAATGTAATTTTAAATCACGAGTCTCATGATAATCATATCGATTATTGTCATCAAACAATTTAGTAAAATAAATTAGACAATATATCAACATAATAATCCATTAAAAAAATCACCATTCAAAGAATTAACATGTAAACATATATGATAATTCACAAAATTTATAGGTTGTATGTCACAATACCGTATATTTTATTTGGGCTATTGTCACAATGATACAACTACATCAACGATTCAATTAACATATACAAAATATATTATAATGATTAAAACAAATAGATTGCACAGTCCAAAATAATGGATCGACGGTTGATATTCACATTCTCTTTCACGAAAAAATTATTTTTTAAGTATAATTTTAAACAAAAAAAATCCATGACTATAATACCAATTAAAAGTTTCAAGAGTATAGTGGGAAAAAAATCTACTTTGAGTTCAAAAATATTACAAAATATACGAGGGAAATTCAAATTTTATATACCTAAATACTAGGTCATTTGTGTATGACGTGTAAGTTTAATATTAAGTCGATAATTAATTTATTAATCAAGATAAAGAATATTCTCTAAAGTCTCCGCATAATATGAATAAATGTCTTTTATTTTTAATTTTTTGTTACTTTTTCGATAACCAATAAAATCTTAATTGATTACTTTATTCACCTACAAACAACCGTAAACAAACATTTAGAATTTAGCATATCTATAACATTAAGTTCAAAAGAGAGAATTTATTTTTAAGTTATATTATACTCCAATATAATAAAGATCGTTATTTTACTGGTAGTTATTAGTACTAATAGACAATAACAAATCCATAATTGATTTTCTATTTATTGAATAATTTTTAAAGAATCATAACTTTGATTAACGTTAAACAAGAAGAAGAATTTAGTCCCAATTATTAAAAGGTGAGAGTGGCAAAAGTCTCTCTTGTGAGTTTGTAAATCCCTTTTATAAGTAGGTTTTAGAAATTTGTACTAAACCTAATGAAAATAATAGTTGTTAACAGGGTTCAAAATACAATAAAATATAAACAAATTCTAATCAAAGGGCAAAAACATTAAAAAAAAACTTAAATATAAAATATTCTAATTAATTCTCTCGGTGCTTCATAAGTGATATGCACTTTATAGAAAAATGTAGTGATTTTTAACTTTATGTTTTCCTCCATATTCTCCTTCCTCCATAGAAAATGATAAAATAAACTAAAAATATATAATTAATGCATTGTAAATAAATAAATAAAACAAAAAATATGACTAAATACAAATATCATTAAGCCAGATATTTAAAAAAAGTCAATTCTAATTATTAAAAAAGATTATACCATGCATTAATAAAATACCTATGTCAAAGAAATAAGTCAATTAAATTATACCTTAAATATAGAAAATTGATCAAACTCCTAATTTATAAAGCCTAATCTCGTGTAACTCACTTCCACTCCTAAACTATCAACTATGTTATTATGAGTTTTTTTTTTCAATTTAATTTTTAAAATAATCACTTTTTATAAGCATCTGAAAATTACGATAAATGGTTATTATTTCTTTAAAATAAATTCTAAAAAATTATACATCGATAAACAGTACTAAAAAAATTATTCTCAATTGAATTCTCTCCAACAGATTTCTTTCAATCTTTTCTTAAAAAAAATAAGACTAATTTAAGTAGATAAAACATTGTCACATTGTTATCATTATTAACCAATCTCGTTGAAAATTTGACTAATGTAACATTGTTATTCATTTACCAATCTCATAATTACAATGACTAATGTATAAACTAGATTGATTATTTATTGCTTTATTAGTTTGATTCATCTAAACTATTAAAATGGACTTAATTTCTATATGCAGTTCACCAATGTGGTTCTAAAAAGTTAAACTTAAAATAACTTTTTTATTTTAAAGTAAAACAAAATAACTTTTAAATACATCTCTCTTATCATCCAAGTGAGAATTAACTAGTGAGAAATTATTCTAATATAAACAATAATTTCAAGTTTGAATTCTCTATGTATAAAATATTAAATATTTAAAAAAAACATTACTCATATTAATCTTATTTAATTCGAACAAATTATTTTCAGAAAATACACGTAGTATTTATAAAAATTATTAAAAAATCAAAGTATTATATAAATTAAAGATATTACTTCAATAATATATATAAATAAAAGATAAGTCTCATTTATAAAATGAATTTTGCATATTTGCAGAAGATTGAGTGATTACTTAATAGTAAAATAATAACTGTTCCAACAATTTTGGTGAGAATGACAGCATCGAAACAGAAGAGCAAAACAATAATATACCAATAAAGATGCAAGATTCCAATATATGAGTCTTTACCATTTTACTTAAGGGCCTGCTAAAAGTCATATAGAATAAGTTCAGGCTTTGGGTCTAAGATTCTATCTAGGTCGATAGGCTAGTCAGTGGG
The DNA here is from genome assembly GCA_025330945.1 of Mucuna pruriens. Taxonomy (NCBI): domain Eukaryota; kingdom Viridiplantae; phylum Streptophyta; class Magnoliopsida; order Fabales; family Fabaceae; genus Mucuna; species Mucuna pruriens. The sequence continues at coordinate 5,196,648 of JAENHJ010000529.1, forward strand.
CTGCTAAGCGGGCTGTACTTTAATTTGGGATAACTATTAGGGTGCACTTTAATCACAGATTGCCCTCTTTTCTAGGTATTTTCTTCTGACCAAAAATATTTTCTTTTTGGTGTTTTTAAACTCAAAATTAGATCCTTGATGAGATGTAGAAAGAAAAAGAAAAGGTCTCTAATTAGTGAATTGGGCAACACTTCCATAAACCGAGGCTGATGAAGTTGAATCTAAAGAATTACGTATGTAATTGGAAATGCTTTCTTTGCAACTGATATGGTATTGAGTAAAAGTAGCAATCAATCTCAGCCACAGCACAAAGTTTAATATTATTTAGTAGCATGTTTTTGGTTACGCCAAGCAATTAAACCTTAAACACACTCTTTATCATGTGCATCATCAGACTAGTATTCATGACAGTAGCCTTTATTGCCAATTTGCGTTCTTTCCTAACTCTCCACGCTCAGGATCTTAATTTTAAACGTGCCTCGTGCACAGAAAACTTTTGTGATTTCTTTTTCTATTTTTTATCTATAATATTTCTCATCTATTTCTTTTCGTTTTACTAATCATATTCTTAAGACGTGTTTGTTTATTCTCTGAGGAGTTATTGTACCTGTTACAAGAAAAAATAAATGTGGAAGAAATTTTCTTTTTTCTTTTGCTTTGGGCGAAACACCGGTTATGCTGAATTTTGATGAAAAGTGTATACACATGAATTAGGAGTCCCTCTATAATATAAAATGACAAAACGTAAATAAAGTAATTTAAAATGTTATTATTAAAATAATTTTATTGAATAATATTTTGGCAAAAACATGTCATTAGGACCAGGATATCTAAAAATTAATATTGTTAAAATTAAATTGATGAATGAACCAATAGAATAAAGTACTTGTTCAAAAATTCAATAATGGTAATCAATTCGATATTAATAAAATAATAATAAATAAATAATATATAAAATAACATTAAAGAAACATAATACTATACTTTAATAACATTAAAAACTAAAAATTATATATACTTTTATAGGTTTTAAACATTTAAATTACACATAAAAATTTAAATCAAATATATAATAATATTTACATATAAACTTCAACAACACACAATAATATCTATTATCAATATCTAGTTAATATAATGACAATTACATAAGTTAATTTTTATTTTTTAAAAATAAAATAACATTGTATTAAGCATTTCTTTATTGACATACTGCAATCCTATTTTTTGTCATTTTGACTGATTTTTCAGTTTGTTGACCAATTTTTTACAAGCCAACTATGTGAATTATTTGATAGGAATACTTGACCGATTCACCATTTTTTCAATCTAACCAATCATTTTAGTTTAGTTTTGAAAATAATGTTAAAAATAGATGTGTCAATCCATGTTTACGCGTGAAAAATGTTAAATAATACTTAAAAGTGATATTATATATAACATTATTTCACATTATTTAAAAATGTATAATTATATTAAATAGTTAATAATTTTACTGTCATATTTTAACATTCTTAAAACTCCATTCCCAGCTCATGAAAAATAGATCGCCCTCCTCTCTATGGGAATATTGTGGAAATTTTAGGTAAAAAACATTTGTGATAAATTATCATTCTCGATTTCAAATTTTCAAAAATTAATTTTTTTCTTAGTACCAAATATCCCCACGTATATATGCACATGAACATGATGGTATAATTTAAATGTTCCAAATTCAGATATATATTTTAATTAAATGATCATCCACCCACAATTTAATAGTAAAACAGTACATTGTCGTTTAATTATAAAATCATATTAATATGTTTTTTTTTAAGATGGATATAGTAAAAGTTAATAAATGTATCTTATATAATTATTTGTGATTAGATGACAAAGTAAAATTATTTTAGAGTATATATTTTATTTTTCTATTTTTATATATAAGAATCTTTTAATAAATTGTTTAATACACATATATTATTGTGGATTTTAATTCATTTAAAGTGAGTAAATATATACACTAAGAAATTAATAATGTCTTCTCAATCACAGGCAGATTAGTGGCTTGAACAACAATATTTTGTTGAGTGTTCATAAGTTACTGAACTTATACTAAAAACAACAAACTGGTGAAAAAGAAATATTAGGTGCTAAAAATATTTTTAGTAATATAGTTTTATTTAAAAGAACTTAAATCTTTAAATATAAATAATATTAATCAACTCTAATAATATAATATATTATTATATCAAAATATATGTTACACTGATATTATATATATATATATATATATATATATATATATATATATATATATATATATATATATATATAAAGTTATTTATTAACCTGATATCATGCATATATCATATTATCAGTATAAAGAGGAATTGAGCCGGATAAAGATGTTAAAGGGAACAAATTATAAAAGTTGAAGTTTATTTTATATATATGCAATAAAATTTATATATATTTTATATTAATTATATATTCCAAAATATTAATTATATTAGAAATCTATTAAAATATTAATAAAAACATATTTACACATGAGATAAACTAAACATTCTTTAAAAAAAAAAGTATACATGTCAATTATTACTTTCTCGCATTAAGAAGTTTTTTTAGTCTATTTTAGAACTCAAGTTGTCAATCTTAGGTATAAAACATTCACTCCTTAGTGGATGACTCTTTTCTGGTTAGAAATCTGATTGGTTATATGCGGTAAAGTCTCTCCTTTGAATATATTTTAATAAATAATACAATCATTTATAATATTTAAAATAATATTAAATATTTATTAAAGAGAAGAAAAAAATCCTAGAATATTAATGTATCTAAAAAATTAAGGATGTAATTATCTTCACAATAAAAATAATAAAAAAGAGAAATAGAATACTTGTCTAAAAAATATTATTATCTTTATAATAAAGGGTATAAAAGAGAAATAAAATATATATTTTGTCAAAATATGAAAGAGACAAAAAAAAACTTGAATATTGTATATTTACAATTAATCTCTAAAATAAAAAATTATCTTAATACCAAAAAATATTATATATATATATATATATATATATATATATATATATAATTTAAAATTAAAAAGAAATCAGGAGATGGCAAGCCCCCGACCTGCAACGTAGGTTCGTCCTTGAGTATAAACATGTGATTTTTATTTATATTAACATTTTGATTTTTCATTAAATAAAATTATATAAACTGACATAAACTAAAGCTAATGATAGTAGGTTACTTATTTTTTATTTAGAGTGATGTCATCGATGAGCCCATCGAAACGTTGTTCCTCGTGTTGATTAAGTTGAATACGTAAGTTCTAAGTCATGGCATTTCGTTGCAACTGGGGAATCTAAGAAAGCATACGGAGTGGTGTGACTGAAGCCATAAATATAAATAATGAACCAGTAGATGTAGATGTAGATGTACATGTAGATGTAGATGTAGATGTAGATGTAGATGTATGTAGATTCTTCTAGTGGGCTACGATGCTCCGTCAACATAATTTATACGACTATTAACTTTATTCTAATTTACTACACCTAATATCAGTTCTAGATAATTATATAATTATTCATTTATTGTTTATACCACATGTTTAATTTATTTTTATTAGAGCTGGGCAAGGGCTATGGGTCTTCCCGTTTAATCCTATTCCACGTTATTTATGGTCTTAGTCTATTTAAGTTGTGGGCTTTTTTTGACTCGTATGTTTAATCTGCTCTTTAAACGAATTTATTTGTCACCTTGTATGTTTATTTGCAAGTTTTTATTAAATATATTTTTAAAATATATATAATTTATAAAACTTTTAATTACATATTTTATTAATTTATTTGGTTAATCAACTTTAAAATATTTAACTCTTACATAATTAAATTGATAACTATATTTTATTTTGAATTTATTATTTTTTTCTATTTTTGAGAAACTAAGTTTCATCCACCTCCACCAATTAAGATAAAAGAAAAAAAATCATGAAAAATAGTTATTTAATTTGTTTATGATTATTGAGTTAGTTTACTATTATACAATTTTTTATATAATTTTTATTTTATAAAATATAATTTTTTTAAAATTAAGTTAAATATTAAAATATTTTTTATTTAAATGTGTATTGGCCGATGAATACATAATAATACCATTTTGTATAATAATACCATTTTGTGAAAGATTTTAATGAAAATGAAGATCTTTCAAAGAGACGTTGAACAAGCTTTTTGGGTAATCAAACAACAAAATTTTCTTCTCCAAGATTTTTTATATACAATTTCAAAAAATATATTTTTAAACTAAATCTAAAATCAAATCCCTAAAAAGTCAACAAAAACAATCTTACATAGGATCTGCTTATTTAGGGTTTAGTTTAAAGAAACAAAAGAATTTTAATGAAAGGAATAAGAAAATTATTTTCTTATTTGGTTTAAAAGGAAAATATATTTTTATATTTTTTTTTAATTTCAAAACATAATTAAACATATTCTAAATCAGTAGCTGAGTAGGATATGTGAATATTTTAAATCTTATCGTATATAATCTTATTCAATAAAAAATATATTTTAATCTTTTATATTTAAAATATTTTAATTTTTTTGTGCCCTTCAGCATTAGAAAAGAGAAATAAATTAAATAAAAATAGATTTAACTCACTTTCATTTTACTTTACTCTCGCCCACCTCCTAAAACTGAATCAACATTTTTTTTAAAATCCTCTCCTCCCTTCCAATCAACCCGGCATTAAAACTACCTTCACACTATTCAACCAAACGGGCTTTAAAAGCTACGTTTGTGATATAGTTTAATTAACGCACTATTAAGGTAGTTTTTAACTCAATCTTTTTTTTTCTAATAAGAAAATTGTAGTTCGAACACTTGTTCATAAAAAATCTTAAAATAAAAAGAATGTTTTTTTATTATAAAGAAAAGATGAAAAAAAAAGCTTAAAAGAAGTTTCAATAAAGTTTCTCGGTAGCTTATTTGAAGTTTCTCTCTTCTAATCCCAAAAGTACCTGTTTTTCGTTGATATGCAGTATTTTTAAAATATTTTGTTCAGCTAGCTTGCGTGTGTATATATATATAATGACTTTCATATATAATATATATTCTTTGTAAATAATCATTAAAATAAAATTTTATAAATCAAACGATTTTTAATATTTTTTAAAATAAATATTTTACTTTCTTGTATTTTAATATTTTTATTATCATAAAAATAATGTATACAATATTTTTATTTATAAATGTACATTGAATACGATAACTACTTTTAAATAAAAATGAAATTTTTAAAAAAAATTTACCAAGTAACTTTTAGCGTAAAAAAATTTTGAGCTAAAAAAATTAAAAATTGACAAACAATTTCTACCATTTTTTTTGTTTTTATTTTTAGCTTTAACTTAAAAATAGCTTTTAAATAAATAAAAATTGGTTCATACATACTCTAAGTATCAAAAATCTCTCCATATTAAAATATTGAAATTTTTTTATCAAGTTCAGAAATTGCAGGTAAGATGAGAATTTTAATATTATTATTATTTTTTAAAAAATAATCTAAATCGAGACACAATCACACATTAAATATAGATTTTTTTTTTTAAGAATTGAAACTTTAGTTTGTCACAGTAAAGAGCTAGTCATTTTCGTCGGACCCATTTCAGTATTATCTAAAAGTATATAATAAAATCCCAATGACAACTAATAAGAGAAAGAATTTTATGTATAAAGAATGAAAAAAGAAATTAAGCTCAAAGTTAGTGAATGATGCGAGGTAAGAAATATTGGTCCTGAAATTTGATAGGTTCGGAACTAAAGAATAAATAAAATCCTTGTCAAAAAGGAAAGTTCTCCCCAAATGAGATTATTTTTGGGCCCAAATTAGAATGGCGAGCCACCTTTGCAAAAGGCCTGTGACACTGCATTATCCCAACAAACAAAATAGTTGTCTAAATGGAAAATAATTCCATTAACAAATAAAAAAAATCATTTCTTTTCAACCCCAGTTAATGCCACCTCATGAATAAGCGTCAAAACCTGAGACGCATGCAATTTGTCCCTGATTTTCATTTCATAGTCTTTAATAATCAAATGACAACTTTGTTTAAAAGCAAAAGACACCCCTGGCCCTGATAAGTATGGCTCAGTAGTAACTTACTTGCATAACTTGTACTCACAAAATCCCATATCATGGTCTTCGTGCCCTCCTACTTCCCTTAAACTCATGCTCCTCACCACCTCCTTTTCTCTCCTCAACATATCATATCCACTACCTCCTTGTTCATAATCCAACTTCTGCTTCTTCCATAGCACTTGAAGGCAAGTTTTTTTCCTTTATATTTTTTGTTATACTTTTCTCATTCTATGATTTCTTGTTTTATTTTTTAAGTAATTAACTTGAGCGAAATCTTTATAGGTAATCAGCACTAAAGAACTTCCTAGTTGACGTGTTGTTATCTTGTTCATCCTGGTTCGAAAATCCAAACAATTTTATTTTTAATTTAAGGGCAAGCCTCTTCTTTGAGGGTCAACAATTAGATGGGAACACCTAAAGGAGTGGAAAATGGAGACTATGGGTACTACAAGGAAAACCAAGGGATAACAAAGCCATATTACGTGATGATTTTCATCTCATCTTTGTTGTTAAGCATAACAGGAGGCTCTATGCTTGGGTGGTGGCTACACAAATATCATCCAAAAAATAGGCAACTCTGGATGGTGCCCTTTGGCCTCATTCTTTTGTTTACCCCAGTCATTGTTTGGTTCTCCCTCATCATTTCCGACCTGTGTATTCCCAAAAACGAGGACGAGGATGTTTTTAAGACGAATCAACGCATCCATCCACTCGATGACTCTCTTTCTGACCCAAAGAGATGATTCTTTTGCCATACAAGATGATATTATGTGTGGATTCAAATTAATTTCCTCCATAATTTCTGATTTTGACTTGGTCAATGTTGGGAATAGTTCTATACTAAAGAAAAATTCATCGCTTCAGGCATTTTGTTTCATACAATTCAAAATGCTCGTGGTGGTTGCTTTATACTTGATTCTGCACGCTTCAACTGATCTCATGTTCTTCTTTTGTAAGTTTCTAGCTCAGGTGTACATGATTATTAATCAAACTGAATAGAGTTTCTTTGGATAAGCGAAGGGCAGATCCATCTTTTCTTTCAGTATTCATTCACTTTATTCCTTTTCTTGTCTATAATTCAAAATATTAATTTTATATGTCACAAGTCACAACATGACGAGTTTATATATCTGGGACCAAATTTTCCAGTTTTAACGTGACATCGCTTTTTATTAAAAAAAAATGGTAATAGGAAAAATCTATGAGAATCTAAGCAACATGTGACGTGGGAATTTAGTTTAAGCAAAGATATTTGCAAAGTTAGAAAGTAAAAATTTATCAAAATTAGTAATAACTCTTACTTCTTTTCAAACCTAGTAAATTTTTTAACTGAAATTTTAGATACAAATATTTTTGTCGGTAAATTAAGTCTCAGTTAATTGAAGAGAATATGTATTTTTTAAAGGAACTTAACTAAGTTGATTGTAAATTTGATATTTGAATAATTGTTCCTTATCTCATTTTACAAATTCCCTGGTTTAAAAGAAGTGAATTGGTGAATAGGGGAGGAGAAGAAAGAAAGGAAGGTTAGGCAAGTCAGAGAAGAGAGTTGTTGCCTTCCCCAGATTATGTAATCCAATTGGAATTGACTAGGGACATTTTATAAGTCTACTTGTAAATAGTAGCTTTCAAGATAAACCGCTAAAGTATCCATATCCTACCGTCCACTGGTTTCTCTATTTAGTTCCAAGATATGACGCCGCTTTCCAATAATCAAATTCCACGAAAAAGCATATCTACAAACAAGGGCAGAACAAGAATTTTACTGGTTCAACATTACAACGACCAATTTTATTTTATTTTATTTTAGTGGAGTTAAACACGTTTATATCAAATAAAATTTCTAAAATGGAATTTTAAAAAAGAGGGATCGGACCATGGTTGATGGCTCCGTTACCGCATGCTAGTAATCATAAACAATCAATATAAGTTACGTCTCATTCATGTTTGGTTGAAAATTTTATGTTAATAAGTCATATAGCTCAAATATTATATATAATTAAATAATAAATTTTATCTTAATTAAGTTAAGTCTAAATTTAAATTATAATAAAATATCAGAATGTATCGAAACAATTATTATTGAGCATATATATCATATAATCTCTTACGTAAAACAAATTAAAGACAAACCCTTAAAAAAAGTGATTTGCCTTTAATTTTGTAAGTCATCTAAAAGAAAGGCATCGTATTTCCTAAGTCAAATGGAGGAGCATATGCAGCCGGAAAGTAGCTGTGCCCACTAACACAAATCTTTTTCAGCTGCTGGAAATTGATTAGGCAGTGATCAATGCCATTTCAACTTGGCTGTGGAAGTAGGCGCAGCCACCTATATTAGAATTCGTGTCGGGGACCTCCTCAATTCATAGGGAAGGGATGTGTGTTAGTATGGTTTTAGAAAATTTTGGTTTTTCATCTAATTCAATTTAAAAGTTAACTATAAAGACAAAAGATATTTCTTCTCTCAATGTAAGATATAACTTATTTCATCATGTTAAGAGTTAAATTTCTTGAATATGAAATATATAAGACTAGATATTTTTATGGGTAGTTTTGTAAATAACAATAGTTAGACTCTGCTGAACTAAAGAAATCTTAAATACTTTGGATTTATTATGTCTTATTTATATACTTATTAACTGACGTCTAACTCATCAATAGGGGATTTATTCTCAAGTCCATTAGTTTATATACACAGTTGGGACTTGTTTTTAATTTTTAGCTTAAACTTGTATTCAAGTTGGAGTCTCTAAATGTGTGGCCAGAGAAGTGACAAAGATGTAGTGAAGCGGACAATATAGAAACCCGTAATACAATGTGCATTGTTTTTTTGTGTCCATGTTTTCACGCATCACTTGTGGGAGTAGTTCACAAGTTGGTCATGGAGTTGGAGGAGACCTGTGGGAAAAAAATATGTTTTTCAAGTAATATTCACGTGGTTGAAATGAAACTGAAAACGTGTTGGAACAACTCTTCTGTAACAAAAAAGGAAAACAATGATTAGGATTTCTTTTTAATTTTAAAATATTATTAATTTAGTAATTAATTTGCTCCCAAGCACGTCACTAAGGCAAATTGCTTTAGGCGTGATATTTTAATTGATTATGCTAGCAGCCTAACACTAATGAATTTCATTTTCTTCTTTTTTAAGATTCAAATTCACTTAAAATATGTTCTGAAATTTAAAAGCAATCAGTTGATTAATTTTATGTGTAATAAAAGAGAAAATCATTTCAAAGATCGTGTTATAAGTTTTCCTGTTAAAGTACAGTATAAAACATTTCTTTCAAAGAGTAATTATACATGTTTTAATAATTGTGTTATAATTAACAATATCCTTACACTTTACCTTAAAAATTTATAGATAGATAGATAAATTATTTTCTCATTATAAATATAATTTCTATCATATATTTCATAGGATTTTTTTAATAATAAAAAACATTACTGGTTTGTTGAGCAGCCCATCCTCGAATGTTATTTTAAACGAAAAGCAACAGCTTGTATTCATCAAGCCCATATAATTAAAGTGAGATGAATTCATCTTTCTTTCCATTTTGTGTATCTCATGAAAAGTGGTCAGAGTCTAAGGTGTGTATCTCATGAAAAGTGGTCAGAGTCTAAGGTCTCTACCAAGTAATTAAATTAAGCATTAAATAATAGAATGAGTTTTTTGACTATGAAGTAAAATTACATTTGGTGGTGGAGAGTAAAAGAAACTACAGTGAAAGGAATGAGAATGTTCTATGTAGGTATGCATCTTTTATTTTATATTATACTATATATATATATATATATATATATATATATATATATATATATATATATTGACATTTTAGTTTTTAGTACAAGATAAATATATTTTATATAACTTAAATTTATAATAAATAAATATTTTGAATATATAAATTATATTTTAATTTATGATAAATAATTTATATTGTAATATAAAGTTATTTTAACTATTGATAATTTCTTTTAAAATATTAAAATGTAATTTAAAAATAAAGATTAAAATGATAAATTGAAAAAAATAAGAAGTTAAAAAAAATTCACAAAAACACCCTAAAAATGATTTCGTCGAAAAATAATCTCTATAACATTCACAAAAACACTCTCTAAAAATACTTCATTTAATATATATATATATATATATATATATATATATATATATATATATTGAGTATTTTTGAAAACATTTGTTTATATAAAAATATGAGAATAAATATTAACAATACTTATAATGATAGATTTCAAGATAAAAAAAAAACATCATGTTGAAATTAAAACTCAATTATAAATGTATCTTTTTAGACCATCAATGTTGTTACTATCATCATTGTTTCCATTCCTATAATCACTAACACAATTGTTATCGTCGTTATATAATCTTCACTGTCACTGTTATCATTGTCATACCATGTTTATCATCACCCCCTCCACCAATATCATGGCTAAAAGTGTAAATTATGACTCCCCTCCACCAATATCATGGCTAAAGGTGTAAATTATGACTCGACCCAATACATGGGTAGATATCAAAATAGAGTCCTAAAAAGAAGTGGGCCAATTTAGTTTGGTTCAAACACTATTAGGCCTATTTTTTCAATATCATTTTTTATTTTAAAATTTATATAAATTTAAAAGAAAAAAATATAGACCAATTTAACTTAGTCTAAGGAGACAATGGTTGAGACTAGACCACCAAATATGTAACTCATATATAAGAAAGAAATTGAGTCACCCTAACTTATTTTTACATCTTGATCTATGATATTCGACAACTCATTTTAACAACCTTTAATTATTGTCTGACGTCATTATCATTAATATCGTCACCATGACAATAACAATAATAATGATAAAAATATTGAGAATGACATCTATGGTCTTATAAAAAAAAGTTTATAATTTTTCTTAATTTTAATTTAAAAATTATTATTATATTTTCACATAAGTAATTGTACTCTTAGAAGAACAACTCCCTTCTCTCTGTATATAATATCTATTTGCGCTCCATAATATGTTGGAAATATAATCCTTCAACTCATTTCTTTAATATTTAGAAAGATACCTAAAGACTTGAGTTATAGAAAAATAAATTTAATTTCTGTAAGTATATTTTTTTTATCTTTTAAAACATAGATAGCAAAGTCTCCGAGTAATATTGGATATCAATTTTAAAGGTATTGAGATTACTTAGAAACAAGGATGACGAAGTTACATCATTTTAGTTAGGTGGCCGTAGCTTTCTTTATCGAACAAGTAACTCGAGGGTGTGTTACAAATGCCATTTGGGCATCTGACTATAGATAGAAAGTAAAGTCATAGGCGCAACTATCATTATAGGTAGGGACGGATCAAAAGGGAACTACGGCTACCCCTCATTTTTTTTTATTTTTAAATTTTTTTCAGGATAAATAGTTCTTTAACCTTTTCACCATAATACTTAAAAATCCTCTCTTCAAGTCTTTGAACTGTCAAAAAGTTAATCACGTTCTAATTTAATCATCTTTGGATTGTTTTATGATGGAAAAAGAGTTTTCAAAGTAAAGTGACTAATTTAAAATCGATGGAAAAGTCACAGATTTAAAATGACTATTTACTTATATTTATATATCAAGTTTATTTTTATATAAGTGTGGGATAAGTTTAGGTAACAAACTATATAAAGTTATACTTTGTATAAATTATATAATTTTTTATAAATTTAATTGTTAAATTATATGATACTATCTTGATGATTATGTATGTAAAATTAAATTAATAAAAAATATTTTCTAATATTTTAAAAATATATTATACATCAAAGTAAAAATAAAGTTATGTAACAAAACATTGATTAATTTTAAAATTATATATTTTTTGTAAATTTAATTTACTTTATAGAAATTTAAATTTAACAATTGGATTACTAAAATTTATTTGTTGGAAAGAGTAGTTACACAAAATTTAACACCCAATGGTAATTGATATTGTCCTATATGATAAATATGTAGTCGCAAAATTTATTAATTAATATAATTATGTAGGTAAAAGTTTGTTTTTATTTTACCCTCCTGTGCCTATTTTCTGAATTTGCTACAGGTAGTAGCTGTCAAATTCTTAATTCACCTTGCATCTGACAAAGGCCTTCAATTCTGAGGTACAGAACCATCATCTTGGAATAATGTTTATAAGTAGACCAGGTTAGTCTTATGACTGCAAATAGAATCCAGATTGTTGCATAAGATGAATAGGTACTGTTCTGGAACTCATCTAAAGAATATAGGTTCATAGTCGAGAATAAAGTTAATAGCTCAATATCACTAAACCTAATTGCATGTCTATAATGTAGGATTTGAGAATTTTTGTTACCTAATATCAATTATTCAGTTATAAATCATAGGATTTGGTATAAAATCCATTAGCAACCCTAGTAAAAATTGCTAGATTTACCCTCAAATATGTTTTTCATGAGTCAAATAAGAATTACTATAATAGTCTAGGAAAAAAATAAAATAAAATTATGATTAAGTCATAAAGGTTTCAATATTTTTTTTTTAACTTGCACACTAATTTTTTAATCTTTTCTTACTAACACTGACTTTTTATAGGAGGTTCTATAAGTACACCATTAAAATTCAGTTCGTCCATAGCAAAATATTATGCTAAAATATTTTCTCTTTTATTAAACTGGTTCCATACTAACAGGTAAATTTAGAATTACATGCAGTGACGGACCTACACTTAACTGAGGGTGTGCACCAGCACTTATTTTTAAAAAATCAATAATAAATTTTATTTTGGACATAAAATTATAAATAAAGTTTTATATTTATATTTATATTTTATTACTTTATTTTTATATATCTGAACTTGATTTCAAATTTTATAATTTGTTTCTGACTATAAATGATAAATTTGAATGAAAAGAATTTTAATTTTCATGGGCACTAAAAGTGTTGAGTAAAGTAATTAACTAAATGCGAAAAAAAGAAGGAAGTATTAGTAAGCAACCATCATGATTTGAAATGAGGCCTTAAATCATTAGCTTGTACACTTGAAACATGATTGCTAACACGCTAATCCGAAATGAATACTGCATGAGACAGCTTATGTCCAATGATAAAACCAGGTGTTCTAAAATGAATGGGCTTCAAAGCATCGAATGAAAGTGGATTTAATTGGGCTCCTTTGCATGTCGAATTTGTGTGCCATTCTATCCCAACAACCCAATCATATGGTGCATAAAAAATGGATAAAATCCAGGGGTCCATGTCACAAATGAATGAAATAAATGGATTAAAAAGTTATTTAGATATTTTTACCATTTTTTTATTATATTAAAGATTCACTTAAATAATTGGTATTAATATTTATCATATGAATTATTAAAATGATTTTTTTAATTAAAAATTATATAAAACATTTAAAAAACTGCATCTAAAATTTTTTCTTTAATAAAAAACGAATGATGCTTAAATTTATTGCAGTCTAATTTTATTTTATTTTGTACACCTCCAGTGCGAGGTGGCTCGTAGTGCATCAAGTCAGTTGGTAAAATAGAAAATTGCCAAAACCAACTATTTTATGTGAATTTTTAAGCTTGTTATTTTTAAATTTATTAAAATGTCTCTTTAAAACAGACATATATTTGTTTTAAATTAATTGAAACTATTTCAATCTCAGTTAAATTAAGTCTTTAAATATAAGTTAATTAAATAAATTATTTAAAATTGACATTATTAGACTCTAAAATAAGAATGAAAAAATGAAAGCTATCCGGATATTTCATGTGAAAATAGACAGAGTCAACAGAGTATTAATCAATTTAATTCATATAGGCATCTTATTTCTAATAACTATTTATTAAATTTTAGATTCATTTTTACCATTTTTCGAATTTGTTTGGTGGACACGATAAGGGAGATGAGTTTAAAATATAGTAACATATCATATATTAGTATGTTGTTTGGTGAACTAATAAGACATGATAAAACAGTTATGTGTGAAATAGGCCAAGTCAAACTTTAGCATTTTGTACTCATTTTTTACATTTTTTATATTTGTTTGATGGACATGATAAAGTAGACAAGTTAAAAGATATGACATATTAATCTATTGTTTGTTGAACTAATAAGATGTGATAAGACAGTTAGGGATAGAATTATGTCATGTTAGATTTCAGCGGTTTAAAAAGCTTACCTATATTGTAATAGGCTTGAGCATGACTTACTTATATGTTATAAGTCATTTTTTTAAGGTTTTTGTATAAATTATTAAAAAGCATGGTATGATTTAAAAGTCAACTTACGTGACTTGTTATAAATAAAGTGTATAAAAAAGTCAGTTGGCCTAAAGAGACCAATGAACAAAGTCACAAATTTAATGGATGAAAATTAAACTCACTTGCAATGAAGGCGTGTTGTTGTATGGTAATAGGTCTAGGTTACTAATTTGTTGTTTGTGTTATATGGTTATGTTACTAGTGCAATTCACACTTAACATTTATAGAGAAATAAGTTTTATATTATCTTTGTGCGAAGACGTGCAAATGTACACGACAATGATGTGCCATAATAAAGAACTAAAATACAATGTGCGTTGGATTTTTACTTATTTTAATTGACTTAAGTTTCAAATATAGAAAGTATAAAATTGCAACACAATATAAATAATTTTGAATAAAAAATATTTTATTAAAAATTTATTATTAATAATTATATGAATTGAATATAAATATTCTATATAATATAAATATACAATTATCTATATAAAGAGGATAACTTATTAGGCATGAAAGGTTTTTTTAAGCTTGGTCTTTTTAATTATAAAGACTTTTATGTGAATCAATGTATTATGTGAATTGATGTGTTGTTTATTAGTGTTCAACAGAATGTGATTTTGCTTGAGATGCAAGATGCTTATTGTGTTTCTTTTTGTATATGCTAAGAACATCTTCAAGAAAAATGTACCTATTTGTTTAAGTTTATCATAAACACCGAGATTACTTTAATCATATTGGGATTGTACCCATCAAATATAAATATGATTCAAGTTAGAACACCTCAAGTGTAACCCATAACAAACTTCACATAGAATATCACCAAAGAAAGAAGAGGGGGAGAAAGAAACAAATATTATTGATAATCAAACTATAATTACCATATAACCAAATTTGTTATAAATGTCTATAAAAACTATATATTCAATGACGAGATACACTGTGACAAGGTAAACAAAATAACTTTCACATTATATCAAGACAACTAAATAGTCTATCTAACTTTGAATTTGAGTGTATTTACAAGTATCCACTTTTACTTTAAGAAAGATATCCACTTTTACTTCAAGTATATACTTTAAAGAAAAAGAGGAAATGAACACAAAGTCACTTGTTCACGTAAGAATAGAATATAATTTATGACTTATACAATAAAAAAATTAAAATACATTAAAATAAAAAAATAATTAAAATTTACATTAAAGTTCAATGATGTTAAAAAAGATGAAATTAAGCAAAAAAAAATATTAGACATAAAAAATATCCAATAAGACCAAATATAAAACCAGTCATTACTTATTTACCTGTATTCCTTATTTCTAAATCCTAAAATTTCCAATTCCCTTTACCAAAAGGAGATTTAAATTCATTAACCATATCTCTTTATTCTCTGTTATTATCATACAAATAAATGCAAAAGTACAAGAAATGCAATGAAGTGTCACTCATTTATCAGAGATTAATTGCTCAATTCTGTTCATTCTTCTAACTTGTACAAAGCTGCACATTTGGATAACACCAACCAATTACATTGGAATCGTGACCCAAGTTTGAGTCCCAGCTTTAAATTGCTGTAAAATTAGAATTGGGCTTTGAATAAGGTATAGAACTTGAAACCAGCGAGGACCCGCTTCTCCCAAAAACACAAAAACAATAAATAAACAATTGGTGCTTATCCCTTTCTATTCATGTGGTGCAATGAACCGGGCTCGAAACCCAGCAACAGTCAAACTCAAACAGGGAAATGCGTAGACCTATAAATAGCGAATACTTGTGCCTTGTCTTTGTTAGTTTGGAATTGGAACAACCAAAGCGGAACACACGCCCCCAAATCTAGCAACTAGCAACTTTTGTTTGGTTTGGTAATTTTTTTTATTCAACACTGCTAAACTACCTTAATCTATTCCTTGTTTTTATGTCGTTGCTTTGTCTTAAAATTTTAGAAACATCGTGTGCAGAGTGTCCCAGAAGATCGAACAAGGATCTTTGCAAAGACAAACCTCAGTTTCTCAACTGTATTTCCAACACTCACCAACTTTTGGACCATACCCAGGTCTTCTTTCTCTCTCTTTCTGCCAAAGTTCTTGTCTTTTCCCCTTTTTCTTTGGGTTTGTGTAACATTTTCCATTTGGGTTTGGGGTTTGGTAACTGTTGATTGTTGTCAATTTTTGGGAAATTAGGGTTTTGGGTTTTCTTTTTTAATTAGTTTCAGCGAGATTAACGGGGCTGAGAAGATGCAGCAGACACCGCCAATGATTCCTATGATGCCTTCGTTCCCACCTACAAACATAACCACCGAACAGATTCAAAAAGTATGCCTTTTGCTTTTTTAATCCCACTATTTCCGTCATTCTGGGTTTATTATTACTAATATTCGAGGATTGGTAGCAACATTTTATGTTATTGGTTGAAGTTTATTATAAATCATGAAATCCTGAGAATGACAAAGTATGACTTCGTCTAGTAGTAGGGTTCACATAATTTTGTGTTTTCTAATAAATTTTAGCTAATACAGTATAAAATATAATTGAAAGAGTGTGTTAAAGATTGTATTGTTAAGATTTCTCTTATTATTATTATTTTGTTGTTGTTCTGGAAGTTGAGAGGTGCACAAGTGTGAATGGACTGGATTTGTGATAATCCGCAATGAATTTAATTATGTAGTTATATTTTGCATTTTTACCATTATCATTATCAATAGTTATCTTTTGCTTATGTTGTCTATCATGATAAGAGCCAAGTTCTAGCACCTTGGTCATTTCAAATACCAAGCTCACAACCAATGAATATAAAGACAAAGGAGTGTGTTTCAGATAATTCCTTGCATACGAAAAACTGGAAAGCAAGAAGGCACAAGAGCTGCATCTGACATTGCAATTTTAATCCATTTTTTCTTTGAGCTGTTGATTTACTCAATGTTTGAGTACATCTAGAACTGCATGTATATATTGTATAATATCTGGTATCATATCAACTGAATTAGTATCTGGTATCATTGAGAACTGCATTTGTTTATCTTGATGCTGATTATTTCAAATTATGATCTTGGTTTTCTTAATGTCTACTGGTGTATGCTGATTATTTGTCACTGACCAAAAGGCATATCTTATTAGGTTTATACCATTCATGGACAAACTCATATTGTACTTATTGGGCTGGCTGCATCATAGTCTGTATGAGTGTTAAATAATGGCTAACTTATTTAAATATTCAGATGGGTTGGTTGTGTGAGGAGCCCGCTTTCTTAAGGACCTATTATTAATTTGAGACTTGTGCAATTTCTCCAATTTAATGACAGTCTTCTTCCATCGACTCCTTAGAGACAAACCCTTGGGAATTGTTCTACTTTTTATATAGATTCTACATGGAGCATTTTTACTTTCCAGTTAGCAAAGGAGATGGTGGTGGATTTTTTTTTTTGCTAGTGATGCGCTTATATTGCCCCTTTGATTTGCTACATCGGCTCATCTTTGTTTCTTTTCCTCTTTGGAAAAGGTCTATTACTTATTATGAAGTAATGGAGCTTTAACTTGCAGCATAGGCTCTATAGTTTACACCCTTTCCTTCAAAAGACTAGGAAATTCACGTTCACAAATGGAAAGCCTTATCTTATTAGGTGGATCGGTTTCGTGGATCTAACAAAGTCATGTAGAGAGTAAGGTTCATTTTAATTGTTTCACCTAAAGTTTCTTCAGTCTTCTTCTACTTTTATATTTTTCATTTCTTTTGGATATCGTAGGGTTTGTTTGGTTGGAGAGAACATTTTCTATAGCCATTTCCTCTTTTCTACTAATATACAAGAATGTCACCTTCTGTTCATTGTTTTATGTTTTTAAAGACTTGTACAGGAAGCAGTGAAAACCCTTCAAATCTTTGAAAATAGGAAGCAATGTGAAAACAGGTGTCATTGTTGTAATTATTAGGGAAAACATAAAATGAAAATAGAAAACAATTTCTCAAAGCAAATAGGCTCATATGTTTTTTAAAGTATTTTAAGTCGTACACCAGTGTTAAAGTTGCCCATGATCAATAAAAGATAACTAGCATTACAAGAAAAATAGCCAGGTATCTCATCATTCTTATGCATTTGAGTGATTCAAAACTAGATGAAAAGTAGGTAGAAGCATTTTTGGGAGTCAAAACACATGGATCCTTTAACTAATTAGCTTATAGTTTGATAGTGGCAAATGATTATGATTTTGAACATAGTGTTGATTTACCATAGTAGGGTTTGGATCTTGAGTAAACCCACCAGAAATAGGAGTCTGTTAGTCGGAGGTTGGACTATAGTGATCATGTGCATAATTTTTTAGATTGGGCTGATTGATTTTTCTTTCTCATCGTAAAAAAAACTGTCATCATAATCACATGGCTAAGCAACAGAATCTGGGATCACAGGAATCCTCCATGATACAGGATTCTTGCAAGGCTTAGAACATTGAGGGTATCAATGCCAAACTAATGGTATTGTTCCACATGGGACTTCTTCAATAGTATACTTGTTCCATGAAGAAATATATTGTTGTGAAATAAAATTGTGCATTTTTTATCCTTTAATTATTAGGCAATTTCCAGGATAGAATTTTAAGTCATCTATTTTTTTTTTGTCTTCATAATTATTACTTAACAATTTAATGATACGATAAGTAAACCCATAGTCTGCAAGATTCGTCGTTATTAATTTGAAACTCTTTCATGGCACATTATGCAGTACCTTGATGAGAACAAGAAGCTGATTCTGGCAATATTGGACAATCAAAATCTTGGAAAACTTGCAGAATGTGCCCAGTAAGTGACCTCTAAATTCTGTCTGCATGTTTTTGTTAGTACTGATTCGTTGATCTGACTTAATTTATTAGTTCATTCTCTCTTTTTCGCCCTATCCCTAACATTTTATGTGGGTATAATGAATGGGGCTATTAACAATTGCTCATTCACTCTCCTCACTAACTACATTGCTTGGCAATTTACAAAGTCATATAATTTGTTATGGTCTTTGTTTCTGAAAAATGAAGTATCGCAGTCCATATTTATTTGCTAGCAACTATCTTCTGAGTTGTTTGTGTGTAGTTGGCACAAGTTTGATGTAATGGTTGGTGATGGTTTGCTGCCTTAGGTACCAAGCTCAGCTTCAAAAGAATTTGATGTATTTAGCTGCAATTGCTGATGCCCAGCCACAAACACCAGCGATGCCTCCACAGGTAAAAATAGAGCATTGTCGGTCCCTTGGAGGTCTTATCAGTTGCCTGTAACCTTGATTTTACTGCCTTGCAGATGGCACCGCACCCTGCCATGCAACCAGGATTCTATATGCAACATCCTCAGGCTGCAGCAATGGCTCAGCAGCAAGGAATGTTCCCCCAAAAAATGGCGTTGCAATTTGGTAATCCACATCAAATGCAGGAACAACAGCAGCAGCTTCACCAGCAGGCCATCCAAAGTCAAATGGGACTGAGACCTGGAGGGATAAATAATGGCATGCATGCAATGCACAGTGAGGCTGGTCTTGGTGGTGGCAACAGCGGAGGTCCTCCTTCAGCTACTGGTCCAAACGATGGACGTGGTGGAAGCAAGCAAGATGCTTCTGAGGCTGGGACAACTGGTGGAGATGGCCAAGGTGGCTCTGCGGCTGCACATAACAGCGGAGATGGCGAATCTTCTTATCTGAAGGGGTCAGATGAGGCAAAGTGACATGTTTTTATGTGCTTTTCATGAGATACATATGACTGTTGATAGTAGGTTTTTCTTAAAAGGTAGGACTAGTGTGATCTGATGACCTTTGATATGTCAACCAAAGGACAAAAGAGCTTTACTTGTTTGATAGATTAGGTAGTTGTGTTGTTAGAATTTTGGCACAATGCAAGTTTGCATCAACTGAAACTGCTCGTGCCACAACATACTGTACCGGTGCCGGAAGAGGTGAAAGCATGTGGTCTTTATGATTACCTATATTGCTTGCTGGTTTTTAACAATTTTGCTTTGCAGTTTGTTGTGTTAACATAAACAAAATGTTTGCTTTTGAATTGAAGCAGGAAATGCAGTGGATGAATTCACTGTCTGAATTTAGTTCAGGGTCTGAACAATTTCAATGGCAGTTTGTGTAGAGTTGATCTCTGAAAGTTAGGTGGTGCACAATTTAGTCTTTAAATTTGTTTTTATCTGTTAATTTTGTGATAATTTAGATCTTAATTTTGTCAATTTTATTATAATTTAGTTTTCAAATTTGATTAAGTTTACGTTGGAAGAATTTGATGTCATAAGTTTGATAGGTTTGTGGTCTAAATTGTACACATGCAAAAACTTCTAGGGTCTAAATTAACAAATGATACCACATTTAGGGTTGAAATTGTGTGTGTCTGTGTGAATATAGATATATTCATTTTATAAGTGTATTATTCACTCTTAGGGAACTTTGGAAATGTCATCATGGGATATGAAACAGCCATGTGACAGGTATATTTGAATTAAATGGAGAATGTAGGATGTACGAAAAAGTAGAAACATTAGAATAAGGAAGTGAATAATGGGTGGTCCATGACTCAAAGAGGAGCGAAGAGAAAATTGGCAGAGGTATCATAATTGGGAGTTTTTTTTCTCAAAATTCTCACAGCTGCTAGTGGGGATTATAAAAACGGGGTGGGATGCAATTTTCCCACTAGGATGTTCTTGGTGGTAACTGGTAAGAGATGTTGACTAATAAGCAATTGTGAAATTGGATATTATGATTCTGATTAATGCATTTTCATGACTAAGCCGAGTGGAAGCTCATTTGTGTATAATTGAAATAATGTAAAACAATCGAAAATATTTTAGTAATTAAGTTCAGACAAGACCAAAATTCAAAATCAGCCGCTTGAGGAAAAAAAAAACAAGTGGGAAAATTTCCTATGTTACTACATAGAGTACGTTTTGATAATTTAAAAAAAATACTTTTATAATATTTTCTTTATAAATTTTTTAGAAGACACAAATAATTTTATAATTATAAAATTACTTTTCAAAAACACAAGTAACGGGCTCGTATAATTTATCTTAGTTGACTTTTTTTTTATAGTGAAACACGTGGTGTTGATTCATTGATTTGTTTTTGTTTTCTTTCCATTTTCCAATTTAGTCTTCCATGGTACTTCAATTCTTGGGCGCTTTCATGGAGATTGGAAGATGAGCTGGAAATGAGTTTTTATATTCCTCGAGAACCAGTGCTGGTATAAAATTCCAAATCCTTATTTTGTACTCTATTTTCATTGCCATTTGACTTTTTTATATTTGTTGTATAAGTATTGTTTTCTTTCACTTTCGTTAGGTACTAAAGGCGATATTCTTTGTATTTTCGGTTTTGCTTCCTTCATCAGTTTTTTATTAATTTATTCTATCAATAAATGAATTGCTTAAGGAAACAAAAGGAGACTTAAAGCAAAATCCCTAAAATAATACTTAGATGCACGTATAGTGAAAAAATAATCAATATTTTTTTAAATTAACTTGATTTTTTTTGTTGTTATTGTAACAATCCTAAAGGAGCCAAATTTATAGGCTTGGCTCTACAACTACTGAATCTAGAAAATAGGAAACTACCCCACACACTAACAGTATAATCCTAAATGTAGGTAAAAGAAAATCAAATAATGAAACAAACCGAGAAAATAAAATTTTAAACTAAAATACTTTGACTCAATCAACAGTAAATTACTTATGACATTAAATTTAAATTTATTTACTTCTAACATTAAATTTACATTGAGCAGGGCAGAGTGGGGCAAGAATTTTAATTTAAAGGGGTCAAGATTGAAAAACATAACTTAATACAAGGAAATTACATGTTTACATGCATAGTATATGTAAAAAATAATGAATATATAGTTTTGTTCAAGATACATGAGATGGTGTGCTCGAAGTGTATTCAAAATAGATGATTGGTGTATTCGATATGAATAATTAGTAATAAACTTACCTCAAAAGAGGATTGATTCTGGTGTGATAAATGAACTGAGATCCAACTTCTCTAGAGATCGACCAAGATTCTAGTGCAGTTAAGATGCAATAAAAATTGGGCAGGCACATGTAGAAAGAACTCCAATACCAAAGCTAATAATTTTACAAAAGTTTTATATATATTAAACGCATAGTTCCATGATATTTATAGGAGTTAAAGATGACTAACTTTCTGGCATAGGACTCAACCTCACAAGGGTAATACAACGTTTTGGTATAATGACAGTCATTTTTACTCTAAATTGAGGTTTCTTTGAGTGATGTGGTTCATCATACGGGGTGGACTACAAGCTCAATTTATAACACTATATCACTTAATGGTAATTGCTTTTAAGATAAAATCCAATTGTAATAAATACAACTAACATATAAACGCAGATTGAACAGTAGTAAAAAAAAAACAACAAATCATATATATACTTATTCAAAATCCAATATTCAACTAAAAAGCTCATTAACATAAGGTCATATTCAATTTTGTTCAATCTGCATTAACAAAAAACAAAAAAGAAAAAATAGGAAAAACCGACAGAAAAAGAAAAAAGACGAAAAAAGAACCGTAGGACACCCGCACTTTTGCCTCGGGCAGAAACACAAGAGGAGAAAAACGTGACGAGTGATGGCTTTAGCGAGAAGCCACTCTCAGCTCTATCATGCCGCAAAAGCAGAGACACGGAAACAGCTTTGGGGCGAGATGCAATAAAAATTGGGCAGGCACATGTAGAAAGAACTCCAATACCAAAGCTAATAATTTTACAAAAGTTTTATATATATTAAACGCATAGTTCCATGATATTTATAGGAGTTAAAGATGACTAACTTTCTGGCATAGGACTCAACCTCACAAGGGTAATACAACGTTTTGGTATAATGACAGTCATTTTTACTCTAAATTGAGGTTTCTTTGAGTGATGTGGTTCATCATACGGGGTGGACTACAAGCTCAATTTATAACACTATATCACTTAATGGTAATTGCTTTTAAGATAAAATCCAATTGTAATAAATACAACTAACATATAAACGCAGATTGAACAGTAGTAAAAAAAAAAACAACAAATCATATATATACTTATTCAAAATCCAATATTCAACTAAAAAAAGCTCATTAACATAAGGTCATATTCCAATTTTGTTCAATCTGCATTAACAAAAACAAAAAAGAAAAAATAGGAAAAACCGACAGAAAGAGCAGAAAAGACGAAAAAGTAACCGTAGGACACCCGCACCCCCTTTTTGCCTCGGGCAGAAACACAAGAGGAGAAAAACGTGTGACGAGTGATGGCTTTAGCGAGAAGCCACTCTCAGCTCTATCATGCCGCAAAAGCAGAGACACGGAAACAGCTTTGGGGCGAGATGCAATAAAAATTGGGCAGGCACATGTAGAAAGAACTCCAATACCAAAGCTAATAATTTTACAAAAGTTTTATATATATTAAACGCATAGTTCCATGATATTTATAGGAGTTAAAGATGACTAACTTTCTGGCATAGGACTCAACCTCACAAGGGTAATACAACGTTTTGGTATAATGACAGTCATTTTTACTCTAAATTGAGGTTTCTTTGAGTGATGTGGTTCATCATACGGGGTGGACTACAAGCTCAATTTATAACACTATATCACTTAATGGTAATTGCTTTTAAGATAAAATCCAATTGTAATAAATACAACTAACATATAAACGCAGATTGAACAGTAGTAAAAAAAAAAACAACAAATCATATATATACTTATTCAAAATCCAATATTCAACTAAAAAAAGCTCATTAACATAAGGTCATATTCCAATTTTGTTCAATCTGCATTAACAAAACAAAAAGAAAAAATAGGAAAAACCGACAGAAAAAGAGCAGAAAAGACGAAAAAAGTAATCAGTAGGACACCCGCACCCCTTTTGCCTCGGGCAGAAACACAAGAGGAGAAAAACGTGTGACGAGTGATGGCTTTAGCGAGAAGCCACTCTCAGCTCTATCATGCCGCAAAAGCAGAGACGCGGAAACAGCTTTGGGGCGAGAACCTAGAAAGCCAATGTCAATGCATTAATGGAGGAAATCTCCTTGAAGATCTGCAGATGGTGACTCGAGGGTGAGACGCGCCTATAAAAGGATCGATGTTTGAATGAAAGAGGGGGGGAGATTCAAATCAAAAACAAAGGATTAAAAAGCAAATCAATAGAATCCTTCGAGAGACCAGAGATCCAGCATACAAGGAGGTAGTGAATGTTGAAAGAGGTCTATAGAAGAAAGGACGTGAAGGAGAGAAGACATTCATCCACCCTTCTATAGGTAACGGAAAGACGACTCTTGGACCTAAGGTAAGATCTTCAAGAAATCTTTTTGTGCATATTCATCTAGTAGCCCCCAACTCTAAGCCAACATGCTTCTTTATTTAGCCATATACTACAGCCAGTGGGCCGATTCTGAATAAGCCCCATATAACTGAAACTGAGACTAACCAAAAGCTAATACTCTTCAGTCTAACTTGGGCATCCCACTTTTAAAACACACACGCCAAGTGCTACCCAGCACATAAACAACTAACACCTAGTTAGCATCCTGACTCAGTCGAGACGGTCTTAGCCCCTCCTAGCATCTAACATTCTCCATACCATTTCACCCAACTCTTAAGACGCCAATGGATAGTCTTTCCCATTTAACACTCTAGACGCCACACCGAGTGTCATCTGGGCACATAACTCGCCGACACCTAGTCAGTATTCCCACTCGGCCGAATTGATCTCCGGTCACCCTTACTATCTAACCATCCATGTCTCAGAACTACGTAAACTTTGATTTCTATATTGCAGTAGGAGATACGTAGGAGTAAGAGACAACTCTTGTCAAGTTATTCACCCCAAAACCAAAGACATTCTCCATTCATCCCTTATAAATATTTTCCATTAAAAAGGCATAAACAATAATGGAGAAATTATCTTATTTCATGCATCTAGTTAGGATAACTA
This sequence comes from Mucuna pruriens, assembly GCA_025330945.1. Lineage (NCBI taxonomy): Eukaryota > Viridiplantae > Streptophyta > Magnoliopsida > Fabales > Fabaceae > Mucuna > Mucuna pruriens. The sequence continues at coordinate 5,221,999 of JAENHJ010000529.1, forward strand.
CTTTATGGTAGACGTATTAGGATCCTCCAACCTATGATTTCTTGACATTTTTCATAAAAATGTCGGTGACAACTCCTCAATCCTTGTTCCTTTATCGGGAAAGACTCAAATACAAATCTTCTAATCTTTGGTCTACCCACGTCGCAGCATAGATTCCGACACATAACAATTATATATATATATATAACATATTGAAGCCTTGCATGGCCAGTCCTTAGCTTTACGTTTCAAAAATGGACGGAGGAATTTTTATTTTTATTTTGTACGGTAAGGTCGGGTTCAAAATATTGGTTTATAACTACAAATAATGTTCAAAAGTTTTGGGTTTATTAGTTCTTTGTAACCCTGTATGTCACGTTCTATCTCCATATAAGTAAATTTTACATAAATGTCCAACTATATTTCATCGTCTTAATAATATCACTATAAAATAATGATATATAAATTATTTTTCATTACAAACATCTCACTAATATTTATTATGGTTTTCTTCTATCATATCTTATTATACTTTTTTCTTTTTTTTCTCGCTAAATATTTACGAATCATTTTTAATCATAATATTACTCTTTAAAACAATTCAATTTTATAATATGACGTGACGAGATAATAAAATATAATTAGACATCAATATATATTATTAAATTCTTAAATAAATAATTAACGAGAAAGAAGTGCTTACATATTATATTTAATGTGTAACCATATCTCGAATATACATGATTGTCTAGTAAAGAAAATATGTGGGAAATAAAAAAAAATCAAATGAATTATATTATTTTCCTTAAGGTTGAGTAATTGCATTCGGTTATGTCAAATTTAAAAAATTATGTTTATGTCTCTTATTTTGATTTATCACTCACCAAATAGTTTTGCATATAAATTTTCAAGATATGTATACCCGATCTTACACATTTTTATTCAGATTCAAATTATAAAGGTGAGAGATAAATATAATTTTTAAAACATGAGAGGATAACAGAAATGATATCTAAACTCTTGCTAAATCTTTACATCTGAGGGCTGGTTAATAAAAATATATTTAATATTTTTTTATTCCTTAAATCTGAGTTAATTTTATTTTGTATCTCTTTAATTTAAAATTATTATTTTTAGTCTCTAAATTTAAATTTATTTTTTAGTTTTCACATTTCAAAATAACTAGTTTTAGTTTCTCTCCTTAGGTATCAAGCAAAATATTAATCATTATTAAATATGTGTATAATTGAAAATCATAAAATATTAGAGGAGAGAATTAGGAGTAATAATGTTCTTTTATTTTTAACTATACAAATGACAAGCAGTAACTTGTATTTCATTTGTCATATAAGACAAGTAACTAATAAATTATTTTTAAAATATGAAAGACTAAAAAAAAGTAATTTCAAATTAAATAAAAATAAAAATTGACTCATATTTAAAGTAATGAAAATATATTTAAGCCTAAAAAGTAAAAGAAAAAATTGAAACAAAATTTATTCATATTTAAAATAACAAATACATATTTAAGTCTAAAAAAATAAAAAAAGAAAAAATTGAAAGGAAGAGAAAAACAAATTATATCTAAACTCTTGTTAAATCTCTACCAAGCATTTGTTAATGTATTAGGGTGTTTTTATCCTTGCAATATTTGAGCACACATTTGTGACTCGAGTTTTGCTCAATTTTTCAAGTCAATTACCGAGAATATGCAAAAATTATAAAATGTTGATTTTACAAAGAAGTGGATCATGTTTTGGTAACATGCAATTAAACATGTATTAAATTGATTATAAGTTTAATTTTTTATATATTATGAATATTGAAGATTTTATGTTATTAATATAAATTTAAAATAATTTTATAAAAGTTAACAAATTTATTAAATAATAATAATAATAATATTGATTGAATAATGATGTAGTTTTTATATTTTTAATACATTTTAAATAAGTTCAATAATTATTACAAACTTATTAATTTTATATCTTAATTTGGTAAAAAAATATTTATCTTATTGAATAGTACTGAATAAAATAAATATTTATTTTACCAAATTAATATATAAAGTTAGTAAGTTTGTAATAACTTCTATTTTTTCGGTCTACTTTAGAAGAAAATTATTCTTATTTATTTATTCTTTTAAAAAAGTTAAGGCATAATTAATTATTATATATTTATTATTATTAGTGTTATTAGTATTATTTAATTTTAAATACATTTATTCTAAATGAGTAAAAAATAAAAATAGAAAGTATATTTAAAAATTTAAAAATAAATTTAATATAAATATAAAATATTAACTATATTTCGTAATATATATTTTTTCTTGAATACATAAAAAAATAATGTTGCATTGTCATTCAACTACAAACATTAATAAATTTATAGATTTTTATAATTACAATCTTAAAAATTATATTAATTATTGATTCGTTATTTTACGCTAAAAATACATATATGCCAAACTGGTTATATTATACTTCAAATAGAATTTTATTGGCCTCTAAACTAGTATAAACAATTATAATGTGTATTGCTATGTTCTCCCTACTAATCCTTCTACCATCTTGTAAAGAAAAATATAAGTATAAAATACATTTAATATTTACCTTAAAAATATAGGAAAATTAATAAGAGGTGGTAAAAGGAATTAATTAGAATTTCTAGAATAAAAGCATGGATTCGTTCATTGATTACTGGATAACAATGACGGATATTTTATGCTTAAAATTTGAATTGACTCACTAAAAAAACTAAAATAGAAAGAAAAAAAAAATCACAATCATGATAGGCAGTTGCATAATTAAAACGCAATGTCCCAGCATTAATTTTTGATATTAACAGCTCCAAAGGAAAAAAATTATGAGCAAAATGGTCAAACAATTAATCCACGTAGTATATATAGTAGATAGTAGTAAAATTACGCAAACGAAACTCCACAAACGTAACACTCGAACAACTATCTGTCTTCTTCTTCTTCTTCTTCGTTTCTGTGGTCAGTAGTTGTCGGCACTCATGTCCAAACCAAAACACACATAAAAAAAATCGAACAATCCTATGATATCCAAAGCACCAAACATGAAAACCGAGCAACACCTCCACAACAGCAGCAAAAGACACTCGCCTTCGTTAAAGTTAAAAAATACGATCATGAAACCCGCTGCGTTTTTTATGCTCCTCTTGCTAACCTACACCTTAGGTTACTTATCCCACCAACCTAAACCTTCTTCCAGTTCCATCCCATTACCTTTACCATCCTCACCACCACTCCCTATTATCCGTTACTCAATTAACTCCACCGACCTCAACCCGTTCCGAGTCACCACTCGCTGCGCCGATCCAATCCCACCGGAAAACGTTCGCCGGACGCTCGTCCACCGCCTCTTCAACGGCACCTCGCCGTTTGAGGACTTCCCTCCGGCGCACACCGCGGGGAAGCTCCGGCGCACGACGAGGGTGAAAGGGTGGGGCTCCAACGGCGCCGTTTTCGAGAACCTCATCCGCCGCGTGCGGCCTCGAACCATCGTGGAAGTGGGCACGTTCCTCGGCGCGTCGGCGCTTCACATGGCCGAGTTGACTCGCAAACTTGGTCTCCAAACCCAGATCCTGTGCGTTGACGACTTTCGCGGCTGGCCCGGGTTCAGGGACCGGTTCAATGACATAGCCATGCAAAACGGCGACGTTTTGCTTTTTTACCAGTTTCTTCAGAACGCGGTAACTTTTAACCACACTGAGACGGTTTTACCCGTTCCGTTTTCGAGCGGGTCGACCCTGATTTTCTTTTGTGAATGGGGCGTGTTTGCGGATTTGATTGAGATCGACGCGGGTCACGACTTTTTATCGGCTTGGGCCGATATAAACCGGGCCTTTCGGATCCTCCGGCCCGGTGGGGTTATTTTCGGCCACGACTATTTCCTTTCTGCGGATAATAGAGGGGTTCGGAGAGCCGTTGATTTGTTCGCCAAGGTTCACAATCTGAAGGTAAATGTTGATGGTCAACATTGGGTCATTTATACTTCCTAATGTTTAAAAAATAAAAATTCGTGTTTGCGGAAGTAGATAGTTAAAACTTGAAAGTTACAATTCGTATACTAGTGACGTAAGGAAAAGATATGTTCATTGAATAAGTGTATAATGGAGGTTCAATTTGGCTTATAAAGAGTTGTGATATTTATTATTCACTGGCCTTTATTGCTCAATAATTCAATATCAAGCTTCCGTTTCAGTATCTTTTCTTTCGTCACTTTTATTTGCTTTATCATAATGACCACCCTTGTGTTATAAGGTTGCAGATAGCTTTATGCTAATTTGATTGGGGTGGATCATTTGTAGCTGGGATTTAGGGAAATTGTTTTAGATTATCATTGGCTAAATATTTGAATAAGTATTTCTAAGAATAAAAATAAAAATAAATTTTTAGATAAATTAAAATTAATTTATGTATAATTTAAAAATTAATTTTAGATAAATTAAATGAAAAATATTCTATAAATTAATTGATTATAAACTAATTTAAAATTATTAGAAATTTTAATTACTTTTTTATTATCAGATAAATCATGATTCTAATTGTAGAATTCTTTGTAGAAATGAAAATTTAAAAAATATTTTATTATAACATATATAATGCTTACTATAATATATATATAATATGAACCGAGCTAGTTCAACCGATCGAGCACTAGTGGATCCAATCGATCGAAACTCTAAAGTGTCTTTGTCTTCATTCGACGCTTTCGGGGTTATGAATCGACTAACCGATTGAGTCTAGTTGGTCCAGTCAATCGAGCACTAGCAGGTTTAACCAATTGTGACTCTAAAGCGTCTTCGTCTTCACTTGACGCTTGTCGAGTTGTGAACCGACCAGCCGACCAAGTCTGGTTAGTTTAGCCGATCGACTAAGCCCTAACTAGTCCAGCCAACAGCAGAATCAGTTGACTGTAACTTGACAAGACTTCTAACGACTAGCAAACAACCAAGGACAACAACTGACAACGTCGAAGGTGTTAGGCGGCACAGTAGAAAAAGAAAAAGGTCATGGAACAAAGAGAAAAGAGAAAAAAAAGGCTATAAAAACGAGTTAACCCATAAAGAGAAAGGACACTCTATAATCCTAGGTTACGGACGTGAACATTTGTACTCACCGTGAGACCATCGAGAAAATTATTCCTAATGACCATCGTACTTAGAGGTAAAAAAGGTAGCAGCTGCTGGAGTTAGGGAAACTCTGGAAGCTGAGGCAAGAGGCGGGTGAGGGTGAAGATCCACTCCCGTTGTGCACAGATTCGTCGGTGCCCACCCTTGCCTGCATGGAGGGATGTCTTCTCCCATCCTCGGCCTAGCTTGACTCTAGTGCCACAGATTCGCCCCCGCATTGCATATCCATCCCCGTCATGCACAGATCTGTCGACATCTTCCCTTGTCCGCACTAGAAGTCCTCAAAGTCAAGCCTGCCGACAAGGTTGCACCAAGCTTTGCCATAATGCCAGCAAGCGAAGAAGTTACAAAACTGCACTAGAGCTCTAGGAGAGACCTCCATGTGGGCTCGATCACCAACGAAGCACCAACAATTTTTCTTCTTCCAACGAAGATCGACATCGACAATAATTGTTCCGTCTTGGTGTAGAAATCGAACTCCTGAAACCGTTGATTCGACTCAATCTCTTCATTGCAACTATTCAGAAATTCCCAAATCAAACTCCAACTGTTCCCATAGAATCCGTCACAAATTGCAACCCACCTCACTTTATCTTCTCTCTACAAAGGATAGTGTTCTTGCTACTTTTGTTTGTCTAGGTTACGTGAAGGGCACTTCAACAACACAGGATGGATTTCCAAGGATTCCTAAACGACATGCAGGATTGAAAACTTTCTAGAAAGGATAAAACACAAAAGGTGAATTCACAAAAGGAAGGATAAAACACAAAAGGTGAATTCACAAAAGGAAAATGTTGGTAACTTTATCTTAACCTTCAAACTTTGCAATCATCGTCCAACTGCGACTATATGTTTTATGTTTGAGTATACTTCAACAAGCATTATGATTCTCCAATTCAGCCTCTGTATGTTACACATTGTTTTCCTTTATTGTTATTATTACTATTGGTAGAATATGAATGTAGCATCCACAACAAAAACTTTACCTACTTTGACTACTTCGTCCACTTTTCAAATGGTTGTATTTAGTGATAATGTTTTGTAATTTGGGAGGATTTTCTTCTTTATATGAGGACGTATGATTATGTTTAAAATTTGGGTATCTTGAGCAGATAAGTTTTATTGACAATTATTTTCAATTTGATACATAATTATCTCTGTTTCTTTGTCCACTAATGTTTGATTTATAGATAAATTTGCATAAATACTGAAAAATGGTAGATATGGGAATCAATAAAATAAAAGTAAAATGAGGTTGCTTGTAGCTACTCCTCAATAGCAAAACCAAGCGAAAACGAAGACCTTGAGCAGGTGAAAACGAAGATCCTAAGAGAGGTGGCAAAAAGACCCCCAAGTGAAAAGCGAAGACCCTGAGCGAGATGGTCAAAAGACCTCCCAGACGAAAGTAAAGACCCTGAGCAAGGCGGTCAAAAAATCCCCCGAGTGAAAATGAAGACCTTGAGCGAGGGAGTCAAAAGACCCCCCTTGGTGAAAACGAAGACCTTGAGCAAAGCGGCAAAAACACCCCCTAAGTGAAAACATAGACCCTAAGCGAGATGATTAAAAAAGGCTACCCAGGTGAAACGAAGACCTTGAGCGAGGCGATCAAAAGACTCCCCAAGTGAAAACGAAGATCTTGAGTGAAGTGGTCGACTAGTAGTCCCCCTAGGTAAAATTTAAAAATCTGTGAGAGGCCAGTCAACCAGTGACCTTCGAGGCAAAGTTAAAAGACTTAAGTGAGGCAATCAAAGAACCCAAGCAAATTAAAAGACTTAAGTGAGGTAGTCACAAACCCCCTGGACAAACTTAAAGACTTGTGGGGTTGTGAATTGACCGACCGGCTTGAAGCACCCGATCGATCGCCCGAGTCATGACCACACCAGGCCTCAATACTAGGTGACTGTCAAGTGGCTAATCAACTTCAACGTACTTTCGCCCTCACCCAACACTTGTGGAGATCAAGACCGGCCGGATACCCAAAAACACCAGGATGGTCATTAACGATAACCTAACACTTCAAGGCATTTTCGTCTTCACTGAAATTTATGGGTATGAACCAGTTGACCGACCGAGCACCAGCAAGTTTGATCAACTGTGACTCTAAAGGATCTTCGTTTTCACTCGACGCTTGTGGAACTGTCAACTGACAAGCCGACCAAGTCTAGTTGGCCTAGTCGACCGATCGAGTAACAACAAGACTGGTCGATTGTGACTTGACAAGACTCCTAAGTGCTAGCAAATGACTAGGAGCAATGATTAATAATGTCGAAGATGTCTGATGACGCAACAGAAAAAAAAAAAAGTCATGGAACGAAGAGAGAAGGCTATAAAAACAAGTTAACCTATGAAAAAAAAGAGACACTATATCGTGAACAATATATAAAATATTTCATAGATTAGTTGATCTAACTAAGTAGATACAACATATATACGAGTCTCGTAAAGTATCTGCTTTTGTTTTTCATTCTTATGGATAAGAATGTTAGAAATTTATAATTTCTTTTAATCACGTAAGCTTTATATTTTAAATACAATTATATCAGTTATTTATTTAAAGTGATTATAATCTTAAGTGATCCAATTAAGTAATCAAAAAGACTTCCTAAAAGACTTGATATGGGCTTAATGAGTGGATACCCAAGTTGGCCCGCTAAGAGATAATAAGAACCCTATATATAGGCTAACATATAAGGAAAGATAATGGTCCCCAATATACCAAACCAAAATACATTCTCTGTTCTCCCCATCAGAAAAGAGAAGCGAAAGTTCCCAAAAGAAATTAAGGTGGTTTGGTTGAGGAATACCACAAACCAATGGTTCTCAATCATTGCAATTAATGAAGATTCTGTTGCAATCTTCTAGAACAACAAATAGATCTAGATATTTATTTATTTATAAATCCTTATTTAAAGTTTTGATGATCTAATATAATGGTTATTTATTATAAGAAACCTCTCATAATAATAATTTCAAAGAAAAGTTATAATACTTTTATAGACAATTAAATTGATACCCACCTAGCATTTATTAAATCGATCAAAAAGTTTACTTTTATTGATATTCACTCGTTATTCCAGTTGGATGAAAACGCGTATATGCTAATTACTAAAACTGACCCTATTTATTTCATAGAATAGAGTTCGAGTGTCTGCAATCGATTTCTCCTGGGTTTGGGTTTGGGTTTGAGGTGAAAAACAGTTTACATTCATCTCTAATTAGGTTAGTTTGCTTCAACAAATAATTAATATGAATATTGTTTATAAAAGTAATTATTTAAAAAAAGGATAAAGATAAATATAGGACCAAAGACAAATTTTGAGAAACTCAACGGTCCCATGTGTGTATCAAAAAAGTTAATTCACACTAAACTTTTTTGTTTTGTTTTTTTCAATGAGAATAAGTCTTTTTCTTTTACAACGGCATGAAGGCTACCAAATAGCAACAGCCCAGACCAGCAGTGTACAACAGGCATTAAACGGCCCAAACACTGAACTACAGCAATGGAGTTGTCAATTAAGTTAACCTGACTATTTGGGCTGATCCATTACAATTTGATCACAAAATAAATTGGGCACGGTTAGTTTCCGGTAGCAATGGATTAAATAATATCTTAACTTGGTAGTTGTTGGATTTATGAGTTAAATGGGTTTAGCTAAAACTTTCATAATTTTAACTTTGGCAACGAATTGGTAGATATTTTTCTTGAAAGAGGTGGTTTACGTTAGGCAAAAATACTCACCATAAATACCTCATTTGTTTTTATATTTAGTGTTAAAATGCATATTTAATTAATATAATCTTTTTGTTTTAATTAGTGTTTTTCCTTTCAACCTTATGTTAATTAGGAGCAAAGAAACTTAGAGTCCATGAGTAAGATTTCAAGTCCAGAAATTAGGATATTGAAAAATTAGTGTTGGACACAAAATAATTAGGGGCATGTAATTCATGGTATAATAAAGCATTTCAAACAATTACATTTCTAAGAATATTATTTGCTACGTTGGTTGGTATTTAATAATTTCTTAAAATAATAAATTTATTTAAATTAAAAATTTGGAAAAATATAAGTAGAAAAAGAAATGTAAAAGAATGAAGCGAGGATAAATAGTTATTGTAAGAAATAAATTCTATTTTTATGAGAATTTAAAATATTTACCTTTCACCATATGAATATTTTATATTTCTAACAATCAACTACATTTCATATTTTTTTTTTCAAAATTTATACCAAAAAGAGAATATGATATTTTCATCATTACTTTTTTAAGAATAATTTTGTATTCCTTAGAACAAATGTTTGCGCTTGACACAAACATTAGACCGAAAAACAAGTGCCAAACGCCTAAAAATAAGTGCATCCAAAAATTTTCTTCCTTGTATGTTATTGTGAACCTCTTACAAATTCTCCTGCAAATTTTTTTTTTGACCTTATAAAGAAATACTAAATAAAAAAGTAAATACATTTAATATCTTAAAAATATAAAACATTTAATAGTTACTGCACAAAATAAGTAGGAGAATAATATAGGAGGATTTAAAATTATTCTATTGTGAAATGTAAACTTTGATGATCCATTTCCAAGCAATTATTACCATAAAAATGTTACTACAAGGTGGTTTTTACATTTTCCTTCCCATTTAAAATCCTAATTATCTCCATCCTTCGTACTTATTCGTACCTTCATAAAAATTTCAAGTCAATATTCAATAAGAAAATACTATAAAGTCATCACTAACCCAGTTACTATTTTTTAATTTTTTTACCTATCTCAAATGTGTCTCAATATATACTACTTATTTAAGTCTTAATAAAATATAGTACTTGCTTAAATAAGTGATTTTAGTAATAGGGATGAATATGACCTAACTACCTATGAAATTCTTTATTGTAGAAAAAAATTTGAAAGATCCCGTGAGAAACTCAATATTGAGTCGTTTCGTTATCTTTTATTTTTATTTTATATTTCGATTTTATTTATTTTAAGGTGTTTGTTAATTTTGTTTATGCAAACATTATTTTTTGTAGAGTTTAGCTTGTAGGAGCTTGAACTTTAATTGATATAATTATAGTTTAACTCATTTAATTTTTCTAACTTTCTCTCATTGTTATTGAGTTAATGGTAGTTTTGTTTCCTTGATTTAATGGATAGTTTAAGTTGGTGGCTAATTATACTTATCTTTCACAACACTTCATTATTTTTAATTTGAAGAAATTACACTCACATCTCCCTATATCTTTTTAAATAACAAATAGAATTTTCCTAAAAAAAAAAAAAAAAAATTGTCTACACAATGTAGAAGAGGAGGCCCAGATCCAGCCAGAGGCTTTGAGATCTATGGGCTTAGTCGGTTAGACATTTAAAAATATGAAGAGCTTGAATACTAATGCTCGTTATTGAACACTAACACGTTTGTCATTTAAAATTTAACAAATTCAATCCTTATTTTATTATGTGCACTATCTTACACTTTGATTTTATTTTATTTTTTAAATTATACAAGTTTCTCCTACTTTATGTTTGTATTTTACACAAAATTTCCTAAAGGAAAATAAAGAAAGTTCTCATTTGGTTTGACATTGACGTATAATTGAATAAAATTGATTTTAAAAAAGTTGAGAGAAAAATTAATCTAGATTATGTAATTTTTTTTATTGAACCTGAAACACAATTTTTTGATTGCTTGACTTGTATGCAATTTCTTGACATGTCTGTAGAGAATCGAGATAATAGTGAGCAAATTGTACAGTGATTAATTGAAATAGAAGTATAAAACGTCTTTTTTCTTATGAAAATATTATAAACTTCAATACTATGAATTTTTGAAAATCTATTTAATTCACTTCGTAGTATTGAGTTGAATAGACTCAAACTTAATTGTAGTAATGAATTAGTGTTTTTTTAGCGTTACGAAAATAGAAAAATTGTACTCGCCTCATTAATTTTTTAAATGATTTTTATACTCTTCTCGTTTTTAAAATAGACATTTATTTTTCTTAAAATTTTAATATAATGACACTCACACTTCATATTTTATTTAATAAATTTATATTTACATTCCAGATTTTAGAAAATATAAGTGTAATTTTCTCTTAGGAAAATTCTATTTGCACATTTTTTTCTCATGCACTCCTATTTTATTTATTTTTTACATTGTGAAAATTAATTTATAAAATATATAATAAAATTTCAAAAATCATTTTTTAAAATATAAAATATGAAAATAAAAAGAAAAGATGCAAATAAAATCACTCATATTCCATTATTTTTAGTGTTATTATATAGAATTAGAAACAATTTTTATTTTTTAACCGATTATCATATATTTTTTTATATCATTTTGTTATAAATACGAAGTATTTATCGATTTATTAATAATTATTTTTTTATTAAAAACATAATTAATCATTAAAGCCTCTCTTAATTATGTTTTTTTATTGGTTAAACTTAAATTTATATCTTATTTAAAATATTTGATTATATTATCACCTACAGTAATGCAATATTTGTAATTAGCTTTCAATTTGACAAAAGAGAAACCTAGCATGTCCAAGGAAATTAATATTGTTATAAAAATGGTCTAACCATACATAGAAATATTATCAAATTGCAAAATTTGGGAATCATGATTGGCCACAAATTGTGATCCTAAATGTAAACTGAAGAAGAATTTACACGTGATTTCACCATTGAATATTATTGGGTATGCTTGACCTAATTAATATAATTGTAACTCTTTTCAATTTATCGCATTATAATGCTTGTGCATTCTGTTCAATTAAATGAGTTAGAATTTGTATGATTTGAATATGTTTGGTTATTTATTTTATTTTATTGTCTTATAATTTTACCTATTTAAAATATAAAATTTTTTAATAAATAATTTATCTAAGTAGTATATAATGTTTTTTTCATGCTACGTGGTTTATAAATGATAAATTAACTAAAAAAAAACCGAAATTCCACAACAACAAAAAAAAACTTTAAGTTTACATTTGTGAAGGTAGATTATTAAATTATAAGTATTTTTTTAAAATAAGAAAATACAATGATAAAAGTAAATTTCATAACTATAACTAAAAGCTTATCTAAAAATTCTACGACTAGATTGACACGAATAGTTGAAAATAGTAGTGTTTGATAAAAGTTATTATTAAACTACTTGATAAAACTAAAATAAAATGAAATGACAGCTTAAATATTTAATTATAATATAAATTATATTTTTATTGTGTAGATAGAAATATACTTTTCCTTATCCATAGCTTTTATATTTTTTAACCATTTTTAATTCTTATTATTTATTGCTTAAATATTCAATTATTATTAAAAGTAAACTAAATTATTTAATAATTAAAATAGTTAGTATAATATAAAATGATTTTTTATTAAAATAAATATAATATTAAAGGAAGGGGTACATGAGAAATTCATTTAAATATAATTGAGGATAAAAATATATAAAGGATAAAAATATATAAAATAATAATAAACGATAGACATTTCAAATAAGTATCCAAACATAATTTTTTTTCTTTTCTTTTTGTGACAGACATTATAAGTTACTTATAGTAAAATAAGCTAGTTTATCAAATATTTTTTTTTATCAAATAAGTTTATAAATTAGTTAAATTAATAAATTACAAACTAGGAAAAAACACTTTTAAAGTAACGTTTGAAAATATAACTTATAATTTATTATTTGTAGCACCCCATTTCTATTTGGGTAGAAAAAGAAAAAGATAAGGCAGAGCACAGTCAGAAAGGAGAGGCAAGAAGAGGAAGGAAGAATGATAGATTGATTATTCTTCCTAAAAGAAGAAAATAACAAAGAAGGAAAGATGGGTCTGTCCTAGTAGACGAGTTCCTCCTGGCTGGTTACACAACAACTTGTACCTCCGTCTGGTATATCGTTCTACGCCTAACATGTGAGGGAGACAAGGCTTGGACATACCGTTTTGCACCTGACATGTCAGAAAGTTAGGGCCTGAACATACCGTTTTGCAACTGACATGTCCCTAGCACCCTTTGTCATGTTGTGTAATACCTTGGTATTAGAGGACACGTGGCTAATTATGTTGCAAACCAAAATGGTAGAAGGGTCTATAAAAGGCCTGAAAGTGAAGAGAGAGGGGTCGGAGTTTGAGAACTAGAGGAACCTTTGGAAGGCATTCTAATATGAGGGACCCGAACCTTGAGAGAAGGGGGCTGATAGAGAGGGATTTTGTGAACATTAAAAGGAGTCTGTAGGAAAAAGGACGGAAAGGAAGGAAGGAAGACATCTATCCACCTTTCAACAGGAAATTTGAATACGACTTATGAATACAAGGTAAGATCTTCAAGATTCCCTACGGTGCATATCCATTTAGTCACATTAAGCTCTAAGCCAACACATTTCCCTTTTCCAAACTAGAAATATATTGCAGTTTGCAGGCCGACTTCGAATCGGCTCCATAAAACTGAAACTGAGGCAGACCAAGAGTTGGTGCTCTTCGATCTAGCTCACGTATCCCACACTTTCCAATACACACACGTCGAGTGCCACTTGGCACATTCGTCCAACTGACACCTAGTTGGCACCTCTATTTGGTCGAGACGATCACGACACCTCTATTGGGTCGAGATGATCTCGGCACCTCTACTTGGTCGAGACGGTCTCAACTCTTTCCATTATATAAATGTTCCAGAACTACGTAAACTTTAATTTCTCCAATATAAAAGAAGATACGTAGGAGCAGGAGGCAATTCTTACCAAGTTCAACAATAATAAATACTTATCTCTTTTCTAAGAATCTTCAGATGTCAATGGGTCGACTCGGTCTCAGCCCCCTCCACACTAATAAGATCGAGTCGGTCTCGGCCCCTTCCACACCAACGGGATTGAGTCAGGCTCAGCCTCTTCCATCCCGATTCGGCCGAGTCGGTCTCGTCCCCTCCCACCATCTAACTATCCATGTCTTAGAACTGCGTAAACTTTGACTTCTTCGTGCAATAGGAGATACGTAAGAGCAAGAGACAACTCCTGTCAAATTTTTTATCCAAAAAATCCAAAAACATTTATCACTCATATTTTGTAAATATATTCCATTCGTAAAAAGACATAAACTATAATGTAGAAGTCATGTCTCATTTCATGTATCTAATTAAGGTAACTATCTTTTGATAGACGTGTTGGGATACTAGGTGATCCCTACACGTAACCGACTCCTGAACCTACACTTTGATTTCAAACCTGCCTTATCCATCAATGGGTTTCCTGACGTTTTCCATAAAAATGCCAGTGACAACTCTGTATTCCTCATTCCTTCCCAAGAAGGGACTTGGACTCCAAACATCCATTTTTTGTTGTCCCCATCGCTATCCAAGTTACGATATTATTATTATTTTATTTTTATCGTCAATATTATAATGAAATCTTCCCCTTCCGATGATATTATGCTATTATTTTAATTATTACACTTTTTATATAAAATAACTGTTATTTAAAAAAAAATAAATAAAAACCTAACTCTCTGTATATATATATATATGTCTTTTCATTATATTTTATATTTTTTTAGGTATTTTAACAACTAAATTTACTAAATGCTTCTAATATAATAAGGTAGATAAACAAGTTTCGACATTTAATTAAAAAATATGTTTTCAACTTTCAACTTACTTTATACCTTTCTAACCAGTTTATCAACCATAACCATAATTTTCACACCTAACTATTGTTTAATTTTTTTTTATCATTTCAAAAGCAATTCATGATTATATGAAAATTCGCATGATTCACTGATAAATTAATGAATGGAATTCAACTACAAAGCAAGTTATACCATTCCGAGTATGTTTGGATTATCTTTTCTATCAATATTTATAGAAGAAAAAAGTAAAATTATTTTTTATAAATTAAAATTAACTTATACAAAAATTAGTTTGTAATTTTTTTTATATTAATTTTTAATTTATAAAAAATTATTTTAATTATTTTCTTTTTATTTTATCCTCTTATAAATATCTTAAAAAAATTATCCAAACAGATTTTATGTCTGAGATTATCATGAGTCAAACCATCATTACCTTAAAAATCCTTTTTAATATATATTGTTAATAGCTTAATTGGGTTGCTTTAAGGTGAGGCGATAATAATCAAAATTAAGGAGCATAATCACTACGCTTGTTAGTATTTGAGATTCTTTGGTATATAAGTGTATGGTACTGTAACTTTAGTAAAGTTGCATAATAGTTAATATTTATTTCTTTTGTGTTCATTCAACTCGTATTGGTGTTTAATTGTTTGGAAATAAGAACACATGGTGCAGGGTTTGATCATGGACCATCATGTCAAATCTACTTTATGTTTTTGTGAAAGTCAAATTTTGAATTTGATTTCGGAGAAATATGAATTTGATTTCAGCTACCAACCTTTTGGCTTCAAGTAGTGTTTTTAGTTTTTAGCGAGCTTTTTAATTATTAGTCAATCTTTTAAATTAATAATTCCAAACTTAACTTAAATAAAAATGTTATTAAAAAGGTATATTTGACAAATATTTTATTAGGTTTGTAACTTATTTCACTAGCTTTTAAGTTTGTATAATTAAAATAAAGATATTTAGTAAACAAACCAATATTACTAACTTATAGCGTTCTTTTATGCTCTACTTAGATGTTTAACCTTATAACTTAATGTTTTTATGTTTACCTCAATTTCTTAATATAAATTCTCATTTAATATTTCTTTTAATGCTACACCATGACAATAATACTAGCTAAAAAAAACTAGTTAATAGTAGAAAAGTCACTAGGAATAAAAGTTTGAAGTTAGAAATTAAAAAACTATTAAATCGAAAGTATTTAATAAAATTAATTAATCAATACATATAAAATTAATTTATAATAATTACAATAAGTAAATTTATTGTTATTATGTAAAGTATATTCATAAAAAAAGGGTAAGTATACACATTTATTTAAAATAAGGGTCCTAACTAGGCAAAGATAAAAAGAGAGAGAGAGTTGTTTTTTAAAGTTAACAATTATGTGTGTAAATGGCAAAGTCATTAAAGTTATTGCATTAGCCCTTATATATTTTTTAATTATTTACTATACATATAATGATGAGAGCTGGTTTTGTAGTTTGAAAACTTGTTTCAATTAAAAAGAAAGTTTAATTTTGCATACATTATAAGTTATGTTGTAACTTTTAAAACCTATTTTTTATGTTTTATTATTGTTGCATATATTTATTTTTTTTATAAAAATCTTATTATCTTGATTAACTGTTATTATCAACAATTGAAAAATTAGAATGCAATTGTGTAGCAAATAAAAAATTAGTTGAAATAACTAGTTAAAATTTAATTATTTTTAAATTTTAAAAAATTAACTTGTTATTTTATTATTTATATCTCAAAATTTTTAAGTCATCATCTTAATATTATAGATAGCCGTATTTGTTCTAATAATAATATAGATAGCCGTATTTTTGCTTCTAGAATAATTTTCTCAATCTTAATATAAATTAGAAGTGTATGTGTCATATTTACATGAATTATATTCAAACTTTTTGACATTTAGTATATTTTATTTATAATACTTAATTGTTTATTATTATTTTTCCTTTCGTGTAAAATGTAAGGAATTGATGAAGCCGCACGGGGATTGTCCAGGGCCCGCACTCGCGTCCTACTTTTAGCTTTAAAAAAAAAAAGTTATATTTAAAAACCTGTCTCACAACTTTTATTTCTCTACCCTCAGATAACTATTTTTTTACTCTCTTCCATTCCAGTTTTTCTTGCTGCCTGAGACTCATATTCAAAAGATAATTCCATATTTGAAACTTTACCGTACTAAAATTTGAAAAACTAATTGCGTACCGTGGTTCATTTGTTATGCTATCTTCCTTTTCTCTTTATCCTCTTGAATATTATCAATAATTAAATAAAATAATTATATGAAAAAAAAGTTGAGTGACTGTCTAGTTATTTACGTAAAAAAAGAAAGATTTTGCTAATACTAAAAATAAGATATTATAGTTGTTTAAAAAATAATATGTAATATTTTTAATACTATAAATTGTTTTTGAATATTGTCCTCCGAACATAAACTTTATGAATCTATCACTGCTTAAACGTTGAAAGTTACATAATATTTTTTTTATTTTATTCAATTATCTATCAATACAATTGATTGCATTTTTTCCCTATATTATACGTGAAAAATATTTATTAACTTTATCAATAATTAATTTGTATGAATAAAAATTTAGTTAAATATTTTTAATAAAATATTTATTAAATTTATTGATAATTATTTTTAATTAATCACATTTTTTCATGGCAAAATTTAAATTTAAAATCTTAAAATATCACTCAAATCAATAAAAAGACTATTGAATTTTTTGATGATCAGTTAGTTTATGGGACTTTTTTAAAAATATATATTTATTCATCAAATAACAAACTCTAGATTTTTTTTTATGTTTTCTTGCCTGCTAAGTATGTTATTGTAGACAGGATTTAGTCCACAAAATAATTGCAGAGCTCACATTATGTAACCATAATTTTATAAGAGTTTAATAATTATATATAGTTGTTGTACAAATATTTTATTTAATTAATTAATAAAAATATGATAAATATAATTTTTAATATAATTATAATAAAATATAAAAAAACTTAATATATATAATAAAATTTGTAATTAAATTATTTTATAAGTTCAATTTTTGTGTTATATTTATATTTTTTTAATAAAGTGAGTATTTCTGTTGGCTATATCGCTTCATAGTCCATAGGGAACCAGGCACGAACAGGTACATCTATCGAGAGTTCAGTCTCACCAGAAATGTATTTGTCTATTATAAGTGTTTTTTTTTTTTTCTCTTAAATTTGTTTATTATAATTTGTAAGTACTACTGTCTTTTATTTTATTATTATTATCATTATCATAGAAGTACTACTATCTAACTGCGTTAAATGATGGCCACTCTCTCCTGGATCCATCTCAGGCACAGATACCAAAATTTGAATTATATATTTATAATTTGAATTATATATTTATACGGGTTTGGTAACTATCTTATCATATAAACTGTTTTAAGTCATAAGGGTCAATAATTAATAGTTGGACTAGTATTATATATCATTTTAGCATAAAAAAGTAAATCTATCATTTTGGTAAAGAGGATTGCATACTCATCGTTTTCATTAAAACGTCCACGTCCCATGAAATTGCTTACAGGATCCAGATTCTTTACGCAACCGAGAACTTTGTGTTATCACTTTTGTCATGGCAGATATTAGTCTGCTTCCATTTTCAAAGAAGAATGAGAAAAACATGTTATTGAAGTTTTTGACTTTTTGTTAAAGTCATTTTAATTAGTATCGTTATTATTGTGTCACGAATCTATATACAGTTATTTCACGTGCGTTATGTACTTGAATAAAACGTAAAATGCGTTATGTTCAAAGGATCATCCTCGTCTTTCGTCAACTATATATTATATCTCATGGAAAAATAGGGACCCAATATTGCGTAGAAAATGTGGATAACACTGTGTGATAGCTTGAAACAAAAAGGAAAAAAACAACTGAAAAATCGTTGAAAACTGAAAAGATAAGATCACTGAACCCGACCGGGAAAAAAGTCACGAGTCTTTACAACTCTTCTCAAAACAGTTTATTCCTTAATAATATAATTTCAACAAGGATTTCATTACCTTATATACTTCTTAAATGGTTTAATTTCTTCATGACTTTCGAGTGTGTTCCCTTAGGAAAATCTACCTCGTCACTCCATTCGAAAAATAATTTTATGTGTAAAATCGATAAATATTTTAGTGAAAGTCATTATTTATTAGAAATTAAATATTTAAATAGTTATAAAAAGAAAAATTAGCCCCTTTTAATAAATTTGAGATCTGTACTTCATGCAATCAATTGTTTAACTTATAATTCTCCAAACACTATCACTTGGAAAAAGTAAAAAGTTAAATGGAGTAAGATAAAATTATGCTTTTAAAAATTTACAGTTTTTGCCTTGTTGGGTAGGAACGAAGAAAATTATGAGAAAAAATTGATGGAAAAATATATGAGTAGATAGAAAAATGTAAAAAAAAAAAAATTGATTTTTGTATGGTTTGGGATGAGAGAAAAAGGAAAGAAAATAAAAAAGAAATGTTAATTTATTTCGTTATTTATTTAGCTGGATAAAATAAAATGAAGAAAAAAATGAATACAATTTTTTTTTGGGTGTATTTTTACCTTTTTATTGGAAAAGGCACATAAAAAATCATTCATTTAATGTGGCAACTAAAAAATATATAAGCAACATTTTAATTATTTCACGTACGATAAACTTATACTCTCCATTTTCTTCTCAATCATTGAAGAAGTGTTTCGAATTTCACAAATTTCATTCTTACCACCTTAATTTTCTTGCATGCTAAATGAAAAAAAAAAAACACTTATTTTTGCCAAAATTTTCCCCTTTTCTTGTTTGAATAACTAGAAAATGAGAGGATAAAATTGAACTAAAAATAGAAAAATTTAAATTATATTTTTTAAAGACATTTTTTTCTTCATTTTATCTTTAACAAAATAAAATACGAGTTCAATTTTCATACTTGATTAGTATAAATATTTCTACACTATTAACTAATTACAAATATATATCTATTATAAAATTAAACAAGATGATAATATAAAATATTTTTATACTTCAATATATTTAAATTTAATTTTAAAATATATTTGTTATTTATATTTTTTTTTCTCCCCTTTCCTCCTTAATAATATTTTTTAATTAGTCAAGGTGTAAAGGAAAACTTATGTAAAGTTTTATAATAATTCTATCTTTGCTTTTACGGAAGTGTGGAGGAGAGAAATATGAGAAGGAAGTGGGGAAAAATGAAAATTTGTACCTTGAAAAAAAAGAAAGAAAAGAGGATGAAGAAAATCAATTAATAAAGTTTTTCTCATCATAGCATGTAAGATTTGTGAGAAAAGTTAAATATTTTCTTTAAACACAGTTTATCTATGATGCATTATTACACCTTTTCTTATCTTACTTCTTTTCTCTTTATTTTTTCCTGTGTCGAATCAAAGCCTAATGAAAGTAAAGGAAGAAGATCTCCATCTCTTTCAAAAAAAATTACGGCACAAAAGTTGTTCTATATGTTTGACTAATGATAATTTTACAAAATAAATTATTATTTTTTATTTATTTGTGAATCAAAAGTCTTGAGATAAGTAGTTTCAGTTACTTTATAACTTATTTTAGTAACTTATAATATTTTTTAGACACTACAATTAATTGAAATTTTTTTTGGTGCGAAGAAAAAAAATTGAAGTAGAATTTAAGTTTACAACTTGTTACTATTTTTTATTTTTATCATTAATATTTAATAAAATTATTCATTTATCACCTCATTTAGTATTAAACTATATTATTTAAAACTTTTAATAAAATATTTGATTTTAAACAAAAAAAAAAGAGTTTTGTAACCAAAGAAATCATAAGACTTCAAAATTAACTATATATAATTCTTTAAAATTATATTTTTACTATATATAATTCTTTAAAATTATATTTTTACTATATATAATTCTTTAAAATTATATTTAACTATAAAATAAAAAATCGTACAAATATATATTTTTCTGCCATTTTATATTTATTAAACTAATGTTATTAAATATTTCTAAATTAATAAGCTAGTTTAACCATCATTTATTTAAAAATTAGCTTTTCAAATTTCACCTAACTAGTCAACTAATTTTTCCCAGACATAACTATATATATAATTGATGTGATATTTTAGGTAGGTTAACTATTTTTAATTAAAAGAACTTCTTAAAAGGTAAAAAAAAAAAATACTCCTCTATAAAGGTAAATACTTTTCCGAGTTAGAAATAGCCGTCAAAATATAAGAGTAAAATCTTCCTTAGTTTACCTTTTATCGACTATTATTATTTTGTTTTTTTCACTTTCGCTTCACTTTAATTTATTATTATATTAAACATGGTTTTAATAATCATTATTTTAAAACAACGAAGAAATATATATATATATATATATAAATATATAACAATTAAATATTTAATGTATTGATATATAAATGTTACTTATCTATTTTTTTTTCTTAACCATTGTCTAAATGATTAGAATGACTATTTAAATATTTTTTATTTGGTCTTTTAGATAGTTTATATTACTTAAATCCATGGATAATTCTATAGTACCAATTAATAATTTATCTATATTTTTTTTGTGATTTTTAGCCGTGGTAATATTCAATTTTCTTATACTGATAAGTATCTATAGTTTTGTGATAATTAAATCGGTTGGTGCACTATAGGTTTATTGCATTTTTTATTTGCTGTATGGTATCTGTGCTAGTTGAGGATGTTTTTTTCGCGGGGGAGGGAAATTTGATCGAGTTGCCATTAAGGGCCACTAGAATGGTGTGGTGCTTTGAAAACGTGATTGAAAACTTGAGGTATGGTGATAAAAGATTTGGATTGAATTATGTTGAAAATTAATTCGTTAGATAGGATACGAGGTTGCTAAAGCATGCTATTTTCGGTTGAATACGTTGCTAGCATATATGTGAACATTGAACAAGATGGTTGGGTGGTATTCCTAAAATTACTTCCCACGAGAGTCTCATATGTTAAGGAAGGAAGGACACTGGGTATGAATAGAGGTGTGAAAATGAGTTTTTAGGTGAACTAACAAATGAAAAGTGAGTCCAGTCAAATTAACTTATTTTTTATGAGTTGTTTTGTCATTAGCTTAGTAGTCTATTAAGCTGGAATCAATTTAGTTTATATATATATATATATATATTAAAAATAAAAAATAATACTGAATCAAATATTAAGCCAACACTTTACGATAAAATTATCCTAATTTTATTTCAGCTTCGATTTTGAGTGCCCACAAATCACCCTCTTATAGACCAATATCGTATTGTCATTATTGTGTTGAGGCCTACGCTTCAACTACACGTTTAACACTAACTTCTTTTCCTGCGTGAGAAAATGAATTTGAACAAAAACCATAACATGCGAAACTCTACGATGCATACTGTACATGATAAGCACATCACGCAACATTGGATTCAAGTAGGATCAGAGAACGTAGTCAAATATTAGTGAGGGTTTGTCTTGCACATGTCAAATTATGTATCAAAGCGACGACGAAATTAACGAATATTGGAAAAATAAATTTGAGTCTCTTTCGAAAAAAGAAATTTAGAGATTAGAATTATCATTGATATTTTTAAGGTAAATACTATTAAATCTATAGATAGATAAGACTGATCTGAAAATTAAAATTTGAATTCGATAGTCGGTTACGTGTAGAGATCATCAATACGACTACATGCACATCTAGTGCAGTGGCTTGGAAGCAAGCCACCTTGACCATCTTCCGAACTTATCCAGAATTGACTGATCAAACGCAGTAGGGATGGACTGCTCTACATTCAGCCACGCTACAGTGACCCCCGAAGCGATCTTCTTATAGTTGCGGGACGAAATCCGGTAGCCAATTGCTGGCTCTGAATAACCAGCCCGGTAATAAGTTCAATTCTTTCATAACATAAGGGGGGGTTCTTGAAATGAGCCCGGGGAGGTACACAAGAAAGATCTTGCGCCACGTCTATCTGATGATAGTTATCCTAATTATATACATGAAATGTGATATGACTCGTACAAGAAATGTGATATGACTCATACATTATAATTTTTTACTTTTCTAAAAATAGGATATTTACAGGGAATGAATAAATGATTTTTTTGGGTTTTTTGATGAACTTGACAAGAGTCCCCTCTTGATGAGACTTATGGGAGGGATCGAGACCGTCTCGACCGAGTTAGGATGTCGATTATGTGTTGGCTGGACTAACGTGTCGAATGACACTCGGTAGGTGTGTGATTCGATAATGTAGGATGTTCGAGCCGGACTGAAGAGCGTCGGCTCTTGACGAGTCTCGATTTTAGTTACATGAGAGGCCAATTTAAAATCGACCTGCAAACTACAGTATGTTGCTGGGCTAAACAAGAAAGCGTTGGCTTAAAGCTTAGGATCACTAAATGGATATGCAAAGTGAGATATTTTAAAGGTCTTACCTTGTATCGGAATCGTATTTCGGTTACTTACTAAAAGGTGGATGAATATCTTCCTTCCTTCCTTCATGTCCTTTTTTTACCACCTCACTCCTTTCAACATTCATCTCTTGTATTCTTGAAGAATTCTCAAAATTAAGATTTTAACCCTTCTTTTTTTTATAAGAATCCTCCTTTTTTTTTCTCGAAACCTTTCCTTCTTTCAAGTTTGGATATTTTATAGACTCATTTATAATTATTAAGATCTTTAGAAAAATATTTTATCATTAATACGATGACTCTTCTTCATATTTATTTAATATCACAATGCATTTAAAGAAGTTTCCTCCCATTAATGCAACAGTCCTCTCCTTTTCTGTCTTTGACCAACTTAGCAAGCTTTCACGTGCCTGTGATGGCTTTATTCAGAACCCAAACACACTTCCTACTCCGTTTATATTTACTCAAGACGCGGAAATTCTACCGACCTACTCTTCCACAATTTATTTTTTTATCTTTTTATCTTTACAAGGATAACCATCAACCTATCCTTCCTTATGTACGTTTTATCTTTTGTCCGCTTCTCTGATCCCAACGAAAATAATATCAATAATGGACACCAATTCCAATATACAAAGACAATAATAAGCTCGAAAGATTTTTGTTTGCAAGTGAGGGCTTAAAATTAAACAGTAGAAACACTACACACGTGGCTTCCTAAAAAATTACTGAACAGTTTAGTTATCCATCAATGCTGTGGGGTGGGCTGTGTCGCCCTGTCACTGCATGCTGCGATCACATGGGTTCTGAGTCCAACACAAACAACATTGTACTACCATAAGTAAAAAAATAAAAAATCAAACAGAACATGCCCCTATTCTTTTTGAAGATCATTTCAGTTCAATTCAACCCGTCGTCACTTCACATGTGGGTCCTACACAAAAAAATGTAACATCAAAAGTTTCAATTGGGGAAATTTCGTAATCGTAGCACTCTTTGCAATTGCAAACAAAGTAAGAAACACTTAGCAAATGGGACTCTGCTCAACTCAATTGTGGGTGCATAATGTGTAATCGACACGTGTTTCTAGTACCTTTTAGTCGTGGTTAGTGGTGGTCATGGTCGGAACTCTAAAAGGCGTTGATGTACATGTTGTGTTCATGTCCATTTTCCTTGCTTTTAGCTTCAAGGTTTCATCCACACAAAAGGGAGCAACATAAAAGGATGGTTTTGGCCAGGCAAAACTCAAACACTGAATTCTCTGCGTCGTCTTCCTATGTTTATCACAATCACAAGAAATTAAAACTCTACCATAAAGTTTTCTTGAGTTATTAATTGGTACGCGTTGTCTCAAAGATTAGATACCCAACTCAATAATATCTATGTAAAATATAAACAAACAAATGATAGCTCATCAACAACTAAAGAATAAATTATTTACATAAAAACAATTCCCCTCACGTTACGTGAAATTACTTGTACCTCCTTCCTCGTTTGCAAAAATAACACACACCTCCTCAACATGACAAAAGAAAAAGTTATCTTAACGCCATCTATATTTACACCTAATTAGAATTTTTTTTTCTTTATTAAGTTCATGAGTTAACATCGTGATCGGATTGAAAAACGAGGTGGCATTGTCTTGCATGATCGCACGCATTCGCATTAACAAGGCTTTTAAATTTCAGGTGAAAGTAAGGTCCATTCTGGATAAATGTCAATAATTACTAAAATAAAAATATTTCATTTTAGTTAATAAAAAAATACAAAATTTAGAAACATAAACAAAAGAAAAAGGCATTCTCTCTCTTTGGGTTTGATTTTTTTTTAGCTGGCCTCCTGTTTGACATGAGCATCAATAGATAAAAGTTGAGATTAAATTTAATTTATGTAAATAATTTGATTTATTTTACTTTGTCTATTTTTCATTTATAACTAACTATATGTTAAGAAACTAATTCAAACTAACTTTATGCAAAAATAAATCAATAACATAGAGTCAAATGGTAACAAAATACTAAAATGCTTCCTTGTACTTGTATTTATGGATAATAAACAAATGATGGTACACAGTAGAAGGTAAGTTCTACTTTGTCGTGATAATTAGAATGACCAAAACAAGGGTAAAAAATCCAACTTAAACCCTGGGCTGGTCCCTGAGTGACAAAGTATAGATGTTGATGAATGTCATACAAAAGAAGAAGAATAATAGTAGTGGGAATATCCTATTTTATCCGGTCGTGACATGGACTACTTTTCGTTAGTCTAGCTAGGTAAAAGATGGTAAAAAATAGCCCGTCCAAGAAAGGAAAAGCAGGAAGAAAAGGAAGAGAATGACTAAGTCAATTATTCTTGCCAAATAGGAAAGATAGTGATAGTAGGTTCCAAAAGAAGTTGGGAAAATGACGCACGCGTTGCTCTCCTCAGACTCGCATTGATATTAACAGTGTTGACATATCATCTGGTAAGATAGAACAAGGCATATCATCTTGTTAAGCGTGCAAATTTTTTCCTGTTTGCTCAGACTCGACAAAGACATGAATGCTTAAGCTACAACGTGAGAGACAAAAAGAATATAGCAGGAAGGTCCAGACCAATTATCCTTACTAGAAAAATGAAAGAAAACAATATGTAAGAGAAGAGTATGAAGAAAAGATGTTCACACCCTTGCTTTTTTTCTAGGTCTAAGCGAAAGGAACAAACGTGGATACCAGTGCAGGCCCTAGGTCTGTCATCCTGCTGCATGGCAGAACACTCTACTATGAGGTCAAGTTAAGACAAGGATCAGCAGTCACCACCGCATTTAATGCAAATCAGAGAAGTAAATTCCTAGGAACGTTGCGTTATTTAATGAATTGAGGAAAAGAGTCTTCACATTGATGTGGAAGATCTTCGTTGAGATTTTTGTAATGATGACTTAGGGGTGAAGTTGCCTATAAAAGGGTCAGGAAAAATGGAAAGAGGGGAAATTTTTTTGAAAACAAGAATTAGAGGGAAGAGAATTGAGTGTGAGGAAGTGATCTGAGTTAGAAGAAGATACAACTTTGGTGGACAAGTGGTCTTCAAGGAGTAAGTCCTCAGACAAGGAGTCGATATCTTGACATTACTCTCAAGGTATTAAGAAGTATCATTCCTGGATACCAGGTTGGTTGTCCAATCCCAAGTTCATCTATCTTCACATTCATCAATCCATAAACACTCACGGTCCTCCAGTAAAAAAGATCTAGCTGACGCATAGTTGGCATTTGCTAGAACTAAATTCTCCTTCCATTACTCCCAACATGTAGTCTTATCGACACATTGTCGGCGTCTAGCTAGAGACAAGTTGGACTTGATTTTATTTCACCCAACTCATTGCATACAAAACTACGTAAACTTTGAATTCTTCATTACTCCAGGAGATATGTAGGAGCAAGAGTTGACTCTTGTCAAGTTATTTGTCCAACAATCCTCTAATATTTCCCATCTGTTCTATGTAAATATATTTTTTTGAATAAATAAAAAACATACATTATGTGGAAGTCAATTTATTTCATGCATCTAACAAGGTAACTACTCTAATGTAGACGTATTAGGGATCTCGCATCTCTAGTGCATAATTGACTCCTGAATTCAGACTTTGATTCTTAGACTTGCCTTGTCCAACCTATGATTTTCTAGTGTTTTCCATAAAAATGTTGATGACGACTTCTTTTTTTTCTTTTCTTATTTCTTATGGAAGAAATAGGAACCTAAACAATTTTAAATTTCTTTAACTAAACCCGCCACGACCCAAGTTGCAATAGTAACTTAAGAATGAAATGACTCTTTTGGTATTTTTCTGATTAAAATTTGAGTTTTGTTTCGTTTATGTTAGATAAAATTTAAAGAATTTGCATATTCTATTTTATTGAACACTTTTATCAAGAGATATGCACCAAAAAAATAGATAAATATTTTAGAAGAAAAAAAAGCATCATTTAATTTTTTATATGTATTTCTCTCTTATGGACAGTCTCTAATACAAGAATAAATTAATATTCAAATTTATCTATATTTTTAGATAATTTTTAGTAATATTTTCTAATGAATTTAGCAGCTATATATCGATAGCGAAAATTAATTTTATAATATTATTTAATTAAATGATATTATTAATATAATTGTTGTAAAATTAATTAATATATAATCATATATTTTTATATTTTTATTGGTTAAACTAACTAACAAGTTAATATGCGTCTAACATGAACCAATAATTTTATAATGTTCAAAACATACTCTTTAATATTCTTTTAAGACACTTTTTGTATGAAGTTTATTTGGATTTTTTTCTATTTAGTAAGCCTTGTTATTAAATTAATGAAAGTCAACGTGAGTTTGAACAAATAAAAAATATTGTATTAAAAACACAATACTATGTTGCCATAACTCCTCGTACAAATAATAAAATAATCAGTATCGAACAAATATTTAACAATTAACAATCAACTCTGTTGAAGCCTTTGTTCACGGTATGTTTGGCAGAGATGATGGAAAAAATATAGAAGAAAGGAATATATAAAAAATATAGAAGAATTTAAGTTGATCGGTAAAGAGAGAAATATAAAAAAAAATTGTTGTAAAGTTGTTTGATAGGAAAGAAAATAGAAGACAATTAAAAAATAAAATTTATATAAATAATTTTAATTATATATGTTAAATATATTAAAAATATATTTAATATATTAAAATAATTAATTATATAAATAATTAAAAAATTATATAACCGATTGTATTATATTAAAATATTTAATTTAAAAAATAAAAATGAAAAATAAAGTTTATTTATTTAATTAAAATCACTAAACTGTAAATAAATTATAATTATCAATAATTCGTTATAATAATATACATTTAAATTTTTATATTTTGATAATCGATTATGATAGTATAAAAATTTTGAATATACTATCGTAACCGATTAAGACTTTTCTATAATTAATTGAATATTATTTCCTCATTGTTTTTATGTTGTTTTAACGAGGAAATAAAAAAGTGTGGGAGTCATGCATTTTAATTTCTTCGTCTGTACTTTTCTTTGCTATCAAAAGAGTCTCTTTTTGTATTTCTTTACTCATTCTTTATATCTTCTTCAACCAAACGAAGCATATAAAGAATTCGACTGTTTTCACGATTTGTGTCGCGTGCATAATACTCATATATTTCTTTCTAATCCAGCAACTTTAAAAGTTTCTTAAATAGATCCTACAAGTAACACCACTCAATCTGTTATATTTTATTATCCATCTTAATATTAATTTATACATTGTTATATCACTTATTTAAATAATAAATATATAATTATTTTTAATTACTTAAAATTTCGCTTCAATATAAATAAAAAGACTAAAATAATACAAATAAATAAAATTTTAATTAAATATTTTTTATAATAGATAAAAATACTATATAGTAATAATTAAACAATAAAAACAAATTTATGTTATTAATATTTTTTAAACATGTGAATAAATATAAATAATATATTATTAAAGTATAGTTTAATTTTAGCTAATAACTAATATAAATTATTATTTAATTAAATAATATTCTTATAAAATACATATTAATATTTTAATATATAAAACCAAAAAAACGCTGTAAAGCACCGGTTTTTCTTTACAGGAGCAGTGCTTTCTTTGCACTACATACAATGCTCTCCAACAGGGAAAAAAGAATACTTGAATTGCTTATTACTATTTCTGCCTTACACATTAATCGCAACAAAACCTGTGGGAGACTCATTTATTATTTAAGTTACTTCTACTAACAACTGTTTCTCACCAGTAATGATGACAAAATGTCAACCAATATTAGTTATCGCGCGTCATATATCATATAATAATAATAATAATATAACATTACTCTTTTTTTTTTTAACATCCCGTTGCCTTTAAGAAGATAATATAAAAAAAATCTGAAACCATTTACAGTGATAAAAAAAATTTGAACGTTATACAATATTAAATATATTTAATTTTAAACTAAATTTTTTATTTAATTAAAATGTACTGTATATTTATTTTTTTTTAACAATTAATATTCAAATATATTAAATAAATAATAAAATATAAAAGAAGTAAATATATTACGGGGTCATTTGAAAAACTTTTGTGAAGTTTTTTCATAGGAGAAAAAAATTGATTGAATTTGCTTGATATAAAAAAAGATAATATATCATTACAAGAAAGTGACATTATAATGGAAAAAAATTTCCTCCAAGTATTGCAAACTCAAGATAAGTAGTTAAATTAAAATAATTTTATGTCAATTAATTCAATAAAAATTATAATTAAATCTATGATATATATATATATATATATATATATATATATTATACTAAAATTATATATTTAGTTATTTATTTATTCATACACAATCTAAATCTAGTATTAGAAAACCTTAAAACTGATTACTGGATTAGAATATTTGGATTTTGAGAAATCTTAAACAAGATCTTGAGCAGTTATTTTATCCTCTTAGGCTTCAACTTCAGAATCGAAAAAGATATTATATATATACAAAATAGAGTGGTGCAGTGCACATTGACGAGTAAGGACAGGCCTCTTAGATTCCCTGATCAGTAATACAATCACATACTTGCAGGTTGGAGGCAACTACCGTCATCAATTAGCACCACGCAGGACAAAGAGCCAAAAAAAAAAAAAAGGAAAAAATGATCTAAAACATTAATGATTATCATAGGACGTACATCATATGAACAGAAAGATGTAACAGCTAGCTAATGGTTGTGGACGGTAATAATATGAGCATTATTACTGTTCCTGATCCAACCTCATGAGAATGGCCGATTTCAGAGCCTCTTCGGTCCTCATCCCATTAGGCACCTTAACAACCACATCCTGAAGCATGAGGTCGTTGACGCACGACATGCTAGCATGGTGGACCTGAAACTCTAGGTCTCTCAATGCACCCATTAACCTCGCCCCCGGGTGGTTCACATTCTCTGATTGAACCCTCACCATGGCATCGGGCCCTACAATCTTCACATCCACCTCCAGCCCAAACCCGGGAGGCCCAAGCCCAGGCCCGCTTTGGTCTACAACGGTTGAGGTCGTCGCCGTGCTCTGGTTATCCATCGTATCCGCCATTTCCGTCTTTACCTTTTTGTTACCTTGTCTCTGCTGCTGTGACTCTAGAAATTCAATCTTTGCTTTGAGCTCGTTGATGTAAGCGACAGCATCGGACAACAAAGAAGCCTTGTCCATCCTGGAGACGTTCGGAACCACTGCTCTTAAAGCGTAGAAGCGATGGTTCAGCTTCTCTCTTCTCTGCCTCTCGGCCTCCACGTGGTTCATTGGGGTCTCGCGTCCCAGGATCGGTTTTCTCCCTCTTTTTTTGGGTTCGGACGAGGTCGGGTTTGGCAACGTTGGACAATCCGAGTCCGAGTGCTCGGAGTCGACGTAGGAGTTGTCGTTTTTCCTGGACGGTGTTTGGATTTGTTTGCGTTTTTTGGTTTGTTGGATCCCTGCGGCGATGCCGGTGTCGGCGAAGGAGATGGTGTGGTCGTGGACTTGGATGGGGAGCGGATCCTGAGGGGGTTCGAAGAGGGATTTGACGTGGTGGATGAGGGTCCAGTTTTGTTTGATGGAGTCGTAGGAGCCCATTTCGACGACGCCGTTTGGTGTGGGGATGCATATTAAGGTTTGAATCCCGTGCGTGTGGGCCTCGTTGGATCTCTCGCAGTTGTAGAACTGGAGCTCGTGCTTGCTGTTCAGCCAGAGCACCGAACCTAACGCGAAGGACTTGCCAGGGAGTGAAGAGGAAGAAGAAGATGCGCTGGTTATTGTAAAGGTGCGAGTCAACGACATGACGTAGAACCACTCCGCGTCGTTGATGTTGTCGTTTGTGGGGGGTTTCGTGAACTTCTTATTTTGGGGTGTGGTTTGTAATTTTGGGGAAGTTTCTCTGGTGCCTTGGAAATGGCCTTCTCCGAAGGATAAGTAGAGGTTGCCATTGTCGTCGTTCGAGGTCTGCCAGAAAATGGCGTAGACCCACCAATCGGGTTGACTTTGGAGGAGGAATTGAAGTTTTTGCTGAAGGGTTGGTGTTGGGTTTTCTTGGGGTAGAGGTAGAGAGACCAAAGAGGAGGAAGAAGAAGCAGAGATGATCAATTCCTCCATGGGTGAGAAGAACTAGAAGCAAGTGTGGGTGAATGAAACAAATGGGGGAGAAGGTTTGGGCATTAATAGAATAAAGATAAGGTTTAAATTATGTACGGAATACACAGTCCTTTAGTGTAAATTAGGAATGGGTTGGAAAAATGGTGAGAGGGGTGGGTTGGGGGAAAGGGGGGTTATATGGGGCAGGAAGTAGTGGGGGGGCAAAAGTGTTAAATTTCGTGGGAATGACTGGAAAAATTGGGTCCAAATCAGCTTGAGATGCAGGAGATATTGGCACCACCAGCACGTGGAATGAAAGCGATAGCTACAGAGACCACCGAGATAGAAATATAGATAAACAGCTAGGATAATGGAACAACAATAAAACTAAGGGATAGCGGTATGACTTGTTTACTAGAGAACTAGAATCAATGAATGAATTTATGTGGCCCTGTGGGGGAAATCATCACCATGTAAATAAACTAATTACTCCCTTTCGCTCCATAACCGTCTTGTCATTGTTTTTCTACTACTTTTTATTTCCAATGCAATAATTACCAAGAGGGTACGACTTCGATTATCACAATTATGCCCTTCCAATTGCAGCCATGTGTATAATGGTTAAAATATATAAACAAAATGTCATTTTTGTTCCTCATTTAAATTTTTATTTTGGTTTTTAATTTTTAAATTTAAAATGTTTTATATTAATCTCTAACTCTTTGTTTGAATGTAGTAAACAATAAAGAATTTTATTGTCGGTTTGCTAACGTGGAAATAGGAGGAGACAAGATAGCACAGAAGGACAGAGGGTAGATTGATTATTAAATTATATAGTTTGGTGGTGCAAAAATAAAGAGAAGGGGAATTAAATATAAATATAATACAAAATATACAAACACACATTTAAAAATTTAATATGAATTATTTTATAAATTAATTAACTAGAAAAAAAATGTTTTAATAGCAATTTATAAATGTTTTATTATACATAATTTAACATGAATTTTTATGTATATATTTGGGAAACAAGAGGAAAACAAAGCTAGAAAAGTAAACAAGGTGTACACCCTAATGCATCATTACAAATATATAAACTGTGTCTACTATAGTCCATTTGAAGTACTAAAGTGGGCTATACTAGCAAGCATATTAGCCAGGCAATATATATGGAGCGCTGAAGCAATGGAGTCTGGTAATGATAGATGCCGAAGAACATGTAGAAAAAGAGGTTGAAGGTACAGGATAAAAGCATGAGCCTTTATCACTTAATTGACCACCACCAAAGAGTACATTTTGATGAAAGGAAGAGATCAGAGGCAATTCAAATTGCATTGCAGTGGGATCCATCTGAGTTTCGAACCAGACCACCACTCTTGAAGGAACCATCAACATTCACTTTGGAAGGTGTGGAAGGGAAGGACCCCAATAGATATTCATCTCCCTATTTCCGGCCTCAACATATATAAACCGGAACAACTTTAGCATTTTCCTCCGCTATAACTTCTATATAGCTGGATACTAACTGTCAAATAGCTTTCTCAATATCCAATTCACTAGAGAGAAAACCAAACAATTTCAATCCCATCGTGCAGAATTCATTCTGATAGATAATGTGACATTCTTAGATTATCTTTAAAATATATTTAGAAAAGTTTCTTAAAAGGCTTATCACGTATTCTTGTTTCTCATGTGTTGTACCCATTTAAACAGATAAATTCTTTACTGATTAATTTCCTCAAAATGATGTAAAGGTTAATGAATATAGAAGATTTCATATGCCTGTATGGTTGTTAATTAGTTTAATGTATGTTTAAGTTTGTATTTGCCTTGGTATTGCCTTTGTTATTAATGCTTTGGGAGATACTTAAATAACCAAAGTTTTAGTCAGTTACGGAAAGTTGTGAAAAGACTATGCATTATGCGCAGAAACCAAAGATTATATATTGAACTAATAAACTTCACGTCATTGATTATTTTGATTTTGCAAATTGTCTTAATGACCAAAGATCTACTTCAAATTTTATTTTCATGATTGTATAAGGGGTTATTTTTTTTGGAAGAGTCAAATAAATTTTTACAACTATTTCTACCATGGTAGTAAACTATATTATTTGTTTTAAATATCTTGTCACAAAGAACATATTGACAAATTTCTTAATCAAAGGTTTAAGTGTTGAAGCTTTTTAGAAATATGTAGGTAAAATGAGTTAAATTTTTACTTGGTGGGAGTTTAATATTATATATTTTTCTTCTTTTCATTCTTAAGAAATATGTATCAGATGATATAACTTTTATATCTCTTATAACATTTTCAAATGCTTAAACTATTTTTTAATTTATATTTCTCTTAATAAATTATATTTTTTATATTTATTAATTTTCATGTGTGAAATGAGAGAATTTAACACGTTGGATATTAGATGTTTTTAGTTTTACACTCAAGTCCTATTACTACACACAAAAAAAAAATCCATATCAAATGCTATTTATATAATGTTAAAGGTTGCATTTTTTACCTAGTTGATTCACATGTGTTTTGAACATAATTATTATTTTGGTCTTAATGATTCTTATATTTTAATAGTTGAATAATGTTATTTAAGTAAGACAATATTAATTTATTTAAATTATGTAAGTTAGCATTAATCAATAATTGAAATATGGTTCAAATAGATATTTATTACTCATGGAATTATTAATTATATTAATATATTTTCAATTATAAATATTATAATTTGAATTTTATTTCAAGTGTGACATCGCAATAGGTTGAGTCATTTATTGTAAAGCTTCCAAGTTAGAAAACTATATTTTTACTAAATAGTTTTACGTACGGGAACAATTACTCTATAAAAAAGTGGACAATTTACGTTTACACAGTAACTCTTGTTTTCTCATCAATTGATCTACATTAGGTACGTGGTCTTAATCTTTCTTTCCACTATTGATATTAATATGCATGATTTGGATGCTCTTGTATTACTTTAGGTTGATGCCACACTTTAAATTTTAATATTAATTATGAAACTTCTAAGACCAGGTTTGACATAATCTATTC
The DNA here is from genome assembly GCA_025330945.1 of Mucuna pruriens. Classification (NCBI taxonomy): domain Eukaryota; kingdom Viridiplantae; phylum Streptophyta; class Magnoliopsida; order Fabales; family Fabaceae; genus Mucuna; species Mucuna pruriens. The sequence continues at coordinate 5,256,443 of JAENHJ010000529.1, forward strand.
GAAAATTTCTAGATAATCCTGTTGTCTTTCTTTGTTTCATCTCCTTGTTCGAAGGATAATTTCAATCAACATTAGAATAAGATAACATATTGAATTAATTACAAGGGACGAATTGAAATAAAAGAAACACCGTTCATGTCGTCGTACCTGCCGATTGTTGATTACCAATAAATTTAATATATTGATATGCTTTATTTAATGTTATGATATTTGTAAACGTGAATCATGCGAGTGAAAACTCGTGCTGCATTATTAGAAAAATGATGATGCCCACTGAACATATTTTATGCTTGCTTATTCCTCTGGTTCATCATACCATAAAATTTCCAGCATTTTTTTAACCCTAATGCTTTTGGTTTGCGGCTTGATTACTCAGTAAATACATATTTAATATAGTATCAATCTTCTCTTTTTAATGCACGCATGATGTGACTACTCATCCTCTATCATAAATTACAATCACTATATTGAATGGGAAGGTTTTTTTTTTAATTATTATTATTTAATGATAATTTTTTAATTATTTTTATTTAACAGAATATTTTAAAGATTTTTAATTTTATTTTATCAATTTTAATACTTTGAGTTCTAAATTAAAATTTAATATTATTTTAAAAATTATCAATAATTAAAATAATATTACACTACTAAAAAATTTAAAATTTACTACAAAATAATTATGTGACTAATATTAAAATCAATAATTATTTTGTAGTTAGTTTTTAGTAAAAATAATTGGTTACAAAATTATAATATTGATAGTGACATGAAATAAGTAGTAAATTAGTTAAGAAAATAATTTTAATTAATTTGTAGTAAATTTTTAAAATTTGTAGTTATTTTTTAACTAATTTGTAGTAATAAGAAGTATAAATTAATATAACTTAAATTTAGTTAGAAAAAATAATATTTTAGTTAATTAATAGTTAATTAGGTAGTATTTAGCTACTATGGTAACTAAAATTAGTAGTAAAATAAAAAATCTTGTAATATTATATCACAGTATAAAATATTTTAATCATGATATAATTAACATATTTAAAAAATATTAATTTATTATAATTTCTAGTTATTCTTTCTCTATATATTATAATAACTATCAATGAGATCGTTTTGAAGTGTTATTTTTTAATAAAAATATTTTAAACTCTTTTTCAGATTATTTTATAAATTTACGATATTAGTTTATATATTAAAAAATATTTATGATTTTTAATTATAATATAATTTTTATATATTTATAAATATTTATTTATTATAAATTTAAATATATAAAATAAATAATTATTTTATATACATAGTCAAACCTACCTTCTCAAATAATATAATATTATATTGTGATTTTTTATCGTTTTTAACTGGTCTAACTTTATTAAGAGATTATTCATTTAGAGTGTTTTTTATTATTTTTTTAATATATATACATAAACATTGTCTCAACGTTGCTTTTTAAACACGTGTCTTCATGAGCAGATAATTTAAACTACTTGTTAATTCATGATAGAGACGCAATTACTACAGTTACAGCCTTAATGGACTATATTTTTATTAATCTTTTGGGTTTCATTTGTCGTTGTGTTAGTTAATAAATTTCATAATTTACTATTTTAAAAGCCTTTTGGGTTTGATGATTTGATGTCACCAGAAAATTTATATTAGATAAATTGAAGCATTCAAAACGTGCCCAACACCCCAAGCATCTCTGTGGGAATGAAGGATTCACAAAGAAGATCACTCATTCGTGGCCCAGCTTGATTTACAACACATGAGTGTTTTCCTTTAAATTGGGTCTCGTTAAGAAGCCCATTTATTTAATGGGCCAGCTTGATCGGGCTTAACAAAAGATAAAGTGTGAATCAAGCGTATTCCTTTTCGTTGTATGGGCGGGCCTGTAATGTATAAGTCGAATAAAATGTTAATGTTAATACTTAATATTCAATTTTTTGGGAGTGAAAAAATTATGAATGACTCTTTAGTATAGAATTTGTTCATAATATTTTCATCTTTTGTGTAACAAACTGAACTTTTGAAGTTTGTGAGTGTCTCAATCAGGAATTTGTAGTATTGTTGTAGCATGGCTCTGTTTTAATTCTCCTCCACCGCACTTTGTAAAGAAATTGTATTTTAATAATTTTCTACTTCACATAAGCATGACAGAGATGTTGCAGCCTACCCCCCTACTTTCTTTTTCGAAAAATAAAACCATTTATCTTAGAAGCATGCAATACACATGAAAAAAAAAAAAGAATATTTAAAAGGCATTGGTGTGAAGTTTAGCTAGGGAAGGTTTATTTTATGAGGCCGAATTGGGATGTAAAGCCAATTCACATCAATACCAAACTTTTTATATCGTGAAATGATTAAAAAAATATGATATATATAATTTTTAAATTTTTTATTAAAAAAATTAATAAATTTTGTCATATATATATATTAATTTATAATTAAATAATAGTAACAAATATTTTACACTATCGGAAATATAATATTTCCTTATTATTTAAAAAAGACTTTTTTTTTAATTATTGTGACACTAAATAATAGACTATCGCTAAATCTTACAAATCGATTAAGATAGTAGAACTGTAGCGTGTGTATACGTTATGTTACCTTTTTTTTCTTTCTCAAAAATAAAAGATAAACCTGTGAGATGTTCTATCTTCACACCCGGAATGTTTAGGGTTATATGAGTTGGAATTTAGGGTAAAATTAAATTTAAATTGATAATATATAGTTTGGTTTATTTGATTCCAGCTTTGATAATATTTTCGTCAATACGAATTAAACTAGTATGATTAAAATCAAGTTACTTTAGTTTGAATTATTGGATTAGGATAGAAAATAAATTATTGTTATTTTAATTAATTGTATAGTTTATATATAAATATTTAACTTTATTTTAATGCAAGGTCAAATATTTCATATTTTTAATAACTAATTATTTACTTTATTTGATATTTAAAATTTTCTACTGTTATCATTTTACATATATAATTAATTTTTCGATAAAAATATAATAAAAAATTACATAATAAATGTGATCAAATTAAAAAACATGATAATACTAAATAAGATTGTAAGAAAATCAAAATAAATGAGAAATAAAAAAAAGAAAAGAGTCAAATAAAAGTTTAACTTCTAAAGTCTAAAATATGATAATCTAAAAGTTAAAAGAAGTTCACCGAGTAATCGGATTAGTTTGAGTAATATATATATATATATATATATATATATATTATAATTAATTTAGTTTAAATTTAAAATAAAAATTAATTAATTAAATAATATTATTTTAAATCTAAATCAAATAAATCATCTACATATTACATTAAACTTATATGTAATATTTTGTGATGAGAAATATTGTGAGTTGTATTTTTATTTATATCTATGACAAGTATTTTATACAAAGGTACATCATTGTCTTTAAGTAACTTATTTGTATTATATCAAAATTATCTTTTCAAAAATTTATACATGCAAAGTAAATTTTGAAAATAAGTATTAATTTCCGAAAAGATAGGTCTAGTATTTTTTTTTATTATAATTTTATTTTTTTATTTTTCATAAATTAATATCTAATATGTCATGTATAAAAAAAAAACTTTGAAATCTTTAATAGCATTTTAGTGTTTAGTTTACTATCTTGTGCCAGTTAATATATAAGGAAGTTTAAGAAGAAAAATGTTAATGAAAGAATTGGAGAATTACGATGATAAAAACCATAGAAAGTTAATAAAAAAAACAATGTCATATCTGAAAGAGAAGTTCAAAATAATAAAGGAGTTTATGAATAAGTAGGTTTTTAAAAAACAAGAACAAATGTATAATCATTTAAAAAAATTAATAAAAAATAAAGACATTTAAGTAAAATTATATAAACAAAATATAATTAGTAAATTTGAGAGGTATAAATAACAAAAACTCAATCAATGTTGGGGTAGCTTGTAAAATGGGTCTGGGCCTAACTTGTCAGTCCAACTCTGAACAAGAACAGTTGCAAATATATTTTCCTGGCATTGACCCAAAAATATATGTATTTATCACCTCCACTGTTGAATGACCCGGAGCGATGTAAATGGGCTTGGGCTACAATTCATCTAACTTAGGAACCAATGTTTGTCACAACAAACTAAATTTATAATGAATTTATTATCACAATTATAGATGACTATTATAGATAACAATAATATTTTTAAATATTAGCAGCACGAAGAAAAGGAATTAAGACACAGGTTCTATTAGTGTTTTAGAAACACAATTCACAAGATAACATTTATGATCTATCAGCTATACACACAATAATTACAATTCTTAAAAACTTGATCGACACAGTGAACTCTATATTGTTGTTCGCGTTTTCAAACGACTAAAGATTGAAAACACGCATTAAAAAGCCATCGAAATATGAATATTTATAAATTTGATTCATAATTGATATGATGTAAACAAATAGAATATGTTATCGTATTGTTAGAAATAGAATAGTTTTAATGAATTATTATAGACTTATTTTAGGTTTTAACTAAAATATTTAATAGATAGGGAGTGCGGTTGAGCGAACACATCGAGGGTAGTAGTAAAAAGGTTCAGTGGCTTTAATTGCAGCCACACATCGTACCAACAACCATTGCAACCGCCATTAATGGGTCCAACTGGGTCGCTGGGAAGTCATATATAGATTTGACTTACCCTTTTCAAGACCAAATACTCTAAAACTATCCCTTTTTTTTCTTTTTCTTTTCAAGTGCTTAACTAGATAGTTTAGGCTTCTTTGTATTCATACACTGCAAATAAATTAAACAACTTGTTACCAGAATTTGTGGTAAAAATTATTCTTTCCTCATGAATTATGGAGTCACAAAAATATTAGTAACGTTTTTTTTTTTTTTTTAAATTGTATTGAAATTATTCCTTACCAATTTTAGTTTTTCTTGTAATGTTAGTAGAATGAAATTATAAGCATTTTTAGTTTGGATTTTTAAAATTATAATAGAATGGAATCAAATATGATAGAATAAAATTATGTTCTACTGTATTCAAGATTTTATTTTTCTCTTTTTTTTTATAAGTGAGACAGGTTTTATTATTATATTTTATTTTAGGGAATATTTTTGAGATATGTACGTAAAAAAAAGTAACAAGTGAGAAATAGAGATAATTATGTAGGATATTATATATAATAGAGATTATTTGATATTATAAGAAAAGAGCTGCACTTATTTTTCCTCCAATTTGAAGGTAAAAACTGAAATTAGGATAATTTTATTACTATATTTAATTTATTAAATTATATTTTAGTCTCTTAAAACCTAAACTCTCTCTAACCTGTCATCGCTATAGTTGATTTGTTTGTGACTTCCTTCATTTGCTACGTTTCAGTTTGAGTTTTGGAAGTGGGTGCTGGGTGTGCATTACAAAGTGGTAGATATTGTACGTGCTCAATCTCATAAAGAGGTAGTAGATATCGTGCTCGTATTATTGATGGTGAAGATGAAGAACAATAAGCACTATGTGTACAACAACAAATAGAAGAAATAAGGGAACAAAAACGTTGTTTATATTAATAATTATATTGGTTTCAGTAATATTTAAGGTAATGACATTTTTATAATACCACGATACACATTTTAGATAAGTCGCTAATGTCTAAAATGTTGATATCTTTTATAGTTTTTGAAAATCTTGACTAATCTTTTTTTACTAGTGAAACTATGACACCTGTGCATGAAATTCATCACACGTAAATGAAAAGTTACAAACCCTGTTCATGGGATGTTGTAAAATTGATGTTTTAAATTTCGATAATGGTTATAATTGTTATTGTGTTATGATGCTTGAAATTGTTGAAAATTAAAGATAAATGTAATTGTAATCACTATTGCAATTCAGCTGCTATGAAACTATATATTAGTGGGTATTTTTTTTATAATCAAACATTTTTTATATTAATAAAAAAACTTTATAACGGTTTTTGAACTATTAAAGTAGCATGTGATATGGTTTGTGATATGTGAATAAACATTTTACCTGGTTTGTTTTAAAATGATTTAGAAAATATTTTTTATATCAATTGCATAAAAAATATATACAAGTACTTTTTAGATATATTTTTTTAATTTTTTATATAACCAAAGTAGAATATTGACTTTTTTTTTTCGAATTTAAAAATTTTTCATAACTTTCTAAATTTATTGTATTAAAAACCAATTTAGAAAGGTACTCTCTACGTTGATTACTATCGTATCTAATATAAAAAAATTCATTAATTTTTTATTTATTTCAGTAATGTAATTATGTTTTTGCTACTGCTCTAATTTTTACGCTCTCGTTTTTGTAGTTCCAAGACGTCCCTTAAAAAAGAATAATTAAATGAAGTACTCTTAATATTTTCTTAATATAAGTATGACTTCAATTTATATATATTTTATTATATCTCTCATTTTTATTTTTCTAAATCATCCACTCACAATTTTTATTTTATTATGCATTCTGTTCTTTATGAATTTGTTTATTTTTCATAAAAACCCTACTCTTGTGATTCTCTCTTGTTATGTTATGTATCACTTGTAATATTTTTAAACTCTAACTTTATTGGTTTTTTTTAGATAGTGTATAGATGAATGTTTGAAGGATTCGAATAATGTATTTGAAGGAATAATATCAATGTATTTGAAAGAAACAATTCAAACAGGAATAGTAAAAAAATATACATATAAAATTTCTTTTTTTTATTATTATTATTACACAATCCGCATGCAAAAAAAAATTATTTACATTTTTATTTATTATCCTATTATAGATTTAAATTTTTTTTATTTTGTTAATAATTAATTTATGTTGAAAAACTTAATCAATCACGATCAGAAGAATCTCTGTCGTAAGTCACTTTTTTTAATCTACAAAGTTTAAATCGAATATCTTGCTTAAAGAATAGTTTTTTTTAAATAAAAAAAATACTCATTCTATTATTACAAAAATACTACCACCAGACATACTAAATTAGTTTTTAAAAAATTGATGTAAATTTCATATGTTAAAAGCGTTTGTACTTTTTTTTACTAACGCTAGTTTCTTAATATGTTACAATCCTCTATTAAAACGCAACCTTATTGAAATTGATAACTGAGTCTGTCTGTAATTAATTAATGGAATGCTTAGAGAGTTAATTAGTTACGAGCTGAGATCATATAAGGTGTCAGATTGCTTGATTTTGCCCTAATTTTTATATTAATTGAAACCAATGGATGGCAATGAAACACCAAGTTTTGGGTAGTCTTGCACAATTTGCCTCTCATATTATTAGTTTTTTTTCATTTTGAAAGTTTGTTTAGGTCAATGAGGCAGTTGGTGATTAAGAAATGATACCAACTAAACTGTGGAATGGATTGATTGTCTGAGCCATGTCGTAGAGTTAAAGGATATCATATTCTATTTAAATAGTCACATTTGATAACCAACTGGATTTGCTAGTATAAACTATAAACTTGAGCGCAGACCATTTTTCCAATATAATTGAAACGATAAAATCATAAAAAACAAATTGATCAGTATTCAATGTTAATATAAAATTATCTGATGATATATAGTATCTACCAATCTTTTTCATATATAATTATTCATATGCTTTCTCTTAATAACTTAAATTACATGAAGTCTTTATCACCATTTAACCTAAAACTGCTTTAAGAATTTAATTGATCTAAACTTTGATCCACATTATCTCTGTTTCTAATTAACAAATAAATTTTAACATAAAATACATATAAACTATCTTTTGCATATAATTATGATTACGATTGGTTTTGATTAATTAATTAATATTGAATGCATTATGTTTTGCTTAAAATATAAATATAACTTTTTAAAATAAATACTGTTTTTAATGAGTTAATATAAATATGCAGTGAATATAAATTTAATAAATAAAATTATTCTGTCAATTATAAATTAATCTGACTCCTAATTGTTTGATTAAATTTATTTCTACGTCATGTATTTAGCTTTAAAATAATTTTTTTACAAAATTAATTAATTACCAAATTTATTTTAAGATTTATTCTATATATGTATATGTATATATGTATTGATTTACATGATTTTACAAAAATGTAAGTATTAAGGGAAAATTCTGGTAATTTTTAATATATACAACATGCTATTGGAATCAGATAGAATTTTCCGTGAAATGTTAGAAATAAATATGGATTTTAACTTGTGGTCATGTTCAACAAATGTTAAAGTATAAAAATGAAAATACAGAAATAAAATTAAACTAAAAGAGTTTTAGTTTTTTGCATACAAAATTAATTAGTATTAAGTTAATTTACTTATATGTATATTTTATATTAAATTATAAAAATGAAAATACAGAAATAAAATTAAACTAAAAGCGTTTTAATTTTTTGCATAAAAATTAATTAGTATTAGGTTAATTTACTTATACGTATATTTTTTTATTAACGAAACTATAGTATGGTATACTATGATTAAAATTTAGTCCCAGTAATGCTTTTTAAAGAGATGTGTAATGATAACATTTATTGTACATATTTTACGAGTAAAAATAATACAAATATACAAGGTGTTCGAATTTTTAGTAGTGTTTACAAAAAAAAAATTGTTAAAAAATACAATTTATTTTTGAGTGTTAATATATCCTTAAAAAAAATTAAAAATCTTATAACCAATTAAAAACATATTTTATAATTATGTAGTTAAAAAAGCAAAAAATAAGAGTGATTAAAAGAATCAATAACAATATATATATATACAATAGAGCAAGGAAATTTCAAATTTGTAGATTTTTTTTTTAAACACAATAAGTTTAATCTCTTTTCATTAGATTCATTCCTTTAAAAAAAAAAAAAAGTGGTGCTTAGGGTAGGTAAAAAATAAGTCCGAATAACTAGTGATTTACCAAAATATATATTCAATTGATACTGTCGCTAATATTTTGCGAATCTGAGCTTTTATCATTACATTCTACATTTCTACTACAAGGCTTTCTTTGATTTTTCTTTTAAAAAAATAAAACGCCATGCTTTTTTATTTGAAAATTACTAATAACGGCAACAAAAGTTACAAAGGACATTAATATAAAAATAAAGTAGCTAAAGACAAAACAAAAACTCCACACGCGAAACTATCCCACGCATCACTGAACACTGAACACAACACCACCGTTTCCCACACACCCAAACCAACGTTTCTGATCACATCACACCCATCTTGAATAGGTACAACTAGTTCGGTCTGCCTATTAATTTAACTTTCAAATATTATTACAATCTTAAAAAGTTAAACAAAAAAATGTCTGCATAAATTAGAGTAAAGAATAACTTTGATTCTTAAAATTAAAATATCACGTCACCTTAGATCCTTAATTGAAAGAAAGTTTAAAATATAAATTAAAAATTACTAGTCTAAAATGAAAATATTAAAAGATTATGTGACATTAGGTCCTTAATCAAAAGAAATTTAAAAAAAGTATAACTAAAATAAAAATAATAATATATATTTATAAACTAAAATAATATTAAGTAGTTAAGATTAAAAATTTATTTAATATTTAAAATTTTAAATTTATTTTATACTAATGCTTCTAAATTTATAAACCAGAATAATAATTTATTCCATAAATTACAATTTGCTAAATTAAATAACAGGTAAAAATAAAACATAGAGATATCTGATGTTAGCTACCAGTCCAAATCAGGCGAAATTGTCATCAGATCCATTGATTGAATGATTTTATTTTTAATTTAAGGGCACATATATAGAAAGTAATTGTAGGATTATTAGGAGCCGTAGCAAAATTATATATTTAGGAATTGAAGTGGATAAAAATCTGACGTTGGGGTAACAGAAAAATCAAGGGTGGAGCGCGAAGCAGGTTATAAGAACCCCCGAAGCTTATGCAACAGTGACACTCACACACACGGCTTTCTCTGTTTGTTAACAGACGTTGTCCATGCTTTCTCGGTGTCTGTCTCTGTCGCCCACTGTCTCTCTTTCTCTCTCTAAACCCTTTTCTCTCACTACCTGACTCAAATTCCCTGATTTTATCGTATTCTCATCAGACCAGATTCGTCCTACTTCCCGCCGCGTGAGGCCTCCGATGTGCTGACGTGGACATGGGCCAGTGCTACGGCAAGACCAATCTCACGCCGGAAAATGACGCCACCGCACCCACCGCCGTGTTCGCCGGATCCGGCGACGTCCCGCCCTCTCCGCTTCCGGCCAAGGACACGCCGGCGCGGTCCAGCCCCTGGCCGAGTCCCTACCCTCACGGCGGTGGGGTGACGCCGTCGCCGGCGAGGGGCACGCCGAGGAGGTTTTTCCGGCGGCCTTTTCCGCCGCCTTCGCCGGCGAAGCACATAAGGGCGTCGCTGGCGAAGCGGCTGGGGCATGCGAAGGCGCCGAAGGAGGGGCCGATCCCGGAGGAGGAAGCGGCGGCGGCGGCGGCGGAGCAGTCGCTGGACAAGAGCTTTGGGTATGGTAAGAATTTTGGGGCAAAATATGAAATTGGGAAAGAAGTGGGGCGAGGGCATTTTGGTCATACTTGCTATGCTAAGGGGAAGAAGGGTGAACTCAAAGACCAACCAGTTGCAGTTAAAATCATTTCCAAGGCTAAGGTACAATTAGTCAATTACAATCCAATGTCTTTTTTTTTTTTTTTTGTCATTGTATTGTATGGTCTTGTTTGTTGTTATTTTGGACTGTTATGAATTATGATGGTATTTGGATTTGGACGACTTGTGTTTGATCTTTGTTGCTTGATTCAATGCTGCGAGATTCTGTAAGTGGGACTAGGGCATGATTGTGAAGTTGTCTGACAGGGAGAGTTTTCTGACGGATTGGGGTTCTGAGATTTGTAGTTTGTACTGGGAAATGGTACCCGACAAATACATGGTTCTGGGACATTGTCGTGTTTTCTTTGTTTGTAGCTTCACTTCAAGGTTTTAACTGTGGTCAGAGTCATCTGGGGTTTCTTTTGAACTTTTTTATGCTGCCCGTGAAAGAGCTGTAAAATTTAAAAGAAAAATTAGATGTAATTGGAATTGACATGACATTTGACTTGGTTTGACCTTGCCAACTGGTTTTTAATAGAAATCAAGGCATTTCATAACCTGCCTGGCTCAACTGAACCATTGTTTTTTTTTGGTCATTTCATGTGGTAATATATGTAAAATTGGTATTGCAAACCAAGAGTGGTAAAGAAGTGACCTGTTTGTTTGAGTGTCCTGGAATAAGTTGTTTGATAAGAAACACTATCATGTGAATGCATGCAGCTTTGCTGTTATTGCAGTTGAATGAAAGTTTTGGTCATAGTTTTTTAGGAAAATAAACGGTTGAAATGATTATCCATTTTGATATTATTTGATGCTAACCATTGTGGATACCTTCTAAGCTAAAAAGTTTTGACATGTGTTTGTGGCATGTTACAATACTTAGTTCTATTGGGTAACCACCAAGGTTATTAATGGCGGAAGGCCAAATATTTTGCCATAAAACATGCCATTGCGGCTTATGGAGTGGTCGAAAAATGCCACATTATAGCTTTATGGTGATGGTGCTATAACGGTTATTTAACGACATTCGTAATGACTCAATCATTTTATGATTCTGAGTTTTAGAATCTATGTTTGTAACGTCTAGTCGCACTAAAGTGTTAAAAACACTAGCTCTTTGTCTATTGCTTTACTTAACTTCTGAAATGACGTACTCTCTACATGGACAAGTAGTGTGACACATCATGGAGTTTCTTTTTGTCTCTATTTCAGGTAGGGTTAGTCACTTTGTTGGTGGTTAGCAGTAAGATATGTTGCTGTTTTTTACTATTGTTGATGTGTTTTTTAATGCATATAACATGTATGGAACTGCGTCACCTATCCACATTAATGCAAAAGCAACATAGTAGCATAAGGTGGTTCAACGTTTTTTCACATATGAATGCGGGTCCAAGCACGCAGATAGTGTGTTTGGAACAGTGTTAGATATGCACATCTACCAGGCAAATTCACGTCAAAGAATGAAACAAATGCAGAAGCGACAAACTAAGTGCATATCCAGCTGACCAAACATGAAACCAAACACGTTGATAATCGCAACTTAATGTACAAATCACTGTCGTTGTCTGCATTCCATATAGATAGCATTGTCTCTAGTTCATATATGCTCATTATGCCGCCGCAATATCTTTCTCGTCCCACAATTGTATTTTTCCATTTCTATTTTCATTTTGTACTTTCAAGTTTACTACTTACTACTTCCATGGAAAAAACCACTCTTAGACATGAATTAATATATATTCCTAGATATTTTGTAATAGTCCCTAAAAAACTAGTTCAGCAGACTATATTAAGGGACCTTGGCTGGGGTAAGTTAAAGCAGCTCAGCGACATGCACTAATGTTTTACAGATAATTCTATAATTGTATATATAAGAATGTGATTATCCGAAGTTTAAGGTAGCTTTGTTCACATAAAAGTTATTAACTGCATTGCTTTTAATTTAACATGACCTTTATAGAGTCCATAGTTTCCTCTGATGTGGAAATGACATAAGTATGGAAATTTGTGATCTAAATTTACTGTTCAACAGATGCTTCTGTGTATGATCAATTCTAAATTAGGAGTCTTTTTAGACTTATTCTCATTCCTTATTCCACCCCAAAGAAGAATAGCTTCTGTTGACCAATTTTAAATGTTAAATCCAATTTTTTGCTACTACTAATCGTCAGAAAAATATAAGATCTTGACCTTGTATTTGTTCAGCATCTGCATGATTGTAGGTGATCCAATTAGATACTCTAGAGTTTTAAATAATTATTTAATATAAGTTTGGAGTCCCCTTTTTTTGTCCAAAAAATCCAGAGTTTGCAATTAAAAAAAGGTCACATCACCATATAATTAAATTAATATTCTTCGCACCTGTATTTTTATTACTTTTTTTATACCTTCTCTGGTCTTAACAAAATTTATTCATCAGATGACCACTGCAATAGCAATTGAAGATGTTCGCAGAGAGGTGAAGATATTAAAAGCTCTATCTGGCCATATACATCTCATCAAATATCATGATGCTTTTGAGGATGCCAACAATGTGTACATAGTTATGGAGTATGTCTTTTATCGTTGTATTCAATATCATTTGTATGATTTTCGAAAGAATATTATGGTGTATTTTGATCCATGTAGCCAACCTCACCTAGTGAGAAAAGCTTGGTTGTTCTGTTGTTATTCATTATTATCTGTAAGGAGAATTTGGTGTCAGATTACTAGAGAACTGAATCATCATTGTTATCTTTATGCATTTTGTTAACAAGCAATCACTTTGAACTATGGAAAGGCTTTGTTGGCTATATGCCCATCATTTTGATATCGGGCACCACATTAATTTGCAGTTTCTCACTTTTGGTTCTCATTTCATTCATTCATGCCTTTTCCTTGGTTGAAGGTTTAAACACGTTCAACAGCATGTACATGATAAATTGCTTTGTTTCTAAGTTTCTACACAGCATATATATTCCATTGGTGAATATTTGCTAACTTGTAGTAAATTGTTGGGGGCATGCATCTTAGAATTGTAGCTTCATCATACAGTGACCTTTCCTGGATTTTGCTTCTTACCAGATTGTGTGAAGGTGGAGAGCTTCTTGACAGAATTTTGTCAAGGTTAGCCTTTTATTTTCATTTCTCAGATTTTCAACTTGATATAATCTTCTTATTTAATTGAATAATGCTTACTTCTAAATTAGGGGAGGAAAGTATTCGGAGGAGGATGCCAAGGCTATAGTTTTGCAGATCCTAAGTGTAGTTGCTTTTTGTCATCTTCAAGGTGTTGTGCACCGTGACCTGAAACCTGAGGTTTGTGCTTTAAATCTTTATCTGTATAATAATTTGTTATGATAACATCTAGTTCTGTTTTTAATATCACGAGAATTAATTATATAAGAATAAGAATATCAATAATGTTATTGATTCTTTATTGGAATTTACTTTTACAGAATTTCCTCTTCACTTCAAGAAGTGAAGATGCTGACATGAAGCTTATTGATTTTGGTCTTTCTGACTTCATCCGGCCAGGTAATAATTAGAGTGATTCTCATTCTCAATTTCTTTTTCCTTTTCCTTGCAAAGGAACTCCCTTGTTAATATTCTTAGAATTTGGGCTTAGGGCCTAACTCAACCTCATAAAACCAATTTGTAAGGAGAGGACTGCCGGAGCTTTATAAGTTCTATTTAAACCATTGATGTGGAATTAAACCATTGCACTTGAGGCTGCAATTAAGGCATTCCCTAAAGACGCCGCAACTAAGGTGGGCTAATTAAGGCAGCTTTCTAGCAAATATATTAAAAGTATTGAATAGACAGCTGGCTACTTGCACTTCATTGATGCTGCTCACCTTTGCATAATGCTCATTAGTGACATCTTGTTGATTGTTGGAGCTATAGCAGTTTTCAGTGATAATGCATTTAACCATGTTATTTTATCTGCTGTCTTGAAAATATACACGGGATTTTACAGCTCATCATTTTCAGTGTCATTTGGCTGGGTTCTAATTGTCATCCATCCACTAGTCGAATACATTTTAAAACCAACAGTAGAGGTTGAAGAAATCAGCTTGGTTTCTGTGAATGAATGTGGCACTAGATAGTGCATTTCTGTCTCAGTAATCTGTCATGTACTGAGAACCCCAAGACTGCATCCTTTCATTCATTCTCGGTTGGATATTTGTGGATTTAAGGCTTTCCCTCTTAATTTTGCCCTTCATGTGTGTTGATTGATATACAGATGAACGGCTGAATGACATTGTTGGGAGTGCATATTATGTTGCACCTGAGGTCCTTCACAGGTCATATAGTCTGGAAGCAGATATATGGAGTATTGGTGTTATTACCTATATTTTATTATGTGGAAGTCGACCTTTCTGGGCACGAACCGAATCTGGAATTTTTCGTGCAGTGCTTAGAGCTGATCCTAACTTTGATGATTTACCTTGGCCTACTGCCTCTGCAGAGGCCAAGGACTTTGTAAAACGGCTCCTAAACAAGGACTACAGGAAAAGAATGACAGCTGTCCAAGCTCTAAGTAAGTTCAACTCTCTAATGCTCCATTTTTAATCTTCATGAGATTGTTATGTGTTAACTAACGAAAGAATTTTACGTCTGGGCATAAGTATTGAGCATTGAACTATTACATCCATCTTGCTGGTTGTGGAATTTCACGCCTGGAGTTTATGTTATGGTAGACCACAAAATAGTAACTCACTTCAATTGTGGTTGCCTATATAATCTTTATAGGTTTCATTTCATCCTGGAGTAACATTACACTCCCTACCTTTTGACTGAAGGACACTTAACTTTTTCCAATTACTAATGAATTTACATAATGGTACTGACAATGTTTTTGTAAATTGAATCTATGAAACTAATTACTATGTACTTCTGTAAATGCAGCTCATCCTTGGTTGAGGGATGACAGTCGCCCCATCCCTTTAGATATATTAGTTTATAAACTAGTGAAGGCTTATCTTCATGCAACACCATTCAAACGTGCAGCCGTGAAGGTATTATTTAGTTCATTTCCTTGAATATGCTTATGCTGAGTTTAACTTTCAGTATCTTCCTTAGTCTTGTTAATCCTTACTAGTTACTACTTACTACTATCTCTTGCACATGTCTGCACTGAATATATGCATTTTTATGGCATATTTTTTTTTCTATACTTTTATTATGCAATTCTTCATCCTTTCCTGAACTGATATCCCTTGCATTTTCCTTAATGCTTTTTTCCTCATTATGAATAGATTCATCATGATGTTTCATTGTGTGGTGTGAGCCATCTTAATATGCCTCTTTAAAAATATGAAAAAGAAAATCTGTTCTGTTTAAGGTCTATTATGAATTGTGATGTTGGTAAATCTAATGCTTTTTGGGAAACTCTAGATGCGTTCCTATTTATTCAACATACAATGTCATCAATGGACTTCTTTTCAAGGAACATTGTTTAGCATATTTTTTTAGAAGTTTTAAAATTGGATTATTGTCTATTGAATATCTTTCTGTGCTGGATTTTAACTATCTTTTTGGCTTCTCTTGTCTAGGCCCTTTCAAAAGCCTTGCCAGAGGATGAATTGCCCTACCTTAGGGCACAATTCAGATTGTTGGAACCAAATAGCGACGGGCACATCTCCCTTGACAATTTCAAAATGGTTTTCTATTGCTTCACTAATAAAATCCTTCAGTATTTATTTATATGGTTGATAAAGTGAAGTTTTTCTTCATGCATGTGAATATTAGAAAACTGTCATTTTCACAAGCACAACTTTCTTTTTTGTCTTGTTCATATTTGTGTGGATACGGGTGTGCTTATCCTTTCTTTACAAAACCATTAATCTCCATGATTCAGCTTCAAAGTGAACTTTGCAGGCTCTTGTACGCCATGCAACTGATGCCATGAGGGAGTCAAGGGTTCTTGATATCATAAATGCGGTGAGGCATTATTCATGTATTGAGAAAATATCTTTGGCATGTTGGACCTGACATGCCAGCATATTTTCCAGATAATTTCATGGCTATGCATTTTTCAAATTTTGATTCGAGTGGTAGTGGTCTTGCTACATTTCAGGAAATTTTCTCTTGAAAATATATATGGCACAATAGATTGGTGATCTACTACTGCATTTGCTGCATTGTTTGTTAGTTCCTACATGTACTGTTTTGATAATTTGACCCTAGTGCTGATTGCATAGTTATATCTATGTGCAAACTCGTTTTACATGGGAAATGGTTGTGGACCTGGTTAAATGTTTCCACATTAAAATTACTTTTGTATTGAGTACATATATCCACTAGACTTCTGCTTCCTAACTTGTTAAGACATCCTGCATTGGCTAGGAACATTGCTAGAATACACTGTATTAGACTTTGACAATTCTTTCCCCTAGAGTTAACTTTTGAGGTCGAGTTAAACTCTATAATATGGTATTAAAGTATAGCCTATCTAGTCTTGATATTGGAACACCCCTCCCAGTTAATTTTTGGGATTGAGTTAGTTCTAGTCCATTTATAATATAATGAAGTTCGTACTATTTCCCTGTCTTGACCAAATATCTTATTTTTCTTGCTTGAATGATTGTATAGATGGAGCCACTTGCCTATAGAAAGATGGACTTTGAAGAATTTTGTGCAGCTGCAATTAGCACATATCAATTGGAGGCACTTGATAGGTGGGAAGATATTGCCTCAACTGCTTTTGAACATTTTGAGAGAGAGGGCAATCGTCTGATATCGGTTGAAGAAATAGCCAGAGTAATTGCTGTTTTTTTTGCTTCCTTTTTCTAATACACAATCAACTCTACCATATATGACTTGATATGATATATAATTTTGTTATTATTGTTATCTATGTATGTTGTTCAATATTTTTTTCTTTATGGCCACAGGAGTTGAATGTTGGGCCTTCAGCTTATTCAATTCTCAAAGATTGGATTCGAAACACTGATGGAAAGCTTAGTTTACTTGGATATACAAAATTTTTGCATGGTGTGACTCTCCGTAGTTCCAACCCAAGACACCGGTAGTCTTGGGCCCTTTGACATATAGTTTCAAGATGCGGGAAAAAAAAATAGAGATTTAGAGATTTTTTGTGGAATTATTTTCATTTCTTTCATGGTGGGGGAAAAAAGAATTTGTATAAATGATGTGTTAGCAAGTGAGTACAGGGAATGTTGAGTCAATCTATTTCGCAAATGATTGTTCCTATGGGTCTGACTGATCCCATGAATGTTCATTAATTTGTGAATGCTTTAAAAGATTACATATAGTCAAAATTAAAGCAATTTGTATCCAAATTGGACTTTTGCTCATTATTAGTTCTCAAAAAAAGAAAAAAACTATACTTCTGTAACATTGTGTGACATTTTATTTTATTTTGTTGTGGGTTCAATGAGAATTTGTTTCAATGCGTTATTCTCACAATGGTACAGGTCAAAAGTACTATCTACAATTTTACACTGTGAAGACTCTGTTTATTGTTGGTCTTACTGGATCTGTCAATTTGACCTTTTAAGTCTATGGGTTAATGACTCAATTCATCTCACTCATTATAATAAATTAATAGTTGTATATTTATTTAACCCACTATAAGGGGCTTAAAAATCTCTCAATTTACACAGCCTCCAAATAAAGGAGGTAAGGGATAGGGCTGAAGGGGCTAGCCCATAAAGAAAGAAATGCAGTGTGTTAAGTTAAGCCCTATCACTGCATCTATCTAATTATAAACATTGGTGTATCTTTGTGAAGTTCAGATTAAGAACCACAATGCAATTTCTTGTAACCTTAAATAACTAACTTCTAAATTTTCAAAAATAATAAATCAAATATTAAAATAGTTTAATTAATCATTTAGTTTTTATGTTTGCATTTTTTGACAGTTTTACCTGGCTAGAATATCAACTAAAAACAAAGATTAAAATATAAAAGTATTACACAGATAAAAATTTAAATGTGGAATTTTTAAATATAAGACAAATAAAATTTTAACGTAAGAATCAAATAAATAATTAAACCTTAAAAATTACTTTTACCTGTTAGAATCAGTGGATAGTGGTGGAATATATATTAGATGATCCACCTTGCAAAAAAAAACCCTGGTCCAATCAAAAGCCAAACTTTTACCCTAACATTTGTTTTAGTCTCCTCATACTGACTGTGTACTTTTTTATTTGTCACTTTTGAAAAGTAATTTTTTTATTTATCTCTTATTTTAAAATTTTAAAATTATATTAATTATTTTTTCAATTATAATTTGGTTAAAAAAATAGAAATAATATAAAATGTCAAATTAATAAATAAATTACTAAAAATATAATAAAAATTGTAAATATTTTAATATAAATATAAAAAAAAACTATTTTCTTCAATTTATATGTTATATAACTTTAAAGGATTGATAAAATAAAACAGGATGAAAAGGGAAATTGCACAACCAACATTGATCACTTGATTTTTAATATACGAGTATTTAATTTAGTGATATTTCCCTTTTCATTTATATTGTTATACTGTTAATGAATACTAAAAATAAGAAAATTTTCAATATAAAAAAATACTGGTTAACTATTCATTTATTCTCTAGAATTGTCTTTAATTGCAGTTTTAGTCTTTATATAAAAAAAAATTATAAATTTTAGTTTCTACACAATTTTTTATAACAATTTATCATCATAGAAAGTTTTTACACCGTCAGAAAAAATTTCAGAACTTTTATAAATATATAAGGACTAAAACTTACAATTTCATTAACAAATTAACAAATGTGTTAAGAACTTCTATACAAATGTGTTAAGAATTTTCATTAACAAATTAACATTTTTTTTAAAGTGAGTTGAGTCAAAAGCTCACCCTAACCTACTTGATCCTGCAGATTTTTTGACACTGAACTATTTATACACATGAATTTTATAGCCCTTAGGACTTTTTGGCCCTAACCCAGATGAGTCAGGAGGTCTGAAATGGTTGCCAAACAAGGATGTAAACGAATCATGTTCATCCCTGATAGACACGCTCTAGACTTTATCCAGTGCTACTATAATTGCTAAGCTTGTTAAAAACATTTGGATTTTGAAGTACTGAACCCAGTTGCAACAAAGTGAACCAACCATAGCAACTTATAGTGGCTACTTTTGTTTGTTATAGTGATTGAAAATTCTGCATGAGAAAGTCATTTCTGCTTCAACTGCAGCCTCCATCACAACAAAAAGAAGATAACTACTTCCTTTATGTTATCTCCTCAACCTATATGCCATTTTCATGCTGGTCCCATTGGCCTCACCCAAGAGACTATTAACTTTTCCAGAACCATTAGTGGCACATATAAGCCAAAAAAAGAAGAAAAATAATAAAGTTGGTGTCTAAACTAAAGTTCCAATTTGACCAATAAAAGCATGCTACACTTGGATTATGTGGAAACAATTACTCATTACTCATATCTATAAAGCTAGGTTCATAGCACAACTAACTGCCGGCAATGGAGCACTCATATTTCTAGATGTGGAAGGAAAGTTTTAAGATCATGTTTTGACCTCTAGCTTGTTAATTTGGATTGGTGTTGAATCATGTTCTGGGTTGCACAACATTAGAATGTTTGGATAGCTTTCTGACTTTATAAATCAATTTTGCGGACTAAAATTTATTAGTTATAAATAACTTTGTCGTTGAGGAGAATTTTTTTTTTTTTTTTTTAGTGAAGAGGAAATTAGTTTTAAATAAGAGACTCAATTTAAAAATAAATAAATAATTTTATCATTTAAAAAAATATTTTTAAATATCAATCCTAAATGCAAATTATTTTTTAACATTAATTTTACTAAAATGTAAAGCATTGCATACACACCACAACTCCACAAGTGGTGTCGGCTGCTTTCGTTTTAGTCACGACGCTCATCCAATAATATAAATTAATTTCCGGTCGGTCAGAGGGTCCTATGCCTGAAAATTGTTAAAAAAAAATTAAAAAATAAATCAATTAACCAATAGTAACTCTTTTGCACAAATTGATATATATTATTTTTGTAACCATGGTAATTGATTTCTTTGATTTTTGACAAACAAGTTCCGATTTTTTTTACCAGGCTATGAGACTAATTCAGTAATTCTCGGTTCGAAACTTAATTATAATTAAAGTTTTCCATTCATCTCTAAAAATATATTAAGTGAAGATTAAATTTAAATTCTTTCTGATATCATGTATACAAATTGATATTTATAAATTTAATTTGAGCTTATGGGCTTACTTTATCTAATGATGCTATATTTGTTTTTTAGGGGAGGCAAGGGGTTGTTTTCATTAGAGGTACAAGTGCAACCGCTCGAGTAGGTAAAGAGAAATAAAATCCAACATTGTGAGGTCAACATCACACCATGTTAATTGAAATCCAACCTCATTGGCTCCAATAAACGTTTATTTGATAACGGGTTTTTGACTTTTTATCAAACAAAAGCATAATTTAGTCTATAACAGAGTTAAAAATGATCATAAATTAATTAGTCAAATTGTGATCAAATGTATATTTTTAAAATATCATTCATTATTGGATAAAAAATGTCGAGTGTTAACATCACTTTCGTCATTGTATAATAGAAATTGTATTGTTAGAACTTAGGATAGATTTTGTGAATTTACACTAATAGTATAATATATCTATTATTATATATTAAAAGAAATAAAGAATGTCTTGACTAAATATATCTATTATTAGAAACAATTTTTTTTCACCTATTTATCCTTTTGTCATTTCTCTCATATCGGCCCAAAAATAAGTAACTCATTCTTACAATTTGCCAGATTTGTCTCTGTTGTGTGGTCACTCCCATTTTTTGGCCATGAAATATGAATACTGTACAATTGCCCCTATTTGCAACCTCACTATGAAGTCTGCTCGTAGGATTCCCACTTATTTTAGGATTTCATCCTTTTTTAATTAGAATTATTTTTTAAACTAATATGGTAAGAGAGAAGGGAAGAAGGAAGGAAGAGAGAGAGATTATTTAATTTTTAAAAAGTTATAAATGATTATTTAATTCATAAATATTAGATATTAAAAATTTATAAATTATTTATTTTTTAAAAATGTTTTTGTCGATAAATGAGAGCATTTTGAATTATTCATAAAAACTAATCTATTTTTATAAATAATTTTTTGAATGGACTAGGTATCTGTCTATAAAAAAAGTATTAATGAATAAATTGGATAATTTTCATTCAATAGATCATGGATGCGTTGTATTTAAATTTAATAATCTTTTAATGAATTTTTTAATCCATCAGTTACAAATTATAATCCCAAAATTTTGTCCATTTGAAACAATATTTACCATGTATTATATTAAAACATGAATTTAATTAAAATGTAGTAATAATTTAAACATGCATGATTATCCAATCATATATTATTATATAATTATAATTATTAATTTTTAAAATAATTACTTTATAACATATTTAAAGTAATTTTTAATTAGTTAGTAATGTAAAAAATTATATATTAATAATATATTAAATTAAATTCATTGGAATTATATCCTTGTTCGATACATGTAAATTTTGCATGACTATTTCCTTCTCTTATTTTTGCCATTGATGATTTTTATCTAATTTACTGAACAAATTCAATCTCTTCTCTCCAATTATACTAATAACTTCACTCTCTCACCTTTTTAAAATAATGGACATGAAGTATATACACGAATTATATATATATATAGTATTACTATTTTTATTTATTTATAAGGCATTTTAATGCATATATAAAGACAAATGCAAACCATACTATTCCATGGATCAATGCATTAATTATATAAACATTTAACACTTGTATGGATTTGTAATGTTCATATTAAAAATTAATTTTTTATTAAACAAATATTATACCAATATAGGCTATTCAACACCAACATGTTAGCATATGATAATTATTTTTTTGTGTGCGTGGTAGTGATATATATATATATAGTTAATTTTAAAATATTATTCATTTATTAAAGTGAAATGAAAGTTTATCCTTCAGTTGAAATGAGTGGAATTGTTGAATAGTGGGAAATTGCTTCCAAACACAGAATTTCGTTTGAAAGTTGAAGAGAAGGCATATGAGTAATAAATTCCAATTTGTGAAATTTTATGCATAAAAGAATGGTAGGGGTATAGTTATCTTTTTGGTGAAGTGGTTGATGATAGTTATCCAGTCGTGGTATTCTAGAAAGAAGGTGTGACTTAAATCTAAATGCATTAAAAGGACATATAATAAGGACGTCAGGATTGCTGTTTTTACTAGATTAGTTGAATTTGAAGGTTGGGTAGACAAAATGCCATCTTCTGTGGTCCTTGCTTCATCCAAACAACGTGGCCGCCGAAGAATATTAATTATATATTATAATATGAACAAACATAATGATGTTGAGGTTTAAGTTATTAAGAGCATTCAAATCAGAGAAAATATCTCCACATGCGTGCTGCTAGGTTTAACTGATTCTTCTTGTGTTTCTCAAATTCCTACTATGCCTAATTAAGATTGTGCAATCTTTGATTCTTTCTCATTCAATCTTGCTTATAGACAAATGGCAACCCTTTTGGTTTTGGAATAAAGTTTTGTTTAGAAAGTTAAAGAATATGAATTGATTTAATTTTTGTATCCTTTTTTATTTTACATATTTTATAAGTAAAAGTTTTTATTACACAAATTTAATTCCTTTATAGTTTTTAATTAGAGTTTAATTTATATGTAATGGGAGTGAAAAAAACTTACACCATCAACCAATAAAAAATTATAATAAATATGATTTTTAAAGTACATAATAATTATAAAAATTAACAAATTTACTATATATAATAATTTATAATTTGATGAGAAGATAAAACCAAATTTATTTACTATTTACTCTTTTATTTATTGAAATATTGGTTTATAAGAAATCACAATTCAAATAAGTAAAATTATATGGATGGGCGGTGTTAAAAAAAATAGATGAAAAATTTAAATTAAAAATTAAAACTAAAAGAACTAATTTGTCTCTATGAATAAATTAATTAATCCGATCAAACAAGTAGAAAAGCGTGTTTGCATTGACCATGAAATAAGGTTAGTTCAAGGCAGGGACATACATACCTTTATTAGTGAGGGACATGATCTCGTTAACTCTTGTTTTTTTTTTTTTTAATTGTAAAATTACTAAAAAGCCCCTTCTTCTCCTAGGATTTTAAAATTGTTAAATCTTCATTCTCTCATTATTTTATTTTATTTTTCTGCCTCCGAAACCTCTTTTTCTGCCTTTTTCATTTCATGTGACACTTCCTTCTCTTATTTAAAAAATAAAATAAAAATATCTGGAACAATAAATCCTCGCGTTGCCACGGCCACACGCTTGCGTCACAGAGGCGATAACAACAGCGTTCCCCCTCCATTCTTATTCAAAGTTGGACTACCTTTGCTCCACCATGTAGTGTCATATATATTTATTTTATTATAATTGGTTTATAATTTAATATTTACATTTTCTACAATCAGTTTTCATTTTTTTTTATAATAATGGTAGTTTGGAATGTAGATTTGATTTATAACTAATATTTTAGTACATGATAAATATTTATTTGTATATAATTATAATTAACTTTAATTTTTATATATTATTAACAAAAATTATATATTGTCAATTAATTAAAAATTATATCTATATAATTTTTAAATTATTTACTATAAAAGTTAACAAATTTACTGTAAATGTTAATTTATAATTAGTTGATAATATAAAATTTATTTATATTGTAAGTACATTAAATTTATAAATTATATTATAATTAAATTTATTAGTAAATAAAAAATTTTAAATATATAAAATATATTTTATATTTATAATAAACATTTTTACTGTGATATAATAATATTTTGAATTATTAATAATTTAATATATTAAAATTTAATTTAAAAATAAAAAATAGATTAAAACATATTAGAGCTTAAAATTCCTAAAAATGTTATTGAATTCTTTAAAATATTCTCGAGTATAGTCTTTAAAATACTCTTGGTGAAGATAACTATACTAATTTATACGTAGAGATGATGAAAAATTTTATATATTTTATTTTATAAAATCAAGTAACATAGAGTGGAATTATCAATTTTAAAATGTGAGATAAATTGATTTCTATTTTTTTGGGGGGCGGGTGAAATTGATTTCTATTAATACCCTGTTTAATTGACATCATCACACTTATTTAATTCACAGAAATTATCTATATAAAATTATAACCAATGAAAAAAAAATTAATAACCAATCGTATTGGAACTATTCAAACTTTTAACCACACCCAACCTAAACTCAAATTTTGAAAAATCTGAAACTAACGAAATCTAATTAACCTATAAAATTTTATTAAATTAAAGCAGTAATGTTAATTGATAAAAAAATATTGTGTAAAAGTAAAAGGCTAATAATGAACTTATTAAAGAAACAAAAAATATATAATCAAATAGTAATTGAATAACTGACCAAATGCAACAAACGCTTTTTTTTTTTATATATATATAAACCATGTATGTATTAACCGTGAAAAAAAATCACACGATAATCTAATAATAAATCATTGAATATAATAAATTTGTTGAATTTTACGATAATTTTCTTAAAAGTTATATAATTATGATTTCTTAAAAATTATATAATTACGATTTTTTTAATTGAGAGCGTAAATTTTAACCACAGATATGAAATCTATATTGTATATCATTTTTTAAAAATTGGCTGTTTGATTTGATAAAAGAATTTTTTTGTTTTTATTTTTAATAGTAAAAATAAAACATTAACTTTACTTTATTTCCTATTCTCAAAAGTTATATAGAAAATAGTAAAAACAACTTTTTATTGTTTTCTTTTCGTTTTTATTGTTTCTTATGCAACTTTTTAAAGCTAGAAATAAAATAAAAATAAGGTGATTGTAACTAAATGTAAAAATAAAAATAGATACAAAAAATATTTTCTCTGACTAAAGAATTTATTATGGCTATCGAATTGTTTAAATTTCCAAAGATTGGAGGATAGTTCCTGTCCATAATAAAACCTCTATAATATGAGGAAATTAAATTTGTGAATTTGCAAAGTTGAGGTGCCATGCAAATCACCATCTATTGGAAAAAATCTGAAAAGGACAAAACAAAATCGACCGCTAGATAAAATTCGTGATAAACATCGATGAGTTAGAGAATAGGCTCGTGGAATGTAAGAAGAAAACAAAAGGAAAGAGCAGTTATTGATCAAAAGCACAAAAAAGGGTTATTTAATCATGATAAAGGGAAAATGGCTTCACTTTGACATTGCAGTCAAAGGATTCCCTCGTAGCATGGCTAATAATTTCTTGTGACGATTGATTTGCGTTATATGTTTCCACTAACATTATTTTGTGACTCTAAAATAATTCAATGGTGGTGTCTATGGTCCGAATTCGCGCCAATCATAGTGTATTCCACTTAGAAATGATATTGTGCTCATTAATCCAAAGAGACTCCAAAGTTGCAGTGGAGGGGCATACATACACATCTTAATTTCCACCTTTTTTTTTCTTTCCCAACCAAATGGAAGGAAAGTGTCACCATGTTCCCTTTTGCCTCAAATATTTTACA
Source organism: Mucuna pruriens (assembly GCA_025330945.1). Classification (NCBI taxonomy): domain Eukaryota; kingdom Viridiplantae; phylum Streptophyta; class Magnoliopsida; order Fabales; family Fabaceae; genus Mucuna; species Mucuna pruriens. The sequence continues at coordinate 5,282,622 of JAENHJ010000529.1, forward strand.
AACTGAATGTTGGGAATATTGACCCATTCCATAAACAAATTAAGGTCATTAAGAATCTGAAAACCCTAATTTTGACATTTGTGTGAGGAGGTGTGTCTTTTTATTTATTTATATTAAGAAACGTGTGCGATAGAACAACTGAAATTGTTATACATATCCAAAGCCGCGAGCTGTTAGTTGGATACTTGTACTTGTTATTATTTAAATGAAGGTCAACTAGTTGACTTGTTAAAAATAAATAAATAATCATAAGTTTTATGACTTTATTTAAAATTATATTTTTCATTTAGTTCTCTTACAATTATTATTATTGTTTATTTGTTTTTATTAAAAATTGTTTTCATAGTAATTTGATCTCACTTAAGTACAATTATTTTTCATAAAAAACGATTGTAATTTCTACCGATTTTGTTTTTAGTCCTATATGTCAAATGTTCTTGTTAAATGGTGATATGACTAATAGACATAGATGAACAAATCTGACATTTTCCAAATAATAAAAATATTCTAATATAATAAGAACTTATATAAAAGTTTTATAATTTTATAAAGACTGAAATAGTTAAAAGAGATTAAGGATATGTTTGGAATTTTTTACTTAAAAAATACTTTTAAATTAAAGTTAAAAATAAGAATTTAAAAAAAGAAGTAAAAACTCTTTGCCTGTTTTATTTTTTAACTTAAAAGTTCCTTTTAAATTTAAAGTTGTTTAGTAAAAAAATTAAAAATTTTAATTTTATTTAAAATTAAACTAGATCTTGAGTAATAAAAAATATATTTATAAAACAAAAAATATTATATAAAATTAATTTAATTTACATAAAATATTTTAATGATGATAAAAATATTAAAATACAAGAATTTGATTTTTCTATTTTTCTTTTTCTCTTTTATCATATTACAGCATTACCATTGCCTATCATATTAATTTATTATACACACCCTGTTTTCCTTTCAATGGTTTATATATTCTCAAAGATGTGAAAATATCTTTTTAAAATCTTATGGTTTAGGCATGCTCAGTAGCAGTAAACCCTAATCACTGAATATAGTTTTGGATTGTAAGATAGTATATATACTAAAATTTGCTTTTATACTTTTTACCAAAAAAAAAATTACACTTAATTACTTTCATCCATCTGTTTTTTCTTTTTTGGTGCATGCTTCCATCCCTCGTCTGTTTGAGAAGGATAACATATTAACCTCTTTATTTTAAAGTGTACAATTTTGATAAATTCTTTTATAAAACTGGAGTAATTGTACAGCAAGGGTATATGCCTTAGTTACTTAATAATTAAAGTATTTTTTCTCAAGTGTATAATTTATCAAATCAAAGTGAATTTTATTTTTAATAAAATACTGTATATATACACAATTTGGAATCAAATCTTAATTTTTTATATATATATATATATATATATATATATATATATATATATATATATATATATATATATATATATATATTAATGCTTAATAGTTTTTTATGTCGGCTTAACACTTAATAGTACGAAACGAAATGTTATAAAAGTTTTCAAGTCAATCATGAATTATTTTGACTAAAAAAATACAGTGAGATAAAAATATGTGAGAAAAAAAAAGAAAAACATTTTTATAAAATAGCACATTACTCGTGCAACATTCGTGATAAATAGTTGTGATATTCAGCATTAATTTTCCAATTGTTAATTATGTTGGGTTGAACAAATCTAATATCTGAGATATTCAGTCCTAACTTACACTGTTAAATAAATAAATATTGGAATTCATTCACAAGGTAACGAGCTCGGTATTCCCTACCATAATGACGAGTATTTTGTCCCATCTTTGACCTAGAGACCACAAAACTTGTTTCCAACACGCTTCTCATAACTTGCAAAGAGAGTTCTTTCTCTAATTAATTTTCATGTTTTTGTCATAGGATTTATAATGATCCTTAACAAACCTCTAACATTGTGTTCAAACTTGAACTTTGTGTGTAGGTACTCTCTTGAACCCCTGAGATTTTGACTTGAGCGTAAAAAGAAAACAGTGAGGTAGAAGTGAAAATCTTGCAATAACCTCCTAAGTGCATGCCATGTCATTGCATTAGATTCGGTCAACATCTAACAACCCCATAAGGTGCTAACTCAACATTTTTATTTTGCCACTACATATCATAATCCATTAATTAATTTAAGAATTTAATGTAATTAACTCTTTGCACTTAATTGTTTCTATTTTATAAATGAAAGGATGAACAATGCACAATTTAAAACAGATGCCGGGATCGATTTATTAACAATTCCAAATCAAAGGGATGAAAAATGCAACACCATGGGTGCTAATCATTGTAACTTTTTTATTCTTTAATACAAAGAGTTTAAGCTTATAAAACAAAAAAAAAAAAAAAAAAAAAACACCTATGAAGAGCAATGCGTCCACATGTCTAGTAGGGATGGGATATGAATAATTTAGACAACCGTTGAGAGTTCTGTGGCTTGACCTACATTAAATTAATTAATTTAGGTTTGTTTACTAAATAAATTATGTTAATATGTTTTAAAATTTCATTTAACTAAAAAATAGACTTTAAACTATTAAAATGACATTTGAGTCGAACAAGTTAATTTATATAAGTAAATATAACCAATCTGCTGGTAAGAGCATATTAAGCGAGAACAATTTTATTTTAAGACATGAGAATTAGAAACTTGAATAGGAAAATTATGCATAAATAGTTATAATTAAAAGTTAATTACTTAAAAAAATATGTTTATTTTTTATTTTAATTATTTAAATATGATCTAATGACTTATATTTGTACTCATTTATTTATCATGATATGAAGTATTCTCATTTAATATGTTATTATTATATTATATTTTTTTGTTATTATTGTATTGAATTTTTATTATAATTCATTTAACTTATATATTGCCTATTTAAATATTAGACCCATTACCTTATATAAAAGTTACTTGTCGGTCGACTTATTTAAAAAAAAATTACTACAAAATGATATCTTTTTTAAGTTTTCAAATCAAGTATTGATAAAAATGAAATTAATAGTTTGTTTCCTGAAGTGACGAATGTGTAAAACAAGGGAATAAAATCGATTCTCAAGTGAAACAATTGATTGTTTCTGAAAAAAATTGTTTTCATTATTAATAATTGATTTTTTTTATTTCACTCTTATTTGTTTCCTATTTTTTTTCAACTAAACACCCTTCAAATTCACTTTATTTCTCACGCATTTTTATTTATTCTATTTTATTTTTTATTTTTATTCACTTTAGATAATTTATATAAGGTCCCAAATTTAAATCTCATTGTCAACTTTGTATACTAAAAGATTTGAAAGCAAATTTCCGTGACATACATATTTGGATAATGGTAGGTTTTCTAATTCAAATATATAGACAATATATCAAGGAGAATTCTTATTAAGATGAGAAATAAGAATAATAAATATAAATTATTAAATTATATTTGAATAGTCAAAATTTAAATATGAATATATATAAATTTTTAAATAACTATATGATAAAAAAATTAATTTTGACTATGTATGTATAACTATGACCTGAGCTTATAATTATCTTTTCACATAATAATGAAAATATTTAATTCATGTGTACCAGATCATAATCCACAGTGAGGTAGTGAGTGATAAAAGTAACTGAAGAAATAAATCACAAAATCATGAATTATGAAATATTATATTCATTTTAATATTTAAAATTTTATAATTATTTTATTTTTTTCATCATCTCATTAAGAATAAAATACAATTTTTCTAAAAAATTGAATATTACATTATTTTTTCTTCTCATGTTAAAATATATAACTTAATCAATTTAACTTTATATCATTAAAAAAAATTACACTCACATCTCCTTAAAAAAATAGAGTATTACATTACCTTTTCTTTTATGTTAAAATATAGAATAATCTCTCAACATATACAAGTATTACATTGTCATTCTTATTTATATTAAAATATATAATTTTGTTTATTTAACTTAACATCATTAAAAAAATCTGTTACAAGATTTTCAAAATATTTTTAATTAAAATATATACTAAAATAATTTTAATTTATCAAGTTAATTTTTTTATTAAAATAAAAATAAAAACAAAATTATGAGATAAATTATATATATATCAATCTATATATATTATATTAATATACATTTGAAATTTTATATTTAAATATATGGTTTATAAATTAACTTTAAAAATAATAAAAATTAATTATATATATATATATATATATATTAAAATTTTAAATATATATATGTGTTAAAATTTTAAATTATTTAATAATAAAATTTTAATATAAATAGATTCATTAAAAATTTTGCAGCTTTAATATACATATATTAGCATTATAATTATTAAATTCAATAATGTAATATTTTATAATATTCTTCAAATTAACTATATAATAAATTTAATAAATAATACTATATAAAAATAATTTTTATTTAAATATTTATAAAAATAGTATATTAATAATATCAATTAAATTCTAGCTTTGGTTTAATTTTATTTTAATTATATATATAATTTTTATTTTAATTATATATATAATTTTTATTTTAATTATATATATAATTTTTATTTTAATTATATATATAATTTTTTATTTTAATTATATATATAATTTTTATTTTAATTATTTTAAAACATTTTTTGTGAAAATAATAATAATAATTAAAATTAAATATATATATATATATATATAAAATTAAATTTAGCATTATTATATAAAATAATAATTAAAGGAATAAATTGAGATAAATTGTTATATATGTAATAAAGTATGTAGAAGAATAAAATATTTAAAATAAATTTTATAAACTAATTTTATATAAATATAATATATATATATATATATATATATATATATATATATATATATATATATATATATATATATATTACTGTTAAGCAAATATATTTGTATTTGTTAAAGAAATAAAAAAATATTTTTTAATACAAAGAGAGGGCAGTATAATATTCAAATTATTGAGGGGTAATAATGTAAAAAATATTTTGATAATAAAAAAATTAACAAAAATTAGGGAAACCTTAAAAAAAATTTAAACAAAAGTAACATATCATATATTTAAATCTATTAAGAAAATAAAGTATAATTTTTTATATAAAAGAAGAAGTTTGTGTAATATTTATAACTCTCCAAAGAAAGTCTACTCTATCATTAGTAATTATATTTATTATTTTGTTTATTTTCCTGCTGTGTTTCTCTTGCTATTAAAGATATATACACCTCTTAAGGTGTGAAATGATAAATTTTGTATAATTTATTTTCTATCACACATTTTTTAATTTTATAAAAAAACTCATAACTTTTTTTTTTTTTAAAAAGTCCACTTTGAATTTTTCATCAACCGTTATTAATATATTTATTTTGGTAATTAACCGTTGCTGACTCTGAAATTTACTTCTTAAAATATATGTCCTACTAATAAGTGTCTTAAAAAGATTAAAAACTAATAAATACTTTTAGTCCCATTTTTTTCGCAAAAAAATAATTGTTCTATTTTGACTAAATTTTACAATACATGAAGCATTAAATATATTTTCACTATTATGGAGTGCAAATATAATAAAAGTACTCCTCGCTCAAGTGGATATGGAAAAGTACTTTTTAACCATTCAATCATACATATATTATATTAGTAATCCTTAATCAGTCTTGGTGAGAGAATACAGACGAGAGAGAATTTAATTAATAGACATATTTAAAAATTAAATACTAATTTTATAAAAATCTAAAATATTAATTATATTTCTTAATTCATAAATAATATATGGAATGGAGCAATAAATTTTCATTAAAAACTATAATGAAAAGACATTAAATATCATAATAAAAATACATTAATAACACTTATATATATAAAAAAAAATTCAGGTTTTATTCTCGAACTCATTTATTAGTGTTGTCCTTAAAAAATTAAAATATTTGGTCCATGGGAATCCTACCGTAGAGTTCCGATCCTTAGAATTAAATTCTAACAAAAACGTATCGAAGTGAATTAATGCACCGGATTCATGATTTTCGGTCCCTTGGCGTGATTCTTTTCAATTTTCAACCGAATGAAAAATCATGCTGCATTTGCTTTCTAGTGAACCCAAAAATTCAAAAATTGATGGGCATAGAAGACCTCTATGTGTGGGGTTGGGGTTGTCTTGTAGTCTCCTATGATAGTAGAATGAGTCAATGACTACTTCACACCAACACACCAACATGGTAGCAGCCTAGTGAAAAAAACTTTCATGTTCCCGAACCAAAGTCGCAGATGAAATAAACTGAATCCGGAAAATCTGTTCCCTGTTGGATCTTTTTGTTTCAGCCTTGGAAGTCATGCACCCACCCACTGACACCTTCTATCTGCACGGTAGTTTGTCAATTCTCCTTTACCTACCCTATTCAATGCAACCCAAACAAACACCAACAATCCCACTCTCTATGGTGAAAATGGAAGCAAAATCTCATCACTCTTCCTCTCACTTGTTCCCAAGAGATCTCAGTGATTCAGACACAGAAATGGTCCACACACCCCACCTCATTGTTTTGCTCCAATCTTTCTCCATGCAAACCTCATTTTCCCTTTCTGACCCCGTAGACACATACAAGCCTTACCTTACCTAATTGGAATCAATTACCTTGCAAAACCCCATCCCATCAGTTACAGTGACAGACTCAGAACGTAACCCCATCAATTAGTGAGATACCCAAATTGATTATGGAGATTTCAGTGACTCAAAAGAAAGGAAATCGGACCTACTTGCCGTCAATTCCTTCTCTTTCCTAAAGAGCCGTGTACCAATTATTCCAGCGCGTGAAAAATTCTCCACCAAAAATAAAGAAAAAAGAAAAGCATCTCTTTTTCCATAACGATTCCTAACAATATAGAAAAGTAAGTACAATTGGAAGAAACAACATTCTGTTGTCTTCGCCATCACCTAACTAAGGCGTTTTCTTTCATAAAAACCAAACACAAAAAAAAAAAAAAAGTCTACCACCTAGGAATTTACATGAGAGAAAATCATTAAAAACAAAAGGGGTGGCGATTTCTGGCCCAAGATCAAATCTTTGTATTTTTTTTTCCAGCAAGATTTCAAATTGCGGTCACGGTAAGAAATTCACTGTACGGGTGACGTAATATGACACAATTGAGGTTGCAGAGATCTAAAAACTTTGACGATGCGACCAAAATCGGGGACCATTTTTGAAAACCTTGGTTTGGAGGAAAATTCAGAAGCCAAAGCAACCACCATGGTTGTGGTGGTGGAGGGACTTGTCCCTATCGATCAAGCCCCGAACGTTTCTGAATTCTTCGACATGGCAAGGGATGGTTATGGTTCCTTTTTGGTCGAAACCGTACTCTTCCTCTGCCTCCTTGAGAAGCTGCATGAAGAGAGGGTGGTTGATGTACATAACAGGCACCACGAACCTCTGTTGCTCCTCCCCTTGACCCACCTTGATCGCCATGCATCCCTTCGGCACTCCTCTGAACTCTTGCTTCTTCCCCTCTCCGTGCCTGTTGTTGTGCAAATGGAAGCTCCTCGGACTCTTCTCCCCCATACCCATTTTCCAGAACCAAGAAACAAAGACAAAAAAACACCCCCAAATTTTGTTTGTGAGAAAGAAAAGTCACAGAAACGACCAAGGCTCTGTGCCTGTAATTGCCCTGTTCAAGCGCGTTAGGGAAGAGTAACTCAGATACCTTGTGTCGTTAGACATGGCGGATATACAAACAAATGAGAAACTACTCATACTATCACATAGAGTTAAACTGATATATAGGACAGTATATAGAAGTGAGAGAGAGAGAGAGAGTTAAATTTCCCTGAATATTGGCTCTAGGTTATAGACTACAAGTAGGACTCCATCTAAACCGTTTGATCGGGTGGGTCATGATCATCACCGTCTTTGTGGATCAATCATTTCACACTGAGAGGTTTTCAGAGAATATGAAAAGTTAGTTGGAAATTGTTGCCTCCCTATGATCAAGGACACTTGTGATGATCGTATCGTATCTATCACAAAAGGAAAATCTTGTAAAATTTCGTAATACACTCATTAATTACCCTCTAAAATTGTCACAATTAATATATGTTGATTTTTTAAATATAACGATTCCTTACTTTATATTTTGTTTGACATTTATAATTTTGGTATAGTAATTAAAAAATGTAATTAATACTTCAATTTTATAATCATTATTATTCAATTTTTAATATATTCTTTATTTTTACATTATTTTAATTCTTTTTCATTTATATTTTTTGAGTAATATTGTATTCTCCTTTTATTTTATAAAATGTTAAATACAAAATAAAATATTTAATGTCTTAAAATACAAAATACATTTAATATTTATCATATAAAAAATAGAATAATGCTTTAAAATAATTCTAAAATATTTTCTTTATTTTCTCTCTCTATAGTAAATTTTAAAATTAATAAAAAAAATTAATATTTCATTCGTGTTATAAAATGACAATTAAAATAAAACAAATTTCTTTTACCAAAGAATCAAACAAAATAGTACGAGGAGGAGCGTATATGTTATATTATTTTCTTAACAAAAGATATTGTGTAAGTATTTAAAAACAATTCCTTTTTATTCTTTTCATAAAATTTAATTTTAAACTTCGTCTTAATTTTTTTATAAGTCATTTTTACAAAATTATTTGTAATTATAAGTATTTTTTATGTCAATAAACATAAATTAAATACATTAATATTTTAAAACTCATTTAAAAAACATCTTAATAAATATTTTATTCGATAAACAAAATATTTTAAAATTCATTTGAATGAATAAATAAAAAAATAAAATATTTAATTTAAAAAATAAATTAAATAAAAAATATACACCCTTTATATATTTGATTTTGTTAGATTCAAATCTAAATAAACTATTCTTATAAACTATACCGAGAAACTCATAAAAATAAGGTAAAAACATTTTATAGTTTGATCATAAGATATTTTCTTGAACTCTTCTAAACACTCTCGTAAGTAATTATAATATAAGATAAGTTTAAATAAGTTATAGGTAAGTTATTCCAAAAGAAATCTTAGATTTTTTTAAGAATTTTATTTTGATTTTTACATATTAAAAAGATTTAAAAAATTGAAACTAAATAAAAAATATTTATAAAACAATAGGAATATGTTTCATTGATATTATGAGTAATTTTAAAAAATATATACATTTAGGATAAATTTAATATTACTATTTAAGTAAACTAATTTTTTTAATTCTGATCAATTAGTTAATTGAGCTTTATAAAAAGATTAGAGTAATCAAATTGAGATTTTATAATTTCAAGTATGTGATATTTGTATCACGTAAAAAGTAAGATTTAATTTAAATATATTGATTGTATAAATAATTTTATATTATTATTTAATTATAACATGTACATAAAATTATTAATTTTTAATATAATTATTTTAAAAATTATATTTATAATTATTTCTATTTAATTTACCGTGTAAATTTTTATAATACAAAACAATTAATCTCATAAAAATAATGTACTTCTCATTAAGTTTTTAAAAAACAAATTTATTGCTTGCTCTTGAAATGTATCAGTGTGTTATGACTAATGCTAAATGTTAGGATTTAAGAATTGAAATTAACTCGCAACACAAATACACAAAAAAGGGAAAAAGAAAGACATTTGTAGGTTGTCATAAAAGGTAAGTTTTGATACTATACTTGTTATGGCAACAAAGGTATATCATCCATTCAACCCTTTAAACTGTGTATGTACTATATTTGGGTTTTTTCTTTCTTTCTTTCTATTATTATGAGGTGAACAAAAATAAATATGACTCAAATTATTTTTAAAATTTTAAATATATTTCGAAATTGTTAAAATGAAAAAATTAAAATATACACTAATTGTATATGAGATTATATTTAAGATTATTAATTTTTATAATAGTTATTGTAAAATTTATAACTAGAATATTTTTAATTGATTAATAATATGAAACTGAGAAAATAAAACTTACAGTGTAAAATAATTTTTCACTCTAATTACAACTCATCATATTTTATTATAAATACTTTAAAAATTATATAAATAATAATTTAGGATTGGATGAATATTTCATAAACTCAGTCATGTATGAAATTATGTAAAATTTATATTTACAGCATATTAAAATTAAATTCATAACTTATTTATGATATTTTGATTAATAAATTAAGAAATATGATATGTATAGTTTTATTTTACTAAAATTTTCTTAATTTTGATTTCTATACCATTTGTATTAAATAATATTTCACAAACTGAACGATGATTTACAATAACTCTGTTCCTTTGGATTATGTCCCTTAAAGGGCATAATATAATTTAAAATTTTAGATAGTGTACTGTGCGATAGAATTTCAGAGGATTGGTAAATTTAAGAACAAATTAAAGTATAAGAAATTAATATATTTCGAGTACAGGTTATGAATGGAATATCCTTTCATAAACCTGTCACACTATTTAATTATTGAACCACCAAAAATAAATGTATATTGACCACACCTTAAAAAAACTGATATGCATACCTTTATGATATATACTTTTATGATATAATCCATAATTAAATATGTTTTCTTTGGTCACCTGTTGATAGCTCAATTGATAAGAGATGGGAATATTTAAAATTTTTAATTTATAAAAAAAATCAATTATTATGTCTCATAAAATTTAACATATACCACTTAATTACATATAACGTAAAAAACTGAAAATCAGTGTGTAACATCTCACATGTTAATTATGTAGCATCTAATAATACTGGCATGTGCTTGTTCTTGTCTAATAAGTAATTTTAAATTTAAGTTCTAAATGTAAAGTTACGTTAAATATTTGAAAAAAAAAACAATTTGTTGTTCATATAATAGTTTTACCAGTTCAAATATAATATTTCAAGCGAAAAATACCTATGTTTTATATAAAATAATCCCACTAAGGAGTTCCTCAACTAAGTTTCCGAGGTGAGTCTTACAAAAATTACTTTCTTGCATTTTATCCTTATTTTATTATTTTATGATTAATTAATATGCATAGATTGATTTGGGACAGTGTGCTATGCTCACAAACCACGCTAGTTAAGTTCTTCACTGTATGTATACGTGTATTGAACGTATAATATAAAAATGGAAAATACGTTAGATGGTTGGAATTGAAAATATGAGTTGGAGTGCATTCCTATTGTTATTATTATTTTTATTGACATCACAATAAAATATAATAAAATAAATTATTCATTTATCGTATAATTTTTAATTATTATTTAGTGTAATTTTTTATTGTTATTTAATTATAATTTATTATATATAATAAATTTATTAATTTTTATGATAATTATCTTAAAATTATACACACAATAATTTATAATAAAATGATAGTATAAAATTTTATACCGTTTAAACTCAAAATATTTACTTATTGACATATAAAAATATTAAATATTAAAATAATCCTTGATAATATATTTTTGTCTAATAAAAATTAAATTAATTGAAGGTCATATGAATTCAGGATAGACCTGTTTGTAATTTTTTAATTAAAATACACTAACAGTATTTTTTACAATATCATATACAATAATTTATTAATTTTTATAATAATAATTTTTAAAAATTCATATATGAGATTATTTTTATTTGGTTTATGGCAAAAAAAAAAGTACACTGATAATTAAACTCTTATAAAATATGGAAACATATATTTTTATTTAATATCGATTTTTTAAAGATTATTATACTGCTAGATTCTTATTTAAATCTCATTATTTTTACTTTTATTCTCGTCATGTTCATTTTTAACATAATAAATTTCGTGTAAAATAAGATATATTACCTATCTATTACTCAAAACTTATTGATTTGTTTTAGATATCAATAACGTTCGGTTACTCCTTAAATTGCCAACAGATGATATTTTTTATAGTATATATTATTTGACAAGTGAGGCAAATTCTGTTAACATTTTATCCTTATCTTCGTAGTAAATAAAAATTAAACTCTTGTAAAAATATGAAAACATATATTTTAAAAATTTTAATGTTATTATAATGCTAATTTCTTATTTAATTCTCACTATTTTTTTATTTTTTTCATGTTCATTTTTATCATATTATTTTTTTTATATGAAATAAGACATATCTTATATCGATCTACTACTCAAAAATTGCCGAATTTTTAAAGATATATAACAATAAAGGTTACTCAAATTGTTAACAAATGATATTTTTTTAAAAATGTTTTTTTTTTCGAAATTATCTACTCAATTGTATCGCAATTTTGAATTAGAAAATTAATCGATAGATTCGGTGGAAAATAAAAGCATTACTCTATTTTTTGTATAGTATATATTATTTGACAAGTGAATAGAGGCAAATTCGGTTAACATTTTTTTTCTAATTGTTTAGCATAACGTACACAATATAAAATATAGAAAATAACAAGTAGGTGACTTTTTCTGTGCGTGTAGAGGAAGATAACTTTTTTTTTTTATATATATATATAATGTTTTAAAAGGAAGTAGAAGACTTTTATTGTTAACTAATCATGACTTCCTTGTTTTGTATCTTAAAAATTTCGATATATGCAGAAACGGATCCCCTAGACACACATTACTTACTCCACGAGTTGATAATCAATAACTATATTTCACTACTATTTTCCCGTGAGTGATGCAGATTATACACTTTTTTCACAAAATTACATGCTCATTAATTATTCAACTGAAAGGACATTCTAGTTTCATTAACCATTATTCCGATAAAATTATATAAATTATAAATAAAAGCAAAAATTTACTAACATTAGTAAGTGGTAATTGTTTAGGGTTTAGGGTAAAAAAAAAAACTCTAAGTGGTAATTATTTACTTTCTTTAACCAAAATATCATTCAGATCTTAAGTATGAAAAAAAATTATATTAGATTTTATGCGTAAAAAAAATTAAAACAAAAATACACACTTTATTGTTTTAATTGTATCAAAGTGAAGAAAAAAATATTCATTCAAAAATAAAACAAAGAAAAATGAATTTAAATAAGACATGACATTAGAGCTTGCATATACTTTTATTTTTTAAAATCCAATGTTTAAACATTATATTGGAAATTCATTTAATTTAATCAAAATTAAATAAGATTATTATAAGTAAAAAAAGTTATATATACTAAATCTTAATGTAACTATACTGATCGATTGACCGATTGACCGATCACTTAGGTTTCAACAACATTTTGTCGATTTTGGAATGAAATTGTATAAATCACATTTAATGTTGAAGTGAGGTGTCGCTTGAGAAAAGGCAGAAGTTAGATAATGCAGCTCTAGGATAGATGGTGCCCCTTGAACAAGACAAAGGTTAGGCAGCCTAGACGTCACCCCAACTAAGTCAGAAGGGAGCTTGTGTCAAGCTATGTGACTAAGAGGCAACCTTTTAGACGACTATAAAGGCTAATCAAGGGGCAACGAGAAGGAGACTCCCCATTTTTATGTACACTTTGTAATATGCTTGAAAGTACATATGTGAACATTAACGCCCATTGTAGGACTGTCGAAAAAATTAGTTCTGACGATCACTGCACTTGGAGGAAGAAAACTAGTAGCTCTTGAAGCCAACAAGGCTTTGGAAGCTATGGTAGGAGGCAATTAGGGCGACGAGGAAGTGGCCATAGAGGAACATGAGACTGGTAGAGGTGAAGATCCGCCTAGATTTGTCACGCAAAGCTGTACGTAGATCAACCCCCATCACGCAGAGCTCTTCGTCGTGTGTAGAACCGTCTTACCCACAGATTTGGTCAAAGGTGTGGTCCTACCTTGTCTTGCACCACAATGACTTTGCACGTCTCTTTTCCCTCCACAACGATGCTATTTTGCATACATGTGAGGTCTCTGACAACGTCACCGCCATCCTTCACGTGGCACTAGAAGGAGGGTTTCTTTCTTTCTCCTCTGTTTTCTTTTGTTGTTGTTCTGATGAAATCTCATGAATTTGTGTACATTTGCATTCACTTGTTGTGAGTTACACGTGTATGGTTATTTTTTGTATGAAGGATGGGCAAAGAGGTAGCAATAGCGTAGATTCCAGAATAGGTGGTGAAGAAGTAGAAGAGGAACGAGGAGTAGACTTTGGCAAAAAGCCAGGAACTAGAAGCCACAAGAAGGAGAAGAAGAAGAATAATAAGAGGTTTGAAACATGGAAACTGATTTTTACCAAAGCCAAACAATACGCAAAGGATTACAACGAGCAGCAAAAGGAGCTGATTAGGTTGAAGCATGAAGCCAATATCAAGGAAGGGTTTTAAGTGAACCCAAAAGCCGAGCTTTTGTTCATTATCAAGATCTGTGGTATCAATGCCATGCATCCTAAAAACACATGGAAGATCTCACAGTTTTTGTGTTTGAGGAAAATATTTAGTAGCGTCTTTCTTAAAGTTAACAAAGCAACCATGAATATTTTGCAGAGGGTAGAGCCTTATGTTACCTACGGGTATCCTAATTTGAAGAGTGAGAGTAGAGCCTTATGCATCTATCATGGACTATCAAGATGAACAGGTATGTATTACAACTAAGCTTCATACCTTAAAATACGCAAGCACATAGTTCACATTTTGTGTAGGTATCAAAAAGATTTAAGTTCCTGAGCAAAAACTTAAAGAACTGAGAAAGGCGAGCGACCAGTGGTCCCCTGAGTGAACTTAAAGACCCGTGAGATGCGATCAACCAATGAGCCCGCAAGTAAACTTAAAGACCTATGAGAGGCGGTCAACAAGTAATCCCCTAGGTAAAGTTAAAGACTTGTGAGAGACGGTTAATCAATGATCCCCCAGGCAAACTTAAAGATACGTGAGAATTGATCAACCAGTAATCCCCCAGCCAAACTTAAAGACTTAAGAGAGGCGATCGATTAGTGATCCCCCAACAAACTTAAAGACCTGTGAGAGACAGTTGACCAATGATCCTTTAGACAAACTTCAAGACTCATGAGAGGCGATTGATCAATAAGCAAACTTATAAAATTGTGAGAGGTGGTCAAACAGTGATCCCC
The DNA here is from genome assembly GCA_025330945.1 of Mucuna pruriens. Classification (NCBI taxonomy): domain Eukaryota; kingdom Viridiplantae; phylum Streptophyta; class Magnoliopsida; order Fabales; family Fabaceae; genus Mucuna; species Mucuna pruriens. Next base: position 5,297,725 of record JAENHJ010000529.1, read on the forward strand.
CAGGCAAACTTAAAACTTGTGAGAGACGGCTGACTAGTGGTCCCCTCAGGCAAACCTAAAGACTTGTGAGAGGCAGCCAACCAATGATCCTCTCAAGCAAACTTAAAGACCTACAAGGGGAGACGAACCAGTGGTTTCCCAAGGCAAAACCTAAAGACCTGTGAGAAGCGGTCAACCTCAAGCAAACACTAAGGACCTGTGTGAGGCGGTCAAAATGACCCCCTAAGCATGTAACTTTAAAGTGTCTTCATCTTCACTCAATGCTTGTGGGACTATGGATCGATCTGCCGACCTGAGTATCACTGGGCATGATAGAATGTGACTTTAAAAACGTCTTCGTCTTTGCTCGGTGCATGTGAGGCTGTGGACCAAGAGGCGGATACCACCAAGACGGTCGACTGTAACTTTAAAGTGTCTTCATCTTCACTCAACGCTTATGGGGTTGTAGACCAGCCGACTGACCCAAGTATCAATAAGACTATCAAACTGTAACTTAATAAGACTCTTGATAATAGGGAGCGTTGATGTTGTAGACCGGCTAACCAACTGAGTATCACCAGAGTTGAGTATCACCAGAGTTGGTTGATAGTAACTTAAATAGATTCCTAGTAGTAGGGAGCACCGACGCTGTGGACCAATCGATCAACTGAGTATCACCAGGGCGATCGACCAAGTATCACCTATAACTTGACAAGGCTCATAATAGTCCGTAAATAGTATAGGACAATGGATGAGCACCGTTGGTGTCAAGCGACTCAAAGCATACCACACAAGTGAGGCGGGGCAACAACAAAAGTAAGTGTACCACACATGTTAGGTAACATAGCAGCAAAAGTAAGACATTAGTGACAGGTTGTGCTACAAAGATGAAGGGAGGAAAAAAGCTATAAAAGGAGTAGGAGGATTCACACAGAGGGGACAAAACTCTTGTGTACACTTTATAATCTTTGCTTACTTATAAACGTAATAGTAATAATTGATGTCTATCAACAGAAATATGGTCATTTATATGTTAAAACTTGGACCAGACGGCCAACCAAATACCCTAGATGTCCAGATTACTAGGATGACTGACACCTAAGCGATTAGCTAGAACTTATAAGTAGGGGGACCGACCAAACATCCAAGCACTAGAGACAATGTCTCAACCACTTGGTGTTCTGAAGCGTTTTTCACTTGTTCAATACTTGTAGGATTGTGGATCAATCAATTGGTCAACCACTTGAGTAGTGATATCACTCGACCAATCTTGAAATGAAATCGTACAAATAACATTTAATACTAAAGTGAGACATCAATAGAAGTTAAATAATACAATTTTAAGATAGACGTCATCCCCAAACAAGACAGCAGTTAAGTAATTTAGATGACATCCTAAATGAATCAGAAGGAAACTTGTGTTAGGTAATGTGACAAAAAATAATCCTAGAGATAACTATAAAAACTTACCAAGAAACAACAAGAAGGAGATTCCTCCATATTTTTATTTACACTTTGTAACATTGTTGAAAGTACATTCGAAAATACTAACTTTAACTTATCCAAACTCTCATCCTCCATGTGTAAAGTTTGATATGATTTAAAATTTGGAAATGAGACGCGTAGTATGTACTATTTTTTTTTTTTTTAAGTTTGATGCAGTTGTGAACTTAAGATAAAGAAACGTCACGCTTTTTGTTTTAATTTACAATTTTACGCAAAATATATATAGCATACCCCTTTTTTAGTGAATAGTGACAATACAGTTACGGGAAAAAAAAGTGTAAAATATGCATCATTCAGAAAATAAAAAAAAAGGTGAGAAATATAGTTATATTTTAGTAACTCATGGAGCAAGTTACTAGGAGTCTAGGAGTGTCTACGAACTTATATTAGTTTTAGGTTATTATTATTATTATATATATATATTTCACTAAAAAAATTTATATATTAATAATATAAAATAATTTATTTTTATAATCACCAGTGATTATATATATTAAATTTATTAATTTTACAATAATTATCTTAAAAATCGTATAAATAATAATTTATTATTAAATAACAATATGAAATTAATTTATATACATAATTATTAAAAAAATAAATTATATATTGATAATGTAAAATTATTTTATAATATTATTAAATCATAAGTGAATAGTGATGTTAGGAGAGTGGATAGTCATAGCATGATGATTGAATAGTGATGTTAGGAGAGTGGATAGTCATGGCATGATGATGAACCCAGTGATAATCTTGCTTGGAAGTTCAGAATGGTAGGATTTTTTTCTTATATATTGGGATGAAGGAGATAGGAAGACGTGTGGAGAGTGACTGGAGCAAGGGAGGACACGTGGACGGAGGTGAGGGTTGTGGTGGTGACAGCTAGGTGACCACAACCAATAGCAGGTCTGGAGCATGTCAGGTAACCATCAAAAGTGTCAACGTTGTATCTTTATGTGGCGAGACACAGACACGGATTATACGGAAGCTTACAATTCTCGTACCTTTTAAAATAAATAAATAAATCTCATTTTGTGGTTTGTGATTTTCAAATATTGCTTCTTCACGAAAAATAAAATGTGAATATTTATGGCAAAATATCCTGGGTATATGTGAATTTCAAGATGAATTAGTCGAGCTTTCACTAGTTCTTTGGATCAGTAAATCTTTATGTTGATAATTACGAGGATAAGCAAAAGCATTCTAATGTTAATGTAAGACATTTTTGGGGGGAGATACGGCATGTAAAACTCGATCACGTTAACAGCACTTAATTTTATTTTATTTTTTTACCCATAACCTATTTTAAACCAATAGTGTATGATTTTTTTTATATACTCATGATATAAGAAATATATAAAGTATTTATCATTTCAAATAATAACTAATTTCTATTAAAAATCGTGAGTTAATCAAATAATAAGTATTTTTTAATATAATCTTTTTTATTAAAATTAAAATTCGATCTTCTAACTTCATGATTAAATAATCTTAAGTTGGAGCAATCAAAGTTGTTTGGAGAGAAAATGCTATTTCGAGGACATATTCCTGCACTGGAATCACGTTTTATTTTGTTGTTCATAGCATAAACATTTTTTGTCGGACTATTCTTGTTCAAGAGAAAAAAAAATTGATTAAAAAGTAAGATACTTCTAAGGTGAGAATAACAAAGCCTTTTTTTGGTCTTAAGATTTTCAGCCTGGCCCAATAGCTACTTTATTAAGTTGAAGTTCACCTGAGTTTTGATTTTTTTAGGTCCATATTTTCTATCTTTAACTAGATTTAGGTAGCTGCAGAAAAATAAACAAATCAAGAAAAATAATAAAGTTATTAGAGTCAACTTAGAATTACTAAAGTCGATAACAATAGTTAGTAATAAATTTCTGTAAAATAAATGAATAAATAAAAAACGAAAATAGTAAAAGTAATAATCCTAAAAAAATTATTACAAAATTAATTAAGTTAGATCAACTTGGTAATATCTATTTTGAATGGACTTTTTATTTAATTTTTAAAACTTTTAATGATAATCATTTTGAATTTATTTCCTAGTTATCATGAAAGTTTTTTAAAATGAAACTTTTTTGAATAAATATATAAATTATTTAGAAAGGTTCTTAAAAAATAAAACAAATAAAATTTTAAAATTAATTAAAATAAAAAATATAAGATTTATAAATATCCATTTCGAATCCACATCCTATTTAGTTATTATGAAACTTTTTAATTTTTTTTTTGGTAGATTACCCTTTAAAAATAATAATAGTCATTTTAGATGTATTTTTCTCTTTGGTTGTTGTGAGAGTCTAATTAGAAAAATAAATGTATTGGATTAGAATTTAAAAAGAATGTATACAAATTCTTGTGATATTCAATCAAGACTTTTAAATAATATAAATAAGTCATTAAATATTCAATCAAGATTGTTATGATTTTTTAAAAGAGATTGTCAAAATTTTATAGTATTCGATTAAGAATTTTTATAACTTACAAACAGTCTTCTAGTATTAAAAAAATATAAATTTCGATAGATTATTTTATAAAGTAAATTTTGATATATTATAAAAAATAATTGTAAATTACTAATTTAAGAATCTCACTCAAATTCTTTAGATTTTTCTAACTCTCTCATATATTATTTTTCTATCAAGGTTAGACTTTTCAATCTTACACTCCTTTCCTATAATTAGGTAAAATATATTGTCAACTTTATTTTTATCTTTAATAAATTTGTTTGAACGAATTTATTATATACATTACCAAAAAGACAATATAAAAAAAGGTATAAAGATCTTTGAATATTTTTTATTTTTACTTACTCAGCCAAAATGCACAAAGACAATATTTTACTTTATAGATGATGTATTTTTGAAGGGATTTTATCATAGGAATATTTATCTTTTTGTATCTTTTTTTTAACATAGTTACATTGATGTAAATTACCCTTTTCATGTTTTTTTGTCTTTTTTTTAATTTTATTTTTGTGTTTCTTAATTTTTAATATATTATTACGAAGAAATTAAAAAATTAAATATATAAATTTTATTTAAAATTAATATTAATAGATAATAATTATTTTTACATATGTTATATTAGTAATTCAAATGAGAATTTCAACAGAAAATAAATAACAAAAAAAAATAAAGAATATACAGGTACATTAACTCTTATAGTTGTGAAGATTTCTTAAATATCCATTACACCTTTTCAAATATTGTATATTCATAAAGTCTTTTCAAATTTATAATTTTTTTAATATAAATTTATTAAAATTCAAACTATAAAATCTTGATTACAAAAGTCATTTAAATTTTTTTATAAATCATTATATTTTTATATAATATTTTAAGTTTTACTAAGTTTTTTTTATGTCAAAATAATATTTTAAAATCTCAATTCAATACCTCTTTTAAGTAAAAAATTAAAATTGACATTTTTAAATATTAAGAATTTAAAAGATTAAAATTCAAATTAAAATTCTTCAACAATATTTTTCTACTAAAAAAATTTACTAGCGTTGATTCTACGTCTCATTCCAAAATATGTAGGAACAAGGATAATATGTTGTTGGCTTAAAAAAATATTTTCACAAATATTTCTCTTCCCTAAAATTCACCAATGAATAATTTAAATATGATAAATAATAATGAAAATAAAAATATTTTGAATAATAAAAAAAAAAAATTATTAATAGAAAAAATAAATCAGAATTTTACACGATCATCAAATATCTACTGTGTTAAATTTTATAATATATATACAACTACTAATTTATAGTGAAACTGTTTATACTACAAATACATAATGATTAAACTTATTAATAATTTAATAAATAAGAGGTAAAAAAATTTTTATTTTAGACATTAAGTTAGAGAATTTTATGCGTAATCAGTTTTAAAATCTATATCTAGCGTCTAGACCTTTCTCTTTAGAGTGTTTTTATATATTTTTTCTAAATAAATTATGGTGACAAATATTTTATTTTATTTTAATTATTTTTGTCGTGCCACCTGGCCTGTTGCTACACAAATATAATTCTCATTTATGCTCATCCTACTTGTGTACATATGTACTGTTTATGGCGTTTAGATAATAGATTAATTAGTTAAGCAAACAAATTAATTTAGCTTGAAATTTTATGTGGACTCCACTCTTAGTTGTGTCTAAAATAAATCTTAGCTTATGATAAAAATAAAAAATCAAATCTCACCAGGATCTTAGTGTGTTTAGTTTTCATTAGAAATATCTAAATTGTCACTTGAATAAAAGTTAAACGAATTGAAAATTTTATTCAAATCATAAATATAAGTTTTAATGCAAAAATCCAAACACATGCACTTCCCTCCATGGGTCTTAATTTGTATGCATGTTGATTTATAAAAGTAATTATTTATAAAGAATAATGGTATTTTTTTAATAGTTTTATTAATTATTTTAATATTTTATAAATATATTAATATATTGAAATATAATAGATATTTAATATTTTCTCATGGATTTATTAATACCAACCATAAGAACAGCAGATAAATTTATTAAAAAAGAAAAAATAAGACAAATGATTTTTTATTGTGTGTTTATAAATATATGATAAAAAAGTTAAAAATTAAAAAATAGTAAAAGGAGTATAAATTTATTATATAAAAAAAATTTACTAATTATTTTTTGATACCCATGAAATAAGTGTGAAATATTCACCATTCAAAATGGTAACTAATATTTACGAAAATTGTGACCTAACCAACATAATTTTTTTCATATTCAAGATTAAGTATGAATTCTTGACATCTTAATTAAGGGACACAATCAGCTATCATTAGAGCCAACAAATGTTTTTGTTTTCTTTTAAATAATTTAAATTATTTAATAAAATATATTTAATATTTACACATGATGTTTTTATACGATACAATAAATAATTCTAGAATTTAATGAGCATAGGCAGATAACATCAAACAATTTCTATACTATCATTAAATCACAACTCATATTACAACTTATTTTTTTATAATTTTAAATGTAATTGTCATAAAAATTAATAAATTTATTTTACATATTAATTTATAATTGAATGACAATATAAAATTATACTATATTAATGAACAATTTATTTTTTTCACCATTCTATAAGAGAATTATTAGAAAAATGTTGTATGAAGATATTATAAATATTCCTAAAACATTTTCTTATTTTTAATGCATTACTTGCGGCGGGTATCTCTTCTGAGAAATATGAAGAAACAAGTAAATTTTAATATAAGTGGTGAATCCTATCATATACCCACCGGATCTTTATATATATATATATATATGGAGAAGAGAGATTTATTTACGAGAGAGATTGTTATGGTAGAATTTATTGAAAATTATAAAATTATAAATGAAACTTATTAAATAAAAATAATATTTATAAAATAAATTTTAATAATTTTAATCGATAATATATATATAAAATATACTTTTGTACTGACAATATAAAATAAATTATGCACTGACAGTATAAAATAATTTTATGCTATCATTCAATTATAGATTTTTGTATAAGTTTGTTGACTTTTTTACTAATTATTTTAAAAGTCATATCAACAATGATTTATAATTTATGATAATGTAAAAACTGTTTTATATTGTCAATACATAATCATTAAACACATATTTTGAAAAATAGACTATGCACTGTCATTATAAAATAATTTTATGTTATCATTCAATCATAGACTTTTGTATAAGTTTGTTGACTTTTACAATAATTATTTTAAAAGTTATACCAACGATAATTTATAATTTATGATAATATAAAATTATTTTATACTGTCAATACATCATTATTAAACATTTCAAAAAATATGTTAAATGATATATCACTAACATTTTCTTATACTAATTTATTTAAATATTTATAAAAATATATTATATTAATAACATCAATCAAATACTACCTTAATACTTGCATTTAATTTTATTTTACTTATATATATAATTTTTAATTTAATTATTCTAAAATATTTTGTACAAAAAAAATAATAATAATAAATAAATATTTTTTAAATATATAGTTAAATTTAACATAATTCAAAATAATTTTTAAATAATAATTAAAGGATTTAATTGAGTTAAATTATTAATATATATATAGAGAGAGTTAAATTGTGAAATATTTAAAATCAATAAAATATTTAAAATAAATTTTATGAACAATATAAATGAACTAATTTTTCATAAAAAAAATATGTGTGTAATAAAATGAATATATTTGTATTTTTTAAAAGAGAAAAAAATTAACTTAGTAAAGGAAGAAAATATAATATTATAAAATATTTATGACTTTAAATTTATGAAAATGTTAATTATTTCTGAATAATAATCGTATGTATTAGTATTTGGTTTAAATACTTATAAGACAAATGGTAATCAATATCCTATATATTGGCTAAGAAACTAAAACTAAAAATATTTAGTAAAATTTGTTAATAATATACTACGTACTACTACCACATAAGTTTAAATACTATTGATTTTGAAAGCCAATCAACGTGTGTGTATATATATATATATAGGTATAAATTTTGATTTTAATTTGTATAAAAATAATTTCTTATTTTTTATCTTTATAAATTTTGAAAACATTGTTAGTGTACTTATTTATTTATAATTAAGTTTTGATTTCAATCACATTTTTAATTGTGATATAAAAGTTATCATTAAAAAGATATTGTTAAAAATTTTCATTTAAAATGTTCTAAAATATATATATAAATGATCAATATTTAATGTTATACAATAACTTATGTGATTGATATTTTTAATTTTGAGCATTCAATATTTATTCATTTTATTCTCACATTAAAAATATCTTAAATATATATTTATATATTTATCGCATGGTGAAGTTGTTTGGCATGTTATCATCAGTTTTGACATATTATGATCAGTATTATTCGGTGAAAATTTAATAAAACTTGTATAATATACACCGATGTAACAAATGTTACAAATGATTGATAAAATTGATGTATCTAAATTATAAAATTTAATATAGGCAAACATGTTAAAAATATATTTATGTATTTTATGTTTTTCTTATTGCAGTTATAATATATAACTTTGAAATATATCTCAAAAGAATCAAAATACTTCTCAAAAGCGTTATGCACCACAATTCCACGAAGAGTTTAATAAACATAACTGTATTGGCTAACAAAAGAAAAAGAAAAATATAGGGAAGGTATCTTGCTAGTTGCTAAAACATTATACTAGCTATACCTATCTTAATTGATATTTTGATTCTGATATCACCCACCACACGAGCTTGCAAGTTAGGCAGCATCAAAGCAACCATTAGCTATATATCAAATGTATTAATTAATTGCCTCTGTGACATGTTGCCTACAATTTTGGAAAATGGTGCTCAGAGATTACCATTAATTTTCACTTACACCATTTTTGGATTAGGTTAATAGTAATCTATACTTTTTTTTAACAATGTAGCTAATTTGTAACGAAAAACAATACATGCTGTTAATGATAAAATTTCTACATCCAGTACGAAAATTAGTGGTGTATAATTAAATCAGTTGTGCACATTTTTAGTTTTCCATCAACATCTTTGTTACTTTACTTTCACGTCTAGTTCAAGCAAATTCAAATATTCAAACATTAACGGTTCATCTAATCTTTAATAATCCCTAATAGGAGCCATTTGCTTCAATTAATGATTTATGAGATGAACAAATAGGAACATTACGAATTATGGCCCTCACTTTTTTCCCCTCGAGATTCTTTAATTGATTTTCTCCCGTTAATTCACGCAAAAGAAGATATTTTGCGTTCTAGCTAGGTTCCTAGGTTAGTTTTTTTTAATATATTATTTTTTAAAAATAAAAAATACAATAATTACATATAGATTCAAACTTAAAATCTTGTATATACTAATCAAATTTTTACCACTAAACTTATCCTAAATAGTCTCTAGTTTTTTGAATATAATAACGATAATTAAATTTGATCTTAAAAATCACTTACTATTGTGCATACAGTAGTTTTGAGTCCACATGATAAATTATATATATTCAGTATTTATGAGATAAATATAAACCTAAATCCTAAACAATTATTAATTTTCGTTAAAATAAGAAGTTTACTAGCCGATAAATATATATACTTCTCTCGATATAAATTATTTTATATCTAAAAACAAATTCGAATTCCTTAAGTATCACTTCCCACACAACAATATATTCCCATTAAATTATCCTCACGAGAGAGGGTGGAGGGACGGTGAAAGAAAAAATAAAATACATCCTCACACAGTTTATTCTTTTCCTTTCCATATTACATTTGCTAACACAAAATGAAAAAAATAAAATAAAATTACAAATGCACACAAGAAACTTGTTATCATCGTTCCGAATCTGACCTCATGTAAGGATTGAGAATTGTTAGCCATCACTTGGGCATCCATGAAGAAGGAAACATGCATGTGTGTGAGAGAGAGAAATCGTTAACGTGAAGGCCTAAAACAGCTTATGACTTGGTGGTGGTGTTGTTGGGAGGACTTGTCCTTATGAATGAGGTCTTGAACGTACCTAAAGTCCTTGACATGGCAAGGGATAATTATGGTTCCTTTCTGATCAAAACCATACTCTTCTTCTGCCTCTTTCAGTAGCTGAGAAAACAAAGGGTGGTTTAGGTACATAACAGGCAACACAATTTTCTGTTGCTCCTCACCTTGCCCCACCTTGATTGGCAAAAACCCTTTTGGTATATCTTTAATTACCACTTTCTTTCTCTGCTCCTGATGACGATTTCTAACCGGAACTTCTTTCTTATTATTTTCTTCACTCTCCAACATCAGAAGACAAAAGTTTGTGCTAGCTAGATTGTTTCTAAAGTGTTTCGAGGAAAACTATGAGTGTTTTGGGGGGTTTTATTTACAAGTAATGGGTAGGAATCAAGTCAAATGTTGGCATGTAAGAAAAATGGTTAAATTATTTTAATGGGTCAACATTCATCAAATGGGATCAGGTGAGGTGGAACAATCCATTACCAAATTAATTAAGTCGGTTATTTAATGATAAATATGAATGAGTAGGACTTTGAGCTCCTATTTCTTTACAAGTGGGAGTGGGACTGCCGTCATGGATTCTAGCTAGGCTACAAAAAAGTCTTTATTTTTAAATCTTATAATCATATTAGCTCATATCACTATTTCGTAATCGCATATAATTTTTATTATCAAAATAAAATATCAATTTTAATTTAAAGTAATTTATAAAACTTATATTTAAGTTTTGTCCTTTAGAGCTTAAATTGTGGACCATACTAAGTACTCTCTTTAATTTCACCACTAGCTAGTGGCCGGGCCTACACCCCCACCTCCCCCCTCTCCAAAAGTTACCAATGTTTAATTGTTTGCTTAGATAGGTAGAAATTTTGAACTCACAATATTTGTATCCCGAATAGGAAACACTATTTTTCGGGTGTATGGACGAAAGGAAAAGAGTGTTATAGGAAAAAAAATCTGATAAATGACGTGAAAAAATTTAGAAAGAAAAATAAGATAAAAGAAAAAATATATGTAATAATAATTTTTCGTCCCAAATAATCTCGCATTGATGCGTATATTGAGGGAGATGCAACTTAGCCTCCAAGGGCATTCCTATAAATAGATATAGGTATTTGGGGCTATGCTTTGTTTTATCTTATAGATATTACTATATTCAAAATTGAGGTTGACTTGAGTATTAGTGTTCTCTGTGGGCCTTCCCCATAATTAAGCCATTCAGTTTTTTTTTTTTTTGTTTTTTTTTAATTATCTCTAAGTAGTGGCAAACCACCCTCTCATAAACTGAGGAAAAGCACTTGGATCAGGATCACAAAACCGATTTCATTTAATCTAGCAATACCTATACCATGTTTCTTACACCCGTAGTCGACTTGATTATTGGAGCTTTATATCAATGACAAGTTTTGAATGTTGTTTTATATGTAATTTAGTGTATCCACCAAAAAAAAATGTAATTTAGTGCGCAATGAAAATATAACAAGCGGAATAGTCATCAACAAAAATATAATACGTGTAAATAAAATTACATATTGTGCTTTCATTAAAAAAAAAACAAAAAAAACTAAGATCCTTAAATCAACCCATAATACTAAAGTCCAACGATATACGCATTATTTATATAGAGCGTAACTGGATGGAGGGATTTTGTAGAAAAGGAAAATAAGGTAAAATCTTCATTTTAAATTACATGATTTGAAATTGGAGAGAACCCGACCCAATAAAGATGTTGCAGTGCTCTCACTTTTTTTTTACTCCTTATCTCGCTTATTTAATTTCGTGCATTTTTTTTATTAGGAGAATAGGAAAGAAAAACAAGTTATTTCTATCAATTACGAAGAATACTCATATCACGAATTATGAATAGTTAAACTAATTTTTGTGATAAGGTGGAGGGAAGCTCTTCACATTTCAAAAGCTGAAATTTGTTTACTTTTCAAGATCATAACTAGCCACGACCTTAGCAAAAGATTTCTTATGAAGCTTGTCTATTACCAAAGGTTCCGTTCAAAATTCATGTAAATTTATTATTTACAAACCCAATTTTGACTTAAAATTGCTTTGTATGTCATATAAATATTTTTAATAATTAAAAAGTTAAAATATAAAATATAAAATATTTAAACTAATAAAAATTTATGAACAATTATTTAAGTAAAATTTTTAAAAATCTTTAAATGAAAGCATATTTATAACAATACAAATACATATAAATAATTTAAAGTTTAATTTTTAAGTAAATTATGAATGACTTATATTATTTTTAATAAAAAATAAATGAAGTAAACTACTTTTGGTTATATTCTGATATATAATTATTTTTTTAAATACCAAGATCTGAATCCTAGCTTTTTGATGTTCCTTGTGACTTAAAATTCTTTCTAGATTGAGATATCCCACTACCATACAACAACATAATAATAGGTATTAAATTTGTTTCCTTAGTAGCTTGAATTACGAAAATTTGAAGTTGTAGATTTTTTTTTTCTCACACATTAAGAAGGGCAATGAATAAGGTTTGAAAACAAAAAAATGGGGGGAATGAGCAGAGGCAGGATTTGATCCCATATATTTATAATCTATTGCAAAAGATTTTACTAGTTAAACTAACCAGTACTTTGTAATAAATGCACATATTTAATTGGAATAAAAACAATAGGGATATTTAAAAAAAAACTTGAGATATTTATATTAATTAATATAATGAAAACATACTAGTGAGTTTAATAATTTAAAAAATATGAAAGTTTTTAAATAATGATAAAATTACATGTCATAAGAAAAAATATATATTTTCATGTTGAAGTGTTGAACAATGAATACATTTATAAAATAAGGATTAATTAACGTATAAATTAATTACAACTAATCACTGATCATCCAAAGAAAGCCAAAAATAAAACTTCATATAGAATAAGAGTATGAATTATAAAATTTTAGGTAAATAAACACGACCCCATTGTAGTTCAAAACAATCAAATATGCTCAGAATAAAATTTTTCTTCAAATATGCCGTTTTTACGTCACTCAACTTTGTCTACAGCTATCCAACGTAAGACTTCTCACTTTTTTGGTGATGGTGTTTTTTTAAGACTTCTGACTAATTCTTAAACTCCAAGAGAAACAAGCGTCGACAAAACAATACAAAAAATTGATAGGACTTCTTTTTTGGGGCCCAAAGGGTGTTGGATCCTTAGCAATTTATTCTACAGAAGCCCATAATGTTTTCGAGACCATTTGATGACTAATGGGCTGATTAAGAGCACTGTATGAATAAGAGCTTGCTTGTGAACTTGGTGTTCATTAATTTTCTTCTACCTAAGACTCAAAATTTCTACTCAGAATATTTTACAAAATTTGGTATTTATTAAGAACGCTATATCCTTTTTCCACTTATAAAAGTAATAGGCATTGTAATGTGAAGAGTTTTACTCAGAAAATAGAGGAAACATGTATAAGATAAACAAAATTGGAGAAAATATCATATGAATATTCTATCATAATAAATATTGAAGAATCAGCACATAAAATTTTAATGAATTTGAAAGAGATTGAATTAAGAAGTAATCTCAATGAAACTCATTATGCTTTTATTTGTTTCAAAAGTTTTTATATGTAACTGCTCAAGATATATTTTACCACTTTATGCAAAAATCATTTATTATACATGACATATAGTCAATGCATGTAACGGAATATTAATTTGTGTATTAAATTACAATGTTGAGAACGGTAAACTCATTAGACAGCTACATATTCATCTCTTAATATCGTTTTTTCTACGTTTTGTCCGGATTCAAACTCCTAACATTTTAATTAAGAAACCAAAATAACTATCATTTATATCAATTGATGCTAATCAACTATACTTTGTTTGTTAGATTATTTAAATCAGTTATTTTACATATACTTATTATTATTAAAAATAATAATAAACATTCCAAAAATAAAAAGAAACAATGATACACTTAATTAGAGTAAAATATACAGTCACACGTAATAAAAACTGGAAAACAAGATTATAATAATAAATTCTTGGCATCATTTACTAAAAACAATGTTCTCATTAATATTCACTCTAGCAAAACCTCCCATCATCTAGGGTTGAGGCAATAGGTTCATTTGGTAATACTCCAATAAAATCCAGTAATAGTTTACTTACTTTATAATGAAAATGCGGTAATATTCTTACTATGAAAAACACTTTACCTTTATTTAAGAGGAATCAAATCCGGTAGAAAGTAATGACCCCCTTGTATACTTTGGCTTCATATTGAATCCCCTTTGAGATATGAAGTCTAGATTAGTTTTTTGTTTTTAAAGACCAGAGGAATCTTCTGTTATGTTTTTAGGATATTTCAAAAGGTCTATATGTCACGTTGTTTGGTTTATATATCAACACTTATTAAAAAAATTTAAACAAGCAAGAAATACAAGTGGGCTTCCGTGGATGAGATTGAGCCATATGATGTAGTGCAAATAGTCTGATTCTCCCAACGCGCCCAATAATGGACCTTTAAAATTTTTGTTTACATTCTAATTAATTATTTTTAGAGATTAAAATTATAATTTAAAGCTTATCCAACATGTTTTATAAGTGACCTATTAAATGGTCTTATTTCAAAAATTGTAACGGTTACATTAATGTTTAATGAGGCAATAATGAAGTAATATACTGAGGAGGATATATAACTCTAATTAGACATCAATTAAATAGTCTAATTCATCGTAAGCTATTCAAAACAAAAGTTTAATATAATATTTATTATATAATTAGATATTACAATAATAACTATTGATCATATTTAATATATTAATAATTAAAATATTTTATAGTAATTAATTAATATTAATCTATAAAATAGATTAATTAAATAATTAATCTAACACTTCTATAAGACCTGCATAGGCGATAAACCTCCCTTATGCAAGACTACAATCTAATCTAATTTTGTTTGTGGGTTTAAGAATTTTACCAATCAGACTAATTAAAGTCATATTTTGTAATTTGTTGATAAAGTCTACATATTTATCTATCTGATTTTTTAAAGTTTTAGAGAGTAAAATAAAACAAATTATCTCTGTCATTAATTAAGAAATTATGATTATAATATATATATATATATAATAAATTATGAATTTGTTAATATGTCGACGTTAGATTTCTTTTATTAACTTATGAGATTACTTACTTCTTGTACTCATTTTTAAAATAGTCAAAGTCATACATTTTCAATATTTGTCACATTCAACAGGTGAACGACTCTAATATAGTATAAAGATAAAGTTACAAGTGAACAACTCTAATATAGTATAAAAAATTATATTTGCAAAATATTTATGCACGGGTTAGTTGGGTTCATGTGTAACTTCATATGGTACAGTTTCAGTTGCACCAACCCCCACCCGTAACCTAAGTCCGACCAAGCACATTCCCCTCTTTAATTTTCGAAAAGCACCAATAATAGTAATTTTTCCTTCGGATTTACTTTTAGTACCCTTTTGGATTTACTACAAAATTATTTTGTTTTAAAACTATTTTGACAAAAAGAAATTATAAAAAGCATTATTAACAATAAATTTTTTAGAGCCAATCAATCTCTCTCCCTTTTTCTTTCTTCACACAACTAGCATTTACAACCATTTTTTTTTCTTTGGTAAAGTAGGCAAATCAAGTCTTTCCTGTCTAACCAACAAAATTTATTGACTCTTAGTGCTTATTTGTTTATTATGATAAAATAAAAATAAGATACGATAAGAATATCATAAACTTTAATTATATCTAATATTTGATACATACCAGTTAATAATAGGATAAAATATAAACTATATTTAAATAACAAAATTATTGTTTTGTTAAAATTATATATAATTTTTAAAAAAGATAGATTTTAATTTATTTTTTATTTTTTAAATTATAATTTTAATTAAATTATATAAAAATATTATTTTATTTATGTACTTAATTTTTTTATAATTATAAAAAAATATATAAGATTTTTAAAATTATAATTATTATTCAAACATTTTTTTGAAAAATATGTGTATGATAACTATTTTTGAAAATTTATTATAAATACATATAAGATAACATTTTAAATACAAATTTTATATAATATATTACTAAATTATTATAAAGAATAAATAAATTAAGAACATGTATTTAAATACATTAAGAAGGGATATATCTTTATTTACATCTCACTAAACAATTTTTTTTCCGTAGTTGTCTATTAAAGGTTTGTTTGGTGATATAATATGATAAATATTCTATTATATTGTCTATTAAAGGTTTGTTTGGGATATAATAAGATAAATATTCTATTTTATTGTAATTTGATATTTGTTGTGTTAATATGATATGATAATCATATCTTATCTCTTATCTTATTTAATTGTGTAGTTTATTTCTTGTTCTAAGAAGGAAATTGGATTAGAAACTATTAGGATAAGATAGATATTTTCTCTCTCTCCATATATATTATGCTAATATATAACATATAGTATTATAAAAAATATATAACATTATTATGTATAATATATATATGAGTTTATATATAATAATAAATATAAAATAAAAATAAAATACAGTAATATATTAATTTATATAATATATATTATATGTAGTAATTTATTTTATATATAATAATATACTTTTTATACAAAATAACAAATATAGTTATATATAATAGTAATATATAATATAATAATTTAACAATATATCATATATAATACTATATATATATATATATATATATATATATATATATATATATATATATATATATTTATATAATTTAACAAAATGCATAAAAAAAAATATAGTAATATATATTAATTTATATAATATATAAAAATAATATATTTAATAATAATTTAATATATATTTTATATAATTATATATACAAAATAATAAAATATGTAACCACTTATATAATGTAACATAATATAAAGAGAGATTTCCGGTGTTACTTATCATCCTTATTTCATTTTTCATATAATCTAATGGTTGTAACGTGTGACACATTTTTCTGTTAGATAGCAAGAAAATAAAGAATAAAAATAAAGAATAATTCTTTTAAAAAGTAAAATTGTTTTATGTTTATCTTATCTTAATAAACATTTTTAATGTATTTTTCTTATTCTCGTTTGGATATATATTTAACATATTACTCCCTTGCAACCAGTTAAAATATTTATTTCTTAACATTGTCAAACTATCTCCCGTCCATCTTTAACTATGTATTTAATCTTTTTAATAATCTTTCTCTTTTATCCTCCTTTATATCTATCTCTAAATTAAATTTAATAATTTTAAAAAATTATTAACAATAAAAAAACTTATATCACACTTTAAAATTTTTATTATATGTTCACAAATATTTAGTTATTATGAATTTTAATTATATAAAAATAAATATGTACTCTGTGTAATATACAAACTAATACCATTTGAACTTTAATAAATGAACATGCCCTTATTTAATTTTTAACACGACAAAGTCCTTCTAAAAAAAAAAGAAACTATTCATTTCACCCCTTTCCTTCCTTTGTAATTGACGATTTTGTAGTAGAACTTTATTTATCCAGTAACTCGTGGAAAATGATATTCACGTTTAACTTACTTCTTTTTGGAGGAAAAATTTAAACTAAATCAATATTTTGTTTGCTTAAAGTACCAAATGATGTTAGTGAGTTTGATTTGGTTAGGTGAATTTGATTTTTGGTGAAGCAATTTTTTCTTAAACAGACATGAATCATACTTCACTTTTTTCCATGATTCAATTTACAGCAAATTTGCTATTTTTTTTTATAAGAACATTATCAATATATAAAAATAATAATTTAACCAAAAAATTTTATAGATATAATATTAAGTTGAACCAACAAGTACTTAATGCGAATCACATTGAAGTCGAATTCTTTAAGCATGTAATAAAAAATTTGAATCCTAACTAGTACTCATAGAAAAACCTAATTTAGAGGAAGCCACTCACCTATAATTATTGATGAATCCATAATCCACCATGATATTTCTTTGCAATTAATTATACACGATACAAGAAAAAGAGTTGAAATCCAATAATATTCGTAATACATGAGTATGTAAGTTAAAAAAATATTATATAAGTTCGGTTTACTTGGATACAGATACAAACATAAAAAAAACTAAAATTCAAATCAGATCAATCAATTTTATTAAAAAAAAAAATAAAAGAAACCCAAATTAATCAATCTTGATTTGACTTTGTCATATTTATTGACTTAATTGAGTTGTAATCAAGGGTAGTATCTGTTCCCATCAGTTTAAGACTTCAAAACTCCTAAAGTTGTTTAGTGGTTTTCTTTTCTTTAAACAATTTTGCTTTGGTTTGCAAACCAAAAGTGTTCACATGTGACATATAATTTCATTTGACAACATTGCCTACTGTGAAAAAAACTGTTGTTTGTCAGCAAAGAGCTGATCCCGGATCTCTGATAATGGATTGCGTTGCTTAATTGGGTCCCTTAGCAAGTTCAGGACACCATGGTAACTATGGTAGAGAGAAGACACATTTTTTTTTTGTTTTTCTTTTTGGGATATATAATACACCTAACAAACCTTACTTAGCAACATACAAATTGCACTTTTTCCCATGAGTCATTAGATGACAAATGGATATTTTAACAATTTAACCACAATTTTCCATTGAGTGATTAATACGACCATTAAGGAGTTAAAAAGTGCTGTTAGCATGTAGCTAGGCCTAGCAATGGCACATGTTTGTTTCCAAGTTAGACGGATGAATGGGTCCAATAAGAAGAAAAAGGCACATCCAAAGTCGCCTCTGGATCCCACTAGAATGTGTCAAAGGGGTCTAATTCTGCTATACCCTACTACCTGTGGGCAATCACTTCATTAGATGGTACACCTAATTAATCTACATATTTATATATATGCATGGAAAGACTACGAGGTCCTCAACTTCCTATCCAAATAGTACAAAGACTTGAAAAAGTTTTTTGGGGTTACTTAGTTTTATTCGCTCTCCAATTATTCGTGGAAAAGTTATCTGTGACCATAAAAGCTGTATGGGAATTCCACAAGCATGACCCAGCAGTTTCTCTTTCTCCCTCTCAACTATATCATGCATGGGAAAACACAAAGCAAACTCCCGGGGCTTCAACTTTATGCTACTTTACAAAAGGTCAAAAAGTTCCAATTTCCCAAAAGCAATTCTTTATGAGACACCATTCACATATTCATAAAGTAGAACTACAATCAATCCCCTTAATCACAACGACCATTACATTAATAATAATGGAATTTAAGATTGTCAAGTTGAATTTCACAACTTTTTATGCTTGGGAATTCTGCACACAAAAAACAAGCAAAGGTACAGAGTGAGATCATAGTCAAAATGAAAGGTTTTACTTTTACCCCAAGAAATTTGAATAAAAAGGACAATATATTCCAAGCATAGTATGGTCTTTTGTATTTTATGACAACTCACGAGGTCATAATTTCAGAGATCAAAACGAAAATTCAAATATTATTATAGTAAGAGAGTTTGGATAAATGAGTTGCTTTGAAAATAATAAATTACGCGTGCAAGCATGAATATGTGAACAATGGTGACGAAGAAAAGCAGTGATGTATAAGCATTGAGCACTGCGATTATGTCATTCGTGTTCCCCAATGCCCCTAGCTATGTGCAGATCCTTTTTGTCCCCATTCTGAATCAAACTTAATATGATGCTGTAGTCTCTTCCATATCCCTGTGCTCATGAAGAAAACAAGGCAAAATAATAATAAAAATGTTAAATTAATGGGACGCCAGCAAAATTCCTTTGTTAATTAACTAATAATTATTCATCGATTCTCATTATTGCAAATTATTAAGCATATATTAACAAATTTAAAGCTTACTAGGTAACATGCAGTGATGTCTTGTGGGGCAATGCTCAGTTGCTGAAACATTCATCACCTGCATAAATATTTGCTTCCTAATTGATGAGAGGGAGGGGTAAAATGTTTCTTAAACTTATGATCATGATCCTTAATGAAAATATTACCTTCTCCTTGAAGAACTGTAATCATAAATGAAAGAGTTTTTGTTTCCTTTTTTAACCTTCTCAGTCAATAGATTAATAAACATACATAAAACATTAAAACCTCAAACAGTAGAAAAGGAAGCATCTTGTACATTGATCCTTTGAATGTGTAGCAAATTAGGGTTTCGGCTATCAAATGAGAAATTAAAACCAGGGAAAATTTAAAGTTGTCCACTGAAAATACTACACGGTTCTGCAGGACCCACAAGAAAATACAGCCATACATGTAAAAATTGATTCTATTCTTTATCATGAGTGCTCAGATCTATCCATTTTAAATACAAATTGATATGAAAACGGATGACAAGGCAAACAGAAAAAGTATAGATCTGTGTGACATTTCTAAAGCCACAGAAGGAAGCCAAATGCTACTCACAATAACAAGAACAGATTCAAGGATCTATCAATTTACTATCCAATAAATATGTAACAAATTAAATCACATGATTGTTACACGATTAACATTGTTTTTCTTATAATAAAGGGGAATTAAGAAACAAATGTTTGACCAGTAGAAGCACAAGAATCCAATAAAGAGAGGGCGGAGTTTACAAGGCTCTTGACACTATATTCATTAACAGATTGCACATTTAATCAAATTTGGCCTCGATTTGACCGCACAGTTTGACAATGGTGAAATGACTAATAATAATAATAAAGGGGTGTATTAGTGTATCCACTTTCTTAGTTGTTTCTTCATCTAAAACTCAAGGACCAGCTTATCACATCGATAATAAATCATAGAGATTAGTGACAGAAAACAAACCCTAAATAGAGAGAGAGAGGAAATAGGTAGAGAGAGAAAGAAAAAAAGAAAAAAAAAAAGAGAGAGAGGAGGAGGGACTTGAAAAAGAGGAGAATGTTTAACTGAGCTTCAAAGGTGGCCAGATCTGAGAAAACATGGCAGAAACAGACAGATCGGATACTGGAAAACATAATTGGGAGAAGATCTGGCTAATGATGAAGAAGAAAAAGGTAGTTACACCCTGACAACAAAAACACCATCATAACTTGATCAGAGAAAAAGAAAGAAACGAAAAGGAAGTAATGATGAAAACCTTTTGCGCCAAGTGATGAAAACCGGGTCAAAATGCTTCATCATTACACCAATCTGCAAACTACCAACATCTTTAATTCATCCAAAAACCAAACCCCACGATTCAGATCTGCCTATATTTAAGAAAAAAACAAAACTTTAATAATCCAATAATCCAAAAAAACATAGAGCAGGAGACCAAGCAAACCTATAAAGCATTCCATTAGCCCATGCCACAACATATGTTACCATGTGGTCACAGCCTCGGTAGAAAAATGTCAACCTCTTAATAGAGATCTTAATCTCTTAAGATAGCATTAGTATCTGATTCTGGGCCAAAACGGTTTAGAAGCATATAATTGGGGGGAATGAAGCCTGGTCCGACAACACTATACATTTCTTGACCACCAACAAAAGATCAAGATGAAGGAAGGGTCCTCGAGCCAGACAACATTCCCCTCAAAAGACAAAGCTTCCGAAATGGCCTTCTTCTTTGATGTTGAACCTGTAAGAAAGAGGGTGTTGTGTTTGATAGCTCACTCGCTAGTGACTACTACCACTACTAGTCTCTTTTCACTCTGTATCCCCCACGAGTCTCGGCTATGTTCAAGGGGGGAAGGGGGGCTTAGAGAGAGAGAGAGATTGTGATGATGAATGGGTGAATGAGAATGATATGAGAAAGGAGAACGCAGAGAGAGGGGGGTTATAACAAGAGTAAAAATAAAGGAGGAGAGGAAAGGCAACGTCAAAAAAGACAAAGGATTGGTGCAGGGTAGACCCTACCAGCTCGCTTCTCACTTCCAGAAATGACCACGACCCCATGCACCCTTCTTAATTACGCTCTCTCTCTCTGAGTTGTTTTTGAATGAATTAGAATCATGAATGCCGCTGAACTCATTCATATCCACCGTTGGATTTGCCATGTGATGTGTTATCTCCTCGTACAGGCATTGACTGTATGTACCTATTACTAGTACTACCCGCGACTTCCACAAAACCGAGACCGACCATTTGATTTTGTGAAATTGAGCGTGATGCTGTCATCCAAAGGGGGATCTACCTGCAGCCTCACCTCGCGTACATCCTAGCTTTGCATTCAATTTTCAGATAAATACAAATTATAAAAATTAAAATAAAAGATTGAAAGAGACTTTCATTGTCCACCGTAGGATTCTCGGGAAATCAAGGTGCCAACTCAATACACAAACTAGCAATGGGAAAAATTTTGTATAAAGTCAGGGCTTATAAATTCACTTTATTAGGTCAAGGTTAATATAATTACTTAAATGGAATAGTGTATAAGGAAGATGTTTCTTGAATTTTAAAGTGAGACCATAACTTAAAAGTCATTTCGTTTGACTTTGTCAAATATTTTGAGATGCACATGTAGATATAATAAAAAGGATAAAAATATTTTCAGTGTAAAGATTTTTCATATAATTATAAATTATTATATGTGATAAAGTAGTTAATTTTTATAATAATTATTTTAAAATATATAAAATATTTTTAATTGGTTGACCAGGTAAATTTTTTTACATTAATAATACATAAAAATTAAAGTTTCAATTTATTATTATTTCTCTCATTTAAAACATTTAAAAAGACGACATAAATATAACTAAAAAAAAGGTTATTATCGTGGTCTTCAACATTTAAAAAGTATACATAAACAAGAACAAAACTGTTGTTCTAAAAGACTAATAAAAGTACGCGGATAGTATATATATTGTGCTTATTAATGAGGTCAATCAACGGTTAACAATGACATAAATGAGGCTATACTTATGCAAACACTTTTCTGTTTTATTTTAAAAAAAAATACAAGATTCAAATACAATATTATAAATATTATTGTTTTTTTAAATTAAAATTATTTTTTATCATGATAGCTTTTACTTTTATCCTAGAAATTAAAATTGGCAATAATTATCAAGATTAAACGTCAATCTTGATTGAAAAATAACATTCACAGTACTTATAATATTATATTTAAATTTGTCTATTTAATCTTATGAATTAGATACATAATTATTTTTAAAAAAATATTAGATAGTAACTATTATGTTTTTTTATAAAATTATTGATATCTTTTTAATAAAAAAAATAATCTTGTCCCCTAATTTATGACCTGATTCGTATGGTGAAAAGAAATCTTATTAACGAATACCTTAAAACAGTAATAAATAAAAAGTTTTTGTTGAAAACCAGGCGGATAGAAGTACATTGATATCCCCAGTCTTGTTCTTTATAAATAATATTTTAGTTTCTGTTATATATATGTTATAAAATTGCAAAGTATTTAATTATTTTACACTTACCAATATTTTTTCAGTTTTCTAATATTAATACGGACAAATTTTCGTTATTTTTAGAAGAGAATAAAGTATATAATTACGATGGAAGAAAAAATAACGGAATTGATTAATTTTTAAATAAGGATTATTTTATTAATTTAAGAACGTTAACTAATATTAACAAACCTTTTTTCTGTATGTATAAATTAGTTAAAACCGTTTTATAAAGAGAAATGGAAAGAGTAACAATAAACATCTCCTTTTTATTTATTTACTTTTTAATTAATGTTAAATTTTCGATTAGCATTAACTTAAAAAATTATTTAAAATACTACTATTTAATTAAGGGCATACAATAAAATATAATTTATATAAAATTTCAATAATTAATATATGTATTTACACCGTACAAATTTTTTATTAGGTCACATGATAAATTTATACAAACAATATTTATTATAATAGAGCATATAAGATCATTCAGAGTAAATTTAATTTTGATAATATTTATAAGTAAAGTGATTTTGAAGTTAAAAGGAATATTGAGTTATTTTGAAGATATAGATATTAAAAAAAAAGAATAGTAAGATATGTGATAGTGAGCAATAAATAGGGGTGAGGAAGAGATAGACATAATGATGGTTTAAATTATTAAGAGGGAAAGGGAATCAAAAGTTAAAAGAGGAGTAACAAGTGAGTCAGAGGAGTGGTTGAGTTATGAGATGCCCGATAATAGGAAAGCCTATTTATTATTAGGAGCAGCTGTTGTTGTTGACGTGTTATGCTTTTATTTTTTGGGCAGTAATAAATAAATAAATAAGGTGGTCCTCGTAGGGCGTGTAACTTTTAAGCAGGCGAGGAATTCGAGGAAGTTACCGACAGATGGGGCTGAAGGGGTCCACTGTTCTCATTTGCTTTTTAACCCCGTCCCAATTCCTCGCCGACTTTTCCGTGTTCATCACGGTCAAATGACGCCGTTTTAACCCCCCCCCTCCCCTCCTCCTCATCAAATCTAAAATACTCAAATACATACATACATAAATAAATACACTACACTCTTCCATCCCATCATCACATGCCATTTGCCATACCAGCTCCTTAATTTCATCAACTTGTTATTTTACAAATTTTACTACTACTTCATAAATCCTCGACTCTATGAAAACGACTGAAATTACAACATTTCATAGTAAGAGATCGGTCGATATTATATAAATTATATCTTTTTTATTCTTATTTTGTTTATACATGTTTTTGTTTTGCATTTTCAAGCTACTTCCTTTTAACTTTTTATATTTTTGTGTTTTCTTTTAAGGAGAAAAGTGAGAGAAAAGAAAGTAGAAAGAAAACAAAGGAAAAAACATAGAAAATGATATGTTTTGTTAAATTGTTTAGTAACAGAGGAAAAATAAATAAAATTTTTGTTTCTTCTTATTTATCGATAAGATTAGTTAATCTCTTTATTTTTATTATAAGTATTTATAATTTTCTGTTACATTCTTTATCTTTCTAGTCAATTATTTTGACATTTCATATAGTATTGTTTATATTTCTTTTTGATATAATTGTGAAGACAATAATTAATATCATATTAAAATTAAAATAACAAATAAATATAAAAAAGTGGAAAATAAAAAGAAATTGTACGTAGTATTTTGAAATATGATTATTATTTCCATATTTATTTATTCAAAAGACAACTTCCAAATTAAGAAATGTAAATTATAATGTTTATTTATATTAAACTTAAAGTCCTGCTAATAAGTGTCAGTAAGGTAATGGGTTAATAATTACAAATTAAAAAAGTATTAAAATATCATACTAGTGGTACCCTTAAATTATTGGTTAATATTTACCGTAATTTTTTTTTAAAACTTTCTAACATGACTTTTTGTTATCATTTTTCTTTCATTTATAATACTTTTGTAAAATATTTAAAAATAAAGAAAGATAGGGATACAATTAAAAAATTAATAATTAACATAGTCTTAACTTATAAAATAACATATAATTAAGTATAATTTTATTTCAAACAAATAGATAAAAAAATGAAGGTAGCTTTGACCAATGAAATCTGACTTAATGAAATCTGACTTAGTAAATAGTTGAATATTTTAATTATTAAGCAATAATTGGTTTCTGGTGTTAAAAAAGTTTATTGAAAAGATAAAGTAAACTTATTTTAATAATATTTATATCTTAAAAGTAATAAATCTCAGATTGATGATGGGAGGATATCTTTAATAAAAACTAATAATAAATCTAGCTGTTACAATAAAAATTGGGCAATGAGATAATTGTTAAGCCACTAGTTGATTGTGATTGTGTTTTATAGCATCTTATTTATAAAATGAGCATATATGTTATACAATAGTTTTAAATTATCTCCTAATAAAAAATTATCATTACGTACGATAAATTTATTAATTTTTATAATAATTATCTTAAAATTTATAATAATTATCTTAAAATTTATAATAATTTTTAATTAGTTAACCGTATCTATTTTATATTCTCATTCAACTTAAAAAAAAAAAACTATTTTAAGCGATACACTACGCCCCTCCCAAAAATATAATATATGGCATGCATGTTTGATATACATAGATAATTTCTAAGCTTATACAGATTTTAAACGTGTTAACATATCAATTGTTTAAAATATAATTTATACACGTCTATTTATTATTAAATTAGTAATTATCATTTATGGTCTGAATTCTTTAAAATTCAATTAAAATTTTCAAAATTAAATTAAACAAGCACAATAAATTAAAATAGTATTTTTAATTATTTTCTTTAAAACGTTAAGAATGTTGCTTGTCATTCTTTAAAAAAAATTAGTAAGATAAATATTTAAGTCTCTCTCAAATAAATATATATTTAACTTAATAGTTAAAAGCTAGTAAACTTAATATAATGAATAAGTTAGTACCTAGCTTCGCATGAACTTGAGCCTTTAATAATGGCATAATTGTTCCAGAAATTCACAGTTAGGACGTTGTATTAATTAGGGAATTTTTTAAAAAATCTAGATATTGATATATATATTTTTACAAACTACTAAACTTTATATATTCTTTTCAATTCATTAAAATAATTAATAATCAGTACAAGAAACAAGTAGCAGAATAGTTATTTTTTCTTTTATAAAGTGAATAAATAGAAAATAAATAGAGATAAGTAAAGCCACCCTTCAAATTAATTTGATAAAGCAAGACGATTGACATGAATTTGCTTTTATTAGTAAAATATGTATATAAGTGAGGAAGTTAATTAGGTGTCACAATCTGTGGTTTGATGATTCACATGCAAAGTCAACACAAACAATGTCCTTTTCCACGTCAACCAATTCATAAAGTTCTGGGACGTTTGCTTCATCACATCTTTGTAGCTTGGTCGGCTATTTTATGTGTCTCTGCTCTACTTTCTGTTTCATTTTCTTTTGCTTTACTTTTCTTTTTCCATGGTTGAAATTTGGAAAATTGAGGTCTTCGAAGATTTATCAGCAATTCAGCGGGTTAGTCTTAAAAAGCTTACACCAATTGTTTTTGGACCGGGTACCCTTGGAAATTGAGATTAACTATGCAAGTAATTTTCCATAAATTTGAAAGGAAAAAAAAATTTGTGGAACAGGCAATTTTTTCACTGTGTCAACTTTCGTTTATGTATCCTTTTCTTTTGGCGATACGATACATCTGATTATCATTCTGTTTTTATATTTTTCAAATTTTAATGTTTCTTGCTAATTAGTAATTACCCTTATTCATGTGGTTTTATTTGCAATTACACCACGTGCTTCATAGGCTAATAGACAAGGATCCTGGTCATAATGGAAAATGCCATTTAATTTAGTTATGGGACCGCCAAGCTTCTAACTAAAGTCAATGCAAATCATATGTGAATGATTTGCCAATAAAAAAAGGCTTTAGTTAACCTAACTTACTGTTACTGAATAAATTATATAAATTCTATTCTTTCCTTTTACTTATTATCATGAAAATTACATGATCATAAAAGAATCCTAATTGGTGTGACTCAATTTGAGAGAAAAGGTTTGAGTTTATTTTTACATAATCCATTTTTTTTTAGTAGAAAAAGAAACTTTAATATGTCGAAGTTTCGAACTAAAGATTAATTTCATAATCAATTCAAGAACCGAAACTTGTAGGAATATTTTAAGATTAAGTTTTATTAATTTGAATATATTTTTGTTAACACAAATTGTTATTTTAACGAGTGACTTGGAAAATTTTAAATTCAAACTACACATACAGTTATCTGTTTGGTAATAAGGACAAAACAAAATATTTTAATTTGTAATTCAGCTATGTATAACAACGAGGTTACCGGAATCCAATGGAGTCTTTGCTGTAACCCTAAATCCAAATTAGTTAGTGAAATGAGGTATTGCATCTACTTTATACAAAGTAAGATAGGAAAATGCATAGTAGTACCCCCACACCTCACCCACCCCCACCATCCAACAAGACAACAAGCAAGAAACCAAAAGCATCGTGCATGCACTTATTGGTATCATAAATGTCAGAAAAAGATTCTTAATTTGTATTAAGTCAATGTAAGTAACTTGAGCGATAAATAGAACTACAACTTCTATGCTGAATATAAGCAATACTTAATACTAAATTATTCAAAATCTAACTAAATTCAATTATTTGTATATTTTTACATTTAAATTTATGTATTCGAAATTATTTAAAACTTTAATTTTCCTTCGCAACATTATTTAGAAACAACATAATTATGATTAGTACTTGTATCCTTTTATAATGTAGCAACATCTTTTCTATATATTGTATGTATTTTTAGATTTAAGTAAACTTTAAAAATAAAAATCTATAAGGAAAAAATATCATCTTTGGTAAAGCATAGTGAAATTTGCATTTTAAAGAAGAAATGAGTATAACAAGGTGCACATCTTTATTGTTAATAATAAACAATTTATTTTAAAAAAATCAGACTTTTAAAAGTTATAAAATAAATTATTTAAATTGAGACACATCACGTATATAATAACTCCATATGATAGGTAAAAATGAACATCTAAAATTTTAATTAGGATTCACTTAATTTAAACAATAATATTTATAAAATATAAAGTATTTGATGTAAGAAAAAACCGTGTCACTCTGAAAAATATAATAAAACTTAAAAACCCTCATCCTCAATGATAAGTACTTAAAAAAAGTAAATTATTTCTACCGTATGAAAACGAAAATTAATTTACAAGTTAAATACCATTCCAATTATTCTGAAAGGTTGAATTATTATCATAATTGAAAATTTATAATAAAATAGAAAAGAGAAATCTTAGGTGAGGGACCCCAAGTTGAACCTAGAAGAAAAACGCAAAGTGGAAGCATGAATTATATATGTAAAAGGTTAACCCGATGGAATCATGGAAACAATAAACAGTGAATACTTAGAGTGTAGCATATAATAAATAATGAAATATATCCCAAGAAGAAGTGGAGTATCTCAACAAGAATGACGCAGTTAGATCGATTTAAAGACAAAAGGTGGATGCACATTTGAAGGTGTATAAAGATAAGAAGAGAGGGTAAGAAGTGAAAAGAGTTGTTGGTACAGAAGGAAAAAAAAAAGTAGAAAAATGTATGGGCCAATAGAAGTATAGTTAAAAGATAGGATAAAGGGGGAATTGGGGTTGTTTGGTTGCATTAGAATTAAGGCATTCGAACGTTTTATCCATAACGGGAGAGGGTGCCCGTAAGAAGTGCTGGCTGGGCGAAACACAAAGTCTAAAATTTCTCTCTCTATTTCTGTGGTATGGTACACATCAGAGTGACAAACGGAGAGGACGATACTTGCTCCAGATTTCAACGCTTTTTACAGCCTTGAATATTGTGTTGTGTATCAGATTCAGATTCACACAGCGAAAGCGAAAGTGGGAAAGAAACAACACGTAAATGTCAAATCCCCTGCATCTCCAACCCAGCCTGTCCACTTTTTTTTCAATTCTTTATTTTTCTATTGCATGCCCAATTAAATATAACCAAACCAGGTCATTGTTTTCCTACTTATTTATTGGCACCACCTGTTTTCATTTTTTACTTTCCCCCTTCCCCCATTTTAAATAAATTAAATATCAGTTTCAAATAAACCCACCTCGTAATACATTCATTCTCATCCACATGCCTTGTTTTGTTCTTCACGTGCCTTGTAGGGTTCGTGTTTTTCTAATTATTGACATCATTTTTTTTTTTATAAAAAGAATATGCAAAGGGAGGAGTGATTATGAAGCAAGAAAAGGGTTAGGCAAACTTTTTGAAAGCGCTTTCTGGCGCCTCAAGTCAATTTTGGGTGTGAGGAGAAAAAGAGAGAGATACCACTCACTCTATTCTAAAATTTTAACACTCTGCCAACTAAAAACAAACGTACAAAGCTTAAAAGCAAAGCTGGCTTACATGGGTACTGACCAGTGCCATTGGTGTCAGGGGGTAAATAAATCAATATATTTTTTATTATAATCAAATTATTACCTTAGTCAATTAAAATTATTTATATTGTCCGTTCAATTTTTTATAAATTATTTTTAGTATTTTCAAAATTATGTATTGCAATGTTTATAAAAAAATGAAAATTTTACATAAAAATTATGTAAACTTTAATATTAATGAATAATAACTAAGACCGCGTAAATAGAAACAATTTATTAAATATATATTATAAAGTATTTACGCCGTGATATAAGTTGTCACTGAGATTTTTAACGATTTTGAATGTCGGGCACGTATTTACTTAGTAGACTTTGGGAGCAATTGCTCCATAAACTTGATTTTTTTTTCTTAATATAATATACGGGTGTAAATTATTTCCATAATTTGGAATAAAATATAAAAAGTCAATTCATAGTAAAAGTGTTGCTCCCATGGCATAAAATTTATGTACGCATATAGAGGATACTAAAGACCTACATTACATGTTCCTCAAAGATATTTCATGATCATCTTAACAATATAGTTAAATAAGATTCTTTTGTATTAATTTAGTATCTTGCATATAAGCACACATACTAAACATTTAATTATGTCTACCGGTGATAAAGTAATAAATCCACCATATCTCGATATTTTGTCAAATTTATTTATTACCTCTTTTATTTTTGTCGAAGTAAAAGGTTGACGTAAAAATAGTCATTTTTTTTTTAAGTATTTTAGCAATTCATTGTAGTATTTTTATTGACTTAAAAATGGATCATGTAAGAATTTATTTAGTTTATCATATCAAGACTTAGATGCTTGTTTTAATCCATGCATCACCCTTTTCAATTTGTAAATATGATTAGGATGTTTAAAACTTTCAAAATCAGGTAATTGAGTAATATATACTTCTTCTTGAATATAACTATTTAAGGATTTAAACTTTTAACATCCATTTGATATAACTTGAAGTTCATTAAACATGTAATACAAGTAACATTTTTATTGATTCTAATCTAGTTATAAGAGCATGTGTCTTTATAATTAAGTCCTTCTTGGTTATACTCTTTAGCAACTAGCCTAACTTTATATAATGATACAATATTCATCAAGTTTGTTCCTTAAAACCCATTCAGTGCCAATAACTAGATGATAATTGAGTTTGGGACTAATTTCCAAACTTGATTTCTTACGAATTGATTCAATTCCTCTTGCATATTAAACATTTAATGTTAATCAACTATTTCCTCTTCAATGATTTTAGCCTAACTTAAGAAACAAAAGTCATATGATTGTATCTATTCCTAAGAGAGTGTCTAGTAATTATCTCTATAGAGATATCACCTATCACTTTGTCCAATGGATGATTATTTTATACTCTTTAATAAGTTCTTATATGTTTGCTATATTTATTGCGATAAAGATATATTCATTTTCTTTCTCATTTCTATTGTCCTTCAAGCATGCATGTCTTATAACCCTCGCAAAATCATCAATAACATCTCTTTTCACTATTAGGTTAAGATTCATCAAGGGTAACATGCATAAATTCTTCAACAATTAATGTTCTTCTATTGTATACTTTATATACTTTGTTATTTGATGAATAACCTAAGAATATAGCTTTATAAACTTTTACATCAAACTTACCAACATTGTCTTTGCCATTTTTCAAAGCAAAACACTTGCATCCAGAAATATTAAGATGTGATATGTTGGGTTTTATTTTTTGTAAAGTGTATATGGAGTTTTCTTTCAAATAAGTCTTATAAAGACTTCATGACTTATTTTTTTCCTTTCAAATACTCGATTTTGTTGTATTGTTCCAGGTATTTAAAAATTGTGATCAATGTCATGCTCTTTCCAAAAAATTTTCAAATTCACCATCATAATTACTTATAAATGAGATTTTTAGATTCTTTTCATTTTGAATAACTTTGGCAAGTCTCTTGAAAGCTTGAAATGTATCACTTTTAATGGAAATGAAAAGTGTTATGTGAACCTAGAAAAGTCATCAACATTGACAAATCATAGCAATCTCCTCTTATAGCCCATTTTTGAAGGTCCAAACACTATGTCAGTTTCAAGTACATGTATCAATTTGTTGAAGGTTGTTTGAACTTTTCTTGGAAGTATGATAGGATTACTTCAGCATTGTAGCCCCTGATACTCGAACATTAGCTCAGGGCATTTTCTCTATTCCTTATTACCCTAAAAAAGCAAGGGAATCTTGCGTTCTTAAACTGATAACCATCTTTCGGCTAACCTAGCCTCCTTCGTCCCTCAGGACCAACAAAGGATAGTACAAGAGTATTTACCTGTTGTCCATAAACTACGCCTTTCAACTTGATCTTAGGCCCTGACTCATCCTTCATGGATGACCTTGCGAAGGAACCCTTGGGTTTTCGAGGCATTGGATTCTCACCAACGTTAGTTACTCAAGCCGACATTCTCCCTTTGACTTCGTTCATGTGCAACAATCACAAAGGTCAATTAGTAGAAATAACTTTTTTTTATTTGAAAGATACCTTGACTTGCTTCCCTTTTTGGCACACATCAAATCTTTTTCTCTACATATCTAAGCCTTTCTTGAATACTTCTTCAAAAACTTATAACAATTTCTTGTATACACCCTTCTACAAGATTTCTGGAGAGATTCCTACTCTCAGTTCAATACAATTCCTAGAAGCAAGATACAAAATCACCTTAGTAGTTATATATACAACTTAAATTCCCTTACTTTCTCACCTAATAAGTTCTTCTAAAATTCTTTGAAAAACTTGTTAATCTTATATAAAAAGTATAAATTGTGTTATCTCATAATGTCTCTTATGTTATTAATGATAGAAAAAAATTATATATGATGTAAAAAAGATATAGATATCATTTTTGCTATTTTTGTTTGTTTGATCTTGATATTTTTGAGGAATAATGTGACAGATAACAACACTTTATAACAACACTTTGTAATCCATTACCATAGATTTTAAAAAGGAAACATAGAAAAGTATCTTTTCCAATTACTTTCTTTATCAAAATAACTTCTTTAACAAATAAGGAGACATGCCACGAATTTATATTTCTCATATGAAAGTCCAACAACTTTAGCACTAACACGAACACATAGAGTTCATGTACAATTTGAAATTAGAGAACTTTTCATTAAGAATTTAAGCTAACAAGGCTTAAGAATAATGAGTTACATCTGCTACAGTCACATGCACAATTTGAAAGGTAATTCGATAGCCATTGTTGACTTGAACCACAAAAAAAACATGAAGAGAAATTAAGAAAAATTGTCTCAACGAGTTGGCGAGTATTTCATATAATTGTATGATGAATAAATCGCAAAATCCACTCATTAACCCAATATAAACTATTTAGTGTTTCAGAATAGTAAGCTCTACTCTAATGATATTATGATAATATGCATTATTTAATATAGATAATTTAATAATTTTAATGTGATGGAATGAGTTTAAAAACGAGACAGAATAGGTATTGATATCTTAACCCACTTCAAAAAAAAATCAGGTCAAGATCAAATGCAATTAAAGTGGAATTTTTTTTTCAACAAATATGACAGATTTTCATGAATATAGGATTTTTTTTTCCATGCCTACTTAATGATAGAATACACAACCAATATTAATACAAATATTTTGGCTTTAACAAATAAGTTAAGGTCATTAATTGATTCAAATATTGTAGAATAGAAAATATAATTTCGTGGAAGGAAAGTTAAACAACAAATCAATCATACATCATCACATTCTACTTACAGCAGGTAGCTAGAATCCATTGTATTATGTTGCCAAATCTGATTAAACTATACCTTTCATATCACTAAAGCATTTTTTTAAATCTTTTTTACCTATATCAATGGGGTTGAGCATAGAAAAAGAAGTAAGTTTTCCGTAATGAGTCACTAATCCAACTTTATTAGGAGAGGTATATACATTTACTTTTCAATCTCTAATATGATTCTCCCGATTTATAAAAAAAAACAATACTGTATTTATTAATTTTACTTCTTATTACATTTTTAGTTTTTTTAATTAAAAACAAAGATATAAGATATTTTTATACTAATTACAATTAAAAAAGAAACTAACAATAGTATCAAACCAATACTTTGCGTGAAAGGGAAACCGATGAAATTGATTTTAGTGTCAAACGTGTATCTTTTCACAGTTGCTGGTTTCTCGAACGTGTAAGTAAAAGTCATCTAGGCACGATTTAATGCGTGTAGATTTGCAAAAGGATGAGCAAATTTTGTTCCGTTATGATATTTCCAAAGGGAGAAAATCCATTTAAAAGGATGGTTATGTTTTCAATGTGAGAAAACACAGACCACCCAGGAAGTAATGACATTTTAAGAAATTGGTCAAGATTCACACATTTCTGAAGAATGAGAAATTTGGAATGTGCAAGAGAAAGGAGAGAAGGTCCATCTTTCTTTTCATGCCTTAAAGTTTTAGAAATTAATAATAAATTTTCTTCTATGTTCCCATAAAAACAGAAGAACAGAAAATCACTAATTAATCACTGTCCTGGACTGAGTTGACTACTGTGATTTTACCACCTCTGTTCCATTCCATCACACATTCTGCAGTACTGCACCCCCAAGTCACAGTCTAATGAGTCCCCCACTAAACCTTTTTATGACCCAATTTTATTTGGTTCAAAAAAATAGTTTACATGACACCCTTGTTATCTCTCCCATGCACACCAATAGGCATGGAAAATATGTCTAATCAGGTCAAAGCCTTGTCTTAAATGAGTCAAGCAGGTTACCATAAAGTTTGAGCCTACCAAACTACCATCTGAATATCTCATATTAGCTTTGTTTTGGATTCGACATCACAAAATTATAATTAAGGTATATTTCAATATGATTTTTAATCTAATCGTACCAATTGACAGGTTCAACTTTTGTAATGAATTTCAGTACTACTACACTTAAATTTCAAGGACATTTATTTGTTTATTTTAAGAAAATCTTATTTTATTTTATTTACAATTTAAAATAATATTATATATATATATATATATATTAAGAAAAGAGAAAAAAATTATTTATTGACAATTACATATTTATTTAATCATAAATCACCGTATATAATATGTTTAATAACAATTTTATAATCATTATTTGTAATTGGATAATATTATTTTATTTTGTCAGTGTATTATTATTAAAATTAAAAAAAAAACTGATTATACTATGATAAAATAATATTATTTAACTGAAATATCTCTATTTTGTAAATGGATAACTATACTATATAATTGCAACTATATATCTATTGGTGCATTTATTTATTGAAAATATTATTAAAAATAATTAATATTTAGGTTATTTTTAGATATCCTAAAAGAATAAATTTTAGTCTTAGTCATTATAATTTTTTTTAATTTTCATCTTTATGAAATAAAATTAATAACTATTTGTAGAAGGTTACATAACCATCAAAAGTATTACTGGGAATGTAATGTCATGTCAAATTATTTTCAAAAATTATTTTGAACTATAAAATAATAATTATTTATATGTTGCTAAAGATTAAAGATAATTAATTTAAATTTTGAAATGATGAAAATTAAAGAAATTTTTATACAATAAATAAAATTAATTTTCATTTCAAAGAAACCAAAAACAATAATTTTAAATTTTAGAAGAGAAAAAAATTTAAAGATCAAAACTTATTCATTTCACATGAAAAAAATATATTTAATCCTTATTACTCTCTTAATATTCTAAAATGAAAAATAATTTGAGATAAAAAAATATTTCAAAAGTGACAAATAAAATGAATGGGGGAGAATATGAGTCTAGGAAAATGAAATTTAAAAAAATATTAAGGTTTATATGACAAAAATAAATTATAAATTAATTGAAATTTGAAAATTTAGTTTATTCTTTTAAAAAGTTGATCTTTAAATAAAATTTAACCTTGTTAAATTGGTTTATTAGTTAAAAATATTTAATAAAATTAAGTGTGTTTGAGTAAACAATTTAATTAAATAATTTTTTATCCTGTGATAATTTATGTATAAGTTGTTTTAATAATTGAAAAAGAAATAAAAATAAATTATTTTCAATAAGTTGTAAGTTATTTTTATAAGTTAATCTAGAAAATTTATTGAAATAAGTTAAAAATAATTTATAAACATATTAAGCTATTTTTATAAATTCTCTCAAATATTTATACTAGTATTTATGTGATAAGATAAGTCCAAATAAGTTGTAAATAAATATTTCAAATGCACCTTAATTATTGAACTAACCAATAAATGTTTGACATGTTTATATAATTTTTTTATATATATTTTAAATTTATAGAATTTTTATTAAGAAATATAGTTTTATGTTTACTTAATTTAAAATTCTTAAAATTTTTATTGAAAGATAAAAATTGTTAAAAGATTGAATTAAATAATATAATGATCAAAATAGATAATTTAATAATTAAAAGAAAAATAGACTATATACTGAAAGTATAAAATTTAATTACACCCACCACTATGTATGGTAAGTTTATTTAATTTTATAATAAATATTTTAAAAGTAATGCTAAAATAATTTCTAATTAATAGATAGTATACTTACCATTTCTTTTACGCTTAGCGTGTATGATGATTAAATTCTAATTGAATTACATAATGCAACAATAAAGGAAATCATAGAGTAATTTTTTATTAAAATATTGAGGATAAAAAATTAACTACAAACTAGACACAAATGAAAAAAATATTATAAGATACAGAGTAAACTGGTTTAATATTGTACACTGTTTTCTTTCTCATAAGGCTAAAAGCCTCAACGTTGGGCTGATTGCCATTAGTAGCTTAGCCCAATTTTGACTGATTTCTTGGAATGATGCTTAACTAGGTTTTTTTTTTTTTTTTTTTTTTTTTTTTTTTTTTTTAAATGACATGTATGGGTATGTCGGTATGGTTGGTTTAAGTGGATAATGAGAAAAAGTAAGACTCATCGAAGAAAACTGTTCTAAGACAGACAATTAGGAAAAAAATAACGTTGTGTACCCAAGCAGAGATATAATGTTTCATTTCATATAATTGCCGTCAACTCAACATGGTTACACCATTGGGAAGATATAACGTTAGTCAATTTTTAATTTTTTGTTGTTAAAAAAAAATACAACGATGATAAAAGATTTAAATTTAAGACTTT
The DNA here is from genome assembly GCA_025330945.1 of Mucuna pruriens. NCBI lineage: Eukaryota > Viridiplantae > Streptophyta > Magnoliopsida > Fabales > Fabaceae > Mucuna > Mucuna pruriens. The sequence goes on from JAENHJ010000529.1 coordinate 5,334,860, forward strand.
GTTGCATGTACTATTCAAATATTCCGCTACTATATCAACTCTAGTGATTTAATTTATTTTAATTTAGTTTTTATAATATATTTTTAATTATATTATAGATGTAAAATATTTATTAAATGAGTCTCTTCTCTAGTTATATTTTTTTCACTCACAATACCCGAATTCAAACTTTATTTAAAAAATCAAAATCTAATTTCACTTGTACCAACGTAATAATAATATATTTGTGAGAAATTTAGTACATCATAAAATATATTAAATGAAATGACAACATTTGGTATATTAAGAATCTAATTTTTTTTACTTTTAATTTAATATATGTTTGTTTTATTTTTGAATATTTAACAAATACACTAGAAACACTTAAGTGAATGATAGACTTTTGTTATTTATAAATATAAAAAAATTGTAAGAAGATTTAAATGATCAAAAGTATGTAATGTTTTAAATGAATGTTATAAATAATATGTAAATAGGCTTTTCTTGTTATATTGTGAGTTGACACACAAGATCAAGGATATTGAGTTAACTTTCCTCTATGCCGATTCGGTGACATCTCTTCTGAAGTAGATTTTCTAATTGAGTAGATACAACTAGATAAATTATATCCTGTTAAGGTCTGTATAGTAATTTTATAGATAAATCTTTGTTGAGAGTCACTAAACCCTAAACATATCATTGTCATCTTAGTCAATATATTGAGACTACTTCTTCATTTTACCATTCTTTGTGCCTTTTCTTGTAAATAGGGTTTTTCTTGATCTTCTTTCTGCAAAAGTGCAGCGTAAAAAGATATTAATTTAAGTACAAACCTTTGGCGATCATGCTTGGGTTTCAGAATTGTGTGGAGCATAATATATAAGCTGTACATGAAAGGGTACAAACAATTTATAAAATCACAAGATAAAGTAGGTGTTTTTTGTTGGATATGTCAGGATTTTGAATCAGATATCATACAGAACACTTTTGCAGTATTCTGCTTTTACCATCAGTCTATATGTTTCGAAATTGACCGTTTCACTATACTCAGTGTTTTCTATGTTGTCCTGAATGTCCCTTTTGATTTGATACAATTCAAATCTGTATCTACTGAAGAGAACATTATCCAACCCTGTTTTTCGTTAAGGAACATTTTTGGGTAAATATAAATTGAAAAAAAAAGGGTCTCTATTCCTTCATAACGTGAAATATTGTCTTCAAAGAGTTTCATGCAATTTAACTAATCGACTGTGGATAGATGCTTATTTGCTCAATCAACGAGATAATATGCATTAGATACTCTTTCGGTTGGTTCATCACATGATGTCATGCATCCAATGCAATCCTGCAACATGCAAAACATAAAAAAGAAAAATGAAAGTTGAAGGTATATATTGTTTACAGTTTAGAATTATGAATGTAGTTTAGTGGTTGACAATGAATTACACTAATTGCTTTTGTCCATATTCATGTTAGTGATGGACAATGAATTATACTAATTGCTTTTGTCCATATCCATACAATTGTCATTCAACTTCACTTGTTATTTACTAATCCAATCAACTTGAAGCAACATACACAAGCAAAGTTAATATGCCCAACATTAATTAGTTTAATTATGTCAGGAATATATTCTTATATGCATATATTTTCTAGCTTGGCTCTAATAACATATTGATTAATACTATGATGAAAAGTAGTGGCCGAGATTAGTCTAATTGAGGGCATGCACCTAAAGATAATTTGATACTATATGGATCCTTGACTCATTTATTTGCTGAAATTTTGTTTCCTTAGGAGTTAGTGGGTCAAGCTTTTCAAACAATTTTAGTTTCAGAAGATTCAATTAGATCAATGGTTATTGGCAAGTATTTCACCAAGTATTAATTTCAAGATCTTGACACTTTGAATATCAAATTTATGATTGTTGTGTGGTATTCAAGCACTTCAAAAGTTGAATGTCTCACATTGGTGGACATTATAGCTTACTTCTGTTCAAGGTGGATCAAACAGATTTTCAAACACACTCTTGAAGTGTTTATTTACTAACTTGTGTTTTGGACTTACACATGTGCACAAAATTGGACTAAGCTGATCAATTTCAGTGCAAATTAGTCGATTTATCACACACGACAATGAGTTGCTCCAAGTGAACTTAAATTATTGTCGTAAATAAGATTGTCATTCAAAATTCGAATGCCTTAAATTCTTTCTTGAAGTTTATTGCCTGCATGTCTTAAAAAATTTTCCTATTTTTATAAAACCAGTTTTTTACGTTCATTTTATTGCCTGCAAGTACTTTGTTTTGTCAATCTTGGAAAGGATTTTCCTTAAATTTGAAACATTGGAAAGCAACTCACTTGCCTCTGTTCTACACCTATGTCTTGTTGCTTTCCCCCAAGCATTCACCATTTTCTTTTTTATCTTTCTGGTAAGTAAATGTCCTATTGTTTGTACACAGCTTTTATTTGTATGCATAATGAAAGGTTTTTATTAGCATGCATAGAGAAAATACTGCACAGCAGAAAACGATTTCCCTAGCATGCACTATTTAGTTGTTGTATGCAGCTTTTTTCTCTATGCATTTCTTCCCTTGTGCTTCTTTCTCAATACGAAGAACTAATCAGTGATCAACAATTTATTTATTGAACACCCCATTCTGTCAATTTTTTCTTTTAACTTCACACACTGATTTAACATCTGAGAAACCTCTTTTTTTTTTTTGTAACGTCTTCATATTTAAAACATCAAAGGTTAAGTTGTCATTTTTTTGCCTAATTTTTTTATTCGTTTTCCCTAAATTAAATTGCAGGCCTTGAAGTATTATTAAGATGTACCGTTCAGATTTAGCTTCAGCATTGATAATATCAAGGTGAGTTTCTTTCTTCTTGGTAATGCATATAGACTCCCCATTTGCTGGCTACTTATTTAGAATGCATCTGCTATGATCACTCTTTTATACTCAACTTCCTTTCCTTCAACCTTTTGCCATTTTGATTGGTTTCACTTTTCAAGATGTTAAAATAAAACTATGCATGAACATCGGAGTAAAATTTTAGAAAAAATTATCAATTGGTTATTGTAATTAGAATTCTAAGTACATTTTGGGTGCATTTAGGTAATAACTTGATTAAACACTTAATCAATAAACTCTTATAACACGAAAACTTGTATGTTTGGTTGTGATATTTATTGAAAAAAGTTTTAAAAAACTTAGTTTAACAAGTTTCTCTTCGAAGCTCAGAAATAAGTTAAAAAGAACTTAAAAAGAAGTTATGTCACTTTCAAAAGGTCAAATGTTCAAATGAACTTTCTTAGATGCTCCCTTTGTATTTCCATTAGCATAGTTGACACATGTTTCTCGTTTATGTCATCTTCATTTCTTCCCTCTGAAGATCCGTACATGTCTGTTTTCTGATTCATGCATTGATTAGCTGGTATGTATGAATTTGAAATAGGTAGGTAATGTGCCGGATTAGCTATTTGGTAATAAATATGGCTTAGAAGAGGATAGAGAGAAAAATGATAAATTCTATTCAATAAAAATAAGTAAGGTCGGTACATTAAGTCATCTAATGTGACTTATATGGAGAATAATAAACAAGTAACTAATTGTAACTAACTATAACTAACTAATAATCATTTATTTAACTTTTAATTAATTTTTAACTATTTATATATTTAAGGTGTTCACGTTTAATTTGAGATAGACAAGACAAGTATATAAACTTAAATAAATATAATGAAAAATATCAAAAACACAACAAGTATATAAACTTAAAATAAATATAATGAAAAATATCAAAAACACATTGGTTAAAAGTGATATAATGACAAAAAAGATTTAAAGCTAATGAGAAAAAACATGATTATTAAGTAGAAGCCCAACTTAAAACTTAACCACTTAAGAGAAACTAAATTACCTTAAAGGTAAAAACAAACCAAAAGTAAATGTTAAACCACCAAAATTAAAAGCTAGATACAATGTTTAACCACTCAAGACAGAAGCAAAACATTTTAATGTGACAAACTTAAACCAATGCTTAACCACCAAGTTAAAAAACTTTCATAAAAGAAAATTACAAGAAACTATTGTAATGTAAATCTTACTTCAAAAAGAAAATTCTACAATCACCTCTTGAGAAAAACTTATGGTTCAAAATAACAACTGAATTCACAATTTATTTCAAATGGTAGACATGATGGAATAAAAGGCCACAGAAAACAGCAATTTCAGATTCCTAATTTTTCTTGGAATCCTTGATCTTGTTCACAAATGAGGCAAGTGTACTAGAATCTTCTTCTGCTTAGATGATCAGTTCCTGGTTCATGAGTTGGTGCATGTGATGAAGGAAAGGAATTCGATGTGGCTCCTCCACGCACCACGTCATCAAACGAACCCCTTTGTTCAGAAGAGGCAGCGAGCCCACAATGGCAACGGGTATGACAGTGGATCCTTGTATGGGGAAAATAAAATAGAAAAAAAAATATTAAGGATAAAAAAGAATATATATATATATATATATATATATATATATATATATATATATATATATATATATAAACTTGCAGAAAAAAAAAACTGGATACCATATTAATAAATATGACTTAAAAAAATTAAGAAAAAAAAGTTGTATTAAATAAAAATGAATATGTCAATATATTAAGTTATCTAAAGTGACTCATATAAGAAAAAAGTAAGTAACTAATTATAACTAACTAATAACCATCTAATTAACTAACTCTTAATTAATTTGTAGCTAATTATATCTATGAAAAGAGAGAGTCTATTCTAAGTACATTAGTGTCATTTGCTCAACTAGTTTCTGTTTGTATATTTTTTACTTGTAAGAGTTAATTCCTTTATTGCCTTTTGACTACAGGTAAACATATCTTGACGCCTTTCATATTTTTGGCTCATAATTGGGGCCTTATATAGTGTGACTTTTTGCATTGCAATTCACATTATTAAAACCTGAGTGTTTGTATTATTCCTGCTTCTAGTGTAAGCTTAGTTTTAATGTTTAGGACTTCTGTTATTTCCCGTGATACCATCTCTGAACTCTGAACTATGAGAAGTTTTTGAGAGTATATACATAACTGTTTTTGAGAAGACTCATTTTATTTTAGCAATCTTAATTTAATGCTTGATTTTGAAAATTTCTCCATTTGAATATGTTTATTTAGTTATATTTTTATTTGCTTTTTTACGGGCAAAGTAAGAAAGTGAAAATATATATTTCTTATTAAGACATCCAAATAAAATGACGAATATATTTTATTTTAGGATTATAATTGTATTTAAAAAAAAATGTGATAGTCACTCTGAAACATACTAAAATTTATAATTATTTTTTTAATTGTCTAATTTCATTGAATCTAGGAGTGGTGGTAGTTAAAAAAAATACTCTAATATTCAAGTAAGAAAGTGATTAAAAAGTATTAAGAAATAAAATTGATATCTAAACAGTGTATCTGTTTATTTATAAACAAGAGCTTCTAGATTAATGAGATAGATAATTACCTATAAATTATGTTGATGAGATAGGTAATTACCTTTCAGATGAGTTATTGGGATAAACAATTACTTCGTTCATTATGCTTTAGGTTTTATGATTTAAAGTTTTTTGGATAGAACAATTATATATATACCCTTAATTTCTCTTATTATTTGTTTTTACTTAATTTTTGTTTATTTTTCTTTCTTTCCTTGTCACATCACTTATTATTAGTGTGTAGGATATGCATTTTTGAAGTTTAACCATTTTTTTTTTCAAGTGAGATTTGAAAGAAAGGCGAAAACTATTATTTGCAGCTTGTAGTGTACTAGATCCATTGTTGGCGAAGGTGTTAGTAAACATGTAATACATCTATCATTTTTTTTTTATTTTTTTTGCCTTTTTTTCTACTACAATTTACTAAAAAATGGAGCTTTATTATATCCCTTCCCACTTCTCCGTTTTATTACTTCCCTTTCTTATAAAATCCGAAACATGCATGCTGTAAATGACAATGCCCTTTTCAAACTGGCTAATGTAATCCATTTTTGGCCACCTAGGACTCCGCATGACCTTTTCAAAGGCTTAATAATAAGTAAACAGATCAATTTCCAAATTGTTTTCAAATTTTCAACTACATCAAACATTGGATTCTTTGATCTCCAAGCGTGCATGCATTCCTTCATTGCCACACTACCACTACAGATTGGTCTTGTCTCCATACTTAGCCAAACGTTAGAAACTACAAAATAATAATGATATCAATCTCCTCATACACGTATCAAAGTGTTAAGTCTTTTTCTCGTACTATCTTAATCACAATTTCCCTTCTCACCGTGATAAACCTGATCCCAAAACACTTCCGGTTTTCACAAATTGTTGTCCACATATTGTGTTGTTGAGTCTTGACTAATGATTTTCCTTGTTCAAATGTGCAGGAGCCTGATAGAGACCTGAAATTGTAGGAAATGCGAAAGCAATAGAAAAAGAATAAAACGACAATAAGACATTCTTCTTATTTGTACAATTTGGTTAATCTTATCATACATGCTTGTTTTCAAGGGTGTACAAAATGTCCTTACCTTATTGGAAGCATTGCAAGATGATAATCCATCCGAACCAACCAATATGTCTATACCAAGTGTTTTAGGTGTTTTTTCACATTACATAATTGTTCACCAGAAAAAAAAAAAGGGAGGGAAATTCCAAGAAAGGAAAAGGAATTTGGGAATCAGGGATCTAGAAGCTACTAATTCAATGCTTAATCGACTTAATCCATCCAATAAATATCATAACCTGGTAGGTGAGGTGTTAATTTTTAGTTAACATGTTAATTATATGAAACCAGATTGCCACAAATGTTAAAAAATATTATTTCAAGATTTTCAAAAAGCAACGCCATCACTTGCAAACAAAAAGAAAACGGGAATTGGGATATATCTACACAGTTAATCATAAACTTATACATTCACATTAATAAGTTTCTTTACTAATAAATTTACATAAAAATTAACTGTTCAATATATAAATCACATTTTTTTTTATCTAACAAGATAATTTTGCTCATTATGCAAATTAAAAATATTAAAATAAGTCAATCTAATTTATTCGAGTTAATTAATATAGATTGCTTAAAAAATAAGTTCATCTAACTCAATTTACCATTTTGGTGAGTTAAAATGTATATAATTCGGCTTAACCTAATTAATTGGTAGGTTAAATTATCTTTACCTAATTTTAAAATAGCAAAAAATAAAATATACAAGAAAAATATAAATACATAAAATCCAACCATATATTACTTTATAATAATGACAAACTTAAAAGAATAAGAAAATAAAATAAAAATATATGAACCCATAAGTTAAATAAGTCTGGTTAAGTGGTGAAGTCAAACCCCCCCAAAAAAAATGAGGGAATATTTTTCTAACCCATTGAATTAGTGAGTGGGTTTGGCTGAGTTAACTCAGGGAGTGAAGCTCACTTTTAACACGAAAGGCAACAAATTACGTGTCCTAAACGCAGAGCAGCCAAAAAGGAGATCAAAACACGTGTACGGCAAATACGCTGTCCCCACGAATCAGAGTCGCAACAAGGGACGATACTGGATGAGACAGTGCCACGTGTCGAAAAAATCTTGATTTTGCTTTGAACGTACGCTCACGGTGGTGGTGCCACGTAGCGAGAGAAAAAACCCAAAGAAAAAGACGACGTAACGGTGATACTATGTTTTTAGTCGAGCGCATGTGTAGAGACGCCATTGGTTGGTGGTTGACAGAGTGACAGATTCGTGTCTCCTGGGAACTGATTTGATTGGACACAAAATGTTATATTTTTTGAAAAATAAATTGGGAACTTTGAATATTGATAATGAAATGAATGGGAATTTTATTTTTTGTCAAAAGGAAATATTCCGAGTGAAGAATGAAAGATGGGCACGTTGTGTTGTGACTGTAGATAGACAATGACTCAACCTAACCCTATCGTACTAGTCTTTGTCACAGCCGAATCAAACCACCGGCTCATTAACTTCTAGGCTTCGGCTCCCTTTCTTCTCCACTTTCCTCTTTATTTATATATATATATAATTAACCTGATTAAATCAATTATTTTATTTGAATTTAATATTTTATATGTTCTCCGACTACATCAAATAATTCTAATATAACAAGTACAACAATGTCTAACTTTCACACATCTCTAACACAGTTGAGGGATCCACCCAAGATTTAATATATTACTGAAAATCTGCATCATTCAACGTTTTCTTATGTTCAGAAATTCATTTTTAAAATAAGACAAGAAAACAATAAAATTTAAACTTTAAAAATGCAATTTATTGTTTTTAATAACAAATGAGGTTTGCGTTAATATATTCTTTTTATTAAATTTAGAGTCCTAAATTATTAAAATAAATTAAGAATTAACTATTCATTTATTTCCTATTCTTCGTGAAACTTTAAGTTTTTTTTTTATACAAGAAAATTATAAGTTTTAGTTCTTATCTTCGTAAAAATTAATTTTAATATTTAATATTAACAGGTAAACATAATACGTCTTCCAAATATGATAGACATGTGATATTGAGGTGATAAGTGATGATATGATTAGAAATTAATAATTTTGTTTCTATAATTTATTATTTTACAAATTAGTCCTTATAAGTGATATTACTTCATGTGTGATAAAAAATGCAAGTTTTAATTTCTATATTACCATTATTAATACAAATTAGTCTATGTCTTTATAAAACTCTCACGATCATTATCATTGTTAGAACTCAAATCATGCACTAACATCCAAACAATGGTTAGATATGTACATTAAAGCGTGACTAATGAGAAATGTTTAGAAGGAAGGATATGGGCAAAGGAAAGTCTCCCAATAATTGGCAAAAATACTCATTGTCTTTTTCTAAATTCTTCAAATTGTTGTTAATGATAGTTTATGTGGATAGTAAGTATCGATGAAATCAATCACATAGGTAAGGATGTCTCTTTTGTCGAGGGTTGTTATGAACAACTTTTTAGATCATGCTTGAATGTGCTCTTATATACATTCTTTGTCCATGTTTCTTCAACCACCAAGTTTAACCCTATGTCATGCAATAACAAAAACACACATCTTATGAGAGTGTCTGTACTTCAAGAAGTTACTCTAAATCTTACCAAATAAGTTTATGACAACTTAAAAACAAATCATGAGTATTTCTTACCATTGTTAAAAACCTTAAATTAATTTAGGAAAGAATATAACAATAAAGATCATTTTCAATTAATAAAGAAAGTATAACTAAAACTTTCAAGTTTTCATACAACGACTAATTCATAAAATAACATCACTTGATGGACTAATTTGTAATGTATATTAATTATAAATCAATAATTTACAACAATGTTAGCACTATGTGTATGTTTGGTTAATGTTACATGTTTGTTATGTTAGTATTAAATAAATCATCTACATTATTAGTGTTATAGGTTCACTATGTCATTATTATGTGTTTGTCACATCATTATTATTAGTCATAACACTAACCATATTAACAACAAAGACCAAAAATTAATTTTTATGTGAGGGTAAAAGACTGAAATTTATAAAAATTAAAATATAAAGTTATATCAAGTATAAATATAAGAACAAAATAAACCATCAAAACTAAAATTAAAGTGTGAGCAAGGCTAGAAAATAACTACTAGTGGCACACTCTTTTTATATGATATTCTCAAACTGTATTATATGCTTTGGTGTGAAATTGGCATGTGTTGGATCAAGGTGAACTGTGATGACAATCTAATTGTTGTTAGCAAGCAAGCTGATTGTGGTGGGGGTGTTAAGAGATCACTTGAGAATTTTGTAGCTGCCTTTGATGTCAAATTGGGAGAGTGCACCATTACAAATATTGAATTATGGGCCTTGTTGCATTGAGTTAACATAGCTTGGGGGAGAGGCTTTAGGAATATGATCCTGGAGTTTGATTTATCTTATCATCTACTACCATTAATTAAGTTGATTACAGATGGGTGTTCCTCTGCTCAGTCCTCTTTTCCTTTGATTAACCAAATCTGACAGATTATGAGTTAAGCTGGAAATGTCATGTTCTCTCTCACATCCTTTGTCCGTATTTGATTTCCGATTCGATATTCGTGTTTAATGTATTATCATGGCAAATTTTAGTAAAAGTAACTATTAATTGTATTCAAGATCAATGTCCAATAATATCTTATGTATTTTCAAATACGTTACTAAACATTAAATTTCTTGACATCTAATTTGTTTCTAAACACGCTATCATTTTGTTGTCCTGACAAAGTTTAATCTTTCTTAAGAAGCTCTTATAGGATTTTTTTTATTTTATTCCTCCTTTTATTATTTTCCCTCTGTAAGCGGATGTTTCCTTCACGATATTTTCTCCTGGTTTTAGTTTTTAACTCCCTTTTACTAAAAAAAAAATGGTGTGTTTATGTTATATTAAGAATTAATTCCTTGTGCTGCATAAAAAAAATCAATTCCTTGTAATATATACATATTTTAATATAAAACTTATTATTAAATTAATTTACTCATATATCGTAGTTATATTAATTGAAGGATTTAAATTAAAATCAATTCTATCAAAATTATTTTTTCCTCAACTTCAAAACAATTAACCATGAAATTTTTTAATTACAAAGTAATAAACCAGACCTTTTCCTTCAGGTGACTTTTTAAAGTTTGTCTTCTTCCGATTTTGGTTGTTTGTCGGATAGCTAGCTAAACCATGTGGGGTTGTTGAATAGTATACAAATTTACTGATATATTATATCAATTTTCACAAACACACACATTAAGTACAAGCGTTAAAAAGAATAAAAACAAAATGCTTTTTTATTAAAAATATTTAATATATCTGAAATATTAAAATGATTTAATATTTATTTTCAATTTAAAAATATATATTTAATGTCTCGTAACCTATACATCAGATAAAAAAAATTGGTCATATATAACCAACACCGGTTGGTTTAAATAGGGAAGACCTGGTTTCTCTTAAAGTAAGGTTCTGTATTTGAATTTTATAAATAGGAAAACAAATATTAAGAAAGTTTTTCCCTCTTTAAATAAGTTTATCTAAGTTGAATTAATAAAGTTCCAAAGTGTGAATTCTAAGTGCAAACGGTCTGAAAAATAATAGTTTGTTGTAGTTAGTAGCTACTAAAAAATTAACGATTTTTATATGTACACACTTAAGAATAACTTTGTTGATGAAAAGAAAGAACGAAAAAAAGTTCTTTTAAGAGTTTTGTAGGACGAGTCATTTTTAAAAACGAGTGTGTTCTTTTAAAGTATGCAAGGGTATATTCATCACTAATTTAACTTTAAGTGCTTTATAATTTTAATCTACTAAATTTGAAAGATTAATACACATTCAGCAATACGGCAATACCATAATTTAAAACATTTATTTTTTTCAATCTCTATTTTTATGATTTACACACTAGATCTGAAACGCAGAGATGATTACCCTCTTGCCTCTTGTTGAGGTGACTTTAAATTAAGTGAACAAAAAAGACCCACATGAATCATGCTAATTGCATGGGCTTCTTCGCAGTAATAAAGAAAACTTGACGAAACGTCTAAAAGCAGAAGATTTCTTAAAGTAATACTAATAGTCTATTATATAGTAAAGAAAAATGGTACCAATAATAATACTAAATTAACAAATAAGTTGCAGTAATTATTAAACTAGTATAAATTAAAATTTAATGAAGAAACGTGATTCATAATACCGACATAACTTTCGAGGACAAAACCTTCAAGTTAAAATAATGATAACAACGATAACGACCGAATGGATATCAAATGCTGTATTCTCACTCACATTAATCATTAAAATTGTGATTAAACAAGAGAAACAATGAAGAGTACGCTGTAATGTGATCACACAATAAGATATGATTATATGAATTATAATTGATCAACCACTAAGCAAGCCACACAAGCCAAGCTAACAAAGATGGCTCAGATCCAAAAGCAGTGAACAAAGTTTATCTCAAAAGCTAAAGAAGAAAAAAAAATAATTTAAACGTCACTGAGATAGGAAAATAGGTAATATTCACAAGGTACAGGTGTCAACAGGACCAATGAGTTTTGGATATAAAGGCAGCAATTGGGGACTTCACTCTGACCACCATGATAGGAACTCCAATAAGCAAAAGCCAATAGATACATGCATATCACAAAACACCCCAAAAAAATCCTCTATCACCTAACTCACCTATCCTCAACTCAAGGGCCTTTTGCAAGTAAGAGTGTCACACAACATGGAATATACTTATTCAGCAGAAGCAGAAACTTACACAAGTAGCAGCACCAGCCCACCAAGTGCCATGAGAAAGAAGAGAAACAGCAACACAAGAAGGTTCAGTGATGAACAAATCAAATCATTGGAAACTATGTTTGAGACAGAGTCAAGGCTTGAGCCTAGAAAGAAGCTACAGCTTGCAAGAGAGCTTGGATTGCAGCCAAGACAGGTTGCTATATGGTTTCAGAACAAGAGAGCTAGGTGGAAGTCAAAGCAACTAGAGAGAGACTATACCATACTCCAAACCAATTACAACACTTTGGCTTCACGTTTTGAAGCTCTAAAGAAGGAAAAGCAAACATTGCTAATTCAGGTACTTTACTTGCTTACAAATACAATACAAATTCATTCTCTAGAAATGAGTAAATAACTAAACACAATTCCATCCATTTTATGCTTTCAACAGCTGCAGAAGCTGAATCATCTAATACAGAAGCCAATGGAGCCAAGTCAGAGATGCACACAAGTTGAAGCAGCAAACATCATGGACAGTGAATCAGAAAATGGGGGCACCATGAAATGTGAAGCTGAGATGAAGCCAAGCCCATCAATGGAAAGATCAGAACATGTACTTGGTGTTCTGTCTGATGATGACACCAGCATAAAGGTGGAAGACTTTGGCCTAGAAGATGAAACTGGTCTTCTGAATTTTGTTAAGCATGCTGATGGTTCCTTGTCTTCACCAGAAGATTGGGGTGCTTTTGAATCCAATGATCTCTTAGACCAATCAACTAGTGATTACCAATGGTGGGACTTCTGGTCCTGAATGAAACAGAACAACCAAATTTTTGTGGAGGAAATATATGCATATATATGAATGCTTCATGTTTGGCTGGTTCCACGTTTGCGACGTAATTAGCTAACTGAGAAGCAATTAGTTATAGCTTCCACGTTTGTAAGCAAAATTGACATAATATTTTTTTCTTTCTAACGAGTTTTAACACTGCTAAATCAATAAACAAGGAACATCATGAAGCACCACCTAAGATAAAGGCAGAGCTAAACAAATTTCTTATATCAAAGATGTGTATTATGTCTGGCTATGCAACATCATCAATTCCATAAATTTCTGTGGAAAACCAAACAATTGAAACACTTTAAGAAGGAAAAAAAATGTCAAATCTGAAAACACAGATGTTATTAATAACTAGTTCACAGAGGTACATTGCAACATCTTCATAATTAATGAAGATGTGTGTTTCGTTTTCTAGTGGCAATTGGAACATAAAAGTTCACGCTAACTGCTATCCAACTTGAAGGGCCAAGACGTGCCCCACTCCACATTATTATGGTGTGAACACAGATTATAAAATAAACATTTGAATTCATGAAAAACAGCTACCACAAGCAGGGAATTCATCACTTCATTGTCTATGAATTGTTCACATTGTGAATACACCTGCCTATGAAAATTGACCAAAAATTTGGAGCTAAATGGCTATTTCAAAATTCAAATAATATTTAAAACAAGACCAAGACTATTCAATTACATGAAAATATAAATTTCATTCGTCCTGTGAAATAGCAGCAATTTCTTCAATGCTGATTACTTGAGCTTCTCATTGTTACTGTAAGTTAGAGCTGAAACCTAGCAAATAAGATGCATCTAATTATCTAAAGAGTGAAAATTATTATATCAAACTAGGAAATCCTCTTCACACTTTTGGAGAAGAATTAACAAACTCCCATGCCTAAGAACTTCGGTGACTTTTGGTCAAATATTTATATGCAACTGATATATGACACTGCATAATATATTCATAAAATATTATGTTTTCCGGTGTATATAGTTATGGGAGAAGAGAAAGATAGAAAGGGAAGAAACATATTTCCATTGATAATGGAAAAAGAAAAATAGTGAAAAAAATAGGCTTAAATAACATTTTGGTTGTTATAATATATGATTGTTTTTATTTTATTTTTGGCTTCTATTCAATTTTATTTTTTCATTTTAATTCTGATGTGAATTTTTTAATTAACGATGTTACAAATAGAGATTGAAAAACAAATTTGACGTAATTAATAAGGTTCAAAACGAAAATATTTCAATACAAAAAAATTTGTATCAAAAGTTTCTAATTTTATAACGGAAAAATTATTTAAACCAAAAAGTTATATTATGCATATAATAATCTTCATAACACTTTTTACAGCACTTTTTTTTCTTTGTCCTCTCTGTCACATTTACTATTTTATTATATAATCTTCTTCTTTTTTTACTTCTCTCTTTATTAAATAATTTTTTGTGCAAAATATATAAATACAATTTTTATAGAGAAAAGTATAAAATAAGATCGATTATATTTGGAAAAGATAAAAAGGTACTACCAACAAATGTTTTTAAAATGATACCATGCGCCAAGTCTAGTTGGTAATACATTCTATAAAAAATTGAGTTTAATATTTATCATTGATGTAAATATTTTATTAATAGATAATTTATAAATATCTCATATTGTGTTCTTAATAAGATATTATAATTCAAGTTACCTAAATATTTTGAATAAAAAAATGATAAAATGCTTTTGTTATGCTTTTCTTGTTAAATACAAACCGAAATGTTTTAGCCTCCAAACCAAACATGTCCTTAATGGTTAATTGTCCTGGGAGACAACAAAAAGAGCACTAATTCTAACGTGTAGCTTAATTAAGATAGGGTGCATCCATGCATCTATTACGGATGAATATAAATAAAATAAATACATTATTTATTTTGTTCAAATATAATAGTTACAATGCATGAAAGGTACATTGTAATAAAAACCCTAAAAAAAGTGCAAACATGAAATGAGAACAGTAAAAACGGTGGTTGAATATTGATTACCTGAGTTTGCACATCTGAGTGCTGTCGTTTTGATCAATGCCAAGTAGGTAACTTTCGGTGCGGTTTCCAGTTAGGAAATGGCCGGCTACTGTCAGTTTTTATGGCATTACGTATAATCCATTTCAATATTAAAGGCTAGTTTGTTTCAACTTCAAAAATATTTTTATGAAAAAATTTTAAAATATTAAACTATTTTTATTTTGTTTTAAAAAAAGTCTATTGTTATAAATTTTGTAAATATATATTTTTATTTTATTCTTAAAGAAATGAAAAAAATTAAAAGGCTTGATTATGTGTTTTTCTTTTTCTTTTTCTCGTTTACTAAATATGAATTATGTTGGGAGAAAGATGTTTACCTTTTGTTAAACTTGCAATCTACAATATAAATTTGTCATTATTTTTTATGGTAAATATTTTACATAAATTTCAGGAATAAAAAATACATATAAAAGTTAATTTAATAAAAGTCATGTCATATTACCTAACACAACACCGGATTAATAAATATATTCACAATTACACGTTATAATTGGTACTTATTTTTTAAAAAGAATAGTAGGGTTTCCCGATTTTATGTGCATAACTGCATATATTTTATATATTATAATTAATAATATTAAAATTTCTACAGCCACCACATTCTATTTCAGAACAAGACATCTCATTGCTGCTTCTAAAGAATTCTAATTTCTAATAATAATAGTTTAACTTTTATGCAACTAAACTATTAGGCATGTATTTGATTTTGTCATATTATTTTTTAAAATTAATATTATAAAGAAAAACATCATTGATGGATTCGAAATAAACTCTTGATGAGTCTAAGATGGGTAACTAATATTTTTTATTTGAAATTAGATTCAAGAATAATATAACTTAAAAAAATCTCACAAATTAATTTTTTGAAAAAGAAAAGTATCAGTTAAGAAGTGAGTTCTCTATCTACATGGTTGCAACCTGAATTACGACGAGAATGACGGAGACTTTTATTTTTAAAATCTGAGTTCTTTTTAGGAAAGGAACAAGGAGTATAGAGTCGTTATTGATTGTGGAAAACACCAAGAAACTTATGATGGATAAAACCTGGTCGGAATCACAATATAGGTTCGGGAGTCGGGTTACGTGTTGGGATCACCAGTACCCCATCACGTTTATTCGAGAATAGTTACCCTAACTAGATGTATGGAATGAGATATGACTTCTACGTTACACTTTATGTCTTTCTAAGAATGGGAGATATTTACAAAAGATGAGCAAAGGATGTTTTGAATTTTTTTGGATAAACTTGATAAGATTTGCCTCTTACTCCTATGTATCTCTTACTGCAATGGAGAAGTCAAAATTTATGTAGTTCTGAGACAAAAGTGACTAGATGATAGGAAGGATCGAGACCATCTCAACCCAACTGGAGTGTCAACTAGGTGTCGATTAGGCTATGTACCGGATGATAGGAAGGGTTGAGACTGTCTCAATCCAGTTAAGTGTCGACTAGGTGTCGGTTTTGGTTTCTTAGAGGCGAGACCGATTCAAAATCAAGTCGCCATTTGTAGTATATTTCAACTACTTTGTGCTGATAGATTTACTTAGAGGCTGAGAAATGATTAGATATGTTTGTTTAGGGGTTTGACGACCAACCTGGTATCCAGGGAGTATTTCCTTTGTATCTACCAAGGAAATCGAGTCCTTTCCTTTCTCTACTTCTTCTTCCTGAAGACTCTCTTCTCACTCTTATTGAATTACTCTCAAGTTTGCTAAGAACACTTGAACTCGAATGAGAACTCTCAAAATAAAGCTTTCACTTTCTTAGGATGCCAAAAAGTTTCCCTTCCCTCTTCGTTTTCAGGGCCTTATATAGGTTGCTCCACATTAATGTGGTGGCTCATTCCTTATGTCCATTAATGCTATGGTACTTCCTTAGAAGTTTACTTCTCTCATTCGCAATCAATGCGGTGGTGACCACTCATCCCTTGACCTTGGCAAACTCAACGGAAATGTAGCTTCCGTGCTGCAGAGTGGCAGGCCTGGGGACTTCTCATAGAAGTCAACGCCTGCCATCTCTTCTTCCTTGTACGCACATATCTGGGAGGGAAGGAGGTGCGTGGGTCCTGACACCTCACGCTTCCTTAATCTCCTTTCTCAGTTGTCTTTGTCTTTCCTCTTTCAGGAAGAACAATTAGCTTGCAGTCCATCCTTCCTCTTCTTTACCTCCCTTTTTTCAACTATCTGTCACTGCCACGTTTTCTTCTATAACAGGATAAAAATAAATATCCACACACATAATAGTACTTGTGAATAGAAGAATTGTCTCTTAACTAGTTAATACTTTACTTTTATATATATATATATATATATATTAGTATCACGACTTTCAATTGTATAAATATTTCTGAGTCCAATCTGAAATTAAGATAAAAAAATAACCATTGAGTTAATCTTTTGAAAAGTGTTAACTCTGCTACAATTAAGATTTGAGTTTTTCAAAGATCAAATTTTACTTTTATACATCTAAAAGTGAAAAATGAACATATACTTACTCGCAGAAGTCACTTTAATGTTCAAATTAATAATAATTTTATTAATTTTAATGTATTCATATAAAAAAAATTGTAATTTACTGTTTACGAGTGTATCTTAAGCCTCCTATAGCTAGGTGTTGACTTCAGTCTCCAACTTTACCTTAGAGGTGATAATTTTTTTATCAAAATAAATCTATATACTGGTTGGGGCATAAGCTCAATCTAAAACAAAATACTTTTTTAATCCTAAAACTTGTTTTTATTTTCGGCAACATGCAAGTTTGAGTTATGAAATAAAAAATTGCTGACTAATTTTAACTTAAAAACCCTTTTTAGAAATTATATAATTTCAAATCTTTTAATTCTTTTTCTTATACTTATTTCGATTCTTGTAATTTCACAACTGGAGTACAAAAATGTCTCCTTACTTATTAACAAATAATATTTATTACAATTTTTCATATTTTTTTGGTTTTTTTTTGTCCAAATAATTTTTTGGTAATTTACCATATACAAATAATTAGTCATATATAAAATCTAAACAAATATATTATTTTAAAATCGTATTTTAGTTACAAATCTAAACGAAAACCTGATTTTACCACAATCAATTTTCTTACATATCGATTATTAAATAATATTTTGCCAGCATTTAACACCTGCCAAAATTAGTGATTTAAGCTAATGACTGGGTTCTCTATTGTGCATATAACGACTCAAGCTCGCAGAAAACTATCACGTTTATTTTAACATGGATCAACACCTTTTTCAAAATAAATATTATTTTAAAAAATAAAATAAGTTTTTGACGAAAAACACCATTTGTGCAGTATTTACAAAACTCTAACAACATTTTCTATTAAAAAAAAAACTAAATAGGGAACACTATAAAAACCTTTGCAATTGCAACAGGAGTACAAGAACCAGTTTGCACAAGTGAGTGTCGGTGGTACTCTAGAGAATGTACAACAAACACACTCACATAGTCACATTAATAACAATAATGCTATTTTTGTTCACTTTAATAAAACAATATTCTTTACTTTCTCAAATATTATACACATAGACATGTAAGAAAATGAAGTTTTCATTTGTTGTATCTATGGAAGGCAGAATAGAATGCAATGCTATGAAAAGGTTAACGAGAAAAATCATGCATATTTTTTTTATCAATGTCAACATCGAAGAGAATAATCCTTCTCACTCTGTCACATGATTGACTGTGTTTAACGGTTTTAAATGCTCCACAGCACGTGGATATATACGCTGGACTCTAGCTCCCTACAAAGTAGAGAGAATAAATGTTGACATCAAGTTATAGTCTGATGCTTTTTGTTCTAGACAAGTACTAAGATTTTTCAATTCCCGTTGAAGTTTATGGATTCCATAAAAGAACCTTAAGATTTTAGTTTTTAGGGATAAATAATCGCATTATGTTAAAATCTTTTTTTCTTATTTTAGTTTACTGGTGAAGGTATCTGAAGTTGAGTGTGGTATCAGTTAGTAAAAGCTTAGAACTTGTGGAAAGTTAATTGTTCTGTCATCTTCTTAAGCAGCACTTGTATCTGGAGAGAATGTTTACATTCCATGTCATTGTTAATTCTCTACATTTTTAGCAAGCATAAAAATCCATCTATATGTAATTTCGGTATCCAAATTAAATACCATAATTGCAATGGCATTTTGCAGGTCCACAAATCAACATAAAGAAAAAATGCTTTCCTTTCCCTATTTCTAGTATTAAGTATTTGTTGGAAGGAGAGAGCGAATTATAAAAGGTATACTTTGTAAAAGATAAACAACCGTGTGATATAAAACCTAGTTTAGTTACCTTTCTGATTTATAAACAATCATGAAAATCTATTCTGACATAAGTGATATTATTAATCACCTTGCCTCAACATGTGTGTTGATGTTTTTAGAAACATAAATTAAGCCTGCTTAATGCTTATGTTTTCTTACTTTGTAATATTTTGCCGTGGGCTGCCCTTAGTGTTCTTGTTTTCGCATTATAAATAGCATCAATGTTCTCAAAGATTTTATTGCAATTTCCTTATTGCCGTTTGGGGAAAATGCAACAAAAATGCAAAATTTTGTTGAAAATCTGACTTAAAACTTTTCACCTTGCTTAGTTTTCTTGTTTATAATTGATTATTATATGTAATTCCCTACTCTGGAATGAAATAAACTCAACACATCATTATGCATCGACTGTATCATAATAATAGGTAATTTTGTTAAAGGGTTAAGTTAAAAAAATTATTTATATATAAAATTATAGTGCAATGTATTGAATATTGACAGATAATTGAAACTTAAGTCATAAAATTTTCTACTTAATAATCTAATTTTTTGGATTGAAGTCTTTTCTTAAGTTTGAGTTTTAACAAAACTAAAATACTTGCCCTCGATATAATTGTTGTACTAGAGAGGACGATGCATATATATATATATATATATATAAAATCTTGAACTTACTGTATGCATTTTTGCTATTCTACGATATATAAACATATAGCAGTTAAAATTTTCATAATTTGGGAAGATAAAGTATATGAAGGTAACTTTGTGACAATAATTGGAATGTTGCACGGAAACCAGCATATGTTGCTCATTGTTCATCTACCAAAGCTCAACGTGGCAAAACCTTCTCCCTTCTTACATGTATAGACAATAGACTCATAATGGGGTCTCTCATATGACCAGGTGGATGACTAGTGATAACGAGTCTTTTTTGTTTTGTTGTTGACTTAGTGATAACGAGTCGTCTATCACATGAAACAATGATGTCTAAAAATTTCATTTTTTCAACATAAAAATACATGTAATATCATATACAATAATTGTCTTTATCCTTTTTTTTTTTTTTTGGTGTACATGCATATAAAAAATGTACCTCAAAATCAAATAGAATAACCTTTTGTTGTCTCATTTTAATTTTTACATAACATTATTTTTTCTAACAAATATCTCCTGTGAAAATGTATATTTTATGATTTAATTCTTGCTTTAGTTTCTAAATTTATGTGGTTTAAACTCTTTCACATGTTATATTGTGTTATCTATTTTAAAACGATCAGAATCCTTATGACAATGTTGTATTGTGACTGAGAAATAGACAAATTAAATAAATATGTCCCACTTTTTTTTTTGTGGGGTGCAATAAATATGTCCCACTTTTTTTTTGGTGCAATAAATATGTCCCACGATAATTATGTTTTGTCACTCTCTTTCATGACATAATGTTTTAATATTCGTTATTATTTATTTTGTACCCATATGATTAGAATGAAGGAGTATTCTTTGTTCATCAAGGCTAATTTCTTTTTGCTCTCTACTAACCAAATTTTATATACAAGAGTTAGGATTTAAATTCATAATCACGATCTAAACCCATCTTCTTTTGGATTAATTATTTGTTGGTTAATGTTAGTTATTAATAAGAGACAATCCAACTCCAATATATTGCATTTTCAATTATTTCAAAGCACTTCAAATGTAGATTATTTATTCTTATATGAAAAAATACTTTAAAATTAAACGTCAAGATTTAATGGTTTAATCATGTCGAATGGTGATTATAATAAATAATATTTTTAAAATTTTTATTATAATATATTAAACAAAAAGCAGATATTATTTAACATTTAAACTTAAACTTCATGCTTAAAAATGAAGTTCTTATTGGTTTCATGCATAAAAATCATTTTAAATTAACTATTAATAAGCCAAAATTTATGAAATTGCTTGATATGAAAATCTACATTTATGCAACTAGCAATGTCCGAGATGCAAAACCGTCATTATATCATTAATATAATACTAAATTAACTATCTATTTTAATAAGAAAATCATCAATATATTATTAAATTAACTATCTATTAAATGGAAAACATGAATTTCATCTATATGTAGGTTTCTCACATATCTTGCATTATAAGAGAAAAAATATTTCTCCTGTAAATCAAAAGACATGCACATTAGTCTATTTGTCTCTCCTTTATCTAAGTATAAATTATACATCTTTATGTAATCACAAATTGTTATGTATGATTTAAATTATGAAGTGTGATAAATTTAATGATTTTTATAATAATTATTTTAAAATTTATATCAACAATTATTTTTAGTTGATACAGGACATGATAATTAAATTTTTCTTGTATTACAATACACAAATTTCTGAATAAGATTCTTACTTCTTTATTATCTCAATTAGATATTATTAATATTATTTTTATTTTTTTAGATAAATATTTTATATTATTTTACAAAAAGTCAAAACAAACTTCTCAATTGTTTCAAATTATCATAATTTTTCTCTTTATTTATATACTTAAAATTTTTACCATATTTTATCTTTATCTATAAATAAAATTAATTTTATATGATTTTTTAAATAATTTATCAATAGTTAAAAATCATATCATATTTAAATTATTTATTTAAATCTAAAATACAATTTATATATTAAAATATTTATTTACTATAAACTAAATTATTATATGATTTATATATTAAAATATTTATTTATTATAAATTTTAATTATATAAAAAAAAATATTTACCATCTACAATACAACTAGTTGATGGAAAAGTGCAAGTCCTTGCGGAATGGGTGACCCATGCGCCCAGTTAAAAACCTTCGCCCTTTATGGCAACGTTATGTACATTTACTAATATGGCAACGTTATGCACATTTTCATATACTAATATGGCAACGTTATGCACATTTAGAAATTAAAATAGTAGTTTATTCTGAAAAAAAAATTATTGAAATCAATGTAATTATCTTAAAAACAAAATATTAAAAGCGATCATGAAATATATATGAATGCTAAATTACAAAAGAAAACTTCTCTCCTCTTTTTTTGGAATGGACGGAGTGGCTTAAGTCTGTGGGGCACTTCTCCCTCCCGTGTAGACTTTAAAGAAGCATCAACTAGTTTCACAACAAATTTGAAAGTCAAGGAGATATACAATATACTCTTTTGTTTTCATTTGTATGTTGTCTTACAAATTTGATATTTAACTTGTGTAGTAAATTAAAATTCATGTGAATTTATAGTCACACAATAAAAATTTAACATATCAAAATAAATTATATAAATAAAAAATAAGTTTCACTTTACAATTAATTTTTTAAAATTAAGTTAGGTTGATATCTGAGGTACATATTTATTATAAAATATTAGCATATATATATATAAGATAATTAATTATTGTTTTTCGAGAGATTATTTTTACTCAGATAAACGGTATGGGTACTCGATGTATAGATTAGCTTTCAAACCAATCAAAATTCAATCTATTGAGAGCTATATGTTCATGAGTGATATTCTGAAATAAGTGATATTAATCACCTTGCCTCTGCATGTGTGTTGATGTTCCTGAAAACATAAATGTATTGAACCTGCTTAATCCTTATGTTTCCCTACTTAGTAATAATTTCCTCTGAGCTGCCCCCTAGTGTTCTTGTTTTCCAGTTGGACTTGTATGGTTCTAGATTTTCCCATATACTCCGTTTTAAGTTATTTCTTCATTATAAATAGTTTCAGGATATGAATTTCATGTCTCAAAAACCGTAGTGCAATTTCCTTGTGGCTATATGGGCAAGGTGCAAAATAAGTGCAATTGTTCTATTGTTGAAAATCTGACTTAAAATTTTTGCCTTAATTGTACTAGTTTATAAATGGTTACTCAAAAATCTAATCGTGCGTCCTAAAACTTCTTAATCAGAAACTAATTGTACTAGGCTATAATTGAAGTTTATACCAATCTTTTGTTTCCTAATTCTTAACATCTGTTAAGTGCTATGAGTCTCATAAAGTTAGTGTTCTTAAGCTATGAGGTCTTTCACCTAATGGAACAATATTTTTTAGTTGAACT
Source organism: Mucuna pruriens (assembly GCA_025330945.1). NCBI lineage: Eukaryota > Viridiplantae > Streptophyta > Magnoliopsida > Fabales > Fabaceae > Mucuna > Mucuna pruriens. The sequence goes on from JAENHJ010000529.1 coordinate 5,358,411, forward strand.
CTTCTCTTGTAATTAAGTCGTAGAAGGATTGTCTTGTATTGTACTAGAATGATATTATTTATGGCAGATTACTATGCAGTTAAAAATTTCATAATATGGGAAGATAAAATATAGGAAGGTAGCTTTGTAACAATAATTGGAATATATGTTGCACAATGTTCATATACCAAAGCTGTACGTGGCAAAACCTTCTCCCTTCTAACATGTATGTATAAGACAATAGACTCATCATTAGGGTCTCTCATATGACCAGGTGTATCTATGACTAATGACTACTAACGAGTCTTGTATCACATAAAACAACGATGTTTAACAATTTCCTTATCTCAACTTAAGAAACAAATAAATAAATTGACACTGCATCTAATATCATAGACAATTGTCTTTATTTTTTATTTTTTATTATTTTTTGTAATTATACATATAAAAAACTATACCCTCAAAATTATAAAGAATAATTTTATGTTATCTCATTTTACTATTTAATGAACATTTTTCTGACAAATATTACTTGTGAAAAATATATTTTATGATTTAATTATATCTTTAGTTTCTAAATTTATTTCATTTAACCTCTTTCTTACACACATTAATTTTCCTATATATTTCAGTATATTGAAAAAAATATATCTAATTACTCAAGAATTGAGATTAAAGATAGTTTATAAACATCATTCTCTCTCAACCTACCAAAGTACCTTTTAAAGATAAAATCGTGATGAACCCATAAGAACCAACATGACATACCACTCTTATCCCTTATACTCAACTAAGAGAGACTTGTTTAGATATGTTGAAAAGGTCTCACATTACTTTAGAGTTAAAGTTAATGATAGTTTATAAACATCTTTTTTTTTCAACCCACCAAAGTACCAGATCGAAACACTATTTATTTTTAAAATATCATAATATTTTTTTTATTTAAGTTTACAAGATCACTGTAAATGATAAAACTCTTCTTACAAGTATTTAATACAACAGGATTTGAACTCAAAATTTTTAATTAAGTTAAAAATTTTCATGTTAATTTATCTACGTGCTTAGTAATTTTTAATGTTCTTTATTAATAAATTACAATCCTATATATTTTATTCTAAATTAATTTCATAGGATTGCGAATGTAGATTATTAAAAAAGTGCAAACCAATTATCTTTATCTTTAGAATAAATTTAAATCATCTTATAATATTCTCTTACTTTCTTTATACCATAAATATTAAATATATCTTATACTTTTAAGATATTAAATATATTTTTTTATTTTTTAAAATAATAATAAAATTGTAAGAGAGCATAACATTACTCTTTATCTTTATATTGTCCAAGAAATTCCTGTGGAATGGGTGGCCCGTTTCTATTATTATTGATAGAACTATTTTCCAGAAAGTCCTTGTGGAATGGGTGGCTCAGGCGCCCAGCTAAAACTGTCCTTTTTTTATGTTTACATTACGAATAAACGAGGATAGTTAGTAATACTCTTTTTGTTTTTTTTTTTTTATTAATTAAAATATAAATTTTAATGAAAAAACTCATTAAAAAATTAAAATTCAACTAAATTTATAATTTTTAATAAACTTCAATCACTAATAAAAAAATATTACAAAAATATTATTAACATTTATCAAAAGAAAATGCAAATCAGTAAATATATATAAAAAAATCTGAATCATGGACAGCCCACTTTAGTCAAGCAAACTTAACAAGCTAGATCCAATGGGCCAAACTGGGCCTGTTGGAGTGTAATAAAAGGGAGACTAATGTTGGATATATATATATAGCCTAAAACAAATGTCGGATCCATAGTTATTCATTGGATTTGGTCCAAAACAAAACAAAGAAATCAATGTAATTATTTCAGAAACAAATTGTTAATAGCAAGAATGAAATATATTAACGCATAACTACAAAAGAAAACTTCTGTTTTTTTTTCTTTTTACAATGGACAGGGTGGGCTAAGGCTTTAGGCCACTTCTTTAAGTCCGTTCCCAACAAATTGAGAGTGACAGTTTTTTTTTTTTGTTTTTTTTTCATTTGTATGTTATCTTACAAATTTGATATTTGACTAGTTTGTCATGTAATAAGTTAAAAGATAATCTGAATTTGTAGTGAGACGGATTCATTGTAACGTTTATATTAGGATAATTTTTGTTCACAAGACATTGGCCATATTTACTCAGATGAACAAGATTTGTACCAAGTGTATAAATGAATTAACTTGGCCTCATTCAAACCAATCAAAATTCAATCTATTGAGCTACATGTTCGTATAGAAGTACCTTTTTTTTAGTGAGAGTTCGTGGAAAACTCAACTTTCAAGAGGTTTAGTTGTGATAATATTAATTAATAATATAATATAATCCTTAGATACTTCTTAAGAAAAAGTAAATCGCAAATATTGAAGGATGGTGTAAAAAAATTAAAGCAGTTATCTCTACATCATTGAGTGATTAAATATTTAATACATTTTCCTTGTCATAATAATTTTTACTTTATCCAAATAAAGAAGTTAATTTAATAAGATTTTTCTAGTGATGGAATGATTGTTCGTTGTAATGGCCCAATTACCATTTAAATGAATTGGGTTAAGATTTTGACTTTTGCTCTTGCAACTAAAATGGAAAAGAATGGGCTTATGATTAGGCCTACCAAGCTATTCCGAATAAAGGATAATTATACCTGAAAACTTAGGCTAGGCCTGTGTAGGCACCGTTGATTGTGGACTCAAACATAATATACCACAATGGGCTTGTCAAAATGCGACTCTCTTTCATGAAATGTATGGTTGTTTACCTAAAATTGCGTGCTTTGTAGCAAAATATGCAAACACCGCCTAACAATTATATTATCTTTAAAACAAAATAACTATCTATTCATTTTTAATTTTATTGAGTTAAAATTTAATATGTTTTAAATTAAATATTATAACATGCTAGATAATTGTGTTTCCAATAAGATTATTTTTTAAAAAGAAGATATTTATAAAAAAAAATTAAATAGAAGACAAGAGAAGTTTTATATACTCATTTGGGAGACCAGTTTATTTTTAACAAATATTGTGCAAAAATTAAATACCTAATCGAAAGGATATCAACTATATTTATATTATTTTTTTTATGAGATTTCAATTTTCATCACCGGTCTCGTGAAAAAAGCATAAAATTTAAAAAAAAAATTAACTATACAAAAAAAATCAGGATTCCGTTGTGATAATGTAATTTATGTTCAGGTGAGAAAAAATTACAAATAATATTTTATGTATAGATTGCAAACATCCTAACTTCTACCAAAAACAATTATGTTCAAAATCTCTATTAAGCTGAAACAGCTCTGTGGTAATTGATTGACACATTTTGAATAAATTACAAAGTATACGAAGTCATAAGTAACAATTTATTTAAAATATACTTATAGTGTAAATATTTGTATATTATAATTAAAAATTATTAATTTTTATAATAATTATTTTAAAATTTATATATAAAATAATTTTTAATTAATCAATAATATAAATGAAATTAAATATAATCTCATGAAACTCCCGTGAAACCAAAATATCAAATATCAAAATAAGTATAATATTATTGTTTTTTGTTGCATCTTCATATTTCATATTTGACTATAGACATATTGTCATACGTTTTTCCATCCAAAAAAAGTTGTCTGCCCAAAATGAAACTTGTGGGTATCTTACCTAGGGACACAAATAACATGTGAGATTATAATATTTAATTCATGTTAAGATCTCTGGATGGCTTGATGTCACTTCATTTGGTCAAAACTCATGCCATGATACAATTTGCACGTTAATTTATGTTTTTCAATTGTTAGTTCCTTATGTTGAACAATTCCAAGTTCAATTTCGATGAAACCCACCAAATCAGTCAACTTCAAGACCCGAGAACGGTTTCATGCCCTAAGTATATTCCAGCCTTCAAACATTGTTTATTCATGAAATTCTTAAGGCTTACGTCTAATAAAGTTTTAGTTATGATGATGAATAATTGCAGCCCACATTGTAACTACAGAGAAATTATAGTATTATTAGTATGATGATGAAAGTCTATTATTATGTGTGGCCATTTTGAAAATGCATTTTAATTTTACTTTTTTTTTTAGTTGAAGTTTCTTAATTTGGAAGTAAGTAGCATTATATATTATATAAGAATTAATAAAATAATTGAAAGAATTAATAAAATCTACTTGTCTTTATAAATATATTATGTGTATAGAGTAATTTTTTTTTCTTACTTTGTATAGAAGTGAAAGTATGTCACTTTAAATTCTTTAAATAAATATGACAAATAATAATATTATTTTTTTCGACGATCGTGATCAATAAAATATAAAATAACACACTTGTAAAAGTATTTTAATTTTACTTTTAAGTTGGAATTGAAATTTCTCAATTTGAAATGGTATTATTATAATCTATAAGAATTAAGATAAATTATTTACTTATTCTAAAAGTAATTCAAGAGAGTTATTCATTATTTTTATTCTTCATTTTCTTGTCATCTATGAATAAGATTTATTACTCGTTAGAGTTGTTAAATTGCAAGAAAATGAAGGGTGACGATGATGAATAACTCTAACTCTTAGACTAAATAGATATATTCTCATAAATTAATAACATAATGAAAGAAATAATAATCAGAACCATCAAAATCCACTTGCCTTTGTAAATATATTATATATGTAAACAGTAGTTCTTCTTTCTTTTCTTTTTATTTTGTATGGAATTAAAAGTGTATAATTCGAATTTCAAATGCTCTATCAGAGTTCTCTAGGTAAAAATGACAAATAATGATACTCTTTTTCTTCGATGATCGTGATCATTCAAAGACAAAGTGACACTTACAAAGACATTTTAATTAATATTTAGGGTGATCATAGAAATTTAAGTAGTGTCATCAAAACAAATAGTAAAACATTCAATATCAGTTTGAGTAAAGATCACATATTTTAAATAGGCTAAATTATAACTTTGATTTTTTATCTTATGGTAATAATTTATTTTAATCTTTAACTCTTAAAATTGAATCAATTTTGGAACACAAATTTGATCTATTTTTTTACTTATTTAAGACATGAAACTTGTACCGTTAGATTTATCTATATGAAAATTATAAAACTCAATCAGGATTTAAAAAAAAATCATAAATATAATGAAAATTGGTTAAAAACTTAAGTCTAGTGAGCATTTAGACAAGATTTGTTAGTTTTCACATAAGTTTTATCTTGTTTATGACTTTTTTATTTTATAATTAGTTTATTTATATAATTTTCTTGTAAATGAATCTAATGGAATAAGTTTCATATCTTGAATCAGTCAAAAAGAAATTCAAAATTATTTTTAAATAAAAAATAATCATTTTTTACAAGACAACATTGATTCAAATGTGAAAATTAAAGAATAAAAATAATTTTTTTAAAAAGATAAAAGATATAAGATAAATGACTAAATTTATAATTTAATCTTTTAAATAAGAATTTTTTTAGGATAATTTTTAATTATGTTTTAAATTTATTAAATTTAAAATTAATTTTTAATTTTAAAATAAATTTATTTTAAAAAAATTATTTTATTAAAATTAATTTAAGAATGTGTTTTTACAGTGGTAATCACAATAATATTGATAAAAGAGATAGTAATAATCATGGTAGTAGTAGTAATAATAATAATATTAAATAATAGTGATTGCACAATGATAATAGTGTAGGTAAAAGTGATGATGATGATACTAATAATAGTAGTAGTATGTATATTAATGGTAGTAATTATAATGTAGATGATAGTGGTGATGCATGTGCTAGCTGTGCGAATGGGTGGTGATGGTATCCATAATAGTCATGGTAATAACAGTGTAAAGAGTTATTGATAAATATATCTTGAGTGTATATTTTAAAATTAAAAATCAAATTTATAATTTTCTTGGTGATTTTAAAACTAAATATAAAAATATTTTGAACTAGAGTTAAATATTTAGCTAAATATATTTTGCAACAACCTCAAATGGAATAAAATTTTTTAGATTTGAGTTTTCTCAAAGAGAAAAAATATAGTTAAGAAAATACTCACTAAAAATAGTCTTTTCACAATGAATGCTTCGTATTTATGTTATAATAATAAAAAAAGTAAATATAAAATATTTACCTAGCTAATAACCCAACTGAAACCATTAATGTAATTTATAGTTTTTACGAGGATGATATAGCTGAATTTTGCAGACACTTTCAATCGGTTGATTAATTAAATCAGGTGATTTTTAGAAACCAAAAAATATTAAAATGATATTATCCATATAAGGTTGTTGAGACTTTTTTTTATATATAAATTCTGACGAAATCCCGTGGAATCTACTTTTAATTCTAAAAAATATAAAATATAATATAATATAGTACACATATAATATTTTTTAAAAATCACTTCACTTTAACGAGTAAGAATCGAAATTTACTAAATGATCAAGTCTCAAGTACAACTTATGTTGCCTAATTACAAAAGTTTTTATATAGAACTCCTAAACACTACTTATTTATTGAGCTATTTCAATATGGACTAAAATCTACCTTTTATAATTCCGCAACACAGGTTGATCTGGAGGCTTAACTATTTCGTAATTTTCAATATATATATATATATGATTGTTTAAAATATAAATAGTTTGGTATGTGATCGATAATATCAAATAATTTAATTATTAAATTATTAAAAATATAAATATATCAATACTGTTACTCCTGCATATGCAAGGCTTGAATATATATATATATAATTTAATAATGTTATTTATATTTTAGATAACGTATTATATATTAAATTAAAATTATATAATTAATTATTAATTGTATAATTTTTTAAATTTTATCTATTTTATATGAACTTTTAATCTAACAAATAAATTAATAAAATTTATCTTCTGTAAAAAAAATTGTTAGAAATCTTAGTTTTAGCAAGCTACACCTTTGAAAGTTTTTAATAAACTAAAGTTGAAACTTATTAATATACTCTTTGTAAATTTAAGTAACGGATGATCATCGGTAATTATGGATGTTAATAAGTTCTCACTTTTTTTTAAAAATGTACATGATAATAAACTACACATCTAAAAATATTTTAACAAAATAAAAGTTATATTTAACTAACAAACATAATTTTTAAAACAAATAAGTGAGATTATATTAATAAATTCATTTTGATTTCTTCTATGTTTCGATTAAAATCTATCTCAGGACCTCAAATAATTAAGATTCAAGATTCTTGCAGCGACTAGGTCACCTTCCTAGTTCCTTTCCATTTCAACTTCAATGGTCTGTCACACTTGTCCCCCTGCACGTTCTCTTTCTATATTTTTTTCTCAATATTTTTGAATTTTGGTTTGGAATTTCAGTCCATGTAGTTGGTGTTATAGTGGAATAAACTCTAGATACCCTGAATTTACCATTGACTCTTTACTTTTGAATTTTTATTTTATTCAAGTTTTACAAAGATCCCCATCTTGACCAAATCATTAAATTATAATTTATAATTAATCATCAAAATAATGACAAGTGCTCCATGTTGTCTAGTTAGATTAAAGAAGATTTATGCACATACACTCCACCTCGCAGGTGACACGAAATTTGCAGGAAACCTCGTCATTGTTAATATAGAAAGTGAAGTTTCCACAAAATATTTTCAAACACAAACTACATATAAACCAAAACAGAAGGAAGGGGTTGAGTAGTTTTGTATATTATATTTCAAAACACACACAATATTATCAACCAATAAACACACACATATAATATTATCGACCAATAAAAAATAATAAATATAATTTTTAAAATAATTATTATAAAAATTAAACATTGTATATCACCATATTTTTTACAAATTATAACTATTTTTTTATCGACCAATAAACACACACATAATATTATCGATCAATAAAAAATAATAAATATAATTTTTAAAATAATTATTATAAAAACTAAACATGGTATATGACCATGTTTTTTACAAATTATAACTATCTTTTTATCTTCTATGATGAACAATTATGTTCAAGTTGGATAAAACTATTTATAAAGGATAAAATTCTTTCTCCAAATATTTAATATATTTGTATACTCAAAACATGAATTCAAATTGCCAATAAAACTGAAACAACTTAGTATTAGTTAATTTACATATTCAATGGTCTTATATAACAAATTATAATTAGATGATGGTATAATTTTTTTTAAATTGTTAATGAGAAATTTATTGAAAATCACAAATTTTAATAATACCTACCAATAAATCAAGAGAAGTTTCATTAAAAAAAAAAATTGATCCCACCAAAATTTATCCTTTGTCTAATCTTAAATATAAGCAAAAAAAAAAATATCAATAATATTGGATTCAAATATAAACAAATATCAAATAACTTACGTAGAAATTACCTTTAAAATATTTTTTATTTATTAGAAGTTATATTTTTAATGATTCTATTTTATTATTGATAAATGAAGGTTAGTTTAGAAAAATATTTATTGTTAAATAAGATTAATATAATTAAATTATATAACTTTTTAAATTATTATAAGTTATTATTTTCTTATAATATCAGAGTAATTTTTAATAAATTTGAGTAAAAAATATTTAAAAAAAAAAGAGTCCCAGAAAGAACCTCCCCAGCATTCACTGTTTTTCATGTAGATACTGAGCACTGCGGATGAAAATTAAACATCATCATAAATAATAGACAGGTGAAGGATGGAGAGAGGTGCTCAGGAGAGAGAGAAGAGCATTACCCGTGATTCAATACAAAAAGTTAACAAATTAAAACAATAGAGGGGTATATATAATTACCTAGCTTAATTATCAAGAAAACTCATCAGCACATTAAAGTGCTAACAAAATCCTCCATTGTGAGGATATGATTCCTGTCTAACCAATCATCTCCTCCGCTAATTATCTTAAATTGTTCCTTCTATCCATTGAAAGACATTCATATCTTAGTTGATTTGTTCATTTAATTCTGCTTTTACAATAAAATAGCAGTGAGTAGTATGATTTAACATTTCTTGCATTATCTCGAAAGGATATATCACATGTGTCAAATAATGATTAAAAACAAACAAACTATTAAAGGCATTGATTAAATTACACTATACAAAGTACCAACTTGCAATCTTGTATGTGCCTTGTTTGGGAAGATACAATAACTGGGGTTGAGTTGTTTGGCATTAACTTAACTGAAAGAATAAATATTAAAAAAAGCAAAATTTGTTATGATATGATATATCATATGTGACTGGTGTGGTGAATATTAAGCAGGCAAGGTGTAATTTAAAGGTTAAAATACTTCATTTTGCTTCTCGAATCAAATCTTTGGAAAGTAAACAAGAATATTACGAGCTCTGATCGATAATTAATGCTTGCATTTTTTTATGTAGTTGCTAGCACTTTGGTTATGCTCCATGCCTAAAGTACTAAAATTCAAAGGTGGTTCTCCTCTAAAGTAAGATCCCCATTTTTATCTTTTGTTGGGTTTTAGTGGGGGAAACGGCTCGCACATACTCTATACCATGCATCTTAATGGTTAATTTATTACATGGAACGACTACGTCATATACAATTTAATCTGAACGTTTAGCAAAAGGTTAATATCGTTGTATTTACCCGCAAAAAACAAAAGCTAGTGATAGGATATATCTAGAGCCGACAGAAACACTTCCTAGCTTTTACAAAAGCTAGTAATAAAAATGATTGAAATCTTTTAGATGTAATGATATTTTTCAAAAGAATCAGAACATGGAAATATACAAGTGTAGGACCCAATTTCACATCTCCAAAATATAGCCTCATGTGATTTGTGCTTTCCATATCATGACTAATTTTAATACGCAGGTCAAAAAGAAAGTGGCATGCATAGGAGGTGATGAGATCGATCATCAACTCATTAGTGCAAGCCTTGGAAACCCTTAAAAAGCAAAGCTCGATCATCAAAGGACAAGGATATCTATTGTTGAACATATTCTTCATTCTAAGTTCCAATTTTCTGATTAGAAAATATTAAAAAATTATTTGTGGAGAAAAAAAGATAGAATTCAAGTATGTTTGGTCGTCCTCCCCAAGGATCAAAAGCAGGTTAGAATTGAGAGTATGGCATCCCGAATCCAATAATCTTATTGAGATGTATTGTTTAAATCCAAGTGGGGTTAGGTCCCTTCGAAGGACAAGCTAACCCACTAAACTATGCTCAACATTCATTTTCAAAGATTAAGGTAACCAATTTGAGTTTCCTTTACACTCTTAATTTCCTTGTATCCTTGTAACTAAGGATTGGTTGTGTTGCGTTTTATTAATTACTAATGGACAATGACATCACTAAGCAAAAAAGCAAAAAAGTTTGGGTCCTTGTTACCACAATTAATTCGCATGAGGCACGGTGCTTTCCTTCTCAATCAGATAGCTCTAGATCTTATTCCCTTCTCCCGAATAAGATGGGGTTCTTATTCTCAATAAGATCATAATATGTGGTTTTTATTTACCATATAAAACTCTTTTAATCATTCCAAAGTGTAATGATTGGATGAGGACATTGAATTGTTTTAATAAAGGAGTCAATTTTTATATTTGATTTAAGAACATTCACAGTATAGTAAAACTAACTTTTCAGAAGAGAACTTTTTTATATAAAAGGTTTAAATCCGAAACATTCATTAAAAGGAATTAAATTAATTACTCGTTAACATTGAATTGATTCCCGTACATAACTTAATTAAAGTAATTATAATATTAGTCATTAGATAAGATTCTCTATAAGTAATTATATATATAAAAAAAACTTTTCTCATAAACTAAAAATGATTTTTGTGCAAATTAAAGTTAATCTTTTGGAGAAACTAAATCTAATTTTTTTCAAAAAAAAATAATAATTTTAACTCATGTATACGTTATTTTTATCGTATGGTAGAAGCCATTCTATTTATTTTATAAATATTTTTAAAAAAATCATCTAAATAGAAACTAATTTTATTTGAATTAAGTGAAAATTAAAGAGTTTAATTATTCCTAAATATATAGTATTGGATTTGAATCTTATGGTAAATAGATGCTGTGAGACAGCTTTTTCCATTTAAATAGGTCTATATGGCTCTATTTTAGAGTCTTCGTAGTTTTGTTTAGTATATGAATTTGTGTAATATTTAAAAAAATGTTAAAAAAATATTAAAAAAAAAATCACCTACCAATTTTAGTAACATTTTAATAAATGTTGTATCTGATTTATCTCATAAAATATTACTCGCGACAACTTAATGTGGTTAAATATATAAAAAAATATTATTAAAAAAATATTAATAATATTTTTATAATAAAATATTGTTAAAAATAATACACGTAGTAGTAAGTATTAAATTCAATCTAATATAATGCAAATAAAAGTGATTTTAGATTAGATTGATAGTTATGTAAAAAAAAAAAGTTAGTTTAGTTTAGTTAAAAATATAGATTAATCTTATTTTATCATGTCGATCTTTTCCACTTTTTATATCCCAAACTCATTTTTAATATAAACACAATATTTATAAAAGCAAAAAATGAGATAGAAGAACAACTTTAAATAAATTCAAAATAAATATAGGTACATTAAAATACTAATATGTATTCATAAAAAAATATAATTTTCAGAATAAAATCATGAAAAAATTAAACATTACATTTTTATAAATATATAAGATTTAAATATGTTTTTCATCTTATAAGTATGAATTTGTTTTTTATCTCTTAAATTAAAAAATAATATTTTTAGTCTGTATAATTAAAAAAAAAAAAGTCATTTTAGTCCTTCAACTTATATGGTGTTAGTATTTTTAATCTATGTAATTGAGAAAAGAAAACTTTTTTATCTAGACAAATCTTTCCACTAATACGTGGAAAGATTTTTTTCCCAATTATATGGATAAAAAACACTAACATTGTTTGTTGCTAGATTAGTAATCTCATAAATAAGCAAATATATAGACACACAAGTTTGATTTTTTCTAAATCAGTTAAAAATTGGATTTAATATATGATCCAATTCAATAATAATTTGCATTGTTTTTTTATGTTTTGGTTTTTATAACTTTTTGGATGAGTAATATTATATATTTTTTATACCATCAAACATAAAAATTAACTAGTGTAAAATTATATTTTAGCTTAATCATTGATGTTGAAATAAAATCTTGAATATAGATATTTTTTCGTTTATAATGGTCATACCCGATTTGAGTGTTATTGTCTTCTGAAAAATATATTTATGATTTAAAAATTAAAAATATTATATCTTCCTATGAATTTTCATAATGTTTTATAAAAATCAAATAAAGAAGTAAATACATTTAACATTTTAAAAACATAAAAAGCATTCAATATTTACTATAAAAACAAGTAGAACGATTAGTAATTTACACATTAGATTAAATTGGTTTATAAACACCCCTGGTCCACCAACTTGATTTGGATTATTTGAGGACCCAGATGACTTCTGAAAATTAAGAGTCGCAAATATGTTTGAAGGATTATGTATAATCTCTTGAAAAACATTTGTATTTTAAAATATTAGATCATACCTCGTATACTCCTTAATAAAAAATTTATTTGTTATAAAATAGGGTCTCAGATAAAAAAATATATAATTAATAAAAATAAATAAATGAAAAACATAATACTCTTTTTGGTCTTGAATATAAAAAAAATATTTTAAATATTAGTATCGAATATAATTAAATTTCAACTAATTTTAATTGACTTTACTTTGTTATCTATAAAATATTCTTCATTTATTAGATATTATATTTCAAATGATGTTGATTTAGTTTTGATATCAAGTTTTAACGAGGTTAATTTAGAAAAAAAATATTTATTATTAAATAAGATTCATACAATTAAATAAAACTTAATTAATTTTCTTAATTAGTATTAATCAATTTTTTCTTATATAGAGAGAGAGTGGAGGGAGTATTGAATACCTGGAGGGAGTATTGAATACCTATCCAACTATATATATACTGAGAGAGTGAAATTATATTGCTCAAAATAAATAATTAAAAAGTTTCTGCTGGTAGATATCTATTGTTTATAATACAACTTGTATCGTTAATCAAAATATAACCACAATAATGTATTTTCAGATACTTTATAGTTCGAACGCAGTACCTATATACTTCTCTACTTTTCCCACCAAAAAAAAAATATACTTCTCTATTTCTTAAACTATGTCCTCATATATACAGTTGATCGGCTAAATTAATTTCAGCAAGAACACTTTGACATCTTATGTCTGTACATTCTCGCGCTATTTTTTTTTTTTTAATTTAATATCTCAAACCTTAAATGACATGCAGTTTCCGCAGTTTCCTGAGTTTCGACAAGTTCTAAAGCATGTTAGGTGAAAATCATCGAAAATGCTAATCGAGATTGATTAAGACGGTATACAAAAGTATAAAATGCAGTTTCTCCGTAGATTTCTATGTTGTCCCACAAGATTCAAGGTGGATTTATTCCACTAATGTACAAAAATTTAATTCCAAAATTAAATGTTAGGAACAGCCAGGTGATTTCCTATTAAGTTTCTAAATCATTTTCTCTTTTTCCTCTGAAAGACACTTGTTCCCAGCAACCATGTACCGGCATCAAATAAAGATCCAGGACAAATAGGTTAATAAAACATGTAATCTAACAAATAAAGTATGGATTTGGCATTGTCAAGTACGGTTCCAATACAGTGAAAATGATATTCAATTAGCTGGATATAATCAAATTAAGTATATTTTCCACTAATGACAATTCCATAAAAAAGGTTTCCTAGAAACTAGGTATCTTGGACGGTAACAACAATGTTAGGAAATAACTTTTGAGTGATCCAAATTAAAATTAGTGATATATTTTAAAGGGTTGACTTTTCACCATAAATATTTTTTATACATATAAATCTAAAAATTAACCTCTAATCACATTTTTAAGATACAATATTATCTATCAATCATGTTAGTATTTTATGATATAATTTGATTAGCCTAATTGTGTAGTTTACAAACTAACTAATTAATTATAATACTCAATGGCCTTGAAGCAGACAACACACTTGCTTTTTGGATTAAGAAAGAACCACATGCTTAAAGTGGATTTGATTTTGGGTAATTAAAAAAGTTCGACAACTGCTTAAGGTTCTTTGTTCAGAAAGTTTAATTAATTAGATGGATCAAGCTACATGCACGAATCTTTCCTAGTTCTTTAGAGGCAAAAGCTCTCGTGGGAATTGATAACTTCAACTCGTTAGGTGTATAGTTGAATCAAACAATAATAAATTGCAGTCTTCTTTAAAATGTTATTTATAAGTAATGAGTAATTTTGATTGAATGCATGGATAATGTGGGAAATATCACACATTGAATTTTGAACAACAATAATTGGGTAAACGCAAGGGATTTCAACGACAAACATAGCAGGAAGTTAGAAGCAATGGAGTATTTAATGAAAATGTCAACATACCTATGCAAATTTATCAGAAAATGGAATGCTGAATAAATGTAGAATGGTCATCAACATTTAGTCCATTTGAAATTGCCGAATTTATTTATTTTTAAATAATGATATAATTGCGAAGTCTTTATCATTTTATTGATGAAGAATCTTTACAGAAAATTTTGGCTTGACTACTTTTAACGGGGTCTTTCCCAAATTTCAATTATATTTTTTCATTTCTAAAACTAAACTTGAAACCTTACTTAAAAAATTTAAGTATAATATCACTCAAACCAAAATAATATTAATGTCATAATTAGTTTTATTTTGTATTCAAAAATCTTATAAGTAAAAAAATATTTCTCAAGAACTGTGAATGTAAAATGTTTATATTATGTGGTGTGAATTAATTGCAAATTATTTTAGATATAATTTTAAAGTAATTATTATAAAAATTAAAATTTTCACATAATTCAATAATATTATAAAGTATAAGTGTATTTTAATTAATTACATAAAATTGTTAGTTTTTTTTTTCTGTAATTTAAACAAATCTGGTGACGTGTATTTCATAGGCCTAAAGACCTCGGATACCTATTGATATTTGTAACATTGTGCAAACATCTTAATTGCTACATTGTGAAATCAAACATGGATATGATGATTGCATTAATTAATCAAGTCTTCCTTTTTGTTGACTGACTTTCTTCGTTAAATTAAATTAAATTAAAATGGAAAGAGTAAAACTTAAACTATAAAATCGTTTAATTTCCTGTCATTTTAAAAATTATATTATCCTCCTCAAATAGATTGATACATACTATAATTTAATTCATGTGAATATGTAAAAAATTGTTAATGGTATGTACAAGGAATGAATATCTCCTAAAAATTTATTTGATGGGCATGGTAGGAGAATATATAATAGAATATAAGAGTTAGGCAAGAGTATAGTAAGATAAGAGTATAATAAACTCATGCTACTCATGTGTAATAGATAATCTTTTAGATAATATATATATTATATCCTATTTTATAATTGATGTAGATTAAATTAATATCATATATGATTATATATAAAGAAAGAGAGAGAAAGAAAAGTATCTTCTTATTTTAATTTAACTCTTCTTTATTATAAGAAATATATGGTAGATAATACAAGATTGACATTAAATAAGGTAATTATATTATATTAGTGTATCAAAGAATAATTATTTTATCTTATTCAACAAACAAGTTCTAAAAATATTTTTTTTTAATTTTATCTTTAACTTCTAAACTCATCGACAACAAACTATAGATATTTTAGAGTTAAATAAATTTTTAATCTCTAAAAATATATCAATATTCAATTTTATTTATTTTGATCCTCATAATTTGAAATGTGTCATGTATGATCATACTTATTGATATTGTTAACTTGAGTGAATATTTGACTCTATCCAAGATATAGACTTCGTTAAATACACTTTGATTTCTTTCATATGGATCAAAGAATAGTTGTCTTATTAATATACAAAAATGAAAAATTTTCTCTTTATTCTTAATGGATTTCCTCTATTTCATGGATACTTTTTGATCAATTAGAATGGATCAAACTATTTATCAATTGATTTAAAAATAACATATTCGTCACACTTTTTGTTCATTTTTGTCACACTAACATAGCAACAATATTATTAAGTATCAAACACAAATTAATAAGATAAAATATATTTTTGGTTATCAAAATATGTAAAAATTGGATTTTAACAAACATATATCAAGGAATCATTAGGACATGTAAGGATTATGTAATGCTATCATGAGGATGGATCATATATGAAACATTTATAAAATAATAAATTAAAATAAAATATTTTAATTGCATAATTTAAAAGACTAAAAACAATTTTAACTTAATATGTTTTTATTGATTTTTAGATGAAATGATGCTTTTAGATCTATTGGTTTCGAATTTTATTCAAAATCTTTATTTCATTTTCTAAATTCTTAAAATTCATAATAAGAATTCAAAACTAACTGCTAGGTGCTAATAGTGAGATAAAAAAAGAAAAAGATTAATCCTAAAAAATTATTTACATTAAACTAAATTAGATTGTAGTAATTATTGATATCTCATATGAAGATAGCATAATTTACTCAAAATAAAATGTAAAACAAAAAGAAAAAAATGTCAAAATAAAAATATGTGTAGGTTAACTTTAAGTTTAAATTTCTACTATTCTTTTGAAATTAATTTTCACTTAAAACATTTAGTATTATATATTATTGCCGATTTATTAGAAATTATCATAAGTATATTTTTAAAATAATTATTAAAAAATAACTCTACTATAAATGAATTTAATATTAGATGACGATATGAAAAACTATTTACATTATTATATTCTAATTAAATTTATAATAAATTTAAACAATCGTCGTTAAAATTAAATAATTATTAATAAATTTATATTCATTTATTTACACATAACTTCATACTAATTTTATTTTATGATTAGGAGTGAATATAGGTTTGGTAGTTTTTTTAGGCACAAGCTTGCTTGTATAAGATCTTACCTAACCTGTTTAGTAAAAATATTGGGCTTAGATTTGTTAAAAGTCTTTTAAGTAAAAAGGTAAGTTCCAAGTTTTTTTAAAAAAAAATTATTAAGTCTCATAGGCTAGTTTCTTTATATATATAATTATATATTCATGTTACTTATAAACTATATATTTAAAGTATATTATATATAAAATATTTATATTTTATTTATATAATTAATTATAATTAATAAATTTTTAATAAAATAACTTTCATTTGAATTAATTTGTACTATACGATATTTTAATGTTTTGTACAATTGAAATCTAAGTCTATCAAAATAGGTAACAACCCAACATATATTATATTTTAATTTTATGCTAAGGTATATCATTGTGTAAGTCTCTATGCACATTTGTACACCTCCGCATGTGTCATGATCTACACCTTTGCAAACATTGTGTAACAATTGCTTTTTTAGAAATATTGATCATGAACTACAATTGAGGTTTAACTGTAAAACACATGTGACAAATTGGTGACTTTGACCTCCCATCCTATGACAACATCATCTTTTTCATCCATCAAATTAGTGAATTGGTTATTAATCTCTTTAAACTTATAGGTCTTATTTAATACTAACAATGTAAATAAGCTTCTAGGTCAAGGCTTAAAAAATAATGTGTACCAAGAAAACATGTTAGACATAGATTTAATAATTATGATGTAGATTAGGTTTATACTTGCCAAAACTTGGCATGTCAAAATTTGACTTAACCTATCTTCATCCCTATTTGTTATATATATATTTTTAGTTTTATATTAAATTGAATTGATATTTCTTAATTAATTATTAAATAATAGGATATTTTTATTTTTTTTAATTTCTTAAATTTGTCTATAATAAAAAATATTATAAATTATTATTAAAATTTAATTTTTAATTTTTAAAATTAAAGGTTTCAAACATCACTGTTTTTTAATTTTTTATCAGATTATTTTTCATTAATTAAATTAAATTTTATTAATTTTAATTTTATGGTATTTTATATTTTCTCTAAAATTATTTATAATCATGCGTGCAAAATATGAAATGTTTATTAATTTAATCTGAATCTCCTCTTGATTTTCTCTAAACTAGCATTTTAGTTTATATAATATAAATATTTATTTTATATAATTAAGGGTCACTCGTATTGGACCAACTGCAGTATTAGTGATATTTTATATTTTTAATATATAAATTATACTATAATTAAAATTTATAATAAATAAATATTTTAAAATATATAAATTATATTTTAAATTTATAATGAATAATTTAAAATATGATATAAGATTATTTGTAATCATTGATAATTTCTATAATAAAATACTTAAAAACTAATTTAAATATAAAAGTAGAAGAATGATTAGAAACTAATTTATATATAATTTTTATTTATTAAATTCGGTGGCTAATTCCGTCGCTAAAAAAAGTTTGTTCCTTAAAAAAAAATCCAGATTTCTGTGGCTAAATCGGTGGCAAAAGTTACCTCATGGGTTTTCAATTGTTCCGTCGCTAATTCAGTGGCTAAAATTTTGTTTTATATATATTTTCTATTTATTAAATTCGGTGGCTAATTCTGTCGCTAAAAAAACGTTTGTTCCTTAAAAAAATCTAGATTTCCGTGGCTAAATCGGTGACAAAAGCTACCTCATGGGTTTTCAATTTTTCTGTCGCTGGCTAAAGTCATTTATATTTTTTATTTTAACTATTACGCCGTCGCAAATTCGGTCGCAAACAATAAAGGTTATAGTTTCCACCATTCCGTCGCTAAATAGGTCGCTATCTTCGTCAACTTTTAATTATTATTTAATGTGTGAAATTTTTCGTCACTAAATCGGTGGCAAAAGTATATCCTTCTCTTATGCATATTCCGTCGCTAATGTTGTCGTCAATTACGATGTTTATATTTCCGTCGCTAATTTCTGTCGCTAATATGCTTTTTTTTTTTGTGAGTGTTTCCTTAAACTTTTCAACCTAAATAATTCGTTCATCTTAAATTAATTTTTATTTTATTATTCACATTAAATCCTATGTTTCCTAAACGGAAAAACTTTACAAATAATCTACCACAATTCTATTAAAATGCTTGTTGCCAGTAACCATTTGTTGGGGTGTTGAATTCCCACAAACATTTCAATAATTATACTTATATATTTACTTTCTTTCTTTTTTATTTTGTTCTTTTATCATATTTTATTTATACCTCTTCTTTTCTTTTTTATGAATTTACTTGTTATGCCCTCACTTTCATTGTTTTTTCTTATCTTTCTCTTTTCTCTACCTGTACTTCATATCATAACATTTAAGACAAGTCGATATTAGAGATTTCAAAGCGAGTCAATCTATATCAACTTGCTTCCCATCCTTCTTAAGTAGAGTATAGGTAAATTCATTGGACATGGATTGAAAAACAGAACTACCCCACTTAAAGGTAAATAGATAAATTAATTTACCAAAAAAATATTAATATATTATTTTAATATTTTTCTTAATTATATAAAAATATAATTTCATTTGAACATATTTTAAATATTAATAAAATAAGTAAAATAAATTAGATAATTAATTCGATCAAACAAGTCATTTCATATTGCCTTCAACATGTTGGATGAAGGATTAGGCGAGACAAGTTAATTAAGTTATTATAATTTATCCCTTATTTTTTTATTAACCTTAATAGGTTAAACTTGATTTGTTATTCTGAATGATTCAAGTTTTTTTTAATAAATAAATAATGATTAATGTGTATATATCCTATTTTGGAGTGCATATGTAGAAAAGTAAAACGACTTAAAACAATATATTGAAGATAAATAACCATTAATTTACAGTTTTATAAAATTGAATTAGGTAAAATTAATTAATATGGTAACAATATATATAAGGAGAACAAAGAGAAAGACTGGAAACATGTTCGCAGCCCACGTTAAGGAAGCAATTAAAGTCCAATTGAATGACAATTTTTAATGATGGGGCGAAGCGAAGCTGATGAGTGCATGACGGAAAATTTCCACAGAAGAAACAAAAATCTTCAATGTGTTCGTGGACAGTCCCTGGGTCATTCACAGTGCCATGAAAATTACAGATATCGATGAGCTAAAAACAAAAACAAAAACAAAAACGGGTGAAAGGTGTTGATAAAAATAGAACTCAAATAATTTTGACCGCAGGTGATGAGAAAGGAAAATGAAATCAACGGACAGGGATTTGTGATGGAGGAGGTAACTAAGGAGGACCGTGGATGAGAATACAAACAAAAAAAGGTGGGACCCGGTTCCTTAAAATCTCACTTTACACGCCACCCTGCGAGTGTTGCAGGGTATCCTCCGCACCATGTGTGGTGGTCTGGATGTGAAAAGATAGTTATGCCCTTAGCTGGGAGACAGAATGAGGGGTAAATCGGAGAATCAAAGAACAGAAAAACTTTGGGTGGTGTGGAGGGAGAGAGGAGTTGTCGCAGTCATAAAAGGGTTAGTGCAGAACACATCGAGGGAGGGGGCAAAGCGTGGCAGGCTCGTACATGTAAACATTGCCCTCATTGTACTAATGTACTCTTTGCTACAGAGTTGCACAGTATGCAAAAACCAGCAATGATAGATACACCTAGTTCTTTTTTCCTGACATTATACTTTTGTTTAATTCAACTTGTTACTTTATTTTAAATAATTAATATTAAATCCAACTCTTTGTTTTAGTTACTATACGGGAATAAACTGTATTATAGTAATTAACTCAACCATGTAGTTTTTGGAAGTATAGTTAAGTGTCTGCAGATGGCTTACACTTTTTTTATCAACTTATTTCATTATTTGGTTAAAGATATTTAATTATGGTTATAAAATTAGAAAATGTTTTATTATTATTATAATTGACAGAACCAAGGCAATATTATAAATTTTAAAAGACAGTTTTCTATATTAATACCTCTATGTTAAATAATTGTTTTCGGACATATATAGGAGAGGTTAAGTGTGCACATATATTATTTAAATAAATGTAAAGTGTAAACATATAAGTAAAGGGGATATCTGTTTATGTGGTTTGGTAAAAGAAAATTTCTCAAAATTAATATGACTTTTAAATTTTAAGGTGCTCGATGCACTTCATTGTGATATGAGTTACTTATGTCACCAAAAGAACATATGAAATGAGTGAAAAAGATTAGTTCAGTTGAGAAAAAAATTAGATTTATATTTTATAAGTTTGAGTTTTAAAAAAAAAATGTAAATAATTTGTTAATGAATAATTTATAAATATTTTTGTAAACGTTTATAACGTGTAGATATTTATTTTGATCTTGATAAGTCGCTGAATTCTAATTCTGCCAAACTTTTATATTTAAATTAAAAGATTACATGAGTTACTTTTTTAATGTTTGTTTTGAAATGTAAATAAAAAACCACAGTTTACATCAAATATATTTACAAATCTTACTCACATGATAATAACCACAATTTTTTATCCTTTTTTCTCATGATTTCAACATCATTATCATTCATATTACTTTTAAAACGATGACAAATTTAACTATGTTATATTGTTAGAGAATATTTTTTAATTAATTTCTATCTTGGCCCTAAAAATTTTGAAACATTAGTTTGACCTCTAAGAAGTTATTATGTGAATTATTATTTTTCAAATAATACGTTTTGGTATAAAAATGAGCAATAGTTTGTTATTAAATAAAATTGAAATTGAAATCACAAAATGACAAAAGAAATAATTTAAACAGCAGTTTGGTTATATGTTAGGAAGATCTTATAACCGGCACGAAATCGAAGAGTTGAAGTTTAGTGGTGAATTTTGTTTATTGGTGTGATATGGTATTTATTATTTGAGAAGAAAAAGAAAAGTGAAAGAGAGAGTTGGAGGGGAGAGGCCATACTGAGATACTGATACTGATACTGTGTACTGAATGCCTAAAAGCAATGTATGAGAGCCATAAGTGAATGGGCCTCATGGGCCTCACTACCCTTTCACACTCTGAGTCGCATCACCAGACAGTGTCGCGCCACACGATCCCCCACGTGTCAGACATCCCAACCTGAATTTTTACTGCTCCCACGTTTATTTGTCGTCCTATGATGTCTTTTCCCCACGCGCTTTTCATTTCTCCTGCACCTCACCGCCCAACCCCCGACAACACACAAACATCTTCAATCTCAATCTGATACGAAAAATTTACGGAAAAATATTGTGACACCAAACACTAATAGACATTTAGAGGATCGAAAAAGAAAATTACAAATATAATGCCATGTTTGATATATAGATACTTTCATCCTATTTTGAAATAGATTTGTCATTTGAGCATTAAAGAAAGAAAGAAAAAAATATGAATGAATGTGATAAATAACCTAACAGAAAAAAAATTTAAAATATATTTAGAATAAATATAATAAATAAAATAAAATAACATATAATGTGAGTTAAAATTAAACAAATTATTGAATGGGTGAATACATGAGATTATTTAAGTTTAATTAATTATCTCAAATTTAAATTTTAAGTGTGTAGTTGTATAATAATTTGAAAGAGAATTTTATTGTTTATATTAATTATATCTAGATGGAACAGGAGTATATTATAAAAAATACACATGATTTCTAAAAAATAAATTTAAAAAAAAGCTTAAAAAATTTTGTTTATTAATTTTAGCTTAATTGATTTTAAAATTAAAAGTTTTATTTTTATCTCTCGTATCGAAGAGTTGAGGGGAGTTGAAAACTAATAATTTATTTTTAAATGTTATTTAAATTTTTAATATTTTTTCTTTAAATATATTTTATTCAGTTTCTTTTCTTAAAAAGATAAAAACTAAAAAAATTACATAAAATACTACCTTAATATTTAACTATATTTCAAAAATTACAGGAACTCTTTAGAAAAATAAAGGGAAGTATAAAATATGTATGGAAATTACTATTTTGTTAATATTAAATTTTAGATTAATTTTGAGTATTTAAATGTGATAAAAATATATCGGAGAAGGTACTTATTACATAAAATATTAATATAATGAATTTTAACACTGATATTAATATTTTGTTTAAAATTAAAGTGTAAAAAAATAAAGTTGAATAAATATTAATATTAACCTGCATAAATACAATATATCAAAGTACGAGCAGAGTATATATATTTGGAAAAATAGAAATTAAAGAGATATATTCTGAGATGTACTAGAAACAGTGATCTTCTATCAAGTTGGAGATTTCAGTGGTGATTCATGGTTGGGGGCACTTCCCAAAAATATTCCTGTGTCCAATCTAATGGCAAGTCGCAGCAATTTCCAAAAATAACACTAGATTAAAAAGTACATATTAAGTAATATTTACTATAAAACTAATATGTGTAACTATGAGTAAGAGTTCATGGAGTTTTATAAATTTTTAAGAGTAAAACGCATTTTTGTCTCTTAAAATATATTAAAATATGATTTTAGTTCCTAAACAATTTAATATATTTTTACTCTTTACGTTTTAATAAAAATACGCGTTTTCAATCTGTAACGAGACACTGAAATTATATTATTTTTAGTAAATATAAAACCTATAAATGTGAGATATTAGGAATATAAATCATATTTTACTCGATTTGTAGATATTTTACACATGCATGGCTAAGATGACATAGGGCCTATTATGAACTTGTTTAGTTATTTTTTTTCCTCCTGTTATATCTTAATTTTATAATTTTATTTATAAAAGTTTAATAACCATATAGTAATAAAATAATTTTATATTGTCATTCAATTATAAATTATTGTTAATATTATATTTAAAATAGTTATTATAAAAATAAAAAAAATTATCCTAATTTATTATTAAAAAATAATATAAAATTATTTTACACTTGTTTATGACTAAATTTTTTATTTATTAATATAAAAAATCAAATCTAAAAATAATAATTATTAAAATAATAGTTTTTTATTATATACAATTAAATGTAAGAGAAATAATAACAACATACTTTATAATATATTTTTCTAAAAACACTTTTTTATTATTAACTAAATTTTATTAAAAAT
This sequence comes from Mucuna pruriens, assembly GCA_025330945.1. Taxonomy (NCBI): domain Eukaryota; kingdom Viridiplantae; phylum Streptophyta; class Magnoliopsida; order Fabales; family Fabaceae; genus Mucuna; species Mucuna pruriens. The sequence goes on from JAENHJ010000529.1 coordinate 5,382,502, forward strand.
TATAAATTTATCTAAATTTCACTTCTTATTTAAAAAGCTATATTTTGTAATTGTATTTTGAATAAAATAAAATAAATAATAAAAAGTGTGCTTAAAAAATTATATTAAAAAATAAAGAGTACCAACAATTTTCTCTAATAACAATTTTAACTAATAGAAGTTAAAAATGTATTAGAAGGAGGAAGAAATTTTCTCATGTGAGAAAAATTTAGGATGTATAAATGTCACAATCTTATGGTTCATCTTTTTTAATCTCTATTTTATAATAAAAATATTATATCAATAAAATTTATTGAAAATCTAAAATTTCATACAATAATAATGTAGTGAACAAGTTTTATTCTTATTAAAAAATTTGTGTTAAGGAATATTGTGATAGTATTTGTCTTAAAAAAAGATTGTGATTGTTGTCCTCTTAAATGCAATTAGGCCCCAGTAACCTATTAGTAGCTGACTGTGATTTGAAGCTGGGACACCTAGAGCCTAGAAAGAGCATCAGGGTTCAATTCTTAACAGTATGTCTCCCATGTCCTCTCTTATCCTTTACACCCAAACTATTTCAGACATTTAACAGCTGACCGATGCTAGCCAGATTCTTTCTGCTAATGTTTTTTTTTTATTATTATTATTAACTAAAATTTATTTAAAATCATAAATTTTGATAAAATTTATCAATAATAAATTAAGAGAAACTCGTTAAATGATAACAAGTCTCACAATTGTTTTTTACAATATTCAATCAATTTACCATGCCTTAATTTTGTTCACAATTTAATATTATAGATATAAAACTTAAAGATAATAAGTAAATGGCTTAAATATCTTTTTAGTTGTTTAAATTTAAAAAAAAATCCTAAATTTTAAAGTATTTTTCTATTTTTAAAATTGAAAATGACTCTTTTTAGTTCCTCTTTATTAATAATATTATACTTGATATAATTGTGAATATGTTTATGTTATCATATGTCTGGTGTTGGGTTATTTTTGATTTCATTATGTGAATATACTCTACCGACCATTGGTCTCTTTATAAGAGGAGAAGGGGTTAGATTGAGTAGGGGTTAGATTGAGTAGACACAGAAGAGATAGTGAATTTCTCACAGAGATTGAGAGAGAGTAGATTTCTCAAATAGAGAGAGTGAAAATTTCTCATATAGAGAAAGAGTGAATTTTTTTTCACAGAGTGGGTGAGAGAATAACTCTTGTACTCTTAATTAATCATAGTGGATTAATTTTAACAGTGCAGACGGCCGTGGTTTTCTTTCATCGGCTTGAGGAGTTTTCGCGTTAAAATATTGGTCTCTCTCTTGTGTGATTCTTCTCATTTATTCTTTCATTTGCATTTGTGGTTCTTTCATAGGGATTCTTTGAGTTAGGGGAATTTTTATCATTGCGTTGTGTCATGCATTGGTGGTGCCTTATTAGATGATAAAATGCATCTTACCTTCCCATCATCAAAGTGGTGACCCTTTCCCCATCACCTGGAAAACTAAAAAAAAAAAGTTTTAGACGTCTTAAATTTAGATCAATTTTTTTTAGTCTTTCAAAATTTAAAATATTTATTTTAGTCTCTTAAATTTAAAAATAATTTTATTGGTCATCTCAATTTAAAAGTGATTTTTTTAGTTTTTTATTTTATAAATAGCTTATTTTGTTTTTCAAAGTTCATCCTATCTAATGATGTAGTTTTAAAGCAGTTTTAAACCCCGAAAAATGTATAGTAATGATTAATTTTGTATAATATATTGTGTGACAATTTTAAACCTCAAAATTTAATAAAATAAAATAAAATAAATTATTGTACTATCTCATTCAAACATTATATTCACAAATTTTAGTCACAAAGTTATCATATCATTATCTCAAAATAAAAATGTAAACTAAAACTTCACCGATGAATGTGACTAAGAGCATAAGAGAGAGAAAGGGAAGATTATCCTAAAAGATGAAAAGAGAGATAATAAAAGAGAAAACGAGTAGGAAAAGGAGAAATAAGTAGAAAAAAAATATATGAGATGAGATCACACTATTACATGATGGATGGCAGTGATCACCCAATTGACAAAGGAAGAGAGAAGGAGAAAGGGAGAAAGATATTACAATAAAAGAGATGAGGAGAAAGAGGAAGAAAATAAGAAAAGAGAATAATTAAGAGATAAAAGGTATAAAATAGCCACAAAACATATTTTAAAATATTACTCATTAATATATTTTGAGAGTTTAAAACAATCAAATTATATTTTTAAAATGACTAAAAAACACATTTTAGTTACCAACAGATAATTTTAATAATTAAAATAAGTTATTTTCATATTAAATGACTAGAAAATTACTTTTAAATTTAGAGGATTAAATATTTCTGTTTTAAATTTTAGGGATTAAAAAATTATCTTAAAATTATGATATAAAAAAGAAATTTAATTCAAATTTAAGGAATAAAAAAGATATTTAAATTTTTTTTTGCCATACATAACATTAATTATGTTAGTCATTTCAACAATGATTTTGATGTTGTTAATGAAAATAGAATAAAAATAATTATTTTTAAATTTCAAAGATGAAAAAAAAGATTTTTTAATTTAGAGTCAAAAGAGAGTAAACAGATATTAAAGTTCGTTAAATTTATTGAACTCAAGTAAATGATTATTTAGATAAATATTAACCAAATATATTAAAATTAAATAATATAATCATTATATGTGTATCAAGTCGAATAAACCAACACAAGTAATGTTATTTCACAACTCATTTAATTTATTTATATCTTCAAACAAATTTACGTGAATATATATTTCTAAATTTATGTGAATATATATTTCTAAACAATATTGAAATACCTTTTATTAAAATTTTCAAGAGTAATATTAGAATTAAATAAATGTATTAAATTTTATTAAATAAGTAAAATAATATATGATAATTTAATGTAATTGTACTAATCTATATTTTTATATAATTAAGATTATTGTATACAATAAAGTATACTTTTAATCTATTAGAAATTAGTTTATTTTTATTATTATTTATTACAAATAAAATAATACAATTTTTAAAAATAAAAAATAAAATTATAATTTAAATAAAAAATTTTCAAACTTAAAAGTATCATATAACAACTAAGGTGATTTTTTTATATATATTATTGTTGAGCACAAAATAACATAAGATATTGAATTGTATTTTCATTATTTTTTTTTTTTGCAAAATCTTCCTTTAAAATGTAATTGATGTAGGATGATTGGATCATCTTATCTAGAGATAAAGAGTTTTTTTTCAAAAAAAAGAAAAATAAAAGATAAATGTGTTTGATTAAGTGTTATAGATCCACCTACGAGAAATAACTATGTCAAATTATATTTAAAGCAACTATTTATTATTTTGATGATTCGCGTCGAAATATTATAAAAAGGAATCTAATAGACGTCGCAAATAATAAATCGATAATGTCTACCATTCAATTTCTAGATTAGTTAAAGACAAATGATAAGAGAAAGGAAAAAGGAATGACTTAAAAAAAAAATTAGTCTAATATTTGGATCCTATGAAAAATTTCACTAACTATCAAATATTTATATTAGTATTTTTTTTTCAAATATTTATAGGATCACATACTAATATTCATTTTTTTTGTTTGTTTCCTTCAAACAATCACAAATATTTTTTTCTTGACAAAATCTCTCCATACTTTTAGTAATTTAACACAAAAATGCTTAAAGATAAACTCGCGAGACTTTTGTTCTATAAAATAGATATACAAAAATCTTAGTTCAAGAAAGACTCTTAAAATAATATTAAAAATTATTTGTTGAAGAATTTTTTTTTAATCTTCTTAGCCTTTTATATATAAAAAAAAATCAATTAAGACCCTACTCCACACTTCTATAAATATGGATGTCGGTGAATTAAATACAATAATAAATATCTTTCATGATCTAATCATTTATGAATTGACAAAGATTTCTACTTATCTCTTGTTTGATATACGTATTGTATTTTTTTTTTTTTTCAAAATACATGATACGTTGTTTTTGCTTAAGAATTGTCTTGTCCTTTTAACTTGTTCTTTTTACAATATTCGAAATACAGAGAGTTAACAAACTTATTCTTTTATTTGTTTCTTTTAAATACAATTATTTTTATCATCGTCCTTTTGTATATTAAATATTTTATATAACTCTTTTAAATAAACTTCTTGAATATTATTTGTTAAGATGAAACATTAAAATTCTTCTCAATATTATCAATTTTATCTTTTATTTGATATTATTAAAAATTGAAGACTGAACTATTTTATAGCTTGTTTAAGTTATAGTTTAACTTTAACATTCTTTAAACGTAGTTTAATAAATGTAAACTCTTTATATCTTTTGGTCTAAACATACTTTTGAACGCTTTTCCAATAGTGACCCAAACATATTCTTATGATGTCTTGTGTTGTTTCACGTTTAAAATTTTGACACAATAACTAATAAATGTAATTAATATTTTAAATTTTATAAAAAATATTATTCAAAATTTTAATATACCTTTTATTTTGTATTAATTAAACTCTCTTATTTATATATTTTTTATATTTTCTCATTCTACTATAAGGGATTAAGGATATATTAGAAAAAAAATATTTAGTACTTCATTAATACTGTAGATCAACCATGCAACAAAATGATTTTTTTTTACTAAAACTGTCAATCAAAATAGAACAAAGAGAGTACATGGCTTCTTACGTGTTGGTTCTGCCGTGGGAACCAAAAATCACATAAAATATGTGAAAAACATTGCTATGATACAACACAGCTTTGCATTTACCATATATTTAAACATAATTGTTTATAATGCAATGATGTATAAAACATACACAGCTAGTAACAATTATTAAAAAATTATGAATATTCACTATTTCATATGTCATTTTTAATAAGTTTTTAAAATATTATCAACATTTTTATTGGTAATTTTTTATATCTTTGATAATGTTTAATAAATATAAAATATTTTTAATAATATTTTGTAATATAGTTTAGATACATTTGCTAAAAATATTATCAAAATTAATATGTAATGTTTTAATATTTTTTAAATATACTAAAAAATCATATGTAATGGTGATGATTATCTTATACTCTTTATGCTGTTAGATATAATTTATTAAAAATTAAAAATTATAATGAATCTTATTTTTATTTGACGAATCTCTTTCCGAGTTTGAAAATAATTTTATTAAAATTTATAATTTTAAGTAAATTTAAATAAATAATAAATAAAAATATGTTTTTTTTCTGTCTAAAATAGTCAAAATTTGATTTTCATTCTTCCAAAAATTCTTCCATAGCTTTTACCACAAAATACAAAATGGGTTATATTTTTTATTCACATATTTAATTTCGTTTAATGTTGATGCGACTAATGAAATTTCACATAAGTACTGTACACATGTGACATGTAATTCCTTTTACATAAATTTTAAAGTATGATTTTAGTATGTTTAAAATTTGATTTTAGTCATCACAAACTAAAAAATTTAATTTAAATTCTTATAAAATTTAAAGTTTGATTTTAGTCTGTAATTCAAAATTTTATTTATTGGTACTTTTGTCTTACCAACAACATTGATTGTATTGTTGAAATCACTATTAGAGATTAAAGGTGTAAAATCTTTTAGGCACACTATCTAACAATATCCTTCAATAGCTAACAAAGTTTAAAAATTATAACTCTATTTCAACAACTTATGTAAAACTTTAATACTAAAAAAAATATATGAAACAAAGTATTGATTAAATCTTGTCTCATAATATTTTCGATCTTGATAATGTTAATAAATTGAGTTGATTTGATTTTGTCTCATAATATTATTGATCACAACAAAGTTTCGAGATATGAATAGAGATAACACTCACCATTAACTACAATATTAGGAGTTATGAATTTAATATTTTTATTTAATTTTCTTAATATATTATATTAAAAAAATTATTTAATTATACATGTTTAATAATGAATCAATCATAATTATACAATTAAATTTTGTATTGTTATTTTCATCAATTCAACAAATGACAGTTTTAAAAATATTGATTCAAATTATTATTTATTAAAGATTAACGATGAAGGTAAAACTTAAATAATGTAACTTTATGTAATAACAAATAGTGATTAAAATTTAAATTAGACATTAAAACCTTGATTGCATGCTCTTTAACATTATTTAGTAACTTACAACAACCAATATTTTATTTTTTTAGTAATAGAATTTTTCATAGATTGTTAAAATAAAATTCTAATTTTTGAAACTTTATTAATTGTTGAAGAATGTTAGATAATATATCTTTAATTGCTATTAGTAAATTGAATGATAATGTGTGATATTATAGGGGAGGTAACCGTGTCAATGAACAAAATTTTGAATTAAAAACTAAATAAGTTAAAATTTTAGTGGAATTAAAATAATTTTTTTTTAACTTTATAAAAACTAAAATCAAAGTTTTATTATATGTCACATGATAATAATGTGAATGCTACATCTTTCAAACTCTTTTAAATACATTTAAGTTTAAGTTAATAGAGTTTGATATATAATTAAAAAGTAATATATTTTATATTTTAAAAATAAAAACAATATTTTTTTTCAGGAAACAAAAATCAAATCTAGAGTATTTTAGAAAAAGACATATTTTTGGTCATTATTTATTACTCACATTTTTGGTATAGATATAGAGAGATAAATAAGCAACTTTGTTACGGGTGAGGGAAAGAGAAGGAGAGATAGACGGGTAAAAGAAAAAGGGAATGGGTTGCACATATACACCAAAGCGGCAATGGCGCGTGCACTAATAACCGGACCCAATCTACGAGCTTACTTTTTCAAAGATTTCGTCATGCATTCGTGGCGGCGCAGTTCTAAAGATTTCTCCCCAAATAAGTCCCCCATTTATAACCCCTACTTCTTCTCTTTACCAACATCACCATAACAATAATTAATTGGTTCCACATTAACTTCTGCTATTATTGTTATTATCATAAATCATTAATAAATCATCAATTCATTTTTAAATAATAAATTTATATTATATAATATTTTAGATATTAATTCTTAAAAAATAATAAAATATGTTAATATAAAAACTAATCTGATAAATTTTTAATATTTTAAAAGTTAATTATAATTTTATTAGTTTAAGAGTCACTAAATTGATTATTTAGTAATAAATTAAGAATGAATGAATTCCTTATTATTTTGTGTTAAATACGATCCATTAGTTTAGTGTACGTCTTGTTGTATGTAACATATAACTATAACGGTAATGATTTAACCTATCGCTCTTCTCTTCCCCTCTATATATTCCTCCTCAACCGACCCCTTTCTTACTCACCTCTCTTTTCCATAACAAAGTCCCTTTCTCTCATTCTCTTACTTTTACTCTTACTCTCTAGCAAACATGACGAGCCACATTGATAACCTGTGGCTGTTGGCCTTGACTTCCAAATGCACACAAGAAAACATTGCATGGTTGCTTTTGATCATGGCAACACTCTGGCTCACCATGGCTTTGTTCTACTGGTCTCACCCAGGTGGTCCAGCTTGGGGCAAGTTCTACGCCCTTTATTACTGGAGAAAAACCACCACCAACAACAACCTTAACCTTAACCTTAACCTTAACCTTCCCTCAGATAATAAAATGATTCCCGGTCCCAAAGGGTACCCTATTATTGGGAGCATGAACCTCATGGCCTCACTGGCACACCACCGTATTGCAGCGGCGGCCAAAGCATGCAAGGCCACCAGGCTCATGGGCTTCAGTCTCGGAGACACACGTGTCATAGTCACGTGCAACCACGACGTCGCCAAGGAGATTCTGACCAGCTCCGTCTTCGCTGATCGCCCCGTCAAAGAATCCGCCTACAGCCTCATGTTCAACCGCGCCATAGGCTTCGCCCCTTACGGCGTCTACTGGCGGACCCTCCGCAGAATCGCCGCCACGCACCTTTTCTGCCCGAAGCAAATCAAGGCTTCGGAGCTCCAACGCGCCGAAATCGCGACCCAAATGATCGACTCCTTCCGCAACCGGCGCGGCGACTTAAGCCTTCGACAGGTGCTAAAGAAAGCCTCGCTGAATAACATGATGTGGTCAGTGTTTGGACAGAGGTATAGGGTGGACGAGACAAACAGCGGAATGGAGGAGCTATCCCGGTTAGTCGAGCAAGGGTACGACCTCCTGGGTACCCTTAATTGGGGCGACCACATCCCTTTCCTCAAAGATCTTGACCTACAAAAAATCCGGTTCACTTGCTCCAAACTCGTCCCCAAAGTGAACCGCTTCGTTGGTTCAATCATCGCCGACCACCGAGCCGACACAACCCAAACCAACCGCGATTTCGTTCATGTTTTGCTCTCCCTCCAAGGCCCCGATAAATTGTCTCACTCCGACATGATTGCTGTCCTATGGGTAAGTCTAATATAATTCCAACAATTTTTTTTTTAACATAAGCACGCACTATTGTAGCAAAATAAAATTGAACTTACTTATTTAATAAAATAAAAAAATAAATGTAGTACTATTATTTATTGTTAATTTTTATTTTTTGGGGACAGGAAATGATATTTAGAGGGACCGACACGGTGGCGGTTTTGATCGAGTGGATACTAGCTAGGATGGTGCTTCATCCTAAGGTGCAAAGGAAGGTGCAAGAGGAACTCGACGCGGTTGTTGGTGTTGGTGGGTCACGCGCTTTGACGGAGGAGGATGTGGCGGCGACTGTGTATCTCCCCGCGGTGGTGAAGGAGGTTTTGAGGCTGCACCCTCCGGGCCCGCTTCTCTCATGGGCCCGTTTGGCCATCACTGATACGACTATTGATGGGTATCACGTGCCTGCGGGGACCACTGCTATGGTTAATATGTGGGCCATAGCCCGGGACTCTGAGGTGTGGGTGGACCCACTTGAATTTAAGCCCGAGAGGTTTGTGGGCGGAGAGGCTGAGTTTTCTGTGTTCGGGTCGGATCTGAGACTTGCTCCGTTCGGGTCGGGCAGGAGGACATGCCCCGGAAAAACTTTGGGTTTGACTACTGTGACTTTCTGGGTGGCAAGGCTTCTGCACGAGTTTGAATGGCTGCCGTCTGATGAGGGGAATGGGGTTGATCTAACGGAGGTCCTCAGGCTCTCTTGCGAAATGGCTAACCCCCTCAATGTTAAACTGCGCCCTAGGCTTGGATTGAGCACTTAATAGTAAGCCTACCTAAGTTAACTTAAATCAAACTTTGTTTTAATGAAAAAAAAAAAAAAAAAAGAAAAAAGAGAAGAGAGGTTTTGCATGTGGCAGGTGCATGGCCCTTTGGAGCCACTAAATGTTAGGTGAATGGATGAATGAAGGTAGAAGCTTGAGTTGGCTCTGTCTTTATAATTTGGGTCATCAGGTTTTTCTCTTTTTTGTTTTTAAGTTGATAGTCAAGTCTCAAGTTCCGGTTATAAAAAATTAGAAAATATCTATTTCTGTTGTAAATATTGCTCAAATTAATACAAGTTTTTAAGTTTGCCCATGCGAAATGTGACTTCCACCTTAAATAATCTCTCGTTAACAACTATAAAGGAAAGAGATGCTTTGATTTCGCGTTAAAACTAGCTATGATGCATATTTTAGGTGAGAATGTTAAAAAGTTACAAAAAGATGCTTTGCTATTAACGTGGAAAAAGTGAATTGATTAATGACCCCATAACCAAACACACGGGAAGTTTATAGTACAAATTTAAACAGAATTTATATATCACGTTATTTAATAGTAATAATACATACTAGATGAAGTACATACCAGTGAGGGTTTAGCTATTCACAAGTTAGCACACGTGATTACATCATAATTGTAAGTAACGGATTGGATTGGCATATGACAGTGAAGCTTAATTGGACCCAAAATTAATTTGATTTTTCTGAATAAATGTATAAATTTGACGTAACTAAATGTCTAATGGGTGTCTTAAATGGTGGAACGAGTATTTTCGTGGGGCCTATATTTAATTAATATCGCGTTAGGACTAGCTGTAACAATCCCTCTCCCACAAAGGCAGCAAGTACTATTGAGAACCGTGTTTCGTGTTTGGATTATACTTTTGGTCTATTTATATTTTATATTTTATGAAAAGACATGTAAATTAAAAAAAAAAAAAAGAAATTATTCGGCGAGTTCCCTGAACAGAACGTCAAGTGGTTGATGGTATATGCTTGTGTGTTGTGCAACTTGGGCTGGTCATTTATCTATCATGCAGGAGTTGTCAATTAAACTAAAATTTGAATGATATTGGCAATTTGGCACTATGCAGTCATAGACAAAAACCTTGGCCTGATCTGGCTCTGCACAAAGTACATGGTTCCCTCGGCTTTCTAGTTTCTTGGCAATTGTGACTCTTATGCACAACGACATCTTCATTACTGTGGGTGGGGGCAACACTGGTTTTCTTCTGCTAGTCCTCACCTTCCACCTGTGATGGTTCACACCACAAACTATTTCTTTGTCACAAATTGGACCACATTTGATCTCTATATGTAAAATTTTCAAGGGAGATATATTTTAGACTTCAACTATATATGTAATTGACAGCAGAGAGGTACATCTTACTCAAATTTAGCATATACACAAGGGAATGTTTTATTTATTACATTGCTTTTTATTAATCTTTTTTCCCCCTTTTGGTCAATTTGAAATTGGTTTTATGTAAAGTGGTTTTGCCCCCATTTCAATGAAAATTGGCTACTATCATGATGGTATGATAGGTAAAGGGGTCTCAAAATGATTATTACTCGCAATATTTTCGGTAATTTTGTTCACATATAGCTAGCTATAACCATTCAAGTCAAATCAATTTTTGTTGACCATGCTCTTCAATTATCCTATTCTTGTCAACTTAGACTTCTCCCCTCTTCTTTCAATTCCTTGGTTCATTTATATATACAGAGGTAGCTTTTATTCTCCATATACCTCTTCAAGAGCATGGGGTTTGATCTTAAGTCATTGCAAATTTGCAATCATAGTAAGAAAATTATTTTCAGCTAAACAAATTGCCTCTCTTGTTCTTGAGTGTGAAATTGGATTCAAAATCCATGCAACTATAATAAGAAGCTTTTTCAATTCAACCAATTGGACACATTTGGATAAGAACTATCACCAATTTTGTTTACTAGTAGTGAGCCCTAAGGATAAGAACTAAGGGCTAGTTCATCAAAACTTGCACGTTTATGAACTTAACTGGGCCCAGCTGTGGTGACCTGCCTTGGGTAAGAATCCAAATTCATTGAATATCTGGTTCCAACTTTTTAGGAAACAAAATGAATATTGCATTTGCAATGACAACTCCAATTCTATGGAGGACATGGAAAAAGATACTCATGTTTTTGTTCTGTCTGGCTTAGGTTTTCTCTCCCATTTTTTTCTTTTTTTAATAATAAGAATATGCTTTATTTACTCAGGGAACTATACTATGAATCGGACTGCAATAATGCTTGTTTGACAAGTAGATCTCTCAGCTGAATTAGCTAAGATCAAGTTTCATTGTGGACAGTTAAAATACACATATCACTATCATTAACTTTATACACATACGGTATTGACTCGTGAGAATACAGATATAGTACTGTATGTTGTCAAACAATCAAACACTTGACACTAACATAAATATTTGTTTATGTGGATAAATTGTCACATCAAGTATTTATTTAAACACTGATTAAGTATTCTCCCTACTAGATTATCAGCCGAAAAACAACAACACTCGTCATCGGTATTTAACAATTAATTGTGTTTAATAATGCAATAGTGTACTATGTGAGAAGTCCTTTTCTGCAGCTTATTCTTCTTTCTGGTCCAACCTGGAGGAAATTTTTATATGTTGCTCTTACTAGTCTACCATTTGCATTGTTTTCGTAAAGTATCTGTTCTCATCTCATTCACTTGTCACTAGAATGAACTCTACTTCCTTTTCTTACTTATGTAGTAGTCACTTTTAACAAGTTCCAAAAACCATGTTCCTTTGTTCATTTCAAAGGCTGTATAAGTAAAATGAATTGAGGTTGGATATGTATGGATGAGATTGTGTGCCAAACTAACAACACCAAATGAGACAACGATCAGTAATTGTTTTTGTCAATGATAGGTAGTGTTTGTTGTCTTAACATGGTTCACTTCACGGTCTTTAAAATTGAGAAAATGCTGAGATCAAACAAATATTAAACATGTTGAGCCTTGCGTGTACCATGCTTATAGCTTGTTTTTCCTATTTGGCTCATGTCATTAAGACGGTTGAAGGAACAGATGGAGCCCATGACAATGATCTAAGAGACAATTAGACCTTTTCTAGCAGTGAATTTGACAAAGACTTGCCAACAATTCATTAAGCTAAATAGTAATACATCAACTAAAAAACAGCCTCCAGTATGGCCTTAACATGATCCTCTCTCCCTAATTAAGTCTTGCCCTGCATTCCACTAGACAGAGACACTGACCCAAAAGCAAATCCAAGCACAAGGGACCAAAGGGTGGTTCCCTTGTTCGGATAAGGGAACCCAAACTAAAATGTTTTCCAATATTCCATGCTTCAAGTCCATTTCAATTTGATTACTCATCTAGAAGGATGCTTGCTGCTTGCATACACAAGCTGTTTGATAACCCTACGTGTGCTACTTCTTCTCATTTAATTAATGACAATAGTCAAATAACCTTAATTTATGTATTAAAATCTTTGTGTAACTCAGGCCACGACCCATGAGGATCAAATTAATGATTCTCTCAGTAGGTGTTTTGAGGCTAAGGACCACGTATTGATGGGACTATGACATTGACATATTACAATATATATGTATATTTTAATTTGACTAAGAAATATTAACAAAAATATTAGGACAACTGGTGGAAGCAAAAGAGAAAAATACCAATATAATATGTGATCTGAGGTGATAAAAAAAAAAAAAAACATGGTATTAACAAAGTATTTAAAAGGAATAAATATCTACTATTCAAATATTAATTTTACAATATCGAATTCTCTCTCAATTTATCATTATATTAACCATCTTATCTTATCTCAATTTTTTTTTTCAGTCCGTCTCCTTGTTGTATAATTTTTTATACAATTTTTCTTGGATTAATACCGTGCCTTTGGGTGGTTAGCGCAGTACATACAAGTATATCCAAGCATATAATGATGAAAGAAAGCGATATACGTATCAAGTTGAGCAACAATGTTTTCTTTGCAATTTGACAAATAATTAAATTATATGCTCTAATGATGTGATTGCCTGATAAAACTTGGCGTTGCGGGGGTTCAACAATAATGCAAGGTTTCATTCATGCACTCTTTTCGGTTGTATATTTAATGGGGCATGTTTGTATGGGACAGAAATTTTGTTAGAAACAGTGCATGAGGAAAAGAACAGAACGACATGTCCCGAGCCTAATCAGAAAGATTGGTGATGATGAAGATGGACTGTACGCATAATGTTCCCCCCTTGCTGATTTTGTAACAACCGTCCCATGACAGCCTTTCCTACTTTCCTATGTGTCTGTTTGGTTAACTCGTCCATTCGCAGTATCTAATCTGATTAGGCCCCCAATCAATTAATGTGCCATATCCCCCAAATCTCGCAGATTTGAGACACATTTAATGATAAAAATCAACCCAGTAAGTTCTTAGTAATGCCATTTTATGCAATTATTTGGGTCTGATACATCCAACAAAGTCTGTTTCAGCCAGTTGATGTTTTTCTACACGCAAGAGAAACTTGGCACAATCCTACCTAGTATAGAGACTATATTGTCTTTTACCATCTTTAGATCAGCAGAATTATTGGTATTTACTAATCACCGAAAATGGTCGTGCCATTCAACTTTCCATTTTTTTATTTATTATTATGGACATAGCCAGCTTAAAACCATGCACATGCAACAATTAATACAAAACTCTAAGGTTTCTGGCGTCTTTAAGTGTAACATTTTAGGAAACAAACGATAATTATAAAAGGTAAATCTAATTGTGGGATATATTCTCAGCCAGCGTCCTATTGAAAATTTAAAATACTTCTAGTAAAGTTACTAAATATGCTCCTTAAATTAATTACAGAAAAAATATGTGCTTTTGAATTTTTTATAACCACTATTTTGAACATAGCATCTGGAAATTGGACAGCATCACACGTCTTGGAAAGTCAAATAGTGTTAAAATATCCTCATTTCATGTAAAATATCCCGATAAATACGTGGTTTGAAAAATAACATTCTTATTTATTTGTTATTATCATTATTTTTTTGCTGAAGTGTTACTTTTTTATGGGAGGACAAGGATGAGAATACACAAAAGGACACATGATATGAATATTGTAAAAGGTGAGTTTTCACAAGAGATTAGCTTAATCTACTAAGATTAAATGGAGTGAATCTCGTTCACGAGCCTTCTTTTTCCTTGCGTAAAAGCTACGATCTCTTTTTCTCCCAAGATTCAATGGGTGGAGGGGTGAGTACCTTTAGGTACTCAAGTTGATCATAAATCCTCAAATTATTAATCCTTAAAAATTATGAGTAATATATTTCAACCTGTGAGATTTTAAAAACTCTTAATTTATCATTGACTTTGCGAAATGATATTCATTTTATTATTTTCTATTGTATAAAAGGATAGTGAAACATAAAGTAAAAAAATTAAAATATTTTTTTTTGTTTGCAAAGTCAGAGACTAATAGAGTTTAAACAATTTTAAAATTAAAATGACATGAGGATTCTCAAAAACTAAGTTGAAAATTTACTCAAAAACATTTTGACTTTATAAGGTTTTGTTTGGATAAAATATTTTTACATAATTATTCATAGAAGAATAAAATAAAAAATTTATACCATAAATTAAATAAAAAGGCTTTTATAAATTAGGTTATGTATAAATTATTTTATGTTATAATATTTTTATCTCACGGATTTTTTATTTTTTATTTTTTCTTTTATAAGTATATATAAAGAAGCTTGTATAAATAACAACTAAACCCACGAGCATTTCAACCTAAGAATCTAAATATTAGAGAGTGAATATTGGTTACTACTTTTATATAGGATGATGCCCTACAACCCTTACCTTTGTAAGTTGGACAATTCGCAGTGCAGGACATGTGTGGATCACGGAATGATAGCTATCCTAGACGTTAGTGGTGTGGTGGTCTCTTTGTTGGGACGATAAAGGAGTATTTGACTCAATCGTGAGTAATTCGATGCATGTATCGGGTTGTGCCCATCAAAGCTTTTATCCAAGTTCAGATCCCTTATAGAATACTATATCCGAATTGGTAACACACAATGACTTCTAATTATCAAAATTATCTATATTTCCTACACAGTTATGCGTTTTGAAGTTTTCCGGATAATCTTAATTATTCTGAACACAACGGCTTAAAACCATGCAGCAAGGCTATGTTTCAGGTTG
Source organism: Mucuna pruriens (assembly GCA_025330945.1). Taxonomy (NCBI): domain Eukaryota; kingdom Viridiplantae; phylum Streptophyta; class Magnoliopsida; order Fabales; family Fabaceae; genus Mucuna; species Mucuna pruriens. The sequence continues at coordinate 5,397,946 of JAENHJ010000529.1, forward strand.
GTAATAATAAGCGTGACATTCCAAGAAACAAACATAATGTAACAAGTAGATATAGTTTTGTCATATATTGAACATTTCTAACTAGAGTTAATAAAAGAATTTCACATTTGTATGATTTCCAATTAACTTCATAGTTCGCTGAGGGATATTTTTATTTCACACTATCTTTTCTGTTACTTCTAGAATTGTCTTTGCTTCTCTTTCGGATTGGACATTGTTTTGTCCTTGGATTTGCACAACAAAGTTCTAATAATGACTTAAGCAAGAAAAATGATATTTTAGAGAAACCACTATCAACCAACCTCTTGCAAACAACGGCATTATTGTTGATAAGAACAGAAATTAATGTACGTGACCAACATTAGGTTGAGATACATTTGTTACATATTTATTGGTTTTTAATGGTTTGAAATATGTCACTTTCCTCGTGACTCATGAGTGTCAAATTTCCTTAATATTTTTTTTTATTTGGTAGGCAATTCTTCGTATAAAATCTTCTCATGTCTAGAAACTAGTTGAGTAATCATAATTAAATGAAATGTTTGTACTTTAAGTTTATACAATAATTTTCTAATATCTTTACGTGAGCTTTTTTACCAGCAGCCCCGACATACTATTAGCTCTCTAGACGGTAGTTTTGAGGGTGTCTTCTTCTACCGCTTTTAGCATAAAAAGGAGAAAAAAAAAGTGTCACTTTTCACATTATCCAATGTTCTTATAACTTGGCATTGTATGAATTAAATTAATAAAATTATTTCACAGCGTAAGGATAAAACGAAGACTGTTTCCCTTATAAAAAGTCATAACTAAAAAAATATAAAGAATTTTCCCTAGCCTTTTTCCTTGTAAAGATTTATCCAAAGATGAAAAAAATCTTATACTACCGAAAGCCTATCAAATATGAATGACAGTGACACCAGTTGAAGCTTGAGTCTTTATCCTATTTCTGTCTCATTAACAAAAAAAAATCTCCCTCCCATATTTATCCCATATACTTTTATCCTTTTTATGTTACAAAAAAAGAAGGCAAGTAAAAAAAATTACTGATAGAAAACAAAAAATAAAGGAGGCTGGATTACGTTGTGGAAAAGAAAGTTGAAATAACCAACCCGAGCTCAAATATGTAATTGACAACATAACAAACGGGACAAAACTGTTCGTGGGTCGTTTACTTGTTTATTGGCACATATTTGGGCCAAACAAAGTGGGACAAACAAGATTTTGCGTTTGCTTATTGCCCTCTAGCTCACAAAGGAAGATGGGTCCGATGATGTCTACACCTAAATGACACATTTTGTCATGGGGATTTATTAAGTGGGGACCGAATCTTAAACTTTATACTCTTCTATCTATCAATTGCTCTACGGTCAGTTTTCAAAGAATTATGGGTCTACAAGGGATTTAGTGTGATTACTAAGAGTGTGATTTCTCAAAAATGTAAAATTCGTCTTTTTTCTTTATGTCGAAAACTAAAAAAGGTTTCGTTTAACTATTATAGATTCTAATTAGCCCAAAATTACGTGCTTAGTAGAATTAAGGGTACCGTTAGAGGAAGAATTTATATTAGTAGTAAAAACTATCTTGCTGCTGGTTGAATGTGTTTTGAAAATTACTTATACTAATAAATAAATAATGCCTACAACATAACTTGGCGATGGAATGCTAAAATTTCTCGAAAGGTATTGTATATTGACTATTGTTGAATATCTAAATCTAACACGAGCCCAATATGCTAATTGAACAGAAACCATAGCCCATTAGATCCTCAGCTTATCAAGCAAATAGAAAGGATGGAAACGAATCTTCTATTAAATTTTGATGGAAAGATCGTGTCAGTATCTCTTCTTAAATGTACGCAAATTTTAATATAATCTCACCTATTTAAATTTCTATGAAGGAAGAGATCGATAAACACAATTTTCAAATGATACCATAATTAAAAAATTCAACATGAGACCATTTCTCAAAAGAGATAGATGTTTTCAGGAGTTTACGACTTTGGTTACCCGCCGCTATTAAACGATTAAATGCTTTTAACAAAAAGAATTATTTAGCCGAAGCAACAGAATTAAACACGTAACAATCCCCATACTAGGTTTAATATATATAGATCAAGTCAAAATGAACAACTTTCACAACTTAGTAAGAGGGCAGTCCACGACCAATACAAAATCCTTGCAAAATTATTTAAATAGCGAAATACTTTGAAACGAATCCCCTAAAAAAAAAAAAGAGAAGAAACAGTCTATTGTCACTAGGACAGTGTTGATATAAACTTGTTGATACCCAATTTTATCCTTAGACTTTAAAAGGAATGAGGACAAAAAGGGTTGAAGAGAAGACAGGTTGATTGCTCTCCCCTTAAAAAAAAAAAACAAGGAATGAATGGAAAAACAATGGGTCCACGTTCTCCAATTTACCTCAGGCAGGTGTCAATAGATAGGGGAGTCACGCAACAGGACCTGGTCTATCAGAAAAGTCATCATAGACCTGCCATCTTGTGGGAAATCATGGACTTGGGAAGTGCTTTCTGCCGCGATAGTTAGAGGAAAGGATAGAGAGGTAACCACTGCATTGAATGAGGAAGTTTTTGCATTAATTAGAAAAAGTCTTGTGGCATTAATGAGGTCCTGTGGGAGCCACCGCATTAATTGTGGAAGATCTCACTGAAAGATCGTGGGAGGGGATGCTAGCCTATAAAAAGGGGTTGGAGTTAAAGAAAAATGGGGTCGAAAAATATTTTGGAGTAAGAAAGAAGGAGTTGAAAGAGTTTTTGAGAGAAAGGAAACATTAAGAGGAGAAAGAAAGAGTAAGATTGATCTTCTCCAAACACAACGACGAGACACTTGGAGACCAGGCGAAATGTTAGAAACTCTTTCAAGTGTAAATATATTGTTTGTGATGTTTGACCCTAATCCGCAAACAAACACTTAATCAAACTTAAAGGTCCAGTCAAACCCAACCGGTAGGTCAACTCCGGATCGGTCGTGCCTCAAATCGTACCCAACATCCAGGTCCTCGCTAACTGACTAAGAGTCAACACTCCCTAACCGATTCTGGGTTGATTCCCCGTTGATACTTAGTCATTACCTTTTACCCTCATCGACTCTTGATAGGTATTATACCCTTGCCGACTCATAGTCGGTACCTTACCTTTGCTAACACTTAGTCGACACCTCCTTATGGTTGATTCGGTATCGACCTTACCCATGTAACCTTCTAAGTCTCAGATAGAACTACGTAAACTTTGACTTTCCATTGCATTGGGAGATACGTAGGAGAAAGAGACGACTTTTGTCAAGTTCATAAAACCCAAAAACACCATCCGTCCTTCCCTTGTAAATACCCACTCTTCCCTACATCAAAAAGGTGAAAGCTATAGTGTAGAAGTCATTTCCTATTTCTTGCATCTAATTAGGATAATTGTCTTAAGACAGACGCGATGAGATACCAGTGTTTTCTCTATGCGTAACCAATTCCCCGAATCCGAACCTTGGTTCCCAAGACTAGTCTTATCCAACCATAGGTTTTCTGATGTTTTCCTTGAAAATGCTAGTGACGACTCTAGTCTCCATGTTTCCTTCTCTGAGGAATGCAGGTTCCAAACTTTTATTCCTCGTTGACCTAGTTACGGCCTAGATTGCGACATGACTCAAACTTTGGCCATAACTGAAATTCAATTTCCTTACTCGGTAGACTTGTTTCCTCAGCCAAAGTTGTTCGGCAGAACATTTGCAATCGCCAAAACTCCACTCCCGCTTAGGCAAAACATGCATCCCTCCACCTTAGCTCGTAAATCCTCGCTTATTTACAACCCTTTTAACTCTTTAAGAGGTAAATTTACTATTCCTCCTATATTTTTTACCATATTTTTTCTCTTTAAAATCCTTACTGACTTGATCATCTAAGTCTATGCAGCAACCCTTCTCTTGAAAACACTGACATCAATCTCCCCACTAAAGACCACCATCAAACTAGCTGAAGGAAGATTCAAGACCAATCAAGCATCCAGAAGATTCAAGACCAATCAAGCATCCAGACAGAACAGGTATAATATAAATATTCCTTTTAATTATGTTCAATCAACTCTGTAAATCATCAAAATATTCCCGTTGCAAACCCTACGATTTATCCAGCTTTCAATGAATTTCACAAGGAAAGAATTTTCTATTTGAACTGTCACCATATGTATCAATCAATCGTAATATATTATATATTCATACATAATAAAGTTGACTTGTATGCAGTAATTCATCATTTTCTATCTTAGTATTGCGACTATAGAGTTGATAATTTTGTTCTACAATCAAATTACTCTTAAGTCATGTAATGCACTTAATAGCAAATATTTCGCCCTTACTTTGTCCTATTTTCTTCTTCTTTTTATTCAATTTCAAGCAGAGATTCTACATGTCTCTAAGTGATTTAAAACTATCTAACGTTCAAATATATATATATAAAATACAATATAATATAATGTATATAAAAATAACATCGTAAAGAAGAATTTTACCTTGAGTAATCGTGTTTTGAAAGACTGTTTATTTATTAAATGAGAAAACTTTTTAAAGGCCCAAAAAATATTACTTTCTATGTCAATATAATTTTTTTTATCATCAACGATTAGAATTCACGATCAATATAATTTTAAAATAAATATTATAAAAATTAATAAACTTATCTCATATATATATATATAGATAAATATTATATATTTTATTAATAAACTAATGGCCTACATTATATCATTCCTTTTTTCCGACCAAATTAAAAAAAAAATGAATGTTTAATTTTAAGTTTTTAACGTCATTTTGTTTGGTGACAAGTGGTCAACATTGAATTTTACAGGGCATTGCATTTTTTTTACTATTAATTTCAATTCCTATTTTGTTTGGCAATAAATGGTCCCATGCATATTGAATTTCACACGACATTTAATTCTTTTACTATTTATTCTCTTACTGCTTTATGGAAAATTAAACTCGCGCGTCTCCTTTTATTATAAGACGGTACTCTACTAGTTACGTATTCATTGAAATTAAACGGTCATTTGAAGGTTTCAAACTGTGTGCTACGAACCCGAATCAATCACAGTTTGAAACAGAAGTGATGTAATTTTGTTTTTTTTTGGTAGATATATAAAATAAAAAAAAGCAGCACAAAAACTAAGAAAAAAAAAAGTAAGAAATAAACGGAAGATGTGATAAAAAGACGAATCGGGTGGGGCCTGAAAGAATTTCGTGCTAAGGCAGAAAACGTAATTGTCAAGTGGAGATACATACGTGCGTAACTAGGTGCATGATAAGCTCAATAGCCCGAATTTCTGGCCCACGTGTGATCCATTCCTTCCTGCAATGGGCCAAAGATAATGTCCATGGCCGAAAGAAAAGCCACACTCTCAAAGGTAAGCTTTGGGAAAATTTCTTATGCTCCTTAACACTACACGACCAAACGAATCTACACTTGTCCAAGGTTGGATTGAGGATACAATTTCCATTTGCAAAAAACAACCAAACTCTAGGAGAGTGGACTGATGGAACTCCAACTTCACTTATGAATCTACTGTCTTATCCTTGCTATCTCTCCCAGGTATGAAGCTATATATATATACCTTGAAAAGCTCTAATCAAAATCGGACCAAGTTTCAAAATATTTACAAATTTTTCATCACGTTTTTCTTTACATTCAAGAGATGTACGTGAAAAAGCATTTATGCACCGGTGACCTACCCTTTCAGAAACGTAGGATTGTTGACTTTTGGGATAAGAAAAAGAAAGGTTTCTATTATGGTCTCAGATCCATGAAAGCATTTTTCACCTAGAGCCAAAGAAATCGTTAATTTCCTACCACATGCCGGTATTGTTAGAAGAAAAAGGGTTGACACCTTAAATGATTTCATACCCATAACTGCTTTTCAAACCTCTTCAAAGGTCACAAGTGATAGGAGTCCACTTCTTCCATCTTGGCATAGTTGAGATACATAGACAACATGCAAACAGTTAGATAAAACATGAACATCAAAAGAGAAGAGATGCTCATAATACGGTAATACCTTCTAGAAACAAGCCATGGATCTTATTTCTTTTGTTCGGATATGAGTGTTTGGGTGTGGAAATATTGTGTATTCCTATCACCAAAGCGCACCCACTTCTCCCTGGATTTCTAAAACCAAATGAATTCTTCCTAAAGGAGAATATCGGTATACTCCTTGTGAAGCTTCTTCTTCAATTTGAGCAAACTCCTATACTCATGTTCCTCTAATCTAACTTGAACCTGGCGCTTCCTTTTCAGGATATTACCAATTACATGCTTATTAAACTTGAGGGCATCTTCCTTAACAAAATTCGAGCCCTCCATGATACATGGAGTACCTTAATTTCTCCCAACCATTGCGAACAACCTGGTCAAAGTCTCTATAGGTCGTTCATGCAGCTTGAAAACGAAACCTAACCATGACAGGACAATGATCCGAATAAACACTCAACATAAACTTTAGGAAAGGCCATATGCTAGGATTAGTCACAAGCTAGAGTTTTATCCCTGTCCGTTTCCCGATCAAGCAAGTGACATGAGTCAATCATATGAATGAATTTAGCTACCTTGAACTTCAAATGGTTTTGTAATCTCATTAAAGTCACCCAACATGATCCAACCATGGCAAAGGGCATCAGATGAGGCAGCAGCACCCTTACTAATTCTGATTGTGACACAAATGCTCAAATGTAATTATCGGTTCTATGAAAATTTTAGGAAGTAACTTATTGCTTCCCTCTAACTCCAACTTCATCATGCCTTCTTGGATGAGGTTTCCAACCTGTTTTGGTGTTGATTGCTGACCTATAACTTTATCTTTGAAGGACATTTTTGTTGTAACCTAATGAGTCACACTTGGCTATGCAACAAGAGACTATCAACACTCACATTTATTGTTTATTGTGATTTTTTTATTATCATCTTTACTTAATGAATATTTTTATTAAATTTTAATTGAGTGTATTTATTGACTGTCTATTAATAATCTTATTTACTTATTCATGCTTCTTATCAACAATATACATGATCCTAAATGCATATAAATATATGGGATAACATAGATTAAAAAACATAATTGATATTCTTGTTTATATTGAAATTATTTTCAACATTTTAAGATGACCTCTTTTATTATTATTTTCTCAGTTAAGTGTATAAAATGTTTTAGAATTAAATAGAAATAAGAGCATGTAACTAAACCTATTTTAGATAAGTAGTACATCACAAATTGTTTTTATTTTAAAATAAACTTAATGGCTGTTTAAATAATACTACATGGAAACAGTTAATTCATGCAAGATTTTGTGGGTGGGGGTGGTCTTATAATCTTTTGGGCCACTATCGTATTATTTTGTTGTGAACTCGTAGGCTCTAGCACCTACAAAAAAAAAAAAAGTGATACGATTTGCATGCCTTTATTTGTTTGTCATTTTTTGGGTGAAAATTTTCTTTCTCTGCACCGTAAAATGCTCAGCTTGCATGCATGCATTAAGCCAATTATTATCCAAAACTATGCATAAAGGCGTGCCAAAATATAAACCTCAACCACAGCCACGTACAGATACTAGAGACATCCACTCCTTACGTCAAATTAAACTAAAGCCAACAGAAACAAAGGGATACCACAAATTACAGAATCACATGGGTTCAATGCATTGGTCATAAAAAAACAAGAGGAAAATTCTAAGTATTTAATCTTACATATATCATAAACAAATCTACGTTTCCAGATAATTAAACAGTGGTACTCCCAGCAGCTCAACACTAGCTAGTACCTGCAAAAAGCCAGAAACTATTTCAATCCAATTATAAACCCAATAATTAATTTCATTGTTATAATGAATGAAATAGATAGAGAAACAATTTTAATTTACAGCTATCCATTTTCATTTTCCCTCAGATCATGAGTGCTCTCTCTTTTCATCCTCAGACCTTAATGCCATTCACGTTGAAGGGTATGTGACGAATGTACATATATAATTTTAAAGTATACATAACATGATACATTATCAATATAAAATATTCTATTATTAATTAATTAGAAATTGTTCTAAATATAAATTTTTAAATAATTATTATAAAAACTAAAAATCTTATCATACATGACAATTGAACAACAGTTTAATTTTTTTTATTATCAATGTATTTTAATTAAATTTTTATAACATTACTCCATGTAAAAAGCTTCGCAAGAAAATATAAAGAATGGGACACAATATTAATTTTAAAGATTTTTTTAACTTAAAAAACCTCCCACCGACAGTAAAGCCAATTTATATTAATTTTATGTTACATCCGATATACCCAATCGGAAAATGAAAATTATGGTGAAGAAATAAATTGAGTTATATGTACTGACTAAAAGGTTTTCAAATATGTCTACTAACAAAGAAATATAAAACTTTAGATTTCGTGTTTAACAATAAGTCTAGGCATATTTCTTGACATAATTTTTATTAATTAAATGTTACTTATTTAATCAATAATTTATCTTTTATTAACAGTTTAACTATCTATAAATATGCTTGTTTTATATTATATTTGAAATGATTTATAATATTTAGATATTGCAAAATAGAGTTTTTAAAACAATATTTTTTTCATAACACTTTAGCAAATCCAAAAGTTAATCATAATCTGTAGCATAAACAGATCTCTTGTTTAATTATAAACAATTTGTTAGTTATACAAGTTTAATTTTTAGTTTATAAAATGTGAGATATAGTGTGTAATGAATATATGTCCCTGTCATCATTCTTCATCTAGCTAGTGAGTTTCGAATATAATGTATAAATATGTAGATATAACTGCTGTTCTTCAACTCATTTTCTCATTAAATCAATTTTATTTATTTGACACGTCATTTTGTAAATGGTTAATCAGCTATATAAACTTTGTTAAGTAGTATAGAAGAATTCAAATAGCATTTCAATTAAAGTGGGAGATATATTAATTAGAGATACCAATTTCTTTTTCTTGTTCAGATCGAAAAATCATGTAGTTTACTTTTACCCCAATAATAGCTAAGATAAGAATGCCGATACAAAACACGATTGTCCTCGTGACAACTGACAAGCTGAAGACCATGCGTACGTCTTTTTGTTTACTTTTATATATTTCCATCAAATCCTACAATGGATATACATTTAGCCTCTATAATTAAGTAGCATAAAATGAAATGATAGATTGTATTTATATATAAGACATTATATATGTTTTTATAAATAAGAAAAAAAGTGTGTGATAAAAAATAGAAAATATTGTATAAGTTATTATATAATTTTATTTTATCAGCATGCCAATGCATGATTTCTTAAATCAAATTAGTCCTCTTAAGTCTTAACTTACTCTCGATTACTTTAAAATAAAAAATTATTTCTTCTAATAGATTTCCTTAATTTAAATCCCGGGTTGTTTTTAACATGAGATACCAATAAAAAATAATTCACAAGATCATACACAGAAGCAGTTTTCGAAATTGTTGAAAAGTCTCCTAATAAGCTAACTGTCATATGCATTAGTATTAAAAAAAATGTCAATATAACTAGAATATAAATAGATAAATAGGCTGGCTTTTGTCCCCACTTTTTTCCATTAGATTGGCTGGCAAAAGGTCACAACAAGAGGAATGCAATACGTGATTGCCACTTTTGAAGATTGATGAGAAGATGTTATTTTGACCTCCTTGCTTGGATTTTTCAGGGTTATTTTGTGGGAGGGACCCATAGATTATAAATAATTGGTGGATTATTTCATATGGATAATGACATTTGGGAAATAGGTTTTTGGACCCTGGATCTTTCTTGCTTGAAAATGCATGCATACCTCTCTAGTATGGTATACGTAGCTGCAAATATACTAATTAAGCTGTAACTTGTTAAATCTTGTGGTTGAAAAAAAAAAATAGTAGTGTTTTTGTTACATGGTTTCCTAAGTACCTAATTCTTACTAATCAAACAGTTTAATGAGAAAAGCGGAGAAAATTAACTCAAGAGCTTCTCTTTTACTTGCCAAGGTTTTCTCATAAAGATAATGAATGTACACAAAATCATATTGGGATACAAAAGCAAACAATAATCGCCTAAGCAAAACATTGATTTTAATTACTACCATTTTTTTTTATATAATTTCAAAAAATTGTTTGTCATAAAGCTTCTTTTGATTAACGTAGTCTTTGACTAATGCAAATTGATTTATTAATTAATATAAATATTATGAGTTATCCTAATAGTATGATATATTGGCCTGTACCAACGGATAAATATAAAATTATTAAAGAGTGATTTCATAAATATATAAGAAATCCGTATACACCACTATCAGAATGTCTATATTACTACTAATATATAATTTTTTATTACCTCTAGAGAGTGTTATCTTTTTCTTCTTTCCTTACTAATAAATGAATGTGTGAGTAGCATCACTCACGTAAAATATGTTACCAAGTCAAGTCCAATAAATTAAAAATATGAAATGACATTAATTTGTTTCTGACCTAAAGATAAAAGAGTGCATTATAATTTCTTTTCCTACTAATATATAGGTCAAAATTGTAAGAAATCCTAGGTGGAAACTACAAAAAGAAACATCGGGTTGCGCAAGGTTTACTATGATTGATAATCAAATAAAAACACTGTATATCCACATCCTTATCAAGACAACCAAATGTATATGTTTGTCTAGTGTTGAGAAAACAACTAAGAAAAACCATATTAAAAAAGATACTATTTTAATATAAGAAAAACGTACTATTTTAATAGATGAAAACACTAAAACTGGCTACAATCCATGTTTTGATGTAAATCTTTCACAACAAGCAAATGAAAGGCATTACAGGAAAAAGGAATTTGGAGCTGCCATACCTTAAATTGGAAGAAAATAACTTGAGTCATGGCCTTCATTCATGTGATTATCAATGTTTAATCCTGCTGCATTCACTTCCTGACCTTCTGGTTTGTGATTCTTAACATCAAGATCCGGGTGGATTTTCCTCTTCAACATCTTCTTCATCAGCTACACAGCATTACAAATTACTTAATCAAACTAATTCAAGCAAATCTGCAATTAGTGGCTTAATTAATTCAGATTGAACTTAATTTTCCAACACTATATATATGTTCCAAGAAACAACAATAATTTTTTCTTGGTACAGTTAATTTGTTCAAATTCGTTGAAGAGTTTTGATTCCATAGTCTTTAGCAAGTGAAGGCACGCACTACAAAAAAATAAATTTACACAGTAGAATTATATTTATTAATATAAGGATTTGTCTAACAAAAATTAAATATTAATATAAACATTGTGATTTTATTCTTCTTAGATATATTAGTAGTGTACATTAATTTTCTGCATACAAAATGATCAACTAGCACAATGTATCAATGTTAGTGTAGATTCACAGTTTAATTTTCATTAAAAACAAATGTTATATCAATGAAAATGAATCCAATATCAAACTGTTAGTGCATGACTGTTTTTGAATTAATAATAACAACTTACTTTTTTTATATCTTTCATTGGACGAGGATTGTCCTTAACACGGGGAATGAGCTTCTTGGCAAAAGAGAGTCCATGCTTTGCTTTAAGGTTTGGTTTTTCACTTGAAGCAAGGTGGCAGACTTTGGCAGGGTCTAGCTTTATCTTAACATCAGAATCAGCCAAGAAGAGATCAGCTAATGTGATCCTTTCCGCTTTCTTCTTCTTTTCATCAGCCTCCACATCGTTCAATTCCATCACTTCATAAGAGATCACAGGTGGAGCCACAACAATTTCGTTGAAGCTCCTAACCACATCCCCATCATCATGGTTTTCACTAACAACATCCTCGAAGTTGTGCTCAAACGAGTTGTATATCAATGGATTCAGTTCCTCGTGCTCAGTATTGTAGCACTTTTCCTCCTCCTCCTCCTCGACCATGACGTGTTCTCCTTCACCATCTTCTTGTTCAACCTCAATCTCCAAAGCAAAGTATTCTTTGTGATTGTTAATGGACTTCAAGGGATCATAGCCAAGAGTGCCAATGGTTAGAATGCCATCTTCCCAACCACCGAGTGATTCAGTAAGGGCAACTTGTTTCAGCAAGGCTTGACTATCCGCGTTGTTAATTGTAGGTTCAGTCTTTTTCATGTTTGAACCAAACCCATCTGAGTGAAAACCAAAATATTCATTGAATGAAAAAATGACACACTTAAAAGAAAGGAAAAGTGCAATCGCGATTATAGTTTCTTGTCATACTTGAGGTTGTAAAAAATTGCAAATAAATGTGAACACAATTGTAGTTGTGTTGGGATGATTTCAAAAACCTTGAGTTGTATATATTTATATCATGAAGATTTGTTTATAAGCACCATATTTGGAGCCTGTGAAGGGTGTGATTTATTAAATTGCAAGTGAGAGGTCAAACCTTTCAGAGCGTTATGATGAAACCTCTTGTGCACCCAATTGAAGATCTGTGACAAAACAATTCATAAAGATATCATGAATTCCTATAAGAACGCTATATATGATAAAACTCCAAGCTCCAGATAAAGGAATAAAGGGAAAGTAGTAGAATAAAAAGAATATGCAGGAGAAACAAAATGGTTGTATGCATGGTTTCAATTCAATCACCTTCATTGTTTTTCTCGATCAGAAAAGCTGGCCAGAGAATGGGGCTGTGCAGGGTAATATTGAAATGGAGTGAGGGAGTGTGGGGGTCAACATAATAAGGAACAGGAATAAAACCCGCTAAGAGGACCAACATTGGTGGTTGAACTAGGCTGTGCCACGTGGTCACTGGCCCCCATGTTGTTCAGCCATGTTCATGTGTCCTTAGCATAATATGCTTGAAGAGCTAGTCATCATGTTAGTCCTCTCATCAGTACTTGTTCACTTTCACGTTGCACATGCTGATGGGAAGTTTTCATTTACACAAACGTTTGGTGTTGTTTGTTTGTTTTAGATTTCCGTATAGAATCGATTTTGCACTATTCATAATTGAGAAATGTATATATTCAAATTAATTTTAGTCACAAATTTTATATTGAAAGATACCTTACGGTGTGTGAATTGAAATTGATTTTGGTGTAAAACTAATAGGTTCCTTCCTTCATGATTAGTATCTCTTTGTTGCCTACGTTTAACCCAAAATGGCCATTGCGGGTCATTTTAACAAGCAGTTGGGATGCAATCTGAAAACCAGTTGGCATTAGTACAGTTCCTTTCCTAATTAGTTTTTCCTGTGTGTACTTTTCAATGAAATAATCAGTTGAGCACCATTCAACGATATCACTAATGAGTAAATTGCAATAGGCTATTAATTAAATACTTTTTGTGTACATACATTAGATAAAATCCACCCATATACAACTCAATTTAGCACGGTCACACACGCCGTATGTAGTTTATCAGTTTAATGCGCAATCCGAAAAGAGCCAATACCTCACTTTCTAACACATACTTTGTTCTATATCTCTTGTAATTATTAAAATTTATTCAAAATTATATAATTATAAAAAAAATTATTATATAAGAAGTAGATATAAAAAAATGTGGCTCCTAATAATTTTTAACTAATAATAAATGAAGAATATGTTACTAATATTTCTTATATGCACATTAGGCATGTTCAAATATTTCTATAGCGTGATAAGTGAAAATAATTATGCTGGATAAGATTTTACTTAAATATATTTGATTTGTTTAAAAAACTCAGTCTAAACATGACATGTTATACGTCATATACCTTTGTAATATTGATTTGTTCTTTTTAGCTATTTCATATTATAGCTTTTAGATATGCTTAATTTAATTAATTATTAGGAAAGCATAAAAAAAATCTTTATGTAAACAAAAAATATAACCTGCAAATTAAAACTAAAACTACTAATAAACCATGAGACAAGGACGTACATGTATGCTAGATTTTATAAAACTTGAGTATAACTTGATTATACAAATATAAGTCTATATTTAAGGTCTAATTTCACCTTCACAATAATTTATATAAAAGTTTATACTACAATAAAGTGTCCAAATAAAACATAAATTTATTCTTCAATAAAAACTTATATATTTGATTCTTTATGTAAGTTAATATTTAAAACAATAATTTTAATATATTATAAAATTAACATAATAATAATACTAACAAAAAATTATTATTTAGATTTGCTTAAATAAATTGATCTGTTAGTAAAAAAAATTAAAATGATTTAAAATCTAAGCTTTTAATTAAATAGACTTCTATAAAAATTAACCTAACTTATTTCTTACAAGTATATGCTAGGACCTAGATTCTTATAGGATGATTTGAACTATTTTTATCCCTAAACGTGTGATTGGAATAACTTAAAAAAAAGTTTGAAACTTGATCGATCTAAAATAGCTTCGTTTCACTGATTTCAAAAATATACTTCAAACCAACATGTACTTAAACACGATTACATATAACATAGAAATCACACTAAAAAAGAAGGGATAATTAATTGGAGCAATAGAAACTATAACGAAAATAATTGAAAAAAAAGGAGAAATAAACCGCATTTATAACTGTAGTAGGGAACATTTATCATGTAAAACAAATCTAAATGCTAAAAAGCTCCAGAGAGATCACATGCATTTATTTGTGAAGAGCAAAAGATGTATACGCATAAAAATATCATATACTAATTACATGACATTGGATTAATTTTTGTAATATAACTTTTATTTAACAAAAATTAATCTGTTAATATATATATATTGAAATTTTATATTAATACTAATACACTATATATCCCTTTTTTTTATATTAAGACAACATTTTTTGAGTGAACTCAATATATTCTCAAGTAATAAAATCTATTTAAAATGTTAAACTCTTTCGATATATATTTTTTGTATACATACGAATAGAATCGTCAAATGGGTCAACTCATCCCACATAGTCTAGGAAAAAAAAATCATAGGACCAATAAATCCACATAAAAAAGTCCACAAAGCCAAATAGTCAATAAGACTATAGGTTAGGGCCAACCTATGGACCTTTAATTTAGAATTTTGACTTAAGGCAAAAGTTGAAGAAGTTCAAGCCAAGGTTAAGATGAAGATGCTCCAACTAGGAGATTGACGTGAAGATGCTCCAACTAAGAGATTGAGGTGAAGATGCTTTGACTGAAACCAGGTTGAAAATGTTTTAGTCAATGTTAAGTTGAAATTACTCTAATCAATGCTAATGTAAAATTAGCCTGTGTGATGTCGAGTTGAAAATATGTTACGACAAAGGTTGAGCTAAAAAGATCTGGTTGAGGCTAAGTTGAAATTACTCTACCTGAAAAAAAATGGAAGATACTTTCGTCAAGATTGAGCTAAAGATACTTTGATCAAGTCTGAGATGAAATTATTCTAATCAATGTGGAGTTAAGGATTGGTTGAAGTCGAATTGAAAATTCTCTAACTACGGTTGAGTTAAAAATACTCTAATCGAGACTAAGTTGAATATATTCTTGTTGAGGCAAAGTTGAAATTACTCTATCTAGTTGAGATGGAGGTGAAAATAGTTTGACTGATGCTAAGTTAAAAATATTATTGTAGACAATTAAAAAAAATATTTTAAATAGTTATAACTTGTGAGATGATCTCCTTAAGTATTGACTCAACTCCTTTACTAAGTAAACAATGTGGTTTATAAGGACTTTTGAGTACCTCATTAGGTGGACTAAAAAAATAAGTTCATTAGAGGGACAAGTGGATTAATCCTAGAGGATTAAAATGATATTTCCTTGTAATGATCTATAAATTAAACTCCTACTGATATACTTAAGAGATAAAATTATTATATAAATAATATTGATATTATACAACATTGATATATATTATTAATAATGTTCATAATATTCATATAGATTTATAATGTTTATACTAAATGTTTAATTTTTGTTAAGTAAAAGACTATAATTAGTAGAAACAAATGCAATGCTTGATACGTAAATGATATTAATATACATTCATATAAAATATTAATATTTTTATTTAACGTCTTAGCCAACTTATTAAATGCTTCATTTCTTTATATTTGCGAAATCATTCTATCAAAATCTTTTATTTTACATAAAACTAAAAAGTTTTAAAATTTTCTCTTTAATTTTTAAAAAAAATTTAAGTAATAGATGCGTGAGGAATCTATACACAGAAAGAAGAGAACAGTTTTTTTTTTTTCGTAAATTATAATTCTAAACCTTAATTTTCACTTTTTAAAAGTGTATAACACATTAATATTTATTTATTACGTTGTACGATTTTTCATGTCAACGTTTACGGACAAAAATATACTTTTCGTCCTTTAAGTCTTTAATATTTCAGTTTAATCTTTTACTTTTTATTAATTTATTCTAGTTCTTTAATTTTTTAAATTGTTCAAAAGTTTTTCATATATGTTAACTGCCTCAACATATTATTTCACATGCTATTTTAAACATATATTTTTTTATTATTGGTTGAAGTTGATTAGAAATTAAAAACTTTTGGTAGTCCTACTATTCACTTAATGAGTTTCACTCATACATTTTTTATTTTTAATAAATTTTAATAAATAATAATGGTGTGTTTCACACACGAAAAGAAAAACGTTTTCCAATTAAAATTATCAAGGGTGGAAATATGTCAACCTTTACCTACCTAATTTAACATGTTTTATAATCTCATGATCCAACTTTGATCTTTATACAAGTTTGTTATAACTTATGAGTTTGTTTCAAAATTTATTTTATATTATGATTTTAAGTGGTTCTATCTTTAGACAAAATAATATAGGCTTGTTAACAGACAAACATATTACTTAACAATATAATTACAAGCTAATGAGTTTATCATAATAAAAATAATTAAAATCACAAAAGCATATTACATTTTTATAGTCATTAAAACTAATTCAAGTCAGAAACATAATACTTCAGTTGTTAGAATAATGATATAATATATTAAATATTAATATTTTTATTAATAAAATTTAAACTTTTAACAAACATAATACTATATCAAGTCTAATAACTTTTTTAAAGTTTAAAACTAGATCTACTTAATTAAAAAAAAAATTGTTAGAATTTAGACTTGATATTTTTACTACTGGTTAAGTCAAACATGAGTTAAGTTATAAACTCTGCCTAGAGACTAAAAAACATATTTTTAGTCTAAAGATTGAATTTTCTTGAAACTTCCTAACAATAAATAAATCTTTTTTAAATCAAAACTCAAAACAGAAATTTTCCTATTGAAAGACAAATCCTATGGTGTTGTATTCTTTTAGCTCCTAGTCCAAGCTCCCAACCCAAACTAATATCAAAGGTCGATCGGGTTGGTTTTGTAGTTGTAGAGAGGAATGGGTGAGGACACCAATGGTGAAAGCCAGAAAGGAGATGGTCTGTTGTAATAGAAGTATATGGGTGCATCAGGAAACAATGAGCTTGGGGTTAAGATTCAAGGTTAACAATTAGGTGCCTTGATATAGTATTGCTGAGTTTTGGTTAAGGCTTTGATTTGGGGGAGATATTTGCTCATAAAAAAGAGTAATAAAAAATTTCATTGTATTGCCTTGAAAATGAGTGGTCTTTGTTAGGTGGTTTGTGTTCATTATGAGTCTCACATAGATGTTATTAATGATTTTGATTCAATGTGTAAATAACTTTGTTAGAATTAGGTAGAATATTTTTTATTAAGGAATTGTTGAGTGATCAAGATGGAATATAAAAGTTGAATAAGAATAATATAGGATAACAACATAATAAAATTTTCTATTATTTAATGTTTGATAGGCATTAAATAATATCTTAAATAATATATATTATTCTATTATATGTTTAAGATGGATCACATATATAATATTAGAATATATTATATATTTATTTATTTGTATCTGACTTTAATATATATACTTGTATTTATAATATATATTTATATCTAATTTTAATAACAACCTTCCACTAACTTTAATACTTGCTGTTAGAACCTTTCTGAATACTTGTGTCTCACGATTATAACGGCACATTCAATGAGGATGAAAAGACAACAATGAAGAATTAGTAAAATTTATAAAATACACTTGAGTGGATTGGGGTAGGAAGAGGAGAGATATATAAAAAGAAAAATGTAATATAAGTGATATAAAAAGAAAATTAAAAAAGATTAAAAAAATGAAAGAAAAAAAAATACTTATAATATCTTTGGATTGAATAGGACTTTGATGTGGTCAGTGTAGGACTAAAAATCTGTGCATGTTCAATGGAGAATAAAGCATTATTGTCACCAACCAAAGGCTTACCACCATGACCTCCCAGCAACTCCATCTAAAGCACCTTCCCGAACCTGTCTTAATGACGAGGATTGATTTGTAATTTTGAAAGCTAAAATACCTATTTTGTAAAAATTCAAAAAGAGGACCTCCGAGACTACCAAACTCGCTGGGAGCACCCGATAACAAATCAAATGAACTAGTTACATTGAGTTTAGGATCCTTATAGTAAGTGCTTATATAAGATAAAGTACTTAATCAACTTTTAATATTTTTTAAAATATTTTTTATTTCTTGAAGTAAAGTAATAAATACTCTTTTTGAGTTCGCAATTTATTAAATAAATTATTTTTCATATGATGTTTTCTAGCAATTTTTGAATTTTTTAAACTTCTATTCAAAGACAATTTTTAGTGAATTCTGCGGACATATATAATACTATAATCCTTAGCAAATGGTGAGAATTATGTAAAGATGAGCATTCGAGCCTGATTCTTGGAATTTTTTTAAATGAAAAAGAGATCAACAAGAAGAGGGTATATAATACAAACCCGTAATTTAATTTTCAATATTTTTATGAAATATTTTCAAACCATAAATTTTGTCATTGAACAATTAATGACATTAAATTAGTCCTTCAAATGATATTTTTGAGGTACCGAATTTAAGACTGTTTTGACGTAAACAAATTCTCATGTAAGGAACAAATTGATATACAGAAATAATTTTTAAGGAACACATCATATAACAATATCAAATTCGATACATTATTGAGAACCAAAATAAGAGGTTACCTTGTATATATATAGAGCGGAGAAGGATAGAATAATGTAGTGCCTATTAGCAAGTTTGAACATTGATTTGTCAAAGAATATCCGACCATGAGATATTGCTGGTTGGTGCACAGTCACATTAATAAACTACTTGCTGTTGTTATTTTCTATTCTATCGCAATGTAAGAAAACTTTTTCATGTCTGTGGACTAGGGTTTCATGCTCGTTATCCATCGAAACATAATTGAAATAAGAAATTTTAAACTTAACCCGTTATTCACCTTTACTGTACATTAGAAGTAGCTCATGTCATTAGTATTTAATTTTGATAAATTATCTTGCATTATCTTCTATCTCATCTGCTTCTTATAATATCTCAATACCATGAATCACCGAATTGGACTAATTGGCTAAGCCATCTCAGGACACACGCAGACAAAAGAATTGTTTTTAGAGCAAACTATCATTTTGGTTTTATTAACCCCGGACTTAAAAAAATTTAAAATAGGTCTCTAAAATTTTTGAATTGATTTATTTAAATCTCTAAACTTAATTATTTATTATCATTTGGTTTCTAAACATAAATTAGTTTTATTACTTAAGTCATCTTTTTTTTTTTGAATTTTGAATTAATGTAATTAACGATTTATACTTTCAAAACTAAAATTATGATTTATTATTTTTCTTTAATACTAAGGTCTTGGTATTTTGCTGAGGAGGATACATAAAATTCATGTTGAAGGAGATGAGTGATCGAATATTAATGCTAAAATTAGGTAACACATCGATATAAGGCTAATTAAACAGATGGAGTTTTTCTTCTTCCATGAAGATCAAATATCGATATGGTGTGGTGGTGACTGGTGAGATATTTCCTTCACTATATATATTCACGTGTGATGTGCCAAGTTACTTAAATCTGCCTTCAGCCTTTCAGTGACTGTTGCAAGTGGGCCTCAACACGTGGCCATAGCAAATCCATTCCCACTAGATATCAAGATTTATAAGTACAAACCCTTACTGGTTGTAACGTATGGTTAATATTTACATGTAAAGCAAATAATTAGAAAATGGGGACTTTTTTCTTGGTGCATATAAAAAATAGGAAGTAAAGTAATAAATTATTGTGTAGTAAATTCATATTTTTTTCCTATAGTAGAGAAGAGTTGGTTCACTTTTCATTTTGTCAACTCTAGGTTTCAAGATTGAATGTTTTCCCAATATTCGTCAATTATGTACATTTTGATTGCAATATTATGATCAAATCAATGGACTACATGAATTAGGTATTTATCTTCTCGCTTGTTTGTTGTCCACTAACGACGGTATAAGCTATAGTCCAACGAAGTCTTCCTCAATGCTGCAATGTCTGCCATAGCAATGTACTTTAATTTATTTAATTTTATTAGGATAATTTTGAATATATTGGTGTCAAAAGTAGGTCGATAATTCAGAGTGTGAAGCTGAGGAGGGACAATCTAGCAAGCAAAGGTTCCACGAGGGCAAAGCAGACATTCACAAGAAGAATGTTCCATGAAAGTGAAAGCTTAGCTGGAGAAGGTTTCCAAGAAGGCTTAGCCAAGAGGAAACAGAGTTAAGGGGCATTTGGATGGCATTAAAATGATGGTACTGTGTTTTGACTCATAGCTAATTGTCTTGTTGCACCATTCAGCAAATGCCCTGCACCAATTAGGATGCACCCTCGATCTATTGTCTATCAATGGGTCTTAGTGTTGCCTTAAAAACAAATAAATCGCTTTGGATTCTTCTTAAAGCTAACTGCTATTATTATCTCTCCAAAGCTGAAAGGGTATGTCACATATATGCGCATATAGTCAAGTGGGTCATATGATTATTGAGTACTTCCAGGTTACTACCTTACAAATTTGGGTCACAGTTCGGGCAAATTTAGAGGAAGAAATTAAATCGCATGGATGATTCTATTAGGATAACTCTCAAACGATGGACATGTAAAGTTACAAACTCTCCACACACAATTAAACCAAGCAGATTTAATTAAACCTTTAATTAGTGGGTTGTTTTACTTTTCTTTGCAATTTTAGTTCAAAGAGAAATATAGCACACAAAATGCATTAAACAAGACTTTTTCATTACAGAGGAGAAGCAAGACCTTCCCTTTAAGATCATTATTAGTATAGCTGTCAGCCAAGAAGATTAGTTTAGTTGATAAGGATAAGATTTATATTTTAAAAAAATGTGATTTTAATTCTACTAAAAACTATTGGTGGATAGATTATAAATATCTCTATAAACGTTTTTCGAGTTATAAAACATATCTTGACCCTGATGAATTTTGGAACCATAAAAAAATAACCTGAAGAAGCTATGCATAGAAGGCGATTGCAATGACCTCTATGTTTAGAATTTAGAAGGATTATTAATTAGTACATAATGCTTAATTAGCTGGGTAGTGGTCCTCTGAAATTTAATGTGCAGTTATGTACGTAGAAGAAAATGCTAGAGACAGAGTAAACAGATAAACAACTAGAATAATGTGGTTTGCTTCCATGTTTAACTTTGTAATCTCAGTGATGATGGGACAATGACATGTAGAGACACACCGTACAAATGCAACTGTTACACCGCTTTCAGGTTTGTCCACATGATCTTTTCACTTTCTAGCTTCTTTCCCACATCCCATTTTCATTTTCCCCCTTCAAAGGGTACCTACACTTCATTCTGACTAATTTGTTAGGCATGTACAGTATTTCTTGCCATGTTAACGATAAACGGTACGCTTGCAGTTTGGATCTTCACCTAACTGGTTATATTGTGGGGCATGTTGGTTCTATAATATATAAATTAAGCATGTTAGAAAAGTGCCTATCCAAACAGCTCACAAAAGAAACAGCTGGCTAAGTTCGTTGAAGGGTTCAAAGATTCAGAATGTGAATTCCAGTTTTAAAACACAGCCATGGAACCCCCCCCTCCCCCACCCTCGCCCCACAAATAACTAAACCTTAGGTTATAATTAAAATAATGCACATTATGAGTTATACTTATCTACTAGTTGAATAAGACACATGAAAATCAAACATAGAATTCTGAATTTGAAAAGGTACGCTCTTGTTTCAAGATAACTTGTCCGTATATGATTCTCAATGGTGATTAGGTTCAATGGTCCATTCGAATGCAGGTCATATTCGCATAATTGACCACATAATGAATGAAAGGCAAAACACTTTCTTAATCCAACTTCATTTTTTCTAAAAAATTCACTCCAAAGCTCTTGTAGACCCCCATGAAAGAGAGTTTGAAGGTATACCCAAGCAATAGATCTCTTATGTATCTTGTTCAATGCACATGCAAGATTTTGTCAACACATAAGCCTCACTTACAAAGCTTGGAAGTAATTGCTCGAAAAGTATTACACCAATAAACATTAGTGAAATTTAAATAAAAAATGTTAGTAACTCACTTTAACGTATTCTTTTGAATATATTTTTTTTTGGATAAAATCATAGAATTTGTGGTTAATGTCTTATTTAATGAATTTTTATCATAATTTCATAATTTTTAATAATTTTAACCAACAATAGAAAGTATGTGTTGAAAAATATATTACTAGTATTTTTTTTTACATAATTATCGAGAGTTATAAGTTTATGTCATTTGTACCCAAAAAAAAGTGATAAATTTGGATTTTTTTTTCTTCCCAAAACGAGAGGTCCAACACCAAAAAGAAAAATACATAATAGAAAGTATGTGCAAATATATAATTCATAATGAAGCTTACTATAAAATCATCAGTTGTTAAAAGGGCAGAAAAAAGAGTAAAAGTTGTTTTCTCACTCGATTTAGGAATCCCCTCAATTAGTTCCTTTATTTAACTACTTTCTTATCAACATTCAAACTGCTCCAAATTTGCTTTTCAATTAAAAATTGTTATAGGTCACTAGACTCTGCATGCCTAGATCATCAGAAATTTATCCTACTTTATCTCAGTCTCTAAAGAATTTGTAACAACATCTTCCTGAATATATAGATTCTTTCAAATAAAGTCGATTTCAGAGACAAAATGACACTGAATTTTATTATTTTGTAACAAAATAATGAGTACGGTCGATAACTAATAGTTACATATTTGATTTGACCTCTTAGTTCTGTGCTGCCTTTGTTTCCTTCTTCTCTCTCCCTTTCTCGATAATGCGACGGTGATAACCTTTTCCTTTCAGAACCACCCATTGAAACTGTTTAAGCTTACAATCATAATTCATAATTGGCATGCAGGGGATTCAGAAGTAGGGAAATATGTTTCTAAATTGCTATTTATAATTATAATTATTTATGACTAGTACATTTTTTTACTACTGGTATACCACCCACATAACTGTGAAATTAATCCTTATATATAGATAATAGTTAGGTAATATCTTTAATATAGAGGATTCCAAAATCTAAACTCCAACATTGTAGGAAAAGTTCATTTGAAATCGACCACTTCTAATGCGATTGGTGTTTGAAAAAACATTACAAGTACTGGATGAAAATCATAATTACTGTAGCTATACTTCAATTATATTTGTCAGTAATCACATTCACAATCACAATAATACTGGATTAAGGATCTTATTACCTCTGTCGGCAGGATAGTAATTACTATAACTACTTCAAAATATATATATATATATATATAATTCATTGGAATTTGATAGAATCCCGCATTTAATAAGTTGTATATTCGAATCTACTGTTTGAACGTAAAAACTTTTCTTACCTTAGACTGAAGTGTCTATTTTTTTTTAAACAGTAAGTTTTTTTTTTTGTTTTGAAATAGTCATTAAAATAATTTCTGCATACGAGTATTACAACGTTTTTTAAAAAGTAACTACATCGATTATATATGGCCATTAATAATACACACGTGCATGTAGCATGTTTGAACTTAAAGGTATCAACCTCAATATAGAAAAAGAGGAGGAATTTTGAGAGATAAGAGTGATATTTTGAGAACGAAGGTGATTCTTAGACACTTAATTGCACGTTTGTATTTAATTACTAATTGAACTCTAAGTTTGTATTTGCACTGTTGAAAAATGTAGAGAGTGACTGACTAGCTTGGTGAGAATAATAGCAGTTTGTTTTGATACGTAAAACGAGAACCAATGTAAGCTTTTCAGTTTTCAGTATGAGAAGAGTGTTCTACTTGCTGATAGGCATTACTCTGCATCAAGTGCAATTTTAATTCATAATTTTATTTGATATATGGTCTCAATAACTGTCAAGACATCCAACATATATACCCTTTGTGATTCTTTCAGATGCAGCTTTAATTTCCTCTGATCCAATTGTTAATTACTTGATATATATTTTCATTTAAAAATACTTAAGAATAAATGGATACTATTACATGATATGATTATATGGCATTCTTCACTTTATACAACTTCATTGTAATTTCATTATACTTGTATAATAACGAAATGGTACTAGTAAATACAATCAAGCAGGTTGTGAAAATGGTCAATTAGTGCGTCAAATCAAAGTCCTCGGATTTGGAAATGGAAATGATGGACCTCTATCTGGGGTTGTTGACTTTTCCTTGACAAAGTAAAGGGCTAGCTAAAAGAGTGTTTAGTTATAGAGTGTAGGATGGGATCGCTGCTAGTATCACACCACTAAACTTTTTTATATATAGATATTGTAAATTATAAATTCATCTAATAAATTGAAAATCAATAAAATTAAATTTTTGTATTAAACTGGGTAAGATTTTAGATTTGATTTTGAATAATCAAATTGAATTTATACATAAATATATATTTTATTTATAATTTTATAATATTATCCTTGTTTATATTTTTATTTTTTATATATTTATAAAATTATCCTGTAACTTATACTTATTTATGAAAAATATATTTAGTCAAAAGTAATTTTTTTTGTTAACTATTTGAGTAAAAATACATTAATTTAATTATCAAGTTGTGTAAAATTATTTTTAATAATATATATATAGAGAGAAATGCATTCTCAATCATGCATTTAAGAACATAGAAGCTTATTAATAACTAATTGAATCAGAAATATAGAGAAAAAAGTTTGTCATGCAATATCTTTAAAACTTAATTATTTTATAAGTCCACCAATTAACTATAGTATGGTCGTAACTAATTAATTGATTTAAACATGCAATGAGATCATGATGTTAAAATAATAAAGTAGTTTAATCTATACAGAAAAGAAAAATAGAAAATTATATTCAAAAGAAAAATTGGGGATTCCATGCAGAAATTACATCATAACTCTTAAAAGTTTAGCTACTTATACATATGATGAAAAGAAAATAAAATAGACTAAATCAAACATAAAGAAACAAAGAAAGAAAAACATGTAATAGTTAGGGTTTTGTTCCTCTGTTCTAAGCCTGGAGCTTTGTCAAACATCTTATGATGCCTTTAGAGAGCTTTAAAATCTAGGAAAAACACAAGAGGGATAGTGAAGTATGAGAGAATGAATTGTGAAGTGTTGGGATGATCTCTTTTACTCATTGACTATCCCCTTTTATACTATGCAAAGTGGACCTCCTTGATGGTCTTGAATAGGCCTACAGGGTTTGGCATAATCATGTAGAATGACACTAGAACAAGCACAAACATGCTTGGAGTTGCATGGTTGTACTAAGTGACTATAGGAGAGAGCATAGACATACTATAATGAGCACGATCATATTAGTCCTCAACGACTTCCTCTTTTTTAGGTCGAAAATATAAATTTTTGTTGTTTTTTTATTCTTTTGTGTTTGTAGACTTGTATTGCTTTAAAGTTAAGGAAAAAAAGTGAATTATATGTGATATATGTAAAAAACAATGATATTTTTATCCAAAAATTCTTAGTATTAATAAACAAAATTTTGATTTATTAATAAGATAGAGTAACATATATACTATATTAGAAATTACGTAACCATACATAAAATAAGAATTTGCCATCCTTTCTTTTTTTACATATGCAAAACCTTCAACAAATTTAATAACTTTTAAAGAAAGTTACACAAAATTAATCAATAAACTTAAAGATAAAATTAAGTAAGAACATTAAAAATATGTTCCTCAACGTTACAACTTAAATCATATTTGGCAAGAAGTTTAGGAAAAAATATGAAAGAAATCCATATCCTAGTTGCAGTTATCTTGTTATTATACACTTGTGATATATATATATATATAAAATTAATATCTCATAGTTTTTTCTGGTGGGATAATAAGGTGCACTCCTGGATCATGGTGGATGCAACTAGTGTTGAACAAATTTGAGTTGTTTGTTGCACCCCAAAACTGTCCGGGACTGAGTCTTCCCGAGACTGAGTCTTCCCGGGACCCACCTTGACTCACATATAAAATAATATCTTGGAAGGTAGTTGCAACAAACTCAGCACCAGGAGAGAATCAAGGGATATGGGGCAACCACCGCCCAATCCCAAGCCTATAAAAAGCCTCAAAATGAAGAGTTAGGGGAAGCAATTTTTCCTGGCAGAAACTCTAAGCCAAATCTCTCAAACCTCTCCGAAGCCTCCCAAATCTCTCGAACCTCTCCCATAGCCAAGCTGGTATTGACCGGCCTCACCTTTTCTAGCAACATCCCCCAGCCAGAACTACGTGGACTTTGAATCCTCTAGAGAAATGGGTACGAGGCCCTGGGGGCACACCCCTATCAAGTCAAACCTTAAACCCCAAAAAAATCCAAGACACCTTGCCCGACTCTCTTTCCTCCCAGACTTAGACAAAAAACATAAGCCAAATGCAAAACACCGCTCCACTTCCCATATAGCTAGCCAAGGGTAACTATTCGCCGAGTACATCTTTGCAAGCCCCCATAGTGCCCTCTAGCGTGTAACCAACTGTTCATATTTCCGATTCAAGACCAAAGTTTTTCCTTTGGTTTCTGGCGTTAAACCCAAAAGCAACTCATACCTTTGGCCGGCGTGGTTTTATTGGCGGCCCCTCCCAACGTCACAATTTAGGTTATGACATTGTTCACACACTGGAGGTGAAGATAGTGTTCTCACTTTCTTACTCTTACGACTTGGTTTTTTTGGGATTGGGTTCTTTTGCATTTCAGCCTGAAATACTTATGACCCGTGTCATTGGCCTTACAACCCGAAAGCTTTGTATGAATGAATACCTTTCCCTTTCGTTTCGTTTTCTTTGCTTGCCATATGTTTTTCATGATGGCAATGAACCATTCCCATTGCCATTCTCCTTCCTCAATTTAGAAGGAGGAAAGGTGAGGGGGTAGTGAGCTTGAGGTTTTGTGATGAGTGCATTAGGGTGTGAACATGTGGTGGTGGTGTTGGTGTTGGTACGTAGTGATTTGGTGGCAGTGGTATTGTTGTCATGAGACCAAGTGTGTGTTTGTTTGAGAGAAGGTTTAGGGTTTGAATCTGGAGAGCGCAAGGAGGCCATGCGGGACCACGCACGAATTTGGATTGAGTTAGCCATATCGTTTGGAAATGCTAAACTCATCAAGCCTTAATTGCAAGAGAAATAGTTCAAATGTTTTATGTGAGCACTAAAATGTATGAGTCATGCAATCTTATTTACAAATACCAGAATGAACGCTGATCATCCAATAGAAAATTATAAAATCACAACTTGTCCTTCACTGAAACAAGAAGGAATTTTATTACTCCACGAGAAAAATACCTATAACCTAGTAGCAAACACGGTAAGTGAAAATATAGAAAGCATTAGTTTCGATTGGTATTAAGGATTGCCAAGTGCGGAAATTAATAAGCTTTCTAGACTCTAGACCATCCAGATTCTTATACTAATCTCCATATCATATATAATAGGTAGGTAATTAAGTGATGCTAATTCTTTCTAAAAAAAACTTAAATATATAATATGTAGAGATGGGTTGACACTATATATATAAGTGATTTCTCTACAAAACCATATTCTTGCTTTTGAGACCTTCACTCTAGCTGACTCAAGTCCATTTTCATTCATCGTAAATTAGAAGCCTTTCGTGTATATATTCGTACTTTCTCTCAAGATTCTTAATCATGGTCGCCAATAATTAACAAATATTTTTTTATAGGCAAAAGAAATTTCAATAAAAGGAAAGAAAACTGAACAGTAGCACAAGGAATGCCGGTATCCACTATAAAAAGAAGTGATACAAAATATGTACTAAAGTAGATCAAAACTAATTCACTCACGACAAAAGTTGGATTTGATTCTGGCAACATCACATCTTGTATACGGCGGAGTTAGAAAATATTTATTGCCAGACATCAATAGTATTAAAAAAAATTAAAGACATAATAATATTAAAGTTTCAAACTAGCGAATAAAAATTATCTTAGCTGGGTTCTCCAAAGGGACGACAATTCTATCTAAATTATTCATATGAGTATAAGTATAAAAATATCTGTGATAAATAGAATAGTAAATATTCGCTCAATGCATGTGTATTTTATATAAATAAATTTTTATCTTACAATTATATATAAATAATCAAATTTAATATTATGTAAACATTTAAAAAGTCATGTAATTTTTTATAATCTAACATATCTTATGTTTTAATATGATCAATCTGCATGATAAGATTTAATTACCCAAATTTATTTATATCACTCTCAAATAAAAAACTCTTCCACTGGATGCATCTCCTATATAGTTCCAATCTCAAGTAGACTTAACGCATTCAAGATTTTATAATTGAACATTCAAGATTTTATAATTGAAACATGTGATGGTAGATTAAGGAATTTGTAATTTTAACCTAGCATAATAAATTCGATTGTACATAAGTTTATTAGTCTGTTATGTAATAGATTTGTTAACTTATTAATTTATTGCTCTTTTAAGTTTTATTATAAAATATGTTTTAAAACGTGTTAACAAGTTGGACCGTGCTTATATAAAAGCTAAATTAAACCTTAAAAAAATATAAAGATACAAACTTGAGCCTCAAAATTACAAATCACGACATGTGAGGCTTTGAGAAGGCCTAACTTGATTGAACGTATTTCTACCAGTTTCTGGTAGGGTTTTTAATGCATGACTAGGGCAAAGACAGTGCAAAAAAAAACTAACTAGGCAAAAGCACTTCAATAATTCAAATCAATACTAATTGTTGCTGCAATTATAAAGATGTTCGTCATCCTTCCGTGGATCGTAACATACTAACATTACATAATTAATCACCCCCATAACATACCAATTGCTGTCACACAAAAACGACATAGTCATAGATTTTGTGGATAAGTCATGTATATTAATTACTACTATGACTATCCATAGCATTGTGCTTCGCTCCATCAAACATGGAGCTCAAGAGAGAATCCATGATGAACCCCTTTGATGGCCACCCTAACAAAGCCTTTATTTTCTCTACCCAGTATCAACCACACCATAATACTTTAAACATAGAAGAACTAGTTTAAGACGTGTTTGGATAATTTTTTTTATAAATATTTATAAGAGAAAAATAAAATAAAAAATTATTTTTTTATAAGTTAAAAATAACTTAAATATAAATTAATTTGTAAATATTTTCTTATATTTACTTCTATAAAATCTTATTTTAAATTTAGGGAAATTTATCCAAACATATCCTAAAATAATATCCTAAAATCAATTGCTGTTACCAGCATCACCTTTGAATCCTTGACCAAATGGCTTTTTTGGAATAATAAGGTGCACTCCTGGGTCATGGTGTGTTAATGTAGCGTTGAATAACATTGAATTGTTGACACATTGCACGTTGCTGTTTGCGTACACAGCTCTCATTGGAGGTGAAGACTGGGTAAGGGTTCTCACCCTCTCGCTCTTGTTCTTACTATTTCCATTCACTTCCTCAGCACCAGAATTTCTCATCTTGTGAAAGGGTTTCTTTTGGGATTTGGTTATTTTCATGTATGCACCTACGTTTTCCCCTGAAATTGTTATGACCCTTATGCCACCATCCTCAGAACCCGAAAGCTTTGAGTGAATACTCTTCCCTTTCGCTTCGTATTCTGTGTTTGTCACATGTTTTTCCTTTTGGCCAGTGCCATTAGGCTTTTCAATGGTCACTTCTTCTTCTACCTCTATCTTGGTCTCAATTTGAGGGTGACCCTTCAATTTAGAAGGTGGGAAGGTAATGGGGGTAGTGAGTTTGAGCTTTTGTGGCTGCATTGGGCTGTGAACATCTGTTGTTTTTGGTAGAGATTTGATGGCACTTTCATTGTTGTCATTAGAGGAAGTGTTTGTTGATTTTAGAGAAGGTTGTTCAGTTGATTCTTGAGATGGCACACGCAAGGAGGCCAAGCGGGACCATGGACGAATTGGGATTTGGTTGGCCATGCCTTTTGTTTTGGGAATGCTCAACTCAAGCCTTAATTGCAAGACAAATTAATATTACAAATGAGGAAGCTAGGCTTGTTTGATGTGAGCACGAAAATGTATGACTCAAGAAATCTTATTTATACATGCCAGAATGAATGCTGGATCCAACAAGAAATCACAAAATCACAACTTGTCCTTCACTGAAACATGAAGGAATTTTTATTAGTCCATGTGAAAATACCTATTACGTACGTAGTACAAAACACGGAATCACATCAAATGTAGAAAGCATTAGATTCGATTAATTGGCATAAAATCCGCGGAAGTGATACTACAATACAAAAGTTTTACTTTTGGGGTCCACTGATTGGACCCTTAGAATTAGAAGCCTTTTGTGAAGAATTCAACGCCTATTTGGGAATTCAATTCAATGGACCACGTGAAAATTCAATAGTAAGTAGGAAGGTGATTACAATCATCCTTTCTATATTTGCACATCCAACATTTACCACTTTAATTCTTCAACTGTTGTTAAAAAGGCCATAAAAAAAATCTTGTAAAGTGAAAAACATTTTATGTGAACTCATTATTTAACTTGCAGCAATTCTAATTTATTTTACATGTGAATTGAGTTTCAAGAAACATGACAAAAATACATTATATTCAAATTCATATTTTTGTCACCTTATGAAGTAGACTACCCTTAAAAATTCTAATAAAGCGAAGGTTCCTTCACGCTTGTTCCAATAAAAATATAAATACAGTCATATGGGCAATTATGGAAGATTCTGCTGCATGAACTAATTTACAATTTCATCAGCTGGCATCTGTAACTGTCTTGATTCCTGATATGAAATGAACCAGTGCTTTTCATGATCAAGTGTGGACGTTTCTGATATTTCAACCACCGAGAATCATATACACTGCGGAATGTGGCATCTATCAGTTCTCAACTATTAGTATGATGTAGAATAGATTATGCTTTCTGTGGCATGTGTCTAACATTCTGTGCTTAGAGCGGCTCCATATCATGCTTCCAAATAAACTCATTCATACCTGCTCTCAACATTTTCAGTCATGCTTGGTTGACAATTACCAAAAATCACTCACGGCAAAAATTGGATTACGCTAATAAAAATTTGAACTAGAGATCGAACTTTGTACAAGCTACAAACTACTCAAAAACCTTTCTGCCATGCACTTAACCGACTCTAGAGGATCAAGCAAATGTTGGATTTGATTCTGGCAACATTAAATCTTCTACAGGGCGGGGTTGGGAAATATTCATTGCTAGACTAGACATCAATAGAAGTAAAAGAAAAATAAAAATAAGAGAACATTAAGGATTAAGTATGTTTTTATTTTTTTTTTATAAAATCTGTTATTTTTATTTTTGGTATTTGTAAAAGAATTTATTTTTTATTTCTAAAAAATATGAATTTTTTATTTTTTTTATTATTATAAAGTGATATTTATAACTGTTTATATATTTAACAATATACTTATTATTGTCTAAGTCACATATAAATATATATATATATATATATAAAAGATAAAGGTTATTTATTTACTTTAGTATAAGTGTTAGAATTAAAAATAGTAATTTCAATTTTTTTTAAAATGAAAATTAAATAAAAATATTTTAAATAATCAAAATTAAAATTCACTCCTTATATATAAAAAAATGATTTAAAATTTTAGAAAGATAAAATTATTTTTTTTACTAAAATCACAAATAAATTTGTTCATTTTATTATAACAAAAATATATTTAAATCTAATATTAAAGTTACATACTAGCCAACAAAATTCATCTTAAGTAAAGTTGTGCTATAGATTAGGCATGTGCCACCCATTTAACTCATAGCCCACACAATCCACGATCTTAAAATTCGTGGCTCATTTAAGATTTTCCCAACCTGGTCAGTTTTGTGTACAATTTAAAAGGATTTATTTAAGAGTTTGTAAGTCTACCTATGATTTTTTCTTAAATATATATTTTAACAAACATATTTAATTTGTAAGACTTTTAAATTATAATTTGTTGGTGTATTTGGTTATTCAACTTTAAAATGTATAATACTTAAATGGATAGATTAATAATTATATTTGATTTTGAATTTTTTGCTTGTTGTTTATAGATTTTTTTACATATATAAATTTTGTTATTTATTTGTTTTTAGAAACCAAATGTCATCTCTGTACAAATTAAGATGAAAGAACAAAAAAATTCATAAATCATAATTATTTAAGTTGTTATGTAAATATAATTTTTTATAATTCTATTTTAAAAAATATGATTTGTTCTTCTAAAAAAATCAAGTAAAACTTTAAAATTAAACATTATTATTTATTATTTATTTATTTTAAACAGGTCACAAATTGGTGAGTTAAGCAGCACTACACGGGTGCAAACGCGAGTCTATAAAATTCAGAAGAATTGAACTTATCGTTTCAACAAAACCAAACCCATTTTAAGATGATGACTTAACTGGCTAATATGAAAACCATCTATAATCTTACATACCCAAAATTTCATATACTGTAATTGTGTATAAAATTAAAAAAAAAAAAAAATATATATATATATATATATAAATATATAATTACAAAAGGTTAGATTCTCTCGTCTGTTATGCTATCTCTTTCGTCCTATTTGTTCGTTTTGGAGATGCTTCGGGTGATTTCCACTAAACCAAAATGAAAAGTGCCGATGCTGTAGCTGATTCAAGATATCCTATTTCTGCAACACATAATATCAATGAATGTGCATGTTCGTGGGTACATAACAAAAAGTTATTTTTTATAATTTTTAAATGAAACTTTTGATTCTTTTTTCTTAGTGAGAATAAACTAATTAATACGTAAGTCATCCAACTAAACATTGGTCAGTCCCTGCGTAGCGTTAATTTGCTTTTCTATTGCTGACCATTTTAAAAATTAAAATATATTGTTATCTAAATGATTCAATTATTATTTCACTAGTAATTTCTTCATCTGTAGTACGAGTATTTTTAATTAAAAAATAAAAAATAAAATTGATAAGAAATTAAAACATTTTTTGTGGGAATAAGAAATTAAAACATCATCACTATTAATAATGATGAAATCACATATCTTAAAAAAGAAAAAAGCATAATAAAAAATATTTTCATCATCAATAATAAGAATTCTATTTCATTTTATAGGACTTTTGAAATTAAAAATAAGATTATATATTTAGTTCAAATATCATCTTTTTTTTAAGAACAGAAAATATCATCTTTACATTTATTATTTCGATATGATGTATAAAAATTTAAAACTTAAGTTTAAATTCAAATTAGAATCAACTAAATTTAAACAATAATTAAAAAAACAGAAATACTTGATATAATTTGATTTTATGAGAAAATAGAGCTAAAATTATTTTCATCTAAAATTCCTTTCTACCGGAATAGATCTAAAAATCATACTTTCTTTTTATATTAGTTATTATCATACAATCAAGATAAAAGATCGTCTTTTTACGTGAATTATGATAATAACCGACATAAAAAGTTTATATTATCAAAATACAAATACAATTCTTTTGCAATAATTAAAATAAATGTATATAATTTTTCTATTACAAAGACAAAATTCAAATCAATGTGTTAAAAAAAGTAAATATTGTCATCAACTAGTTTAAGAAATCACTTCCTTTGACATACTATAGCAAAGAGATGATAAACCTTCCTTTTTTAGTTACATGGCTCAGATGCA
This sequence comes from Mucuna pruriens, assembly GCA_025330945.1. Classification (NCBI taxonomy): domain Eukaryota; kingdom Viridiplantae; phylum Streptophyta; class Magnoliopsida; order Fabales; family Fabaceae; genus Mucuna; species Mucuna pruriens. The sequence goes on from JAENHJ010000529.1 coordinate 5,432,039, forward strand.
ACAAATTTGATTGCTCCTTATTTTTTTCTTATCATTTGATATAATTGTAACATCAAATCTTTTCTTCCAAAGTAATTGACCTTTATCTCTCTTTTGTTGCATATTTTTTATATTATAAACCTTCAACTTGAAAAATATTCATTCATTTTTATATCGTAAAGCTTATTATTTTCACCTTTGCTTCGAAAGGAAATTTTAACCAATAAAAATTATAATAACATAAATGTTAAACAAACTAGAGACAAGAAGATCAACTAATTTGCAAAAAAGAGTTGACATTTTTTCATTGGATCAAACGAAAATAAAAGCAAAGTGCATACGACTTTTTCCTCATTGTCCATGTAACTAGAAAAATAATGTTTATGTACTTTTTATTGTATTTGTTCAAACGTGAGTCCTAGACTTTGATACCTTTGAATCTTGTTATTATTCTTTTTATGGGAATTACACTACTAGAAAATTTAAAATTTGTTACAAAAATAATTTTGTGGCTAATTTTAAAATCAATAGTTATTTTATAGTTAATTTCTAGTAAAAATAATTACCTACAAAATTACTATAATATTGGTGGTAGCATGAAATAAATAGTAAATTAGTTAAGAAAATAATCTTAGTTAATTTGTAGTAAAATTTTTAAAATTTGTAGTTATTTTCTAACTAATTTGTAGTAATAAGAAGTATAAATGAATATAACTTAAATTTAGCTAAAAAAAATAATATTCTAATTAATTAGTTAGGATTTAACTACTAATTTAAATTGTAGCTAAAATTAGTAACAGATTCAAAAAGATCTTATAGGATGAGAATATTATTATATGAAGTTATAATTTGAATGAAATACGATGGAAATCCTAGAATAAAAATGAGATATATATAATAAAAGAATATAATCTAAAATTATACCTGTATAAAAGAAAGATTAAGAAGTATGTTGATTGATTATCCTTTCTTCAATAAGTCTTGAAACAAGAGAATAAAAAATGATTTGAGCATTGTAAAAATGAAATGAGTACACTACTACTAAAGTAAAAATCTCCTACTAAATTTTATAAATTGATTGTATTAAGAATCAAAGTAGAGAGTGACTTTCAAAATCAAATCTTAGCATAATCGTTATGTAAAATCTTGTCATAAATTTTAAAAAAGATGTCACTATTCTACATTTATTCTACATAAAAAAAAGATGTCATAAATTTAGAAAGTTATTTTCTAGATTAATTTTTACTACAACTAATAGAAAAAAAAAACTTGTCAAGAATTTGAAAATTTGTCATGACATTGATATTCTACATTGGTTACATTCAAAGCAAGCTAGAAAGTATTTTTTATATTGGTTTGTTATACAATCAATATAAAAAGTATTTTTTTAGTTCAATTTTAACTTTAAAGTAATTGATGTAGAATTTTATCTAAATATTATAAAAATATTGTCATTTCACATATTACATCGATTAAATTTTTGTATTTTTTTATTAATACAAATAGGAATTATAACCATTTTAGTATTAAATAAACCAAAAGTGGAGAAAAGATAAATTATTTTTATTCTCCTTCCCTTTTGTTGTCATCGGCTTTTCATTTTATTGCAAATTAGTGTTTTAACATTCCACTGTATCGAATAAATGCTTATTTTATAAAACTTCAATTTATAATAAATGCTTTTGAATATATAAATTATATTATAATTAAAATTTATAACAAATAAATATTTTATATATTAACTTATAATAAATAATTTATAGTGTGATATAATGTTATTTTTAATTATTAATCATTTTATTAAAAATAATAAAAGTTAATTTCTTATCTCTTTAAATATATTATTTTCATCTTTAATTATAAATCAAAATTTAATTTTAAAATAAATTATAAATAATTAGAATAATTTTATATCACAATATAAATTGTTTGTCATAAATTCGAAGTATAATTTATATGTATAAAAGTATTTATTTCTTAAGAATTTTAATTATAATATAATTATATATTTAAAATTTTTATTTATATATAAAAATATTTATCATGCATATTTCATGAAGTGTACAATTAATAATAAATAAATAGAAACAAAATTTTGCTAACCAGGTAATAATAGAAGTACTAGTATTTGTAATTGTTCACCGGAAAAGTTTGGATATGACTCCTAGGTGAACATCACTACATTAGCTTTGTCTCATTCTTTATTTGTCTCTCTTTTACTTTGACCTTGTTATTTATATCATTTTCGTCTCCTCTCCAATGATGAAATAGAGCATATCCCTTGTGTGTTCTTTTCTCCCAAGCCTACTAAACCTTATCTTTGTTAGGAGTTAGGTAACCCTCTTTCTTGAGGCAAGAAACATATATTATGACTCCTGCTCTTGTCAGGTCTCTTGCAAATATTAAATACTTATGTACTATATTGGTCACTTTTAACAAAAGGACTGAGATAGGTTTAGATAGTTGAAATAGTCATAGATCGACCAACAGAGTAACTTTAACTTTATAAGATTATAATGTCCAATTGAGAGAAAGGCCGTGACAGAAGTAAGGAAACCGAGTGCTTCATTCAGTGCTAATTATTCCTTTAAAAATTAACTTATATTTAATTTATTAAAAATTTTATTTTATTTATTCTTTCTATTTTTTCTTCTATAAATATTTATGAAAACTTTTATCTACACAGAATATTAATCGATAGTAGGAATGCTAAAATCAAATTTGATCCAAAATATATATTAAGCAAGGATAACCAAAAAGAGAATCTTCTCTTATTTTATTTTATTTTTCTTTATTACATATGAACCACACTATTAATAAGCTTAAAGCAAATAGAAGTAGCTAAAAAATGGCAGCTTGAAATCAATTGCGTTGACCATCAACAGGATTCTTGAGATGGAATCCTTGGCCATTTGTTTTTTTTGGTATGATAAGGTGCAGTCCTGGATCATGGTGGGTTAAGCTTGTGTCAAACAACATTGAGCTGTTGACACACTGCACATTGCTGTTCCCGTACATAGCTGGCCTTCGAAGCGAGGATTGTGTTCTCACTTTCTCACTCTTGTGAATAGGTTTCTTTCGGGATTGGCCTATTTGCATTTCAGCCCCTCTGTTTTCCCCTGAAATTGTTATGACCCTTATGCCACTGCCCTCAGAACCCCAAAGCTTTGTGTTATTACCTTTCGCTTTCGTTTCGTTTTCTTTGCTTGTGGCCTGTTTCTCATTTGGGATAATGGCTTGAATTTGCATTTCTTCCGATTCCTTCTTGAATGAAGCATTGCTATTGCCATTGGGCTTTTCGAGGGTCACTTGGTCCACCGGCTGAGGGTGAAGCAACAATTTGGAAGGTGGAAAGAGCATGGGGGTAATGAGTTTGAGGTTTGATGAGTGCATTGGGGTGTGAACATTTGGTGCAGTAGCATTGTTGTCATTAGACCAAGTGTTTGTTTCTTTGTTTGAATCTGGAGAATGCAAGGAGGCCAAGCGGGACCATGGACGAATTTGGATTGAGTTAGTCATGGCTTTTGGAAAATGCTCAACTCAAGCCTAATTGCAAGACAAATAAATAGTTCAGATGTTTTATGTGAGCACTAAATTGTATGACTCATGCAACCTTATTTATAGATGCCAGAATGAATGCTGATCGTCCACTAGGAGATCATAAAATCACGACTTGTCCTAGGGTGAAACAAGAAAGAATTTTAACAACTAACAAACAACGAATGACAGAAAATGTGAAAAGCATTAGATTCGATAGACATTTGGTACTTCCAGCTATATTACCTTTGGGGCCCACACTCTGACTCATTTCTTGTCTCAAACTCATACATCGTCCGTTGGATTTTTTACAATTACAAGCCTTTTCCTGTAGAATTTATATAGCTGTAGATGCAATCATCCTACCTTTTGATTTGTGACTCTTGATACACATCCAACATTATTTCATCACTTTTGTTCTTCGTTTGTTGCTAAAAGGCCATAAACAACAACAAAAAACACTTGCAATCATTTAACGTTAACTCCTTATTTAACTTGCAGTAATACCGTTTAAACTAGAACTAGCTAATAATATTGTGTTTTCTACACCTGAGCAATTCTACTATTCCATAGTTCGTTCCTTCACGTTTGTTTCAATAAAAAGAAATAAATAAATATAGCTACATGAGCCACTAGTATTTTAATTTGTAATTTCATAATATAAGTGTTTATTTTATATGATTAAAATTAATAAATAAATAGTTCAAATTATAATATAAAATTGCTGTGCATAAATTCAATTAAGAGAAAAGGATAAAAGATAAAAATATAAGAAAAGTAGTTTAAGATGGTTGAATTGAAAGAGAAATTCTTTTTTGCTAGTTATAAAATTAGTATTTGAAATACGCCTTCAAATGATAGAAAAGAGAAAATATTAAAAATATAATTGAGAGTAAAAAAATAAGTGTTTGTGGTAGAATGCACATAGCCAAAAGTTTGGTAAGAATTCAAAAGAGTCTAGTAACTTATCGAGGATTGATCGCACCTATTTAATGAGTGTGTCATCATTTAATTGTTTCTATATTTTTTAAGACTTTTGATAAATTTGCATGAAGAATATAAAGACATTTATGTTGAATCCCAATGTCAAAATTAGTAAATTCATTGTGATATTTGAGTACTTTTTTTTGTGGATAGTGAGGAATCAGTCATTGGTTATCATGATAATTTGACTTTGTCAATATTATTAAAAATTTTATAGTGAAATAATTTGAATAAAGGATATAAATAAGGAATAATTTTCACATTATAGGATTGAGTTAAACACAAACTCATATTATAACATGATATTATAATTTATCCTAATAATCATTGTTGAATTTATTGAACTCACTATTGAGTCAATATCAAACTATCCGATTATGTTTAGTCTTGCAAACTTTATGCTTAAAATATTTATTGTTTAATGTAAGAAGATGTTGATAATCTTACGTCAACTAATGAGATGACCTAAATATAATATATAAATCAAAGCAATTTTTATCTTTCAAATCAATTTTATAAGAATGAGTTAGGAAGGAAACTAACATAATAAGAAATATTGATCAACCATGAGACTAAAATTAGACTTGGCATGCCATTCCTTTACTTTTAAAATTATATATTTTAATTTACAATATAAAAATATATTACTTATACAAGAAACAAATGAGAATTTTTTTTCTCTAATTAATAATAAGAAAGACAGATCCATTTTTAAATATATTAATTGTTAAATATGTATTCTTAATTTATTGTAAAATTTATCAATGAAACATTAATTTTTTTTTGAAAATAAATATATTTATTAGACTATTAACAATATAAGTCATACTTATTGATTGAACCAATATTATGTGAGTTTGAATAGCATTGAATTTAGATTTTTTTAAGGAAAGGTTTTGATTTTGAATATTATAAATAAAAAAAATTGTAATTAGGACCGGAGATCTTCCTAAGGTTGTTAACCATTTTTTTTTACAAAAATTAGTCATCGACTTTATACTTGGCATCTATAAATAATTTAAAAAAATATTTATTAATTAAAAATTATGAATAATGCCATTACTTAATTAATTTAATTCTATAAATATTTCTGAAATAAAATATAAATTTATGATATTATTAATTAAAATTAAATAATTAAAGTATTTGTATTTATCTTAATAAATTAGGTGTGTGTTTCTTCAGCGTTTGGCAATGTATCTGTCTGGATTCCTTTGATAAGAAATGAAGTAATGCAACATTTCAGTCAGTCATGATCAAGCGTGGACGGTGGACGTTCCTTAAATTTACGCGGCGGAGAATCGTATATATTATGGAATGTGCCATCTGTTACTAATGCTGGATTATGCTTACTGTGTTTCCAGTGGCTCCACCATGCTTCCAATTAACCTCACCCAACATTATATTCTTAATCTTTTAAGCGGTGCTCAATTAACAAAATTATTTCACTTACGGCAAAAGTTGCTTTTGATTCTGCCCACATCACATCTTGTGAGTTACAAAATATTTATTGGTAGAAATCAACCAAAGTCAATAAAATTGAAGACAACAACAATTAAGTGAAAGGTTTAAGAAAAAATTATTGTATCTCCACCTTGCTTGTATCATCATTCTTGTGCTGTTTCCTTCCTATTCGTTCTTTTTCATGATGCATGCATCTGGTGATTAATTTTCCCCAACCTAATTAGGCTAAAGGTGCTGAATTAGTGCTGATGCTATAGCTAACTCAAGATATCCCATTTCTGCAACACAAAATGTCAACGGGTGTGCGTGTCCGGGAATAGGTAACAAATTGTTCTTTTTATAATTTTTTATTTTAACTTTTTATCAAGTGAGAATAAGCCATTAAATAATTAAGTGAATACACTAACCATTATAGAAAACTGTTTAATGGTGAACTATCCTAGATTCATCCATAAAATAGACAACTGGGTCACCAAGAGCTCGTTAGTTTTTGTTTTTTTCTTTTTATAAAAAAATTTGTCTCAGAAAATTAGTTTTAAATTTTTTAATGGGTCTCTCAAACTTTTAAAAAAATTGAATTTTTATTATAAAAATATGTTTTAAATAACTTCTGAAAACATTATAATTATAATAATTTTAAAATAAAATATTTTTATAACTATAGCTAAACAAAAAAATAAATTCTACTTTTATAATTTTTTAATTTTAATAAACATTTAATACGCTTTTAAAATCACTTTATTTACAACTAATGGAAAAAATAACTCTAATAAGATGTTTGTTTAGGGTGATTCTAAAAATAAATAAATAAATGTAAGAAAATGAAATTTTTTGTAATTTGAAAAAAGTGAAAGGAGAGAAAAAAAAAATAGCGAAATCCACACACAAAAAAAAATCCTCTTCTAAGATAAAGGGATTTATATAAGAAAAGTTGGAAAAAAATTACAAGACCTCTTAAAAATTTGAAATGACATATTTATCAATTTTTTGAACTATGTAAATATATTATTAAAAACAAATGTCTTTATAATATATACTAACTTTTTTTCTCTTCTATTTATTTTTTACTTTTCTCAACTTAAAAATTTACTCATTCTTCTTTATTTGTCTAGTTATTTCTATTCTTTTTTTTTTTTCTTCTTCTCAAAATATTTCAGCATCCAAATGAAACATTGAATTTTTTTATATGCATGTGATTGCAAGTAATAACTTCCATCATTCACCGAGATTAATTGCTTCGAAAAGTCTGAAGGCATTTAAAATGTATTGCTCCTTTCATATTGTTTTCTTTTTCCATAAACAATAATTAGAATTAGAATTTCTATCTGCATGCTTAAACAACTCTGATTACTACCACTTCTTGGTTCACTCTAAATGAATGAAATCTATTTGAATTAAAAATATCGAGGTTGAATTTTCTTGTCTTTTTTTACTGTTTCCCCAATTAAATGACGGTAATTCAACTAAAAATGTTACAATAAAGAGAAAAGTTATTACTAATTAAGGGAGAGATTTTTATTTCAAAATTGTCAGCATTTGATTAAGGCAAAAAAGAGAGAGAGAGACAATTACACGATTAAAGGTGCAAGAGAAGATGAGGCTACAATAAACAACATTGGCTCCATTGTGATACCAAAAAGGAAAACGATTTACAGTTATATAACTCCCAGTATATTTTTGGAATCTGAATTTCACTACTCCAACGACTCCTCAAGTACCTACAATCACATCATTGCACCTTATTAAAAAAGAAAAGAGTGTGATCTTAAAATATGAAATTTGGGTGATTTTGGTGTTGCCAATTGGAGTACATGCAAGGGAACATTCAAGGCCAGTTTGTGAACTCAAACACTTTCAATACAATGTCAAATCCAGTGGGAAGCTGAGACACAAATAGCAGCACGTTTAACGTATTCAACGCAATGTGAAGACTTCTGGCTGTTTCACTCCCTTTCTGCATTGATGGAACCAAGGATGCTGAAAGTGCCCATAACACTGTAATACCTGGTCACAAAATTTGCCTAACAATCATTTTCCATACCAACCATCAACCAGAAAGCTACAATCATTTTCCACACCAGCATCAATATAGTTGTTGTTGGTGACCTCAAAGTTATAAAATAAAACATCATTCAAAAGTACATTGATAATTATTTCATCACTTATAAGAGTTCATTTTTATCGAAAGTATAATCCATATTCATTTCTTAGGTGAAGAAATGGTATATTTTGACTTACATGAAAAAGGAGAGAAGTGTAATTGAATTATCTCAGAATAATTTACTCAATTCATAATTGATCATTCTGTTGAAAAAGCTAGCAAAGTTGCCAAACTATTCCAATTCATTTTTTTTAATTCCTTACCATCTTTATTTATTTTCATCATCAAATGCAAAGTTAAAATTTTACCTGTTCCTGCAAACAGATGTGGACCTGGAAATAGCTGTCCTGTCCTAATCCATGTGTTGAGTCCTCCACCAACAGCCTCAAGCACCCCAAATCCTAGAAGTATGGATCCTGCATTGTAATGCCTATCCCTATAAGAGCCTTTGAGCAACTCTTTCCTCTCCTGAATTTCAGAAGCCAATAAATTAGGTACTCCTCACAATTCAGCAATCCATGGATTATTTGCCTCCAATTTCAATCAAACACTCAATAATTTACAAAACCATCCCACAGATCTTAAAGCTTGTACCAATTGAAAAGAAAAAACATACATATGGCAATTTTTTCAGCTTCTGATATAATACAAGATCATGGATAAACTTCCTAATAAATATCTATAAAAAAAATAATAAGATAAAATGAATTAACTTTCTCCTAATTTAAAATTAGGTTATGCATATAGCCATTTACTAATGTACAGAAACTCTCATTTATCTTTATATTTTCTTCTTCTATAACTATTTACTAATAAATTTATCCACAAATAACCTAAATTAGGGTCGTGTTAACAATTTGGAAAATCAATTTCATTACATCAAAGCATAGGTTATTTTAAGACAACTGGTCAATTACCAAAAAAAAATTTGCAGGATATATAAGAATGGCAACAAACAAGAGCAAGGATACCTCAGTAAGTTGCTGGATTTTGAGTTCAATTTGTGATGGTGGAACTTCTAGTGATGTACCTTCTGGGGTGACTGGGGTAGGTTTCACTTGTTTCTTGAGCTCATTAATCTCATTCTGAATGGTCCTCACTCTTCTCCATTGCCACCCCAAATATCCTGCCCACAAGGTATACAAGAACAAAGAAGCCATCACAACGGGGTGTATGAGAGCAAATGTTCTGCCCTCCAATATCCCCAACTGCCCTTCAACAGCAAGTGCAGCATCCTGTCTCAACAATAAAACCATGTCATAAAGTGAGAGAGAAATTAACCCATTAAAGAGTAACAAAAGTGACCAAGCATGATGGGATCATTTTGTGTAAAAGCCACTAGGGGCAGATCCTTGCCTTTTGTTCCAATAAGTAGGGGAGTGTGAGTGCTGTGAGGGAAAGAGAGGCAGTTTTGAGAACATTGCTAGTTTGATCCAATATTTTGTGTGTGTTGGGAATGGGAAGATCTTTTGAAACATTCAACCTTGAAGAGATGTGGGGAAGTGGATGAAGTTTAGGGGTTGGTTGGTGGTGTGGCTTGTGACGAGAAGGAACTGAAAGGGTCACAAGACTGAGTGTGGAGGCCATCAGCATCATAGGAAGGAAGTGTGAAGCAGGATCTGGGACAGGGTTGAAAAAATACAACAGTAGAATGAGATAAGGTAAAGGTACTTAGGATTTAGATTTCAGATCTCCAATTACTACGCTTGTTCAGCATATGACATGTTAACATGGTCCAATCCATCTGTCATATAATTCACGATAAACACGTGAGAAGAAAAGAGCAAGGTCTAGAGACAATTAGAAACAGGTGAGCTCAATTCTACGAACTACAATACTACTATTACTAGTCTACTACATATATATAGTTATAAAAAGGAAATAAGTGAAATGTTATGAGAAGATAAAAATAAAAATATAAAATGAAAGAAAGATAAAAAAAAAAAGTATTATACAAATATATAAATATTATCGAAAAATATTATGACTCTGCTTTTTATCTTTTTTTTTTTATTAGTAAGAAAATAAAAGAACAAGATTAGCATCTAGTTAATCTCAGAGATCTTATTACTTTTATTTATGTATCTACTTCCATAGCTAGAGAGAGATATTATCGTTTTAAATATATGTTTAACTTTTATGTATTATTAGTATATCGATTTTTACGTTGTTACTTAATAAAAAAAATATTTTATATATAATTTTTAAAATAATTATTAGAAAAATTAATAAATTTATTATATGTAATTATTTTTACATTATCAATATATTTTAATTAAATTTTTTAAATATATTCGACTATGCAATGCTAATATAATTTATAAATGAAATAACACACAGAATTGAGATCCATTGCCCTTTCTGAATAGGTTGTTGGTAAACTATTTCTTTATTCATTTTTCCCGAGGAATTAATTTAAGATAAACCATTGTGGATGATTTGATGGCTCGTTCTTTTAGCCCTGATGACTGATTGAATATATCAGCGATGTTCCAAACGAAGCAGCCCACATGGTTTGGGGCTTTACAATGTTTGTTAGGTCTTATGGGCTTCTTCCCTTTAAAGGATATCAATAAGTCCAGTACAGACCTTTCAATCTACTAAACCCAGAGCCCAACAACTTAGAAGTTTGAACTCACTTCAATCCCTCCTTTCCAGAATAAATTTTTGTTATTTCTATAATTAACATACATTCTAACACTTTTTAACATATTCTTCATTTTTATATAAAAAATTGTTGGAAAAAATGGCTAACAACACATTTTTTCTAACATTTTTTATTAGTTAAAAATTATTAAAAACTACAAAATTATAAATAAGATTCATTAAATAAGAAATAGGACTCATACAATTATGTAATTTTTAATAAATTTTTAGCAAAATTAGTGTTATAAAGAGAAAAATGTTAACAACACATTTTATTAATATAAATTTTAGTAGGTTTTATTTTTTATTTAATGGACCTCTTGCCTGATTTTATAATTATGAATAAATATTAACTAATAATAAAATGTATTGTTAATACTTTTCATTAAAAGAAATATAAAGATTGTGTTACTAATATTTTCCTTTATTGGAAAGGATAAAATTTAAATATAATTTATGTTGTCAGTACTGTTGGAACTAATGACCTCAAAAACAAATGAATGCATGTCATATAAATATAACATTACTTTCCCTAACTCAGCTAAAGGGTTCCCTTAAGTCTCTCTTTCCTTTTATAAATATATATTAGCAATACAATTTCATGATTAAATGTGTATTTAAAAAAATTAAATTTCTTCAAAGTACTTTAAAACAATATGATTTCTCTAAAAATATATATATGTTGAAACAAATATGTGCTAATTATTTGTTTTTAGGGTGGCAGAGCTCGTTTATGATAACAAGGTTCCAAATTAATTCTAGTAAATGATGAACATGATTATACGCTTAGCGAAAGGAAGATTCGCCACATGACTTAACAACAAGGGAATCTTCAGATTCTGAGAAGCATGGAGCTCCACAATGGAAGGGCTCCAAATCGATCTCTAGTTGGGTATAGAGTTGAGTCTCGAAATTTACATTGTAACCTTAATTTCCACGGCTATAAAACACTAATTATTAGAACCAACCAATGAGCTTACGACAACTTACCATATCTGGCCTATCACCACTAAAGCAGGTATGAAACCACCCTGCTTAAACATTTTCTTACTTTACAATCTATCCTATCAAGTGTCAGTTATTTATCTAACCCAAGAGGCTAAACGACGTTATCGAGCACATTACATTTTGTTTTCTTTGTGATCTTGTTTATCGATAGGGTAAACACAAACCCACAAATTCATGTTCAACATTGCAGGATTACCCGTCAAATTAATCTGATGTTTACCACTTTAATTATATATATATATGATTACGTCACGGCTATGCAAAACATTGGACATGGACATTCTTGTATTTAGTTTGTATTGCCTAGTTGTTCGTGTTTCCACCTAATTAGTAGATAACATTTTTAATATTCATCCTCACATCAAATACTGCCAATGTTAAAAGTCCTCCACTGCAAGAGTAATAATATTCATGACTTAAGGGAGCTGAATTTTCTCAATCAATTTCTGAATATTGCTTGCAGCCTTTTTCCATGAATCACAGTGATAGACTAATGCATTTGCTCTCTACATTGATTGCTTCATTAATTTCATGAACTTTTCTGACCCTGTGCCTCTCAGTTCCCTTTCATGTCTCTTTCTGCGTAAGGTTAAAGCTGGTCGTCACCGTATTTCAAAGTTAAACAAAATCTCTTTATATTGATTGTAGCTGCCAAAATCCCTCATGTGATCCTCAAGACATTAAATAGGTTAATCATAATAGTTTTTTAACTCATTTTTCCAATGTCATATAAGATTTTAACAAAAATTTTCTCTATAAGCACAATCTTTAAAAGCTAATAAATCTTATACTTGTCAACAATTCTTAAAATTTGTTTAGATAAGTTATTTATATAAACAACAGTGTCACATCAATTATCCTAATAATAAAATTATATAAAGAATCATATAAACAACTTCTATATTAACAATAGCGTATCCGAAATAGCATTACTCAATAGTTAATAGAAATGCATGCTTCATGCATGCAGTCGATCAGCACTGCAAAAATAGATACTATAATATAAAGATTGAAAGACAAATAAATAGATCTTATTGAGCAGATGCAAATACAAATAATTGCTGTGCAGACTCAACCAGTTATTGCCACAGTAAGCAGCTTTTGGAGGCTCCACCAAATCCCTAGTCAGAATGGCATGCATTTGTCGTATTTAATTTACTGTTGATTTCATGATTAGTTTGCTGAATCATATGTGTCAACCAAATGGACCCAAAAAAATTATTTTAAAAAAAAGGTAGAATACCTAAAACCCTAAATTCACGTGTTGTATGGAACAGAAGGCAGATACAATAATATACCAAATTAAGTTGTATTTTATTCGCTGTTGTGAAAAAGTTAATTAAGACAAAAGCAAAGGATGAAACAGTCCAAAAAAAAGGCATATGGCGTAATGCCTTGGCAATATACTTAATTAGTGAAGTGTAGATCATTGCTCTATTCTTACAATAAAAGTGATGATAATTGATAGCGATGCTTGTGGTTTTCAGGCCCGCATGCTTTTGTATAAAACTGGGAGCAGTTTTTGCCCTTTTTATTTTATTTTGGATTTTGACCATAATTATTAGTTTCTTCTATTTGGAATTACAATATTTCTCATCACTGGAAAGATTCCTCTCTGCTTGACTTTTTAATGTGAAACAAACATAAAATAATAAGACCTAGAAGGTCTATTACAGACTTAAAGTATCTTACTTACATAAGAAGCCTCTCAAGGTTGAACGAGCTAGCAGCAAAATAGTAGTTAGAAACAAACCCACCACAGTTCGTACATGCTGGAGGAGAACTAATATTATAATCTAGTGTAATTGTATCCACAATTTATTCAGCTCTTCAGTTATTGCAAGGGCTAAATTATGAATGAAAACAAATAAAGCCAAAATGGTAATGTACGTGGCTAAAAAATGAAAAAAAAATGGTGTCTTTGATTCATGAAATGTTTTTATTTTATTTTTTTATTTATAATTATAAATAATATGCCTTATTTTGACTTATATTTATTTTCAAAATTTATATAAAAAAAAATTGTGAAATATCTAGAAATAGTAAAATAACAAATATGTTATTCATCATTTCATCTGCAAATCTTTAAACATAATAAACGCCATACAGGTGATATTTTATAAATATTACTAATAAAACAAAACATTTTCACAGATAAAAAGCACCCTGCTTATTTTAGACAGTATCTTTTGTATTTTTTATAACCAAAACTACTTACAAGTCAATAAGAAAATTTTATTTAAAGAGAGAAAATTCGAAATAGGCATAGTTTTTGAAAATTAAATACTTCAAATATTAATTAAAGTGAAAATATTTATTGTAGAGATTTTGTATTAGCAATATTTTTAAAATTATATTGATAATTGAACTAGTAAAGATATGGTTCATGGCTCATTATTTCAACTGTAGTATATTTTTAATAATTTTAATATATAAAATAATGAACTAATGAAAAATTATAAGTAAATTAAGTTAAGCAGAATTTTAAATTAGGAAAAAAATGATCATATTACATATCCTACAAGATAAAAGAAAATCCATAATAAATCGCTAAATAATAGCAATGCATATGTATATTTCATATATGAACCTTTTCTTTACTTTAAAAGTATTAAGATAAATTTTAAAATTATAAAAGTAATTTAAAAAAATCAGTTTAAACTATTTTCTGTCTTAGTTTTGACTAATTTTAGCCCATTCTCGATTGATTTAACAATTTTTTACCGATTTTTTATTTCAGTAATTAACTTTCTAGGTTGTCTAGATTGCTAACATCAATTCTCAGTATAACTAGAAAAACATCGGTTGGATTTTCAAAACTATGTCATTAATATATCAAATGTTAGTTTAATCAAAGTTTATACTAATAATTTAACTTTTTTTAAGTAATGACTATTCTATATATGAAGATAATCTTAATATTTGACAATTTTTATCTGTTAGTAAATGATAACTTTTTTTAAGTATAAAGCTCTGAAATAACAACAATTTTAAAAGACGTGGTTAATTAAAGACAAAAGGATGTATCTTGGCTGAAAATTTGTCTTATTTAATTCAAAGTTTGTCGTAATTGTTGGGGAACTATATTAATTTGATGAGAGTATAGCGTGTAGTTGGTAACGATATACTATGTTAGTGAGAAATAGGATAGAGCTTTCACTAGTGACGTATGGTAGATCGAGGACCAATGCAATGCAATGCAATGCAAAGCAAAAAGTACTTGGATTAATAACTTGACCACTTCCCTTCTTAGTTAATTACATATCCTTCCTTAATAGGTTTGAAAAGCCGTCTTAAATTACTTCTCTCATAACTTGAACCAATAAATAATCGCTTCGTTCACTAGTAAGAAACTAGACTTTTTCTAGCAGTTCATTAACAATATATATAAAAAAAAAAAAGTAGAGGAATGACTTTTAATAAACCAACAGTTCTCCCGCACTGTTAAGTTTTGGGAGTTCACACAAGATGTAAATCAAATTTCCTTTCAGAATTTATGGCAAAACATAAAAGTTAAAACAGAAAAGAATATATTATATTAATCATAATATTATCTTTTTATCGCATATGTTTAAAAAGTATCTTTTTGAATTTTGAAAAAGAAAAAGTATAATTGTTTCTGGCTGAAAAGCACGTTTGGAATAACAGTATAATTAAAAATTTTAATAAATCTTATTTTATAAGAGTTTATACTATAAATATTTAAAACTTAATAAATTATTTGTATTTAGATATACATGAGTACATTTTATATCTTATTTTAAATATTAAAAAATAATCAAATCATAATTAAGAATATATTAGTTTTTCAAAAATAACTACAATATTTAATATACTAACATTATATATATCACAAAAATATTTAAAATAAAAAATTAATAGTTAAATTTTAACTATTTTTAATTTTTAAAAACAAAAATTTAACTATCATAAATTTGAAAAAATTTATGACACAGAAAAAAATCACTATCAATAATTTTAAAAATTAAAATATTTAATTATTAAAATTTGATTAAAATATAAATTATACAATAAAATTATTATATAAACTTAAAAAACAAGTTCACGTATATAAATAAATACAAGTATATAAAAAAAGTGTGATATTAAAAAAAACTCCACCACTACACACTAGTACAAAAAGAAATATATATAAACAAAAGTATTATCAATGTATAAAAGAAATTATTAGTAATATATAAAAATATAAATTTATTTAGTTAAGTTGTATTCTTTTAATAAAAAAAAGGAAACATATATTCTAATTAGTAACAGATAATTATAATTTATTTTGTAAGAAAGTTAATATTTATATTAATTTAAATAAAAAATTTAAAATAAAATATTTAATTTAGGAGAAGAAAAAAAAAGGACACATGTTATATATTTTTAAGGCCTTGATAGGTTAATGTTATAACCTCAGCCGTATTATCTGCTTTAACTCACTGAATTTTTATGGTGTTGTTCTTTAAAAAGATTTATAAATTACTGTTAACCTTTAATTTTTAATTAATGTAAGACTTTTTTGTGTATAGAAAAACTAATTAAAAACAAGATATATTTCTTAAATAAAAATCTGTCAAAATTATTAAATTGGAGACAAAGTAGGTTGAAAAAAGTAGCTAGTGACCGAGCTGATGGATGGAATCATTAGAAAAACAAATAAAAGATATATAATTAATCTGGAAAGTCATCCATATATAATAAGTGCGAAAACGGAGCACGGAAACGGAAAGTCGATGATGACGTTAATACAAACAAGAGAAAGCGTTTTAGAAATTTTCAATTTAAGTGTCACCCGCGTCCGCGTATTCAACTTAGGGAGTTCAAATTACAAAAACATTTTTAAAATGGAACTCGATCACAGCTTCGAATTGAAAGTCCCTGCATGCATTCAACTTTCACTCAAATATTATTTTTAAGAAATACCAAAAACTAAAAATTTAAGAGATCTTTTTTTATTATAAGTAAATTACACAAGTGAGCTAAACTTTAATATATATGTATGAATTTTTTCTTATATATTTTGTTATATTCACTTGTGTAATTTGTTTATCACTGGTTGATAAATAGTAATTGATTGTCATGAATTTAAGTATGCCTTTGAATAATTTTTTTTGGTGATTAACATAATATATTTTTATTATAGGATATTTTTTTATCAAAGATTTATTTTGGTTTTAACACAAACAAAATATCTCGTTAAAAATTCTACCATTGGTACAATTACAAGTAGAATTAGTATATAATACTTGTGGATAAAGAATCTTTCACTTGATGGACAACATACCATGTGAAAGGAATCACACTTTAATTAAAGATTGTTTTAGTGATAAGTATAAATAAAAAAATAATAAAAATAAACAAATTAAATAACATGTAAGTAAAAAAAAATTATTATTTATGCAATCATTTATAAAAAAAAAGAGAAAAAAGAGAAAAAATTGTACGGTATAATTAATGATGTGATGAAAAAAATAAATATAAAAAAATAATGTTGTATATTTATTGTTATAAGAATAGTTACATGGTATATGTATCTAAATAAAAAGTAGTTATACACCTAATTAATATCCTAAAATTTAGCTATAGATATAGAATTAAATCCATATGGGGTTTGCTATGAAAGAAAGAACTCTGGTATTTTATTCCCTTGCATGTTCGTATTCCCTCAAAAAAATTTGATGCTTCTGTATATGGTTGAATTACACTTTTCTTCGATTTTAATTACTTGTTGCAATGTTAATATCATTTAAATTAGTGTAGCAGGTGGTGACTTTGCTGTTTCATTTTTGCTCGGGCGGGGGTGTAGTTAGTAGTGCAATGGAAAGTTGCTTTTTATGAATGTAATTGCGTGCATTATTCTTTTGTGTTTCAGTAATTTGGTATTCTTCTTTTGTAATAAATTCATTTTATGCAAATAATAGAAATATCAGTTTTATATATCTACAAAATTACCTATTATAGTGAATCAAAAAAATATCTATTATAGCTAGTATTATATATTATTTTGTTAATATAGATTTACAATATCTAAATTAATTATTGTATTTTTGTTAGAAAAGAAAAAACAATATCATTCAATTCAGCTTTAAGAAGGTTTGGTTTTTCATACCAGAAATCATTATTCCTAATAATTATAAATTACAAGAATCATAACTTTGAATAACAATAAAAATTTATTTGGTTAATCATAAATATTCTTGAAAATATTTAAATATATTTTCTAAAAATTAAAATTTTCATATTTGGTTTAAATAAAAATTTCTCAGATACATAAGTAATTATTCCAAAATTATTATTTTAGATAAATAAATTCATTAGATATACTTATGTAAAATTTTATTGTAAAAATATTTTTTATAAATTTTTAAATTATAAATATGTTGGTATGATTTTTAATTTAATTTTAACAAAACAAAATTTTTCATTTTCTCTACTTTAATTTTTTACAGTTTTTACTTAATAATATTCTTTACTTTAATTCTTAAATAATTTATTAATTAATACCTGAATAATTTTTAAAGACTTAAAAATAAAAAATAATTAAAGTATAATATTTAATATATTAAAAAATAATGTACTTTATTTTTAAAAGTATATTAAATATAACTAAGAATATTTATTATATTTAAATATGATTCACATTTAATTGGAGGGAGATAGTTTCTAAATATATAATCGTATTAAATAAATTAATAAAAATATTATAATATTTTTGTCTAGTTCATTAAATTTTTTTCTCAACTCAAGAAAATTATATTTTCATTTCTCCATGGACCATGTGAATGTTTTTTAAGAATACTTAATTAAAAGTCATTCTAAAAAATAATATTACTAACAATATTTTTTTATGATAATATACTAAATTTTACCGCTTCAAATTTCCAAAACTACAAATATCCCTCTGCCCAACGCTCCTAAGTGCACATGAATTTTTTTTCAGCCACAATTCTGTCATTCACCACTAACTCTAAATATTAAAGTGACTCGTATTACTGTCATATTTTATTAATTAAAGTGACTCGTACTGCGTTATTTTCTCATGGCACCTTTTGAAAATTCAGTAAAAGGAATAAATTAATTTGAATCTAAATTAGAATGACAAAAATGTTCATATTGATATTTGGTATTGATGTCTTATTCATAACCTGTAACACGCAGGGCAGTATCATAATCAACCCATCCCCATCTGTGTATATAGAAGTCATAGACTTGGTTTATTGAAATTGATGAATCATTTCCTCAAAAAATAAATAAAAATTAATGAATCATCTTCTTGCAGGCCGATCCTGACCTACAGTAACTAAAACACTTGTTTTAAGCCCTCAAACAAAGAGTGTTTTTAAAAAATAACTATTAATAGTTTTATTAAAATAAATAAAATAAAATTATTAATGAATTGGAAAGTTTAAAATGAAGATTTTTCATAACAAATAGATTTCTTATTTTATCATTTTTTTTAATTAGTAACAATCCTATTTGTATCTTTAATTTATCTTTAATATTATTTATCTTAATTAAAATATATTTTTTTTTGTAAAATATTTTAAATGGTAAAGTCTAAAAACTATCGTAATTTCTTTTAATATATACTTTTCAAACTCTACTTAAGATAATATTAAAACAGTTTTTGCTTAATTTTCTTTCCATCTCAAGATTCTATTTGTCCTTTTCAGCAACACAGCAAAGTTGTGGACTTGTGGTATCTGAGATGAGTGAAAAACTTAGCAGTAATAGGTCTCTTAGTAGTGGAAATTTTAGATTTATTTTCAAAATAAAAAATTCTAGAAGTTATAGAAGTAAAAAAAAATGATATACAAATTGACATATTCAAATACATAAGAAGATTTGATTATTTTGTAAATACATGTGTTTGTTACAATATAACATTAACAAAAAAATATTTTTTAATATTAAAATTAAGAAAATCTTAGCTAAAATTAATAATATTTCTAGAAAATAAAATAAATTTATTGTCAATTAAAAAGGGATTGTTAAATGATATTAATTGTGATGGTTTAATAAGTAATTTTACATTCTAAAAAACTACAATGATAAATTTTAAATAAAATTATAATAATTTTAATAAATTATTTTAAAAAATGCTTCGCCTTAAAATTCGCTTTTATAAGATAAATATTAGACTGACCGTGTCTTCCTGTTCAATAAGAGATATTCTGACCTGTCGTTGATATCACCCGAGCTAGAAAAATAATAGTAACAAACACAATTAAAAATATATATATA
The DNA here is from genome assembly GCA_025330945.1 of Mucuna pruriens. Lineage (NCBI taxonomy): Eukaryota > Viridiplantae > Streptophyta > Magnoliopsida > Fabales > Fabaceae > Mucuna > Mucuna pruriens. The sequence continues at coordinate 5,452,008 of JAENHJ010000529.1, forward strand.
TTAGAAAAAATACTCGGTATAAATTTTATACCATCATTTAATTATAAATTGACATAAATAATAAATTTATTAATTTTTATAATAATTATCTGTTAATTTTTATGATAATTATCTTAAAAATTATAGGTTCAGAATTTATTATTAGTTTACCATATATATTTTTTTACGTTAACATAGAAACTAAACACTAAATATTATGCTTGTAATGTATGTTGCTATGACGTTGCTGCATTCGTAATTGGCATACTATTAATATATAGGGCAGATAAGTCAGATCATTATGCGGACTTTAGTGAGAATTTCGGAGATGATGACTAAAATGAAAACGAGTAATTTCGTAGTTATTTACTTACATAACTGGCTAGTAATAATGGACGAAAAGGAAAAAGGTTTTCAAAGAAATGACAAAGGAAATAGGCAAATTTGGACACGAAAGTCTACCAAACCAAGCCAATCAATCAAAAAGAGAATGGCATAAGGAAATCATTTATCTGAAATTATTTGAAACAATGATTGGTTTTTACGTTAAACACCAGGTTTTCTTATTTATCCATTTATGATACTGAGGACAAAGGGAAAGGTCCAAATATTCCTATTAAAATTTGTGTATGTTTTGGGTTAACTTAATCTGATAAAAAAATTTTAATTATTTTTGCTTTTTGGAATAAATTATCGGATTTTTTTTCATGATTTAATTGATAATTCTACAGTACAAGAGGTAAAATTCAAAACATGAAACCATGCTTGTTAATATTCACTTGAAAAAAAAAAGTTTTTTTGAAGCGAGGTGTAATTAGCCATTGGCATTCAATATTAATTCCCACCAAATCTTCCAAAGGTATAGCTTCCTTATCAAAATTACAAATGATTTGAGGTGGTATGGAGGAAGTAATGTTATACTTTAAGTAGTTCTTTTATTAAATGAAATATAAATGTTAAAATGAGTTAATTTTAATGGATCATCTCATTTAATTTAATAAAATAAATTAGGTTAAATTGAGTGATTCAATCGTTCAATATATATAACTCAATTTATATAATTTTTCAATTAAATATATCAATAGAGTAGTGTTAGATTAACCTATTGAGTTAAAAAAAAATTAGATGTTTTGATAAATTAATTACTTAAATATTATTTTATTAAACATGATATTTTATAAAATAATATAAATTTATTAAATATTGTTTCAAAGTGGATCCAACCTAATTTAATCTATCTTTTGACGGGTTAAAAATGAGTTAAATTGACCCAATTAACATCCTTAAATAATAATGGTTAACCCTAAGACTAATGGTGGTTACCAACCTGGGTCGATTTTATTTTTTTCTTGGGATTCTTGGGTGAGTGGAACATAAAGAAAAGAGATCAGAAAAGTACTTTAAGTTTTTAATGAGACATTATATCTAAAATATAATTAAATTATTTTCATAATGCATGTTCACACTAACAGCACCAGCTACAGTTATGTGAGTCATTATAACTTAAACATTTTCCAAAGCATAAATTTCTTACTATAATCAAAGATAAAGTGCATTCAAATCAGTTTTTCTTTAGAAAAAGTATAGTTTACAAAAATTCAAAATTACTAAGTTATCATGATTTGGACATTTCCAAAAAAAAAAAGACTTTTGTGATAATTAAGGAAAAAGTAAATCTAAAATAGTTATTCTTAACCACCTATTTTTGAAAAAATGTTTAATTTTAATACGATAATACTTAAATTATTTTATAAGAATTGAATTTAAGAATAGTTAAATTTATGTAAATTTTAATTTTATTTCTTCTGTAAATTATTTAATATTTCTTTTATATTTTGTTTAAACTTTACTACCTTAGTTCAATATAAAATATTTATATGAATAATATGTAAAATAAAAATAAAAATTAATAATATTTATAAATAATTTATTATAAGGTTTTTCTTGTAAATAAAATAAGATAAATTTTACAAAATAATTTAATAAAAATTTATGTCTAGATAAGTTTTGTTGTAAAAAAATTATCATAAATTTTAAAATTATAAAAAAATTGCGTGATTATTAATATTTTTTATTTAGTGTCCACGTTAGAGAATTTTTCATTCTTTATTCTTTAAATTTTTTTTACGGTTTCTATTAAAATACTTTTTAAACATTATCACAAAAATATTCTTAAAAGATTTTTAATTAGTTCCTTAACTATTTTAAAGAATTAAAAAATAAAATGTATTTAGAAAGTATAATATTTAAACATGATTGTATTTCGTGAATAATACATGTTGTATATACAAATAAAAATATAATACAAAATTAAATTATATATTTTATAAAAAAATTTATTTTTATAATTATAATAATTATACTCAGAATATTTATTATTATTTTTTATCCTTAAAATAATTATTTATCCTATTTAATAACAAAATGTTTCAAAATTTATATATAAGTGTATTAATTTTTATTTTTTTATTATTAATCAACTAATAATTTGGAATTTAAATGATGGATATCTAACTACATTAAATACTCGGATAGAAAAGTTTTTATATTATATATATATATATATATATATATATATATATATATATAGTTAACTAATAAGAATACTATGATATTTTTTATATTATTAAAATCTTCTTCTCAATAAAGTTGGATTCCTTTCTCTCTAGAAAATAATTTAGTGAAAAACATTGGAAATATTCTCGGAAGTCTATTGCAATTTTTTTTATAAATTGCATTCTAAATGGTTGTTCGGTATTTATTTTTTTATTTTTGGAGTTTATAAAAAAAGTAGTTTTTATATAAACTTTTAAAAACAAAAGATAAAATAAAAATAAAAAGTATTTTCTCAATTCAAACTATCTCTAACATTACCAATTTTAAATTCTTAAAAAACTAAAAAAGTTACCTCAACAAACTCACGTGAATTTGGTATTCTAGAGCTGGATACAGACGATGATTCAATATGTATAGACTTACAAATAAATGGATCGAATTAAATCTATAAAATATAGCAGTAACATTTTTAATTATTAAATAGTGGCAAAATATTTTGAAAAAACCTTTTTTGTTATTTAAATATCCATAAAAGTTGTTTTTTATTTATATAAATAATAAATTTATTTTATTAAAAAAATATAATATGCCGATTGAATAAGTTAACCCACGAACTAAACTCATTTAACTCCCAAACAAACTAACCAGCATAAATTGATGTTTAATTAGGCTAAATTATACTGAATTCTAAATTTCCAACCCACACAAGGTTTTTTTTCCTTTTTTTTTTTCTTAATATTATAATAAGATAGATTTTGAAAATTTATTCAAACTAAAACGAGTCATAAGTGCAAAAATACGACTTCTGAATAGAAATTGTTAATTTATCCATAACTTTCATATTTTATTTATTTTAATTATGTTTTGTTTAATTGTATTTTTTATTATCTATTAGGTAATGTAATTAATCTTTCAAGTTTTAATTGTGTTAATTTATAAATATTGTAATTGTATAATTTTAATTTTTTTAATTACCTGATTAGATATTAAGTACCTTGTATGATTTTGATATCTCCATTGATGTCATGTAAATAAAAATATATTAAATATTTAATAAAAAATTAATAAAGATTAAAATAATATAATTATGTTAATTAAATAATTTAATTTATTCAATTAGATTTTGAAAAAAAATATAATTGTAAAATTATAATATTTGAATCTAATTGACACAATTAAACTTTGTGAATAAAATACTGCTATCACATTCTCTTAGAACATTATAACAATTAAGTCTTATTTTTTTTTTACTAAAGTTGAAAGTTGAAAGTTGATACACAACTTTTTTTTTTTTAATAAAATTATAAGATGATATATGACTTTTTTTTTCTAATAATGAAATTGTAAAATGTTATAAGACTTTTATTTTACTTTTTTCTATAGAAGTTGTGAAAGTACTCACGACTTCAATTCCTCTTTATTTTTTTTTTAATTTTCTTTAACATGGAATACAAGTTTATTTTTATAATATTTAACTATATTATTATATATTTTAAATAATAATAATAATAATAATAATAATAATAATAATAATAATAATAATAATAATGATACAAATATATATAGTTAATTAAATATAATAATGTCATGTATTTGTTATATTATTGTTTAATATAGTGTCTTATTAAATCTATAACAATAATGATATTTCTAGTTTGATCTCTACTTTGTTTTTTAAACATTTTTACCCTCCTCAAATGTTAAGAAATTACAGCATATCTTATGTCCCTCATATTTGCGCACACAAAAAAACATTTACCTCTCCATTAATAACGTAACTTCTCGCAACTCATATAGTAACTCCTCCATTATTATTTTAAATTAAAAAAAAATACAGAGACACGAAGTGTCTCTTTTCCCTAATTATGAATAATATTTACAAATAGATTTAATTAAATAATATATATATATATAGATTAATATACAATATTTATTTAATCCCACAAAAAAATACAATATTTATTTAATATATAAATATATTAATTATTATAATACTTAAATATAATAATACCAATTATAATTTAAATATTAATTATATAGTTTAAAAATAAAAATACTCATTATAATTTAAATAAGATTGCTTATAATAAAATAATGAAAAAAATAAATTTAAACCATACAATTTTATATTAAAAGGTTAAAACTAAAAATTATTAAATACTTATACAACTATCTAACATATCACATAAATTTACAATTTAATTAATACCATTAATATATTTATATGATCCAGTTTTACTTGTTTTGTTACTCAAGAAGGAAAGTCGCATACAATGTAACAGAGTCAAAGGATTTCATCATCACGTAAAATAATATATAAGAGTTTTTCCATGTATCATCATTCATGATGAACTTTATAAACAATATAGTTAAATATTATAATAATTAATAGAATTAATTAAAAATAAAATATTGATTTCTATTAAATTATATAATTAATATAATATATAGTCAAATAAAAATAAACTCATTTCATTATTTAATTTTTTTATAAAGTCACATTATTTTACAATTTTATTTTAACAAAAAGAAATATACCGAATTACTACTTTAATAAAAAGTAAGTAAAAAAGTAAATGATAAAAATCGTGGATAAACTCAAGACTTTTATAAACAAGTTATATTTTCTACTTAGGACGAATTCTTTCGAAAAGAATGAATAAATTATCCCTGATGGATAAAAAAAGCCCCCCCCACCCCCACTAACTGTAGGTTAAATTCGCGAACCAAAAGTGAAAATATCATTGAAAAAGGACACAATAAATGAGAAGATTCTCTCCTATTCTTTGGGTAGATGCTGTACAAATTGACTGCACATAATTTTATGGCATCAGAGTCAGTGGTATTTAAACATACGCAGCGCCTCTGTTCTCAGATTTCGACTAGGGATCCATATTATCAACTTAATTTTATAGTATAAACTGTCTACTATATACTTTATCTTCTTTCTTAATTTTTTTTATTATCGCATCATTTATTATATATCTGTTATTTTTTTGTTTTAATTTTTGTTTTATCTCTCTTTCTTCCCTCCTAACGTATCACAAAATATAACGAACCATTACATTTATTATCCTTTTGTACTTTGCAATTGGAACGTGACATATATGTTACTGTTGGTCAGTTTAAACATTTTTAGAGGTTTCAACTCTCAATATAATGTAATGTTGGCAGGTCGATGCTGGGAAACGCAGGTGCGTGAGAGTTTATTAAACTATCAATGATAATATGGGGGGAGCTAAAACAGGTTTTCTCCTCTTTTTTGTAATTTAAAATGAACACTGAATAAAGCTGAAAATTAAGAAATAAAAGAATTTTAATATGGAAAAACTTTCCATTTGAGGAAGAAAATTATGAGACTAATTACAAAATTAAATATTCTATTATATAATAAAATAACGGTACAAATTTGTATTTTCAAACTATACCTATTGTTGGAAGTATTTCCTTTTAATTAATCATCTTTTCTTTTCTTTCCTTCTTTTTCTTTCCAATATGACGAGTGTTCTTTTGTTTTTTAAGAAGCTAGTGTCAAATTTCTATATTTTTTTATTTATAAAAGGTAATTAATAGTTTGCACATATCAAAACAAACACTTTTCCTAAAATTTTGTGTCTATAACCTATTTAAGAAATAGTCAACTTCGATTTTAACAAAAATAGATTCAGAAATTCTAATTGTGAGTGAAACATAGATAGTTGAATTTTTGGAGAGTACTTATGGTTGTAACGTTGGTAGAGAACTCAACTTGCAAAAATATATCTGCAAATAGAGGTAGAAATTAATATAAAAACCTTTTAATACGAGAGAAAAAAAAATCTAAAAAACCATTTCTAATAAACAAGATATCTCTTTTTAATTATTAATTTTTAATTTCTTCTCTTCTTTCTTTCAAAGATTATAAGTGTTTTTCTTTTCTTGAGAGGCGTGTTTATTAGTGTCAAAATTTATTTTATTTTTTATTTATAAAAGATAGTTGTTAAGTTCACACTAAAAAGACACTTTCTAAAGCCAGAGACACTAACTCTATTACACATGATTGTAAGATACAGATGATAGTAAGAGTATGACACTTATTTATGTTTATGTTGTGTGTTGTCTAACATTCGTTGTACTCACGTGTGTAGAAAGATTAGTGCTTATCCCGTTGTGGAAGAAGATCTAAAATCCTATTTTTTTGGCACATGAATTTTGAATCTTTCTAGTTTTAGGACAGTTATATACTTAACCAGTTTTGTGGCTTGGTAACAGTCTCAATTATCCCTAAAAAAGCTCCGCTAGTCCTGAATACCTTCGTTCAGCCTAACAGTATAATAATAAATAGTTTGCACATATGAAAACAAATACTTGATTTTCCAAAATTTGTCTTACTGCCTATTTAAGAAATAGTTAATCAACGTTGATTTTAACAGAACTGCTTCAGAAATGTAAATTCCTAGTATTTTAACTTGCATATTCTACTGAATAAATATTTATTTTATATAACTAAATCTTTTAATAAATCAATATTTTTAAATATAAAATTATAATTATAATTAAAATTTATAATAAATAAATATTTTAATGTATATATATTATATTTTAAATTTATAAGAAACAATTATATCATGATATGATATTATTTTTAGTTATTAATAATTTCTTTAAAAAAATATTGAAATTCAATTTAGAATTAGAGATATTGAAAAAGATAAAAAATTAAGAAAAAATCTTTAAAAAATTATTAAAAAAATAACTAAAAATACTCTTATTAAAAATGACAATTAAAAACACTCACATATAAAATAGTTATTCTAATTTTTATATATAAAAAAATGTATTAAACTTAGACAGTTAAATTATGGAGAATACTTATCGTAAGTTTACTGAGAACTCAACATTAATCAAAACATACCAATAAGAAAGTTTGATATGATGTATATTATAATGAGAATATTGATCAAAGCATACTAATTTATAGTTATCAACATTTAAAAAAAAAAATATTGTGTTCATCGTAATTGATCATATTGTGTAGTTTAATGAGAATCATGCTTAAAATTATTCTAAATAAAGACAATTTTGTAATGTTGTTAAGCTTTGTTATATAAAAAAATAGAATAGTCATTTCATTGTAACCATAGTTGAAATATTTACTATTGACTTATTATGATTGACTGCTTAATTGACTTATTATGATTGACTTATATATTAAGAAAATAATAATTATTATAATTATTTCTAAATTTAATTTAAATTCATTATTAATAAGTATCAGATTGAATAATTTCTCTCTATATATAAAAGAGCATAAAGATAATTAATCCTACAATTTAAATAGATGTTTAATATTAAAATATTTTTTTATTATTCATAAATATATAGTTGTAAGAACAAATTTAATCAATCTCTTTTTCCAACTCTCATTAGACATGTCCTCTATATATTAAAAATATTAAATGAAAAGATTATGATATGAGATTGAGAAAAATAAATATTAATTATTAAAATTTATTAAAAGTGGTTAATATTAAAATACGTAAATTATGTAAATTTTTTGAAAAATTATGTAACTTTTTAAGTGATTATATAATTAAAATTTTTTTTTGAGAAAATAAACTATGAACTAATAGTCTAAATTAGTTTTACATTATCATCTAGTTATAAACAATTATATATAGTAAGTTTATTAACTTCTAAAATAAATACCTTAAAATCATGTGATTGAATGATAGTGCAAAATATTTGAATTTAATGGTTATATATGCATAGTATAAAATAGTTTTATAATGTCATCCAATAACAAATCATTGTTAATATAATTTTAAAATATTTATTGTAAAAGATAACAAATTTACTATAAATAGTTATTGTAATTGAATGACAATATATTATCATTACATGACTTATTTCCTTTAAAAAATTTACAACTAGTAAAAGAAAAAAAAAATCATCATTTCATATATATTTAATTTGATTATTTTTAATTAGGACATGATATAATTAATTTCCTTTAATAAATATTTAATTTTAAAATATTAATAAATATTTATATAATAAAAAATAATTTCTCTTATTATCTTTTACTTATCTAAATAAAATAAAACATAATTTTTTTTATTCTTTTACTTCTCTCCATTATCTTACCTCTTATATTTTTTATTTATATTATTTTTACAACACTTTTAACACATTTAAATTTATTTAAAATTATTAAAAAACACGTGTCTCATTTTTTATTAATAAATTTTATTTTTTTAAAATAAGTCTCTTATAATTTATAATATATTAAAATACATAAAAATATTTATAATACTTTTCGTTTAGTATAATAAATGATTATTCATGTAGATTACGTATTTCGTGTCATTTATATAAACAAAATATAACAATATAAATTATATTTTTTAATTCTATAAATATTTAATAGACTTTTTTACATAAAATTTTAATTAAAAGAAATTAATTATATCATATGTTAATTAAAAGAAATAAAATTAAATTTATTAAACGATAAACATTTTTTTCTTTTAAGAGTCGTAAGTTTTCTATTAACTATGTGTAAAAATAAAAATGAAGGTTAAGTTTGTGTATAATGAAGAATATTTCATACTTTTATATATACAAAAGAATTAGGATCGTAATTGTTTTAAAATATAATTTAAATTGATTGTTAATAAGTAGTAGCAAATTGATTAATCACGTGGCAGCACATGAGGAGCTAATTAATGAATAAAAAAGAAGTTTTAGTTTCCATGGCAAGGAAATAAAAGTAATTAAAAAAAAATGTCATGGTTCTTTCACCTAATTCCGTGTTGAAAGGGAAATGAATAGAGAAGATTACGTGACAGAAAGTGTTATATATTAATTGGGACCCCGAAATGGAAATCCAAAAAATTGTTAAAGGAGGAAAATAAACACGTAGACGTTGAATTGAATAGAACACACGTAGCTGCAAACAAAGACGAAAGAGGAGAGTCCATCCATTGTCCCAAAACCACACACAATAGAATACAATATAACACAACACAACTCCTTCTTCTCCCTCTTTCTCCACACATTCATTCCACTTCCCATACCACCAAAACGCAAATATGATTTTATTTATTCACACCCCAAAAACCCCAAACTCGGTGAAACACTACCCACACAAACAATAATAACGAATATCCCAGGTGCGCATATTGGGTCTTCGATCATTGTCGTCATGGCTCGTTACAACCCCATATTCCTCGTTATCCTCACTGTAGTCGTTGGTTTCACGATTCGGTGGTTCCTGTTCAAAACGGGATTGATACACACCGTAAAAAAACTCTTGAGATGGGTCCTAGATTGGTTCCACGTGTATCAGTTCCTCAAAGTCCCCGAATTCAACGAAAGCATGCAGCAGAATCAGCTTTACCGCAAAGTTTCGCTCTATTTGCATTCCCTTCCTTCCATCGAAGACGCTGACTTCACCAATATCGTTACCGGTAACGACCAAAACGACATCGTTTTGCGCCTCGACCCCAACCAAACCATCGAGGACCGTTTCCTCGGGGCCACTCTCTCCTGGCTCAACCAAAAATCCGAACCCAACCGGATTTCTTCCTTCGTTCTCAAAATCAGAAGAATCGATAAACGCCGAATCCTCCGCCCCTATCTCCGCCATATCCACGCCGTCGCTGACGATGTCGACCACCAAGGCAAGCGCCATTTGCGCCTCTTCATGAACGCTGCCGCCGTCTCCGACGGAGGCGGCGGAGCGCGGTGGAGATCCGTCCCGTTCACACATCCGGCGACATTAGAAACAATGGCGATGGAGAAAGATCTCAAGAACAGGATCAAATCGGACCTCGAATCCTTCCTTAAGGCGAAGCAGTATTACCGGCGGCTCGGCCGCGCGTGGAAGCGGAGCTTCCTCTTGTACGGTCCTTCCGGCACCGGAAAATCGAGCTTCGTCGCTGCCATGGCGAACTTCCTCCGCTACGACGTGTACGACGTGGACCTCTCGAAAATTCGCGGCGACTCGGATCTGAAGTTCCTCCTGTTGGAAACGACGGCGCGGTCGATCGTGGTGGTGGAGGACCTGGACCGGTTCCTGGAACCGGAATCGGAATCGGCGGTGAGCGCGTCGGGGGTCCAGAACTTCATGGACGGAGTTCTGAGTGCGTGTTGCGGCGAGGAGAGGGTGATGGTGTTCACGATGACCAGCAAGGAGTGTGTCGACCCGAACCTGCTTCGTCCGGGTCGGGTCGACGTGCACATTCACTTTCCGGTTTGTGATTTCTCGGCGTTCAAGACGCTGGCGAGTAACTACCTCGGCGTGAAGGATCACAAACTGTTCGCACAGGTGGAGGAGATTTTCCGGCACGGCGCGAGTCTCAGCCCCGCCGAGATCGGCGAGTTGATGATCGCGAACCGGAACTCGCCGAGTCGGGCCATCAAATCGATAATCGGGGCGCTGCAATCGGACGGTGATGGGAGAAGATTCGGGGATGTAATCGGACGGCAGATAGGGGGTGATGACGTGGCTGAAGGGCCCGAAGGGGCGCTTTCTGGTGGGGACGGGTTTTCTACGGCTAAGGATTTGCGGAAATTTTACGGTTTCTTCAAATTGCGGAACACCAGGAGAACTTCTCAACAGTCCAATTCCTTGGCCCATGATAGATGATGACGATAGATAAAAAAAATTTTAAAAAATGTTTTTAATTTTTTTTTTCAATTTAGGGGGTCAAAGTATTTTTGTTAATGCATTTATTGGCAGGATACTCCCAATTAAAAGTGTCCATATTGGTCTCTCAGAAGTAATTTCAGTGGAATGTTTTTAGTGAAAATGTAAAAAATTAATGATAGAACTAGAAACTCCATTAGTATTTATGCAAAAGAAAACTACCATGTAAAGTTTGGTTTCCCAATTTTGATGAATGACAAGTTAATTGTATAGATTTCACACTGGTAATAACAAAAAAACAAAAACACTGTTCAATTGTTTTGTTTTGCTTTCCTTTCTCATTATTTATATTGATTCAGAAGCTATGCTAGACAAAGGAAGAAATTTTCGAGTTATCATCTTTTCCACATTAACTAAGAAATATTGACTAAGAATCACGTTTATTACTTTTGATAATTTCAATTTTCTTAAAGATAAGAAATATAATATAATTGGCCAATTGAGAAATGCTAGCAATTGGTTGTTTCAATTTTAATTTCACTATCAACTCCTGTCAAATAAATTGTTATTTGTTAGTATTATTTTTTGAGTTCATATTTTCATATAATCCGCTTTTTGAAACTTTCCAGAGTCAAAAAGTCCTGCATCTGATTGATACACTATAAAAAAATCAAATAAAAATCAATAAATATGTATACAAAGCAATATTGAGTAGTGATTCATGAGTCAACCAGCAAATGAAAAAAAAATACATTTTAAAAAATATGTATATCATTTTTTTTTATGATGATCAATATAAGTCAAGCAAAGACACAAATATGGATAAATAAAATGTTAAAATAATTTTATTTTTATTATATGCTACCACTTTAAATACTACGTAATGTTTTTACTTTCCACTCCTTCACCCTGTATATTTAAGAATATTAGTAATTTCTGAGTTGTTTAATTTAATGCTATCTATTAATGGTTTTAGACTTTGAGTAATTATACGCGGATACATCAACATCATAAAAACACTAATAACATCTACCTACAATTTTATATATTTTTTTCTCCATGTATAATTTCCTTAGAATTTAGACGTCGCTGATCATTTTATAAGCTATAACTAGCTAGGACTACAAAGTGCATTTTATTAGCAGCTATGAATATCAAAATTACATTTAGGTACGTTTTTCTGAATTTAAAAGGGTTATTTAAAGCTTAAGTTAAAATAAATCTTTAAAATTTTAAGCTGAAGTTATTTGGCAATAATTTGTAGCTTAAAATTTTTCTTTCACATACAACAAGGGATAATATCAATATAAAGCTCCCTGTTTTCACAAATATTTCTAATGTCAACAAACATAGTCATCAGCATAAAAAATGGCTTCGGGAGGTCGGTTGATAGTAATTGTTGTTGGTTGTGGTTTGGCTTGGACAGTGATTCACCTATGATTTTGGGGGGACAAGGTAGTGACAGAGCCATGGACTTTATCATCCATTTTATTATTATTTTTCTTTTTTAAGTCAAGAAGCTTTTGAAACATATTTTTTCTACTTGATTAATTTTTTTCTATCAAATCGGGCTCTTTAGAAATAAAATATTATTTTTAGTTTGATTTTATGTTCAAATTATACATCAAACTTCAAACTTTAATTAAAGAACAGAAACGTGAAACTAGAAATTTCCATGAAAGAAGGGGGGAAAGCTTACGTTTGCAATGTATAAAGAAAATGAAAAATATTCCAAATATATTTTAACATTTTTTTAATATATTTATTTATTGATTAAATTTATTAAAAAATTAAAATTGTGTAATTTTCTCGTGTGATTTAATAAATCTCTCACCAAAATTTATATATTTTTTTAATAAAATTTAACTAATATAAAAAAATGTGTTAAAATAAATGTAGCACAGAATGTCAAAGAAAAATAGGAAATGTTACGCCGGACATAAAGGATGTTTTTATAAGAAAAGGAGCAAAAGCAAAAGTCAAAAGTTCAATTCGAGTTATTAAGTTAATAATATCAAATTCAACAAATTTAAAGTAATTTAGTTTTACATTTTATATTTTAGATTAGATTGACTATTTTAATTTTCATGTGGCATTACATTATTTTTTTAATCAGTAAACAAATAAAATAAAAGCAAAATCCTGATAATTAATTAATTATTTAAAGCGCAATATTTGTTAAACAAAAAGTCAAAATAAATAATAGACGCAAAATAACTTATTCAAATCATTAAATCTCACCATAAATTATAACATAATCTGAATTATAAATTACAAGTCTAAGTAATTATGTTTAATATATCTGCGGTTTGATTTTAAATATAAAAACAAATAATAAATTAAGTTGGATAAAAAAATGTGACTTCAATTTTTTATTTTTTTATTGAACGATTTGTTTGATTTTTATTGTTTTCTTATCGGTTTGGCGATTTGGATAAGTTTTTTAACAACCCTACCTTAGTATTGGCTTTTCAAAATATATTTCTCTTTCTTCTTCTTTTTTTCTTCATTAAAAATATGTAGCCTTTTTATTTTAGTTTTTTTAATTAGTGTTTAACCTATCTTCTTATTTTAAAATAAAATTAAAATATAAGTTGTATTAAAACTATCTTATATAGTACAAACTTCTTTGTCACTTTCTACAAAAAAAAAATATATATATATATATATTTGTCACATCTTGGGCTGCTATTTAACTTTTAAGCATATTTCAGAAGTAATATAAACTAATTTAATATATAAATGAAATAATTTATTTGAAAAGTATAATTATAATTATTTTTTACATATAAAAATATCATTCAAATAATAATTGTATTTATGTTTACATGATCTGATTTTAGTTTCAATCACTAAATTAACATATTTAGTTTTACTGATTTCTTTAGTTAACATGTTATGAAATAAAATAAATGCAATAATCCTTAATATGTTCTAAATATAAAAACTAACTTTCAAGGCAATTCATTGTCATACATTTAAAATATGATTTGATTTTTAAATAAAAATGTCTTTAATTTATGCCGGAATTTTTAAATCAGAGTTCTGTTGGGTTAGTTAATAAAGTCGTCATGTAGGTGAGTTGCACATTAACATTGTCAGCAGCAGTTAATTAAATTTAAATAATTTTTAGGAGTGGTCTTTTCCTTTCCCTCAAGTTATTAATTTATCACATAGTGCTCTTGATTCCACATTAACAAACTATAGTTAATAAAAAAAAAATCACAATACTTTGGCATGGAAAATAATGCGACACAATATTAACTCAATTTATGACTTTATTATCTTAGTTGTTATTTTTGACAATAATGTGTTTGAGGCTCGTACTATATCGTAGATTCGTAGTGGTATAGTAGATTTTACTTATTACATCTTAAAAAAAAAGATAACTTGTAATTAAATAATGCAATGCATATAAATATTATCTTTGAGGGAAAAAAGATTGGATTGCAGAAAAATAAATTATTTTATAGCAAACACGAGATATATAATAATAATCAATATATTGACCTGAATGATTGGTGTGTTTACTATAGAAATATTTTTATATTCATAGATAAGGGGGAAATGTTTCAAGTAATTGCAAGAGATTCTCTTTCCTTGTACATATATGTGGATCATGTATCATTGAATATCGCACGTGCTAGTGAGCAACGTACAAATTTTAGGTATCGATGTCTATACTGAGAGGGGATGCATCACACATATCACAGCATCAGTGGCATTTTATAATTAGTGTTTTAAAAAAAATTCTAACTCTTCTAAATAAAATTACTAAACAATCAAATTAATATATATGAACTACTGTTTTTTATTAAAATAATTGTTATACAAATTATGCTAAATGAAATATAATATTTTTACGACTTAATTAGTAATTGAATTTCATGTTTGAATATTCAATTGTTTTAAATATTTTAAATTTTTTATTGTTCATAATAATTTTCCTCACTCGAATACAATTATCTATAATAAAAAAATATACTTAATTTATTCAAAAAATTATATCAAACTCCACCCCTTATTCTTGACATAAATTTACCAAGTATATTAGGTGAGTTCTATATCATTTTAATAGATTAATAGTGGAAAAGTTGTGGATTTTCTTTCCTTCTATTTAAATGGAAAGAAAAGTGTAAAGAAATCTTAATTACAATTTTAACGATAAAATAATGTATAATTATTATATGTTCGTAACATACAATAACAAAAAAAAAGTATTTATAAAGGAGGTGAAATTTTATTTGTTATATCAACTAGAATCACAAACAATAGAATAGAATAAACTTTTCTCTAACTATTAACTATGGTTTTCATATAATGTTTGTGCTCTTATAATATTACAACAAAAATTGATCGTCTAGCAATCGTAAAAATGGGTTGTTATTTTGTTATAATTAATTGTTAAATGCATTAGCAATTGTTTTAATGACTAAATTTGGAGCAGTTCTATACGCTAAATTTAGAGTAGTTACACAATTTTACGTGGATATTGTCTATCAATTAAAAATACCAACAAAAAAGATAACATTACAATTAGGAATTGTTGATTCTAAGGTTAAAATGTGGATGGTAAAAGTGAGATAGTTGATGGTGGCCAAAGCTCTCCCACTAACATTTCGACCAATGTCATGGTTAGATAGTCTATGACCATCACTTTTACTTCTTTTTGTCATATGTGTGTAGAAATTGTTACATATATGACATTTAATAATAAACATAAACAAAATTAAATATTAGATTTTTAGTAAAATGGAAAGTAACCCAACCTGTGAGAGAAATGTGTCACTTATCACTTCTATATCAAAATGTGTCACTTATCTTTCCTCTCATGATCACTACAAGTAATTGTTACAAACCACGGTCATACAAAAGTAAAAAATAATTGACATAAGAAATATAGTTGAAGCTAATGTATTAATTACCTAAGAGGTATCTTTATCATTAAAATTATCACTTGATATGTATGCATCATCATTTGGTTCATCCAAGTCTGTATGTATCTACTTCTTTTCCAATACCATCAATATCAGCAAGAGAATCATTAATGACATATGGATCGATATGCAACATTATAAACAACAATCCAACTACAAACAAGCTATCAATAGTTATCTGTTAAAATAATGTATAAAACTTTACTTAGTTTTATCTAATTTCTGTAACGTATATAGTTTGATATAAATCATAAAATGAGTTAGTTAGTAGTCGTTCTACAAACATAATGATATATATGTTAAATGTTGAACACTACGATGAAGTGATAGCAAAGTACTAACAATATCATAATCAATTAGTTTGGAACAAATTATATAACAATAATTAAACATATATATGCAAAATAGAAAACACAATATCAGAGAAGAATGTAACACTAGCAGTGGTGGTGGCTAGTTGAGGGGTTCAGGGTCATAACAGTCGATCGAACCTGAGTGACCGGACAAGCGAGGCAACTGGATCTAAGTGCAAGTGGGCAAAGAATCTAAGCAGATCGAGTGATGGGTGACTAAAACTTTTATCTCTTGTATCCCTTTTACTATGTGAATATGAGAAATATTTTAGTGACTTAATTTTTTTATTAATTAGTATTTAATCTACCTTGTGACATAGTATATTGTAAATAAAATTTTAATAAATTCAATTTCGAAAACTTTTTTAAATAGATGCAACTGTAACTAGAATAGTTAATATTATTTCATAAGAATTAAAATTGTTAGTACAAGTGATTTACTGTTTGTGCTCTTTAACCAAGATTCACAATTGGAGGTACTACTTTATTTCCAAAGAGGTTAACTCGGTGGGAAGAAGTGTACATACATTAGGAAAATAATTATATGTCTTCAAAGAACCAACCTTTTAACTTACAAAAATAAATTATTCTTGAAGTTGTACATGCATTAGGAAAATAATTAAATCTCTTCAAAGAACTCAGTCTGAACCATCTATAATTGGTCCACACAAAAAGATATTAAAAAAAATAACACGAGGAAGAGAGAGATTTAAGACTATTATTTACATTAATGATTAGAGATCTTTTTAATATCTTTATTTACATTAATGATGATGTGGGATAAATGAAAAGAAATAATAAACCATAATTTTCTCCTTATGTTTAATATTGTACACAAATAATAAATTGCACTATCACAAATTCATTTTCTTAAAAGTGAGTAAATTTTTTGTTGAGAAGTACAAACATTACCTACTAATTGACTAATTTTAATGATTGCTTTATTTTTTATATAATTTGTACATAATTTTAATTATATAATTTTTTATATAAATTGATATCCTTGTATAAATGGGGCTCTAGGTGGTTGTTTACCTTAACCACCCTTAAGGCCACCACTATTGAGTGACATTGGTAGGATGATTTCAAGTGTTTATAACGAGGAATCTTATAAATGCAACTAGACTTAAAGATAGATTTACTTTGTTTTGAAATAAATGTAGGGATAGAACTTCTTGATATATGTGTTATTGTAAATTTTTAAACTTAACACATAAATTAATCCTTATAGTTCTAAGAAATTATGACATTTGGGTTTATTTAAAGAGATATATGTTAAGAAATTGAATTTAGTCGACTTTAACTAATATAAATTTTTATATTTATGAATAAATTTATATTAGATTGAATGAAATTATTGAAGAATAATTACTAAGGAATTATAATCTAACTACTTTGACATTCTACTCTTTACACTAAAAATTAAAAAAAGTAGTGTTTAGTAGTTAACTCTAGTTTTGCATAAGCATTTTAGTTTTCTCCTCGTCCTTACCTTGTTTTAGGGTCCTTAATTTTTGCAATATCAAACTATTTTGTTCATCTAAATAGTACCATTATTGGTACTTGGCTACAATCACTCGGGAATTAACTTCTATATTTACTAGATAATTACTTGTTTAATAATATACTTGCTAAATTTAAATTGCAATTTTATTTCTTTTTAGCACCATACTAGCGGTTTAACAATGATCTATAAAATTCTGCACAAACTCTAATACTTAAGCCTTTGATTTTTACTTCTGTTTTATATTATCTTTTTATGGATTTCTTTAATTATTTAGTTGGACTTAAATATAAAATTAGTTGTAAAAAATATTAAGTGATGATCCTAACTTATGTTATATCAATAAAATGATTATAAATTTATAATTTTGAGTAAAAAAATTTAAATATTGTTAAAATTATTATCACTTAATTATATATATAATTTTATAAAATATAAATCTCAATATATTTTTTAGGATCAATATACTAAATTAGAAGCTTATTTTAAAATACATAACTGAGATCAAATATTTTTTAACGTATATAAAGATGTGAATATATTTTTATATACATAAAAAATGTATTTCACCTCACTCTTATAATTCACCCAAAGTTAACGAATTTAATTGATTACCACTCATTAAAATACATTATAAGATTTTTTTTATTTTACTACTAATTTTAGCTACCATTTAAATTAATAGTTAAATTTTAGTTAATTAATTATTAATTAATTAGAATATTATTTTTTCTAGTTAAATTTAAGTTATATTTATTTATACTTCTTTTTACTACAAATTAACTAGAAAATAACTACAAATTTTAAAAATTTACTACACATTAACTAAGATTATTTTCTTAGCTAATTTACTATTTATTTCATGTTACCATTCACTATTATAGTAATTTTGTAACTAATTATTTTTATTATAAATTAACTACAAAATAATTATTAATTTTAAAATTAATCATAAAATTATTTTGTAACAAATTTTAAATTTTTTTTGATGGTGTATAATTCAGATATATATAGGATGCGGCTATTTAATCTATCATCTCCTTTTTAAAATTAGGCATTAAGCATGACTTGGACGTAATTAATTGAGATTTTATTGAATTCAACGGGATTCAGTTAAACAAGTGAATCCAGTCTTGGCTATTAATTGCATTGTCTTCCAGCATGAATATAAAAGAAGATGATTAATTAAAACTTGTGAAGAATCCGTATATACTAGATATTAAGGGACATTCAACTTGAGAATCTTACATCATTTTGTCTATGCAAGTGGAAACACACAGGGTTCAGCAAGTAATCAAAAATTGACCAATCGTTGGTACAATTATGATGAAAATGAAATAAATAAATAAAATCGACCGTTGAAAACTAGGACAGCTTTGGAGCTACCATATTTTGATTAATCAAGGGATTCATTCAATGATGTTGCAGTTTTGTCTTATGATCATATCTTTCTCTTGGGGTTAATAACTTATACAAGTAAAATATTTATCGATTTTGTTAAGAAATTTAATTCATTATTTTTAATAAATTTATTTTTGTAATCATATTTTTTTTATTTACAACACTTAAATTTGAGATTTTTTAAAAATAATTTGAACGTAACTTCATCCGTACCAACACAATTTGATAACAAATTATCATAAATGATTTCCTAAGTACGGCGACGTCTATATAAAAGTGTGTTTCTCAAAATAAATAAGTTAAATTTTAATTTATTTAACTAATTTATTTGACTAATTTATAAGTTTATTTTACTAAAATAAAACTATTTAATAAATGAACTTATTTCACTAACCTTCAGTATTTTTAAAATGATATTACATGTAGCATGAATTTATAATTATCCTAAAAAAAAGCATGAGTTTATAATTACCTATTTTTTTAATTTTTACTATCTTATTAGAATTCTTCTTTTACTTTTCCTATATTCAGAAACCTTTAAAACTTTCTCGTACTTTCCATTTCTTTCACTTTCATTAAATATTATACTTTTATAATATAAAATTATCAAAATTATAAATTATAACTAGGTAATTAAATATATACGAAAGAGTTTGATGGGTTGGGCCGTCAAAACATCACAACTCCGTGTATACACAAAATGAGACAAGTTTAATGGCAACGGGTTGGGCCGGGGATGGGAAGTTGCGAGTAGCCCATTACATTGTCCACTAATTATTTAATTTTTCCTTTGTCGTTTTACAATGGTAGTTTTAAAAATAGAGCTAATTTCTTTTTTCTGAATATTAATGACAGGCTTTAGAAAGATAAAAATTCCAAGTCGATATCCATAAATTAATTCTATAACTTCATGGAACAGGGAAGACTGAGGCATGACTCTCTCAATTTGGAAATCCTTTTAAGATGTATGTAAGAAAGAAATATTTGTAGTTCTTTCATTAACCGTGTTTAATATTTTGTGAGTATATATGTAGTTAGTGCGTGATTTGTGCTTATTTAAGAATTTCAAAAAATGAGAAGATAAAAAATGGGTAGGTTAGTGAAAACAGAGTACACTTACTGCTTTAAATTTTAATGAACAATTCAAATTTTGAGTTAATGGTGCAAATTAATTTAGGCTTAATGGAATTAAGAAAATTGAAGTGCCTGTGTATAATATAAGGGCAACCTCCCTCTAAGTAAGATTTAGAAAGCAAATGTACACAATTTTACTTCTTGCAAACAAATTGAGTAACTGTTAGATTATGAAATAATAATTTTACCATTATGTCTAGGCCCATCTTTTGCTTCTATACAAGAACATGGAGAAAGGTGGCTAGTTGGGCTATAACCTCTCCCAAAAAGATTTAGTTTTTTTTTATTAACTAGTATTTTAAATCATTACCTTATATAATTAAAATTATTAATAAATAAATATTTTTTAATATGTAAATTACCTTATAATTAAAGTTCATAATAAATAAATATTTTAAATATATAAATTATATTTTAGATTTATAATAAATAATTTAAATTATGATATATATTTATTTTTAATTATTAACACTTTCTATAAAAAAACCATTGAAGTTTAATAAAGTTCTAAATAAAGTATTTTTGTTAATTTTTAATTTGAAGCCAAATATTTTGAATATGACTCTGAAGTCTAAAGTGAGAAGAATTCACTTTAAAGATAAATTGCAATAATAACCTTATTTGTTTGATTTAAAAAAATATTTTAAGTAGAAAAAGACTGATGAGAGGATCATATTTATTTAATTTGAAACTTAGAAAAACTTGTTTTGTTAAAAATAAATTGAAAAACTAAAATCATACCAACTAAACTAAGAAATCAATGCATAAGTAAGTCATTGATCTACAACTTTCGACACTACTACCAATTCAGTAATAATAATGAAAGTAGCAAAAATAATTGGATCCATGATAAGTTTCTCGTAACATAAAGAAATTTTAAACTAATTCGTAGTTATTAAAGAAAGTTGATTAATTTAATTAATATCATTAAATTTGTTAATAATTTATATAATTTTTCTAAAATTACCCTACAAGTTATTAAAATTTATTATCTAATTATTTAATTATTTTTTACCTATTTAATTAATATGTGTTTTCTAAAAATCCTCGTAAGAGATATAATAAAGTTATTTTATTAATTTATAAGATTGAATGTAAAGTAAAAAGATAAAGAATAATTATGTAAAAGACTATTTAAAAAGAATCTTATAAAAAATAAAAAAAATATATTTAGAGATGGTGATAATATATATTAAGTCATGGAAAATAAAGTAATAGACATGATAGGTAAGATGAAAAATAATATAAAAAGATGCGTTAAAAGTAAGACGGATGAAAATATTTTTCTTGAGGAAAAGATCTAAATGGCTACAGTACACTTTTTAGTAAATGTTGTAAATGTGCAAATAAGTCATAATCATAACGAAACAAGAGAACTATTACTCTTCAAGTCTTAGCATGGAAAGCAATAGCAAATGAAATCAACTAGCCTTCCTCAACCACTATTAAGCATACGAATCTATATACTTTTCACTCTGCTCTTTTTTCCAAACTCAAAATCAAATACACCAACTTAGATCTCAATATGAATATTAACAAGAGCACGAAGACAATTTCTTCATCTCACTAATTTCCAATTCAGGACCTAAGCTTATATCTACCTTTGTTCCTTTGAGTGAGGTAATATTGTTGTGACCATTCTCCTTCCCATGAGCACATTCCAAAGCCTTTTTAGAGACTACCCTATTGATCTCTTCTAGCAATTTGAGAAATGCAGTGTCCACATTGTCACCACTGAGAGCTGAAGTCTCAGAGAAGAAGAGGCCCTGGTCCTCAGCAAATTCCACTGCATCTTCAGTTGGCACCATTCTTAGGTCCACAAGGTCAGCTTTGTTCCCAACTAACATGATCACAATGGAGCTATCTGCGTGTGCACGCAGCTCCTCAACCCACCTAGCAACATGATCAAACGATTGCCTTTTAGTTATGTCATAGACCAGCATGGCCCCTAATGCACCTCTGTAGTATGCACTTGTTACAGCCCTGTACCTATACCAGAAACAAAATTTACACGTATATACTACGTTAAATATGTGAGAATTTCTTTGCACCAAAATGAACAAGTATTATCACAATATTTTACCAATAAATTGTTTTTTACTCTAAAATATGTACTTTCTATAAGTGACAAATATGAGTAAATAACAGCTTAAATTTTTTATTAAACGTGGTTTTAAGTTCAGTTATATAATTTACTCATGATATAGGGGATCTCTTATATGTTTTACCCCTTTTCCATAACATTTTCCTTTATCACATTAAGCCAGAGTTTGAAAATTTAAATTCATAGGATTCTAGTGAACGTTTTTACAGATGGGCATGGTCTATATGTAGAATATGACAATGTGAATGGGCTTAGACGTTAAGAAGTGTTTCATTCTCCCAAAACTGTTAACTGTCTCATTAAAACCCCTTATATAGAACATTAATGTGACTTTTTGAAACCTAATCAAGGAAAATGAAATAAATGCCTATGAAACAAAGGTCAAGATCATGTGCTTATTGGCCATGTATGTTTCTTAAGTCAAATTGGTATCACATTGAATAATCAATAATATAATAACCTTTGAATCGGTACCATCATTGAAACTCAATATCTGTCCACCCTTGAGTTCAAAGGAAGGACAAGAAAAGTAGAGAATCAAGCACAAACATGAATGAGAGAAAGAGAGAGAATGTGATGAACCTTTCTTGGCCAGCAGTATCCCAGATCTGTGCTTTGATGACTTTGCCATTAATAGTGACAGTCCTAGTCTGGAATTCAACCCCAATGGTGGACTTTGAATCTAAGCAGAACTCATTCTTTGCAAACCTTGAGAGTATTTGAGTCTTGCCAACTGCTGAGTCCCCTATCACCACCACCTTAAACACATAATCTATTTTCTCATGCACTTCATAATCCATTTTTTCATGTCCATTCTCTTGCCGCTTCTCAGCCTCAACCCCATTCATTTCCTGGTTCATTTTCTTCCCAACACAAGTAAGAGCTTGACCAATAATATGGTCTTTCTTTTTTTCACTTGCCCAAACTAGGCTCTAAAACCTTGGTTATATATATTCTTCCCCAGCAAATTAAAACACAACTTGGAGTAAGTATAAACTACTGGTCTTGGGGGTGAGTAGAAGCAAGAAAAGGAACAGAGAAGTGGTTGAAAAATGATGAACCGGACAAAATCAATGTTGAATCACTAGGGGCAAAAGTATAGGCAAGAAAATGGGGTCCACTTCTGTGTCTCACTTTTAATATTATGTGGCACTGTTATTGGATTTTATTGCCGTGATGCCTTCTGCTGCTGATACATCATGGGGTGTAATTTAGCATATGGTTTTAGACGAAAAGGAAAATATATATATTAATCAAAAATTAACTAAAAAGCTATGGTGGTTTGCCTCAGGTTAAGGAAACCTGGAATCATGATTTTTTGAATGGTTGTACTGTCTACTATTTTATATCACTTTGGTCTTAATTTAAGGCGCAATTCAAGGTTACGTGACTCTTCTTTTCACGATTTTTTTCCCTTTTTCATTTGCTCTTTTGCTTTCTTCTAATATAATTGATAGTGTCTTGCAAATGGCCGTCGAAGATTTTGATGATTTAATGGTTTCCTAAAATAGCTTGTTTCTTTGCATCCGAAGAAGAAAAGGACGGTGGCAAGGGCTGCTCCTCACATTTTCTTAGCTAGTACGGAACGATAAATAAAGTTTTTATTTTAGAATAAATAAATGATAAAAAAACTTGTTATTTTTTTAATTTTTTATATTAATTATTTATTTAAGGCGATTATAATCTTAAAGTGATCTAATATAAATAATTAAAATAAATTTCCTAAAATAACTCAATAAGGAGTTAATAAATAGATACACATGTTAGCCCGTCAGAGGATAATGAGAATCCTATGTAGACTAACGTATAAAGAACAGTTATGATATCAAATACACCAATTCCCAAGACGTTCTCTACTCTTTTCAAAAGAGAGAAATGAACGTCCTAAAAGGAACTAAGACGAATAGGTTGAGAAAGATCATAAATCAACGACTCGTAATTACTAAAGATTTTGCTATGATCTCCAAGCAACTATTATGGATCTAGGTATTTATACATTCTTTAGAATTTTGATGATTTAGTATAACAGAATAAACAAATGAAGAACTAAGAGTAGGAAAATATATCTAACAATAAAATTTTTTTATATACAAAATTTATTAAAGCAAAATATGTTATATAAAAAATAGGACACATTATTTTATTAAGAATGATATATTTTAGTACATTAAATAAATAACATAGTTTTAAAAATGTTCAAAAAGATGTATTATATTTTTCATTTAATTTATTTTTATATTATTGTTTATTATCGACAAACCATTATTGTCTTAGATTAAATCTTACATATATATTTTTATTAATATATTATTTTTTAATTGTAATACTAATATTTAATCTTGTGTAATACACTAGGTAAATATTTATTTTTATATAAATATAATTATTTTAAATATATAAAATATATAATATAATTAAATTGTGATATAAATATTTTTAAATAAAACAAATAGAAATTTAATAAAATTTATATATATATATATATATATATATATATATATATATATATATATATATAAAGATAAATTAGGAGTTATTTAAGATGATTGAATAAGATATTTTTTGTCTAGTCATGAAAGTACGTGAAATGC
Source organism: Mucuna pruriens (assembly GCA_025330945.1). NCBI lineage: Eukaryota > Viridiplantae > Streptophyta > Magnoliopsida > Fabales > Fabaceae > Mucuna > Mucuna pruriens. The sequence goes on from JAENHJ010000529.1 coordinate 5,477,199, forward strand.
ATTTGTTGAGAGAAAAGAAAAAGAACATTAAAATTGAGAGTAAAGATGAGGTTTATTATCTAAGTTAGGAGTTTTAATTTACAGTATAAAAAGATATTTTCTTATAATTCTATTTTTAATTTTTTTCTTATCTAGTTGGAAAAAAAACTAAATTTGAGTATTTTATCACATATTTACTCCATTTAGTGACATGTTAGAGTGACCTAAAAATTCATTTAACATGAGTTTAAAAAGATAACAAAAGAAAAAAACAACAAAAATAATTATATGTCACATTTTAATTTAAATGAAAAAATATGATATTAGAGATAACAATTTCAATTATCTATAAAAATAACATAAAAATATAAAAAAAATTATCACACAATTATTATTGGGGTTGTCCCCCTGACCTCCCCTCAGGATAGACTAATGTTTGCTTAGTTGTTTTGATTATTACCATGGTGAATCCCCTAGTGTTGAGGTAAGGAAGAATCGATGGAGGGAATATCTCCAAAAATAAAAATGAAATATAACATGGTTAACATTTTGGATATTTTATATATATATATATATATGAATAAATAACAGAGGAATGCCAGAAAGACTATTTATTTTTTTATAAAAAAAGTTTATTGTTAGTTGAAACTTATTAAAAATTATAAATTTTAGTAAAATTTATTAAAAAAAAAAGAAAAACTTATTAAAAAAGTGATTTTCATCAAAAATTTATTATTTTAGTTAATAATAAAAAGAGAATTTTAACCTTTTTTTCCTTTTAAATATAATTAATAACTAATGAGAAAATTTCTAATTGTATCTTAATTGCTCCTTTATTCTGGAGATCATTAATTATCAAGTAGTAATTTATTTCTATAATTTGTTATAATTATTAGTTTTTTTTAATTAAAATACTATTTCTTTTTATAAGATCTAATTAATTAATTCATTAAGATTAAAGAAATTAATTCATTTAAGTAATAACATTAATTTTATCATGCTTTTGTAAAATTATTCATAAGTTTAATTATATTTTGTATTAATTTTAATTAGTCTTTCATAATTAATATATTTATTATTTTAATTTTTATTAGCTATGTAAGTAAATAGTTAAAGTAAAATTTGTAAAATACTCTTTATTCAGGATAACATTAGATTCTTAAATAGTCCAAAATATTAATGTGTTTCACTTATTATTTATTGATCTTAAAAAATAATTTATAATTAAAGATAATTTTTTAAAAAAATAATTAATAAAAAAATATTTTAAATTAGTTGATGAAAGCAAAATTTAAAGTTGAGTATTATAAAAAAAAGATGAAAGAATAATTAATACAGTGATTTAACTTTTCTTAATTACTGTAATGCGGTTAATTATGCTTCACTTACTGGTCGGCGCAAATGAAGTAGCGTTAAACAAAAGATAATACAAAAACTAGAAAAAAAAACAAACAGGAAAGAAAAGTACTCGCAAAGAAAATGGTTTGGAAGAGTCTGACAATGACACTTGCTCCATTTGTTCTGTTCCAGGGTATTAATATTATTATGAGTGAAAAAAATTCTGTAGTTAATTTGTACCTGTATCAGGAGCATATGGCCTACACCTCTGTTCCTGCCACACATGAAAGATTCTGAATTATTTTTGCCTCCCTTTTTCCTTTGGCTCCATTGCGGTGTGACGTATGTAGCAATTCCTCGCATTGCTTAACTTATAATTTCTCCACCGACACAACTAATGATAGCATCATTCAGCGTGATTAATGAAAACGCGGCTACATCTCACGTACCCCCTTTAATCACATTAATGGCAATGAGTGCACCATGACATCAAATACATGCATGTATGTACATGGGTCTCCAAGAGAAACAAATACGTTGAACGAAAGCAAATAAGGGATGTCAGCACAATAATTAAACAATTCCTTGGAAACATTTTACACGTTTGATTCGACCCGGAAACTGAAGAGTCATTGAATTTATGTACGGCTATACGTACCATTTTGTTGTGGCTGGTAACGATAGAGTTTATTTAAATTATTTCTCATAAAATAAAAAGAGTTTATTTAAATTATTGGAAAACGACGAAATAGATGTACGTTTATTAGAAGCCTAACGCGAGTTCAACAGGGAGTATATATTGAGTTAAATGTGTATTGAAGTGTATTATCTAGCAAATTCAAATTAATTGAACTTAATTTCTCTATATTTATATGCACATTAACTTATCTTTATTTGTCTGAAACTTTAGTTCTTCAACTTATGAGTAGAAAAAAGTAATAAAAAGAAAAGAATATGATAATTTGATAAGAAATAGAGTAAAGATAAGATGGAAGATAAAGCAGATAATAATAATATAAAAAAAAAATAGACCGTTTTCGTTAGTGAATGGTATGGTCGTATGGAAATAGTGGTTGGTTAGAGGATATGTATATTTAGTTTTGAAATTGCATCTTTAAAATCTTGGCTTGTGTAGATCCCCTATGTCATGCCAGCTTGGAAGTCAAGAGAGTTTATGCATTTGATTGTAAATGAGATTGCTTTGAAAGAGACTGTGAAGCAATATAATATACTTTCCCATAAGGAACCCAAGGTAAAGGTATATATGATGGAGCTTTAGTGCTTTTCTTAACAAAGTAATCGTTTTTGCCTTTTTATAGTTGGTTATAGAAACTGCATCTCCTAACCAACGTCTTCATACATCTTTGAAAAGATGACTACATCAAACATAAACTTCATGTGAGTTCATGGGAGATAAAGCTCATATACGGAACCAACAAGCGGTAAGTTTAAGTTTAATTGTGTATTTGATTTTCTTAAGTTTGTAACTAGATGTTTCTCTTAAGCATGTGATTAGATGTTATGATCTAAACTAGTGTGTAGGGAAAAAATTTTGTTGAGAGGAAACAATCTACTTATAAATGCTAACAAATCTTCTAGAAAAAATTAAAAGTCTTAATAACACACAGAAATACTTATTTACAATCATATGTCGTCTATAAAGAATCATATTCATATTAATTCATCATGTTATGTTTTAATCAAACAAGTCCTATGTAATGCTTTTCATGTTAGTTTTTAATTATCTACATGTATTTTTTTTTCAAAAACAATTATATTCAAAATAATAGAAAATACTAAATGAACAAATATTTGAAGATTCGAATGGGTATTATTTTAAATAATTTATACTATTTAGAAAGTAATAGATTTTATCTTTGTGGGGCATTACAAAGTTGTATAACTCATCTCCAATCACAATTTTAATTAATTTCTTGAAACTTATGTGAACTTTAATTATATTTCTAGAATAATATTACTTAAACAAAACTTTTTTTCACATACTCTACAAAAATTCTGAGTTACATATGACACAAGACTAAAATTTCTCTTTTCCAAATTGGATGATAGCTGCTGAATTAATGCTGTAAGGTAACGATCATAGTACAATAGGGATTTTGAAAGAGAACAAAAAGAAAAATTCAACCATGCTATAACAGATCTTGCATTCTTTCATGGGTTTCATCTGAATCTGATGAAGGGAACCACGTTTATTAATTTTGACGTAGTGAGTAGTCACTTGGGTTCTCAGGTTTTACCAACCGTAACAACCAGACTTTAGTGGACCAAAACCTATCCTCCCATATAGGCTTAAAATCTCTTATACCCCACGCTCCTTATTCTCTCTTCTCATATGGTTACTATGTCAAGTTATGTTTCCAACCCTCAAATTGCATTTCAGTTTCCAATTTAATCCCCAATCAAGCCTTTTTCTCATCTTATAATAAATGTGTTTTCTAACTACAAATCTCATACAAGTTGTTGTCAAATACTCGAATCTTTCATTCCTCTGTTAATAACTTATTTTGCTGAGACAAGAACTTGGTTTTTGGGTTTCAAGCACTTTTTCCCCTGCTTGCTTCTGCATCTTAATATATATGTTGACTTGATCCAACAGTCATGATTCATTTTTAAGAGTAATTAGTTTATTAGAAATATTAATTAGTTAGTTGTTATTAGTTTATTAGAAATAATTGTTAACTTTAATAACTTATATAAACAAAACATTTACATACCCTCATTATCTTTTATAAAAATCAATCAATTTAACAGTGGTATTTCTATGAAATTCTCTCTTATTTTTTTAGCACTACGATTTTTAGCCTTATCAGCTTGAGTTCATTTGTATCTCTTCTCAATTGTCTTGTGTACGTGACATGCAACAACTCTAATTGGGATCATTGTATGAAAGTTTATGAAGTCATATATGCTTGATATTTTCAGCCTGTGAGCATACCTTGTTCAATGTGGCAGAAAAAAGGGCATTACATTACATTAGTAATCGTGGTAAGGAAAAACAACAGCAGAGATACTCAAGTTATCTTAATTCAACTTAATTAATTCTGGTGTGATGTTTCAGAACCAACGTTATCTTAGCAATATTGATGTATGTTTTATTTTTGATATTTTTATTGGAAGGATTATATATACAAGTTGGATTTAGCATTTCAGAATATGGCTTAACTATCAAGTAGCCTATTTGAATTCTTCATTACTGCAATATTTCACTCTAATTCAATCTTATTCTTAATTTTTACTCCTCTTGGTTAAGTGCAAAATTTGCGCATCTACTCTGGCAAACATTTCAGACGAAGGTCATCAACCTTTTTATAATATATGACATAATGTTAGGCTTGAGTCCAAAAGTTTGAATATTCAATTACTGAATTTGGATGAACTTATTTTATGTCAACTTGTTCCGATTAAAAGTGAAAAAGAAAAAGAAAGAAATGACAACAATAGAAATAGAGAAAAATAAACTGGAAAAGATATGTTGTTTGAATAAATAAAAATAAGAGAAGATTTCTCTCTTTTTTATTTGGATGGGTAAAAAAGAGAATGAAATAAATTATATGAAAATTATTTTTATACTAATTAAAAATATAATTTTTTATTTTATTATATTTTCTAAATACAAAATTATTTATTCTTTTTAATTTTTATATTATAAAAGTATTTAATTTAAAAAATAAAAGAGAGAAAGATAAAAACACAAAAAAAATCATATCTCTTTCATGAACAAACAAGAAAAAATTTCTCAAATGATGAAACTCAGAATTTGGTCACTTTTTCTTTGCATTTCTCTTCCAACAAAACATATGAAAATTACACTATTTTTCATTTTACTTTCTCTCTTTTTTTTTTCTCCAGATTACTCAATTCAAACACAGAATAAGAGAATTTTTGGGAGAGAGGTGATTTTTTTCCTAAAATTCAAACAAAGCAAAACACGCATTAATAAATTTATGTATCTATATGATCTTTTGTGTAATTAAAAAAATAATTATACAAAAAGTGATGCATAAATTCTCTAGTGTATTAAGTTTTGTTAAAGTTTGTATGTTTATTGCCCATAATATTTTTATTTTATTCAAGTAAAATGATTTCTCATTGAGGATATTCGTTATCTTAAAATAATTTTTTTTTTTGTTTTCAAAATTAACTTTTGCGAGAAGTGAAAATTTATAGCTTTTTTTTTAAATGAATTGATTTTGATTTGTGGAACGTTAAAAATGAGAAAAGAGGAATAAAGTTTTCTAAACTTTATCCTTTTTATGTATAGACATCTTAAACTTTAATTTTATCTTAATTCAAATTTAAATTTTACCTTTTTACAAATAGACACTGTGATATTTAATTTTACTCTGATTAATCTTTAAATTTTGTATTTTTTACAAATAGACACTAGCTTTTCCCATCAATTTCAATATAATTAAACTTTAAAAAATAAAAAATATTTTTAGTTCCTATAATTTTTAGTAAAACATAATTAAGATTTTTGTATTTTAATATTAATAAATTTGGTTCTTAAACTTAAAAAATTATATATGAATATAAAAGAAATTAACTAAATCTATATTTTTAAAGTTTAAAAACTAAATTTATCAGTATAAATATATAAAAATATTATCACGTTTAACTAAAAATATATGGACTAAAAATATATTTTTCTTAAAAAGAATTATCCTCTTTACAAATTTCTTTTTTTATCAAGTAAAATTTAAAATACTAACTCAAAGGAAAATCAAATAATTTATTTATCTTAAATTTTATTTTTGTTACAACTGACTTTTCCATATATTAAAATATACTAAAAATATATATGAGTTTAGAAGAAATAAAAAAGGAAAATCAAAAGGCGTTTATTTTATTTTTAACTCTAAATTATATTATGTTTCAGTATTTCTAAAAGAGATTTATAAAAATAAAACTAATAATTGATTGAGATAAAAAATAAAATAAAAATGATAAAGCTTCTGGTATAAATATGCATATTCTGGTTTTAAATCTATCCCGTGGGTCCCTTTCTGTGCGGCTTGGTGGGGTCTATGGTTCAATCAACCAAGGGGTTTAATTTAATAATTTTGTTTTGTTAAAATAAAATCTATTATGACAATTTTAATTGAGTTGCATAACCATTCATTATAATCCAGGGTTAGAATGTGCACTTTACCTTAAAAGAATAGTTTTCTAATTAGAAACAGAGGATGTACACAAAGTGGTAAATTTTAAAGATTAATTGAGATAAAATTAAATTTTAAAGTATTTATTTATATAAAATAAAAATTTAAAATAAATTATAATGAAACTAATGTTTAGGATGTTTATTAACAAAAGAGATAAAATTTAGGAAAGTTGAATTAGAAGGTTAATTTTTAATTGAAAGTTGTTAACTAATAGAAAATAAGTTAATTTATTAAATTAGAAGTATTTAAATAAAGTAGTTGTTAAAATAATTAATAAATAAAAAGCGACATAAAAGAATTTCTTTATATGAATTTTTATATAACAGGATTTTAGTTTGTGTTTTATATAAAATAAATATTTAAAATAAATAATTAATAAATATTTATTTTATATAATTAAAATATATAATAATTAAATAATTTAATATATTAAAATTTATATTAAATAAATATACTTAAACATATAAATTATATTTTAAATTTATAATAAATAATTTTAATTATAATATAAAATTATTTTTAATTATTAATATTTTTTTATTTAAATATAAATTATACAAAATTATTCTATAAAATAATTTTATAGATTCATCTAATCACATATTATAATAAATATAATGAAATAACATTATAACTTAAGACATCCTTATATTTACAAGATTATGAATAATTTATTTAATGATACATTTTATCCTATTAGAAAGATCTATCTAACAAAAATACTTATATTTAATTAATGTGCATAAATTTTCTATGGTTAGCTTAATCATTATATAAAACTATTTTAAAACGTGATTAGCTGATCATTCAATGTGCATGAATCATTTTTGTATATTTATTGGAGGGTCTAGAAAATGCCTAATAGCCATGGGAATAGTGGTCCTATAAGCTAAAGCAGATTTGTGGAAGTTATTTCTTACAACAAACACATACAAGAGTGGGGTACTGTCATTGATCTTTGGTCAGAACTATAGTGATCAATGACTTTAGGGAAGCCAACGCATTGTTAGATATGCTGTCAAAGATAGCGATGTAAAAGATAGCGATGTAAAAGATGCATAGCCATCAACCACTTTAAAGACCTCATTTATTCATCTTCTTCTTCCTGTTTCTGGCTTTTTATATTTCCTTTGTACTTGTATTAGAGCAAAAAGTCTTAGACCAAGTGTTATGACTTTAATACATTCTTCTTTCCCCATAAAAAGCCCTAACATGGATAATTTCAGTTCCACTTCGGAGGAATAAAATTTTAGAATTAATTGAACTTAATTGATTTAGTTTTATTTGTTTTTGAAAAAAATATTTAAAAATCAGAACCAAAGCAACTCACTCCCAAATGACTTAATTTGGATAGAGTTTATCTTTTAACTAGTATTTTTTTTCTGGGTAAATATTTATTTATATATAATTAAAATTCATAATAAATAAATCTTTTAAATATATAATATTATAGTCAAAATTGTTGTAAATAAATATATTTAAATATATAAATTATATTTTAAATTTACAATAAATAATGTGAATCGTAGTACAATATTATTTTTAATTATTGTAATTATTTATTTTAAAAATTATTTAAATTTAATTTAAAAATAAAGATCAAACAGAGTAAATTGAAAATGATAGGTGGTTAAAAACATCTAATATTCAAATAAAAATAAAAATATAATTTGAAACAATTAAAAATTTCTAGTTGAAAAAATAATATCTGGAATACATATTTAAACAAACATAGCAAAAAAAAAAAAAAAAAAGAATAGAAGTAGATGTCTATTTGAGAAAGTACAGGAGTGAAAATCTCACTCTCCTAATTATTATGTATTTTAATTTAAAATATAGAAACAGATTAAAAAATCAAACCACCAAAATCAACTTTTAATTAGTTCAATGATGTCAGTATTGTATCAAGAAAATTTCAGATTTTAAGTAAAAAAATTTAAAGAAAATTAATATAATAATAATTATTAATCTTTATTTTTTTGAGTTATGAAATTATTTATTTATGTCTTATAATTAATTAATTCTTATATTTAATCTCAATAGACAAGATGAATTATTTATTCAATTTATATTGTAACATTATTGATGTTAGATAGGATTTAAGTAATTTCAATTTTAGAAAACTTATTTCAACAATAACGATTATCAAGGTATTGTCAATAGTATTCTGTAAATAATGCATATATTTAGTTAGAAAAGAATGTAATCTTAGAAAATAATGTCAATAATATACTCGTGTGGGTATATCCTTTTTTTATGTCATTTTATATGTATTTTTTTTTATTCACTACGCAGAATTGATATATTGCTAATAACACAAATTAAATTAAAATGACCAAAACTTAAAAATTTTACCATTTTAATTTATGTCAAGAAAGTTTTTGAGTTTTAACCAGGAATTTGACATGTGAATGTGAAAATGCTGATCCCTGCAATGTACCTGGCCAGTGGTCACCATAAAATTCAGGGAAAAGGGAATAAATATATCAATATTGGCCTGATTAGCTGATCCTGTGTTTAACTTTGAGGTAAAAGTCTTTATTCATATTATGGACCTTTTGGTCTATAATTTTTATTTTTATTTTACAATTTGATAGGAAACAATTTCATCACATTTAACTGTGTTACGTACCAGAATTTTTTATATCTTTCATTTTTAGAATTGATTTTTTTTATATCCCCCAGATAAATGTTTTAGTTCCAAAACAAAACCATATTATATGAAGCACAATAATTATATATATATATATAAAAGACATAATGGTAAACTTTGTGTAACTGAGAGAATTTTTATTTTGTAGCTGATCAAACAAAGTCAGGTAAGAATGAAATGAAAAAGTCTACTACACTTCGATAAGGAGATATGTTGTTGGGATAGAAGAGAAAAAACATGGATGGACACCATACAATACAACAACCTCTTTCAGTTTCTAATCTTATGCAAGAAGGTAGGATCTAGTTTCTCAAGGAAAGTTAGTTACCTTTGTTGAAATGAGGTTTCTCAATGTTCATGACTCCCTCAAGTATTTGTTGACTTTAACTCTTCTCTTGTAGTTTGTTCAAGTATGTCAACAGTGTTATTGTTTCATGGAAAAAACAAGGATCTCATTTCCTTACCTAAATTGTGTTACACGACAATGGTTTTAGATGTGTTATCTTATAGTCATTTTTGAAGTATAAATACTATTATTGAGTTCTTAGTTAATGCTAATGATGTCCTTGTAAAGAGGAATAGTTTTAAGCAACTTTTTACTTACATGGAAAGAATTAAGCCTATCGCAGAAAAATTTAGGAAAGGAAAAGTCAATGATTTTGAGACATTCAACCAAACCATTAAGGTTATGGAGGAGAAATTAAATAGGGACAGTAAAGAATGTAGCAAGAAAAATAGGTCCATTGTTAAGAGCTTAGAAAAACACACAAAATAGTTTAGTAGGACACTTAGTCTTCTTTCTTTAGTCACATTAAGTCTTTTTGCAAGAATATTTAAAGAAATTGAAAAGTTAAGTGACAATATGTAGAAAGTTGGATTTAAGGTAGCTCTAGTTAAAAATATTTTAGAGAAAATTAAGTCAAGAATAAGAGAAAACAATGTCCATCGGTTCTATGCTAATAATTTACTAGTTCTCGTTGTTGAAGTTGTTGGGATTAGGAATGAAAAGTCAACAATAAAGATGGAACTAGAAAAGTTTAAGAGTAGGATTGAAAACATGCATATATTAGGAAAGACTTAGTTAAAACTATGTAAATGGATTAAATCATATCTTTGTTAAAAATGGATAATGCAGCTTCATCACCCAAGGACAAGAAACTCAAATACTTTGTCAAATGTCAATCTTTGGCTAGTCAAACCTTGGAGTTTTTATAGTCATTTTATTGTCCTACTATCTAGGATGTTATGATGGATCCTATAGAAAGTTCATCAAGGTAAATATTAAAGATAAGTGCAATAGAAAAGTGGTTTGTAGAAGGAAACAAATTGTGCCCCTTGACGATAATTCCTATTTTAACCCCCTAACTAAGGTCTTAAGATGAGTATAAAAGACTTTAATTTGTAGTTAAGAATCATGTATTGGCTAAGAGTTAGATTTCGAAGATTGAACTAAGGAAAATACAAATCTAGGTTAAGTTGCTAATTTTAGCTAACAAAAATAGAAGTCTTGTTTTGCATGTCAAAATGGAGTCCCGAATCGTTTTGACAAGACCGAGACCAAGTCCTTCCGGTTATTACAACCGAGACCGAATGCATCTCGACCAACAGAAGGTGTCTCGACAAGCGAAAGCATCCTGGCCGGATAGAACTGACTCCAATCGATCCCTTCAGGCTGACTCCTTCCTGGCTAGATGAAGTCATCCCAACTGAGGCTGGAACCGTCCCAGATCGGCCCAAAACTAAATGTCATCCCAACAGAAGTCGAAACCATCCTGGACCGGATGAAGTCGACTTCGACCTGGATGCCGACCTCAAGCAGATGTTGACTTCCATCCATCCGGATCCATCCTGGCAAGCAGAGGTCGAATCCACTCCAACAATTCCAGCACATGTTATTTAGGAAAATCCTTAGTTAGTTTAGTTTGTTAATTCTATTACGACAAGATTGTTATTTTTGTTATTTCTGTTAGAAATTAGTTAGCCGATACATGTATAAATAGGGACATAAAACTTAGTTCAGAGGAGTTGGCAAAGCTTTTGTTGCTATTATTTATTTAAACAAGTTGACCTCCAAGGGTCCATTTAGGGGTGATTGCGAATTTTAGTTTTTGGTTTTTGGTTTACGAATGTAATTTTCAAAACAAAAAAGGTTTTATGAATTTGGTTTAGTTTTTTAAAAAAAATCGTCACTAAATTTAACAATGATCATTCTTGTTGTCACCACGACATCATTACTCTACTAACATCGTTGTCACCCCATTCACATCATCACCACTATTATACCAAAATCATCACCACCACCATTGACATTACTACCACCATCATATGACAGATACCACCACCACCATCCTACTATCATCATTGGCATGAGCAGTCCACCATCACCACCACCACTTTTATTAGCACCACCACCATCCTACTAGCATCACTACCACCCCACCACCACTGATACCACCGCACCACCACTACTACTCTCATCAACATTGTTATCACCACTACTAATACCCTACCACTGTCACTATTGACATTGATGATCCACCATCGATACTACCATCACTTTACCAGCACTGTCGTCACCCCTACCAACACCAACATCGACTCCATTACCATCATTATCATCGGTGTCGTTACCACCACTTTCATCAACATCACTATCACTACTAGTATCACCATCAACATCAATGATTCACTATCACCATTGTTACTCTCACTCTTGCATCACCACCTTACTGATACTGCCACAATCATCATGACCATGACACTACTGTCACTAGTACCACCATAACTAACATAGGCATCAACGATCCACCAACATCACTACCAACACCTATTGGGGCCACTATTATCATCCCACTGTCACCACTGCACCGTCACCACTATTATCATCCCACCCCTAAACCACTGCATCAATTATGTTGTTATCACCACTTTTATGGCAATTTAACCTTCTACTTTTTTTTTTTCTTATTTTTATATAATTTTTAAAAGAAAAAATAAGTGCGGACCAAAATAGGTTTAATACATTCTGTGCTAATAATTTTTTAGTCTAACCTAGCCTACCAAACTTGTCAATCCAAGTCAAATTGACCTAATTCCTTTTTTACTACAATTTTTAAAACTTAAGCAAGCGTGATTTATTAGGCCAGTGGACCGACTTGTTGAATTAGTCCTATTTTGTCAACTCTAACTACTACAACTATCACCAACACTACAATTATTACTAATATGCAAATATATCATTAAATTAATTTTAAAAAATTTTTAAATAAATTTATATTAAAACTAAAATTTAATTTTTAAAATAAAAAAATTAAAACTAAAAACTAAAATCTTTGTTGCCATTTAAAAACCACCACAAACGAATTCTAAATAAGTTTTTTAAATGGTCGAGAACTTACATTTTATAAATAAATAAATTACTTATTAACTTGATTGGTGTAAGTTGTGCATTGTTTATGAGTGGTTTGACTTTTCGGGTGATGATAAATTCTATATTACAACAGTATCATTCCGATATTATGTCTTATTCTAAGTGATAAACTTTAATTTAAAAATATAGCATTTAAATAAAATTATTATTAAGATTCACTTTAGTAATTTAAAGACTACACCAGAATATAACTCATTTTTATATTAAATTGAAATTTGCGCTATATGACCATTGTATCGTTGAAACAGGTAAGGTGTGTTTCGTTTAGATTTTGAAACAATTACTTTCAAAAGTATTAATATTGAAAAAATCAAGTTAAAAAAATAAATTTATACTTAAAATTAATGTTTTAAAATTAAAATTTCTAAATTTAATTTTATTTAAGTCTTAAAGCATATTTATGGATCTTTTCATTTGGTGGGAGCCAACATTAAATTTAACGGTTATAATTATTTCCATTAACCATAAAAAAGAATCTGAACTTTCTCAGAATCAATTTTGACCCCTTTTTTTTCCTTATAAAAATGTATGAGCCAAACACCACACTTGTCATTATCCCACAAAATAATTAAATTATGGGCTTTCAAACAAGTTAATTCCTTTCAACCAAACTGTCTTAAGAAGTGACATTACCTGAGACAATACTAACTTCAAGTTTCCAACATCTAAGGAACTCAAACCCAAAAAAGATTTGTGATGTAATGAGGCAAGTGAAGCAAATACATGGTTACAGTCTAAGAAATGGCATAGACCACACCAAAATCCTCATTGAGAAGCTACTTGAAATCCCAAACCTTCACTATGCACACATGGTGTTGCACCATTCCCCAAAGCCAACCCCCTTCCTCTACAACAAGCTCATTCAAGCCTACTCCTCCCATCCCCAACACCAACACCAATGCTTCTTCCTTTACTCCCAAATGCGCCTTCATGGCTTCCCACCAAATCAACACACTTTCAACTTCATCTTCTCTGCATGCACTTCCCTTTCTTCCCCTTCCCTTGGCCAAATGCTTCATAGCCATTTCACCAAATCAGGCTTTGAACCTGACCTCTTTGCAGCCACTGCTTTGCTTGATATGTATGCTAAAGTGGGTACTTTGGACCTGGCACGCCAACTGTTTGATGAAATGCCTGTGAGAGGGGCACCCACATGGAATGCTATGATGGCTGGGTATGCAAGATTTGGTGATATGGAGGGAGCTTTGGAACTGTTTAGGTTGATGCCTTCTAGGAATGTCGTGTCATGGACCACCATGATATCTGGTTACTCGCGGAACAAACAGTATGGGGAGGCTTTGGGGTTGTTCCTTAGGATGGAGCAGGAGGAAGGCATAGTGGCTAATGAAGTAACCTTGGCAAGCATTTTGCCAGCTTGTGCAAATCTTGGAGCACTGGAGATTGGAAAGAGGGTTGAAGCGTACGCAAGGAAGAATGGGTTCTTTAAGAATTTGTATGTAAGCAATGCAGTGCTGGAGATGTATGCAAAATGTGGTAAGATTGATGTTGCTTGGCGGGTGTTCAATGAAATTGGCAGGTTGAGAAACTTGTGCTCTTGGAATTCAATGATCATGGGTTTGGCTGTCCATGGACAATGTTGCATGGCCCTTGAGCTTTATGATCAAATGCTAGTAAGCAGCTTGGTTGGCCTTGTTCTTAATTTCCTCCAGTTAAATTATTCATTTGGTCCCGATAACTGTCATTTTAAGTTTTAATTCCTATATGAGAAAACTGTAATATTTAGTCTTTACACATGCATAGAAGTTAAGTTTTGGTCCCTATTGATAATACTAGAGAAAACTTTTTGGCAGTATAAAATCGCTACAAGAACTTTCTAGCAATATAAACCATTAAGAAAACCTGTGTAAGGACTAAAACTAATCATTTTCTCATGTAAGGAATAAAACATAAAATGAGAACAACTATAGGAACCAAGAAAATAGTTTAACCTTTTTCTATAATAAGCCCTTTTAAGCAGTGATTTTGAACCTTGGAAAGTTTTTAATGATACTAGCTGTGTGTGTCTGTGTCACTGATGGTTGCCAGGGAGAAGGAACTTCACCTGATGATGTGACATTTGTGGGGCTCCTCTTGGCATGTACTCATGGAGGCATGGTTGAAAAAGGCAGGCATATCTTCAAGTCAATGACAACATCCTTCCACATAATTCCCAAACTAGAACATTATGGATGCTTGGTTGATCTTCTAGGCCGTGCTGGGCAATTGAGAGAGGCTTATGAGGTAATACAAAGTATGCCCATGAAACCAGACTCAGTGATATGGGGGGCTCTATTGGGAGCTTGCAGCTTCCATGGTAATGTTGAGCTGGCTGAGATTGCAGCTGAGTCTCTATTTGTGCTTGAGCCTTGGAATCCAGGAAACTATGTCATTCTTTCCAACATTTATGCATCAGCTGACCAATGGGGTGGAGTTGCAAAGCTCAGGAAAGTGATGAAAGGCAGCCAAATTACAAAGTCAGCTGGACATAGTTTCATTGAAGAGGGAGGTCAACTGCATAAGTTCATTGTGGAAGATAGATCACATCCTAAAAGCAACGAAATTTTTGCCCTGCTTGAAGGAGTTTATGAAATGATAAAGCTTAATAGAATTGCATTTGGATGTCACTTGGATCTTGATTTGCAACCGTGAAATTTTGCACCATTCCTATTTTGGCCAAACAAATGTGTTGCCATATAATCGGATTTTAATACTCACAAATGCAAATGGGGAAAAAAAATAAGGAAGCTATCAAATCAGTCTTTACAATTATATTAATTAGTCATTATTAATCTCATGAAAAAGAAATTTTAGTCCTAAAATAGTAACTATTAGCCATTTTAGTTCCTAATATTAAGGATCCTTCAATTTAATCCCTGACTAGAGTACTATTCAGTAATTACTAATTTTGATCCTAACCCTTAGTATGTATCAATTATTTAATCTTTAACTTAACTGTGCATCAATCATTTGATCTCTAATACTAGGAACCAAATCAACATACGATTGTTAAATTCAGAGACTAATTTGACAATTATTTTTAAATTAAAAAACTAAATTGATTGATTTTGTAATGTTAAGAATTAAATTGTCACCAAAAAAAAATATTAAGGATTAAATTGACTTGTGGTGTCAACTTTAAGAATTAAATTAAATGAAAGTTGTAAAAGTTAGGGACTAAAATTACTTTTTTATAATAATAGAAATTAAATTGACCGATATTTATAATTTCAGACATTAATTTGAAATATTGCTTGATAAAATATCCATCTTTACAGACTAACAACCTATCAAGCTTCGTGAAATATATTATGAGACATGAGGCCAGATTCATAATTAGAAAAAAAACTAACGTAATTTCTTTACCCCTTGCAAGTTAACTATCTTTCTGAATAAAATGAAATCGCTCAAGGTCATTATTATTAGGATTTTACTATCAACTTCACAAATGGCCTAATGTCACTTCTTTTTGGTTGGCAACGCTGACGTGGCTGGCTGGGAAAAATCACCACGAATATTTTTAAAAATAAAAAAATTTGCAGAAAGCCTTTTGTTCCCTGAGCCTAAAACTTGTTTATATATTTGTAGTTTGGTACACAAAAACATAAATTGAACTGCCTTTTTTTTTTCCCTTTTGACTCAACATTTAGATTTTTCTCAAAGGAAAAAAAAAAAGAAAAAGAAGAGCAATTGGAAAGGATGTTCATAAAATATATTTACTGTAATGATCATAAATTGTGACAAATTTATTGTCATAAATTAATGAACTTTTCCTAAAGTCTAAAGAAAAAAATATATCAAAGAATTTGGCTTGATACTTCCATTTATCATCCTATCTTGTCTTGCTTTCTCTATAGTGAGACTTCATGCTTCTTTCTCCTTGGTCAACCTCCTTTGACTTCTCACCACTAGTTTTAGAAACTCATCAATAAGAATAACAGGTGCTGATATTAAAAGGACCATAAACCACTCATTCAAACTAAGTGGAATAACACCAAACACTTCTGCAAGGAATGGGGTGTAGAGTATGAGGCAATGGAATCCTAATGATATTGACATGGCAACCAAAAGCCAAGGGTTCCTCCAAGGTGGTAGTTTCATCAAGCTATTCTCTTCTGAGAGGGCATTCAAAGAGTTGAACATCTCAATTGCCACCAAGACCGAGAGAGAGAGAGTCATGGCCTTTACCTTGCCAACTGAGAAATAGTCACAAGGATTTGAAAATGTGATCATGCGACCCCCTCCAACCGCAAATGGAGCAACAGTGAAATTAGACCATGAGGGGCACTCCCCCCAGTTGCGAAGTTGGGAAAATTCTATAATTGTGTGACCATCACTCACAAGGTTGATGCCTAGAAAAGATGCTTGAGTGTACCACAAGACAAAAATGCCAACTGTTGCTAGTCCCACATAGGAACCAATTACCTGCCATGAGCATTAGTTTGGTCATCATGTGATAAACACAGTTTAAAGTAGATTGATGAATTTATGAACGGAAAAAACTTAAATGCAATTCTTTATAGCTTTTGACATTGTTCTTTGATCGAAATTAAAGTTTTAACTTCATAATCCGCATAATAAAAGTTTGTATTAAATGTCAGTCTAGGTTACAAAAATGAAATTAAAACTGATAAAAGAACAATATCAAAAAATCTAAAAAATTGTATACAAGTTTTGTGTTGAACAGACAAAACTTAGATGAGTTTCTTCACTTTCTTAGATGTTTTTTATATTGTTCTTTTGATTAGAATTAGTATTTTAACTCGATAATATGATAATAAAAGTTTGTGTTCAATTATGGAAATGAAACTAAAATTCTGAGTATCAAAACGATATAAGGATTGAATAAGAATAGACTTGAGCATGCACATGCAAAGTTATGCATTAAATTGAAGAGACTTCGATTGAACTTACCAGATAACGGAAAAGAACCCAAGAACTTATTAGAGCATCATCACTTCTGCGAGGTGGCTTCTGCATGATATCAACATCAGCAGGGTTAAAACCAAGAGCTGTAGCAGGTGGACCATCAGTAACCAAATTCACCCACAGAAGTTGCACTGGTATCATGCATTCTGGGATCCCCAAAGCAGCAGTCAAGAATATGGATATTACTTCCCCAACATTTGATGATATCATGTACCTGAAGAAGATTGAGTATATGTGAAGGACTCGTGTTGATAAATCAAATTCAAAATGAAGAACCAAGAGATAAAACATACCTTATAAATGACTTCATGTTATCATAAATAGAGCGACCCTCAGCAACAGCTGAAACTATGGTACTAAAATTATCATCTGCAAGCACCATATCTGAAGCTTCTTTTGCAACCTGTAGTGTTTTGTACACAAGATTATTGAACTTTCAATCAGAATGCTAAAAAGTCGTAGACACAACATCTCAAGTCTCAACTTATTGAGTTTTATGCGCGAGGGTAAAAAAAATTACACTATCAACCAAGAATAATCGTTAGTATGACTTTAAATTAATTAACGTAAAAATTAATAAATTTATCATACATGTCAGTTTGTAATTGGATAACAGTGTAAAATTATTTACACTTAGTACTTAGTGCATGAACTATTCATTCTTTAAGTTTATGACAATACCAACCTAAATACAATACCACAAGAGAAGAAAAGAAGAAATGGAAGAGTTATGATATGACATTGACATAAAACAAAGTTGCACCCCACTAAAGCAAAAGTTACGTTACCTCTGTCCCAGTTATGCCCATAGCAATCCCTATGTCGGCAAGCTTAAGTGCAGGTGCATCATTCACACCATCTCCGGTCATTGCAACAATCTCCCCCATTTCCTTCAGTAGTCTAACAATTTCTTGCTTGTGTCTAGGTTCAGCTCGAGAGAAAACCTTGCCTCCAGGCCTCAACAATATTTTAACTTGTTCTGAATGAGGAAGAGATATGAATTCCTTACCAGTCAAACTTTTCCCTGCGAGATCCTCATCTTTAGAGAACAATTTTATTTCCCTACAAATAGCCTCTGCTGTTGACTTATTATCTCCAGTTATTACCATAACTCTAATGCCAGCTTCCTTACAATCCTCAATTGCTTTGTGAACTTCCTCACGAGGAGGGTCCTGAATGATCAAGACAGTTATTATTAACTAAATGAATGTCCTCAAAATATTGCATGACAAAAGAGTGATCACAACCTCATGGCAGTAACTTACCCTTAAGCCAACAATGCCAACAAAAACTAGATCACTTTCAATGGATGAGTAGTATGTTGGATCAAGCAATTTCTTGTGAGCAGGATGAGTGTCGGCATAATAGTCTGAAAATTCTTTTAAGTCATCATTATATGCCAAACCCAAGCAACGCAATCCCTTTGAACTCATCTCCTGGAGTCTTTGAAGAAGTAGTTCTTTGCATTGGTCATCTATTGGAACCATGGATCCATCAGCAAGTTGCACATGTGAACTACGCTCGAGTAAACTCTCAACAGCACCCTGTGATTCAACAACTTTAGAACTTAAAAAGCAGCACTAGATGAAACCAGGCATAGAAAGAGGTCTCAGTTTGTGAATAGGGAATGTCAAAACAACTCTCAATTTACTCAAGGAGACATTTTACCATTAACACCAATAAAGATAATCTTTCTACCTATTGAAACATACCCCACAAGTTAAGAATTAGTGAGACACAAATCAAAAGCCATAATGTTCGTGAAAATTTAAAAATGTGAGTTCAAGATTTGAAAAAAAAGAAATAACATCACGCAAAGAAAGTAGTGATCATTAAAAAATGGATGAGACAATAAAGTCACTGTCAAAATTTAAATCATAAGAATTCAATAATCAGGCTCAGCATCACAAACCCCTTTTGGACCCTTTCTGCCCCACATGGAAATATAGTGAAACCACGTTAACCTTGCTATTTCTACTTGTTTTAGTAAATTTCACTGAAAGCAAAGTAGAAACATGCTAAAACCCTGAAATGTCCTAAGGATAATATCATTTTTTTCCAAGTGATAATAAATGGTTTATATAAGATCTAATTATAAATATGTATTATCCAACTTCCTATACACAATAATACGCTTCAATTCAAACAACCGTTGATAATTTCTTTTCTGATAAAAGCCAAAGCAGTGATAAAGCATAACATCAAGTCACCTTGACAAGAAGCCTATTTTGACCATCTGGTTCACGAACAATGACACTCATTGACTTCCGAATGCGATCAAACTCCAATGTAGCTACCCTTTTGGATCTTTTGTTCCACCACTCACAACATCCTGTACAACAAAAAGTAAAAAATACTTTGTTACTCCTAGCACTATAGCACTTTGACAATTTATTCACCTTCCATAAAGTTAAGTCCTTTTTTGCTAACCTAATTTCACCACAGTGTGGCCATCCATTATGTTGTTTGCAGCAAGTTGTGCATTATCTCGAATTTTGCTCCTTGACTTCACATCTGGAACTCCCATCTTTTCCACCAAAACTTTGAGAGCAGCTTCAGTAGGCAACCCTGTGGCTCGAAAAAGGCGACCATCAAAGTAAATCCCAGCATCATTGCAAACAGCACATGTTTCCGCCATGACTTGCAAATTAGCATCCATGTTATAGCACCCCCAATCAACAATCCCCCCATCTTTGGGATCATAAGTTGTGCCTTCAACACTAATGAGTCTAGAAGCAGTGGTTTTCCCTCCCAAAGTAAAGAACTCTGTCACAGCCATCTGATTTGTTGTCAAAGTGCCAGTTTTGTCTGAGCATATCACAGTGGTACATCCCAAAGTTTCCACACTTGGAAGCTTTCTCACAATTGCATTCTTTTGAGCCATTTTCCGCGTGCCAAGTGCTAAACAAGTTGTGATAACAGCAGGAAGACCTTCAGGGATTGCGGCAACAGCAAGAGCAACAGCAATTTTGAAATAGTAGGTACACTTTTGGAAAGAAAATTTGATGTTTGAGGGCCATCCATCCACAACATCCCAAGAAATGAAATTCTTGTAGTTAATAACCCAAACAATGAGACAAACTACCCCAATTGCAGTTGTAAGCCTGCCACCAAAATCATCTAGCTTCTTCTTCAAAGGGGTGTCACTCTCCTCCTGAGAAGCCTCGTGTATCTGCTTCTGTATCTTTCCAATTTCAGTGTCCATTCCTGTGGTGATAACAACACAAACACAACTACCATTGACAACAGTGGTGCCTGCAAACACCATGTTTTCTTTAGCCTGCAACTCACAATCGTCCAAGAAAACAGGATTTGTCCCCTTGAGAACAGGCATTGCTTCTCCGGTTAACGAACTTTGCTCAACGCGCAGCGTTGAGGTTTTCAAAGCCGCAACTCTCATGTCCGCAGGGACCTTATCTCCAACATGCAACTCCACAATATCACCAGGAACAAGCTCTCTTGCAGGCAAATCAGGCACAAAATAGCCATCCCTTAACACTTTTCCAGACTCACATTGCAACTCTTTGAGAGCCTCAAGAGCCTTTTCTGCATTGTTCTCTTGCCAAACCCCAACAATGGCATTAAGGACCAAAATCAAAATGATGACAAGGGGCTCCACATAAGCCTCAAATCCAGACTCACCTGAGTCACTTCCATGAAAGTATGCCAAAAGAAATGATATGAAGGCTGCAACCAGAAGTATCTTCACCAGCGTGTCATCAAATTGTTCCAACACTAGTTCCCACAAGGGCTTCCCTTTCTCCTTTGCTAGCTCATTCCAACCATACTTCTCGCGCCGCTTCTGAATCTCACAAGTACTCAGACCCTTGTCCAGTTTCACACCATACTCTTTCAAACACTGTTCAACAGACCATGACCATGCAGGGAACGGTTTTTCCTCCATCCAAACCTTTGTGTCCTTGCCCAAATTCACCACTGAAAATTATATTTCAAACAAAAAGTAACAAGCTGTTAAAATTCACAGATCATAAACACTAGTGAATAATCTCAATTCTCAACCATGTTAACCTGGACAAATTCACAAGAAAAAGAGAAGTGCTTTATGAAAATAAAAACATTTCGTACACGGACAAGTAACTGCAGAAGAATAATTATGAGGACATTATCGTACATTAAAAACATTATATAAGAACATCAAATCAAGACAAATTGCATACCTTAGCCCTTTCACACACACAGCATAAAGTGCATGGTGAAGCAAGACATTTATTTGGTTAAGTAAAACACATGGAAAAGCAAAATTTGTACCATTAGAAGAAGCAGACAACTTTGAGATTGTGTTAGCTTGGAAACCAAGCAAAGCTAAGGCCTGGAATTGTCCAAAGATGCGGATGGGGAAATTCTTTCGTCCAAGAAATAGAAATTGTGAAGACTGAGGACTAGTCGCTAGTCAATGTCTTGTCTTTGAACACCTTTAGATAAATTGTCTTGTGTTGTGGGGTTAGGAAACTCCCATCTCTGAAAGAGAATTTTAGAATCTGATGCCTTCAAAATTCTTCTTCTTTCCAATATAATTTATAACCACTGCTCAAGTCCAATCAGTTACTTTAAAATTTTCTAAAGGGGCGTGAGTTGGAATGAACTGCACACCCCCACTTTCTGCTTTTGACTTTTGCTTATAGTATTTATTAACTGCAACATACTAACGTTACACATTTTGAAATTTGTTGATGTATTTAATAAATTTCGTATCACACTTTGCTTTAAATACATTTATACTTGAATATGTATTTCGTTGAATACTAACTACCAGCTTTGTTGCTTACGGATTCGTCAAAGATATAATAAATGAAAAAGTAATTAAAAATGAAGCTGATATTAATAGTTTAAACTTAAAGATCAACGAACAAAACTATCATTAGAAAATTGGACAGAACAATAATGTCAAGGTAAGAAATGGATGGCAGAAGGTTGGTGAACGCGGTGTCTGCAGGTAGTGGGAAGCCAAAAAAAAGTACACAACAACGTTAGCAATCTGAAAATGGTATTATGTTGTTTTATAGTCTAATTTGGGTATTGACTTTTTAAATTTATAATTTTAAGTGACGTGTTAAAAAAGAGTTTTTGTTTGGATCAATCGAAATACAACTAGGTCCCTTAAAATGAAAATTGTATTTAATAGACTAAAATCATTTATAACCACTTCTGACCAAAATTATATTAAATAATTTTAAGAATTTAATTGGAATGTATTAATGGTATAATTTATATTATTATTTAATAATAAATTACATATTATATATGATAATATTGTTTATTTTAATAATAATTAAGCTCAAATGTAGATTTAGTCATGATAAAATAAATGAATTTTAATTTTAGTGTTTATAAAAATAATTATTTTAAATTTCATTCTTCAAAAAATTAAAAATTGAAATAATTATTTTTGGTTGTTACGTGACACTTATTAATTATATTATATATATATATATATAATTGATCATCTTAAGTGATATTTACGATAATCTTTTAGTATTTAATATTTTTAATTTTTTTAATCTTTAAAATAAATATTATTTATTTATCTTATAATGAATTTTAAAATTCACATATAATAATTCTAGATTTTTTTGAATGAAAATAAAAAAAATACATAGATTAAAATTTTATAATATAAAAATAGTTATTTCAAATGTTAGAAGAATGAAAAATAAAATAAAATTTATAGAGATTAAAATCAAAATTAATTTATTTATAAAAATTAAAATTATATTTAAATTTAATAATTATTTTATAAAAACTGTTTATATTATTAAAAATATTACTGTTGCTTTCAGCAAGTACCACTGGCACATATCCTCCGAATAAGATTAAAAAAATCATTGCCCAACTAAAAATACTTTTCTGCATACATATATGTCCACAGCCAAAACTCACTGCAAAAATATTTCGATTTTACTACGAAATTGATTGATTCAATTGTTATAAAAATGTGATACTATTAACTTCATTTGATCATATAACAAAGCATCTGATGGTAGAAATTTATAATTTTTTTTAATTACGTGGACTTTATATTTTTAAATATAATTATATAATTATTTATTTAAAGTTATTATAATCTTAAGAGATCTAATTAAGTAATAAAAAAAATTTCTTAAAAGGTTTAATATGAACTTAATGAATAGATACTCAGGTTAGCAAGCACGTTAGGGGATAATGGAAACCCTATATATAGGTTAACACATTATATATAGGTTAACACATTAGGAAAGGTTATGGTTTCCAATACATCAAACTAAAGTACATTCTCTATTCTCTCCATTAAAAAAGAGAAGCGAAAGTCCCCATAAAAAATTAAGGTAATTTGGTTAAGAACAAAATTAGATACCGAAGATACTGTGATTCTACTGTGCTCTCTTAGAAAAAAATAGATACAGATATTTAATTGTTTATACACCCTTGTTTACAGTTTTTTTTATGATCTGAAGTAACGATAATAGATTATAAAGAACCTAAAGGTAGATTATTATTTTCAACATCTTAAAATTAAATTAATGAAAAATTCATTATCCTGGCAACATAGCTTCAACTGTGAATAAAAGTTGTTTTATAGGTAAGTATGATTATCTATCACTAATACTTAAAAGACACAAGTGGTAGCCGGTTAGGCCAAGTGTTAATGTCATAATTATGACATCTGATGCAATTACAATAACGAGCGTGTAATTATAATTAGCAGTAGCTTTATACGCGACCCAAGTTGATAAAGGGAAAAGATGTTTGTTGAGACTGAAGTATACAAATACCAACTACGTTTTATTTTATACGGCAAACAACTTTTCATTTACATGTTATCATTCTCATTTAAAATACAAGCCTAGCAAACAGTGTTCTTCAGAACGAGACCTAATAATACCCACTTCTTTTTCTTTACTTTCTCTTCTTTTTAACCTAATCCTTTTTTCTTTCTTTCTATATATTTTTTTCATTAAATATTTTTGGTCATACCAAACCTAGATGGTGAGATATATTTAAAATTTGTCATGTATTAACTTTCTCGCCTGTGGAAGTTTCCATGTAACTTCCTCTTTCCTTTTCTATCCATGATGTCTATTTCGTGCTTTGTGCTTCGCATTTTTTACAAAGCTGGTCCAACTACACTTGCCTCCGTCAAGCTGTGTCCGTAACGATTCAAATTAAAATAACTTTTATTTGACTTTTATCAGTCAAACAAAATGCATAAGCCGCAATGTCAATATATCATCATCTTTCAAAAACATCTTTTTTTTTTGTCACGGCATAGTACATCGCTAACAATTAAGGAAGTGTTTGTTATAAAGTAAGTTTTGTTGGGAAAAGAGATTAAAGGCGGAAGTAAAAAAACTTAATATATTAATGGTGTTTCTTATGGATAAATAAATAATAAATTAAGTCACGTTCTCAATCTATTCAAAATTATAATAAATATATTTTTTTTAAAATTATTAATATATTAACTCGTGTACTAGCACGAGTTGCATTGATTTATATATATACTAAAATGTCTCTGTGGTGTCTCAACCCAAGCACAATACATATTCACTAAAATGACTTATTGTTGTCCTCTCTTAAGGCTAAGGGTTTGTTTACTGTCTTTGTCCTATACCCTCCTCCAAGCAAGTCTGAAAACCCAGCTTTTTTCCATATACAACTATAAATTAGATATCAAATTTATCTATATAATTCATGGCTATTATAATAAAAAGGTGAGTGAAAGTCTTCTTTCTTATGTCTCTCACAAGAGAGAAGTAACTGAATGTATATTATTGGTTGGATTAACAATTTAGATAAAAAAAAATCAATGACAAAGATAAGAAAAATAAATAATTGGAATTTTTTTTAAATATGGACATACATCCAATAAAAATATTATTTTAATAGATTTAATTTAATACATTGCAAGTATAACAAGAATCGTGTTTATCCTTCCTTGATCAAGATGAGAGAAATAAGAGAAAAACAAATAGGTAGGAAATTTCTTTTTCAACCATTGACACATGTCGTAATCATAATTTTTTTTAATATATAGTAAATATATTATTTGGAATTTTCTATTATGTGTCCCTAGACATTCAGCGTAAAACATTAAATACATGTTATTAAATAATTTAAATAACTTAAAAAAAATAGTTTTATATAATAGATATATCCTTATTAATAAACATAGAAAGTATCAAATGTTTTTATTTAGGCCAATGTTAACCGGTGATTGGAAAGTAAAGAAAAGTATTATTAGCTCACCAACATGATTTTTTATACAATTCTATCGTACGCTACTAAATTAATAACCAGAGAAAATATTAAATATTTTTATTTAGGCCAATACTATTAAAAATTAAAGAAAAATATTATTAGCTCACCTCACATAATTTTTTACCCAATTTTATCGTACACTTCAAAAAATAAATTTATTTATATAAGTAAATTTAAGTAAAATGAATCTTGATAACTTTTCAGTATTAAGGTTTAACAAACACTTACAGAAATACTTAATCAATAAAATTTTTTCATCAGTATCAAAATTTAAACTCATATTTATATAAGCTTTTTTTTATTAATTAAATGGATCTTTGTTGAAAATTAAATAAATATTAAAGAGGAGTAAAAATTGTTATTAAATGAAAAATATTTTTATGCTAAATATGTTAGAGACAGATTTTTTGACAGAAATAAATTTCTTACAAAAATGGGTGTAATATAGAATTTAGCGAGGAATTTTAGATTCTAAGTGACAAATTTATTCCGTTGTCACTATTTGTTGAATATAACGTAACAAAAATTATAAATATTCCCGTTTCGAACTAGTGAAGAATTTTATAGTTTTAAATGAGAATTTTTTTATTTATTAACTCCACGTCCTTAAAACATTAGTTATCAAGACTCATCTTTTTAATATGCGTTCATTGACATGTGTTGTAATGATATTAGGTATATCTTATTAAATATTCTTAAATGACTCAAATATAAATAAATTTGATGTTTTTAGGTTAGTAAATATTTTATTTTTAGTGATTTTCTATTTTTATTTTCTTAATAAAAATATGTATATAAACATAATTAGAAAATCTAGTTTAAGATATTAAATATATTTATTTTTTATTTAATTCTTTTTTTAAGATATTAATAAAAATATAAAAGAAATAGTTCAATTTTTTAATAAATGATCTTTGTTTTCTTAATTAATACTTTTAAGATAATAACATGTAAGCATTTTTTCAAATTAATTACAAAAACTAACCTTTTAAATAATTCAAAACAAATTTAAGAATTATCAATATTGATTCTAAAATTTTCCACTCTCATTGGATGAATATTCTACTTATGTACTTGATCACATGCACATAAATTGTCATGTAATTGTTTCAATTTTTTTTTGTCAAAATCACTTTTTTTTATGTTGTTTTCTTATTTTTACAACAAAAAGATAGTATATAGTTGAAGCTATAATATATATATATATATTAAAATCATTCTAAGATGTCAAAAAATATTATAGAGGTGATAAAATAGATTTGACCTAGTGAATCAGCCTAAACAACCCATAAATAATGTTAAGTTTGGCTTTAGAATTTTATGCAAAAAAATAAGCAAAAATGATTTACCCTGTGAAATGTAAACTAAAAAACAATTAAGTCTATTTCATTCAATATTTTTAATTTTTTTTAATTTCCTTATAAAGTTAAGTAGAAAACAACCCAATTTATCTCAGCCCAATGGATTTCAATAGATAAGCAAATATGTGACCAATAAGAAATCCAATTTAACTCAGTCCTCTTTTCATATCTTAGTTGTCAAGCTAGATAGTAAAGGTGGGAAAATAGGTCACTCGAAGTCATTTGGAAAGCTAAAAGCAGAAAATGGGTTGGGACAATCTAGCTTGAAATTTACATGGGTTATTTATTTACGACCTAACCCAACTTGATGGCTTGTCAGACCAAGCCATTTTAGTCTCTCCCCACCTCCCCTCCCCCCAGATCTTTGCTTAAAAATACATTTTTTTAAAAGAAAAATAGACCAAACAAACTTGGGTATTTTTTTAGTTGTTTTTTTATTGGCTCAACCTGACCCAATGTGTTGGAGAAAATTAGTTCAATGTTATTTAGGCCAAAAAAATTAAAACTAGTCCAACGGACCGAGTCAAACCTATTTTGCTATCTTTACTAGACAATCTATTTGCCAACTTTATCAGATTCTCAACATATAACTTCTTCTATTCATTTATTAAGACTCATGTTGTTTTTGGAATGTTTATATATTATTATGTTTGAGTAAGTAGACAAAATGTTTCTCTATTGTTATCAACAGTTTGTATGAAGACAAATTTTTTTTTCTTTATTATATCTTTTCTTTTAAGGTTTTCTCCCACTCCCTCGTTATGCAAATTTGTAACTTTATCACTTTCTTTCTCAATCTCAATTATTATAATAGGTCTAGGCTGATTTGGCAGGTCGAAGCCTAAAGACTTTCAAGGTCAAAACCATTCCTCTCGAAAACCAACCTTTAAAGAAAGTCAAAGACTAGCGGACCGCATACGCGCTTACTTTTTGTTTGATAGACTCTTAGGCTGAAATTGATATGCTTCTATCACACTCTTCTTTCGAGAGAATAGCCCCAATGACGATGAATTAGGGTTGTAGAGTGGGTCAATCCTTGGAGCTTTCTCCATGCCCGACAGAGAAAACTTGGTGCGAATGACGATGAGCAACGACAAGGTTAATCTCCTTGGTGATCTCTCCTTCTATATTTGCATATTTGGGTATTTGGAAGTTATCATGTACTAGCAACATGAAATAGGGCAAAGGATAAATTCGAGAGGAAAAATACAATAGAATTTCTTGACAACTAACAAGGTACAATTATCAAATACCATTTTTCCCATCTTGACCATTTTTATTGACATTATCAACAACAACTCTTTTTGTCTCACAACTTTTTTTATTTGTTTTCATTTTCCACCTCTTATTTTTGTAGTTGTTTCATTGTCTTGTAAAGTTATCTTTTCATCATATTTTTATTTTCTCACCCTTACTCATTGTGTTCTTGTTGTGAATTAAGAAGTCATTTTACTTGGGTCTCATCTACAATTCATCTTCTTTCTTGATTTAATTGGCTTTCAAGTGTGTGGTTCTCAAAGGTTGAGGTTAGCTCTTTATAGTGCATATTAAATTTATATTTTTCATTGGTTTTGTGGAAGCCTATCCGGCTAGGTAGGAAAGGTCCCAAATTGTTACATATTGCTATCGTCAACAACCATATTCTTTTTGTTGATTATCTTTTCATCATATTTTTATTTTCTCACCCTTACTCATTGTGTTCTTGTTGTGAATTAAGAAGTCATTTTACTTGGGTCTCATCTACAATTCATCTTCTTTCTTGATTTAATTGGCTTTCAAGTGTGTGGTTCTCAAAGGTTGAGGTTAGCACTTTATAGTGCATATTAAATTTATATTTTTCATTGGTTTTGTGGAAGCCTATCCGGCTAGGTAGGAAAGGTCCCAAATTGTTACATATTGCTATCGTCAACAACCATATTCTTTTTGTTGAGGTATCCTTAGTATAAGTGGAGGTCATATAAATTTGTCTTGATGTGTTCTACCAATGCTCTTTCGAGAAGGTTAATGTTGACAAAACCATGATTTGCTTCTCCAATAATGTCATTTAGAATTATCACTCTTAAACTAGTAATGAATTTGGGTATAAAAGAACAAATGACTTGAGGAAGTATTTAGGAGTTCATATTCATCACAAACAAGATAGTAGGAGCACTTTTAGAGGCCTTGCATGCAAGGTAGAACATTGTCTTAGTAGTTGAAAATGTTGAATGCTTTCTTTTGCAGGTAAAATGTGACGTTAACCAAGTCAGTGCTAAATGTTATGCCTTTTATGTCATGCAAAGTATGTATCTGCAAGGTTGATTTGTGACAAAAGTGACCAAATTTATCGTGGTTTTCTTTAGGGGTAAGCAAGAGAGAAACTATGTTCATCACTTATCTTGAGGTTAAATCGCCTTTATCACAAAGATCAAATGGGTGTGATGATATTATGATTCCTCATGTTGACAAAAATAAGGTTGGCTTGAAATGGTTGAAGGGAACTAAAGTTGTTTGGGACAAATTTTTGAAAAGCATTATTTGGAGAATAGGAGATGGCACCAACATTAGTTTTTGGATTGATGCTTGGGTGCTAATAAAGTTGACCATGATTGATAAAGCTATACACTTTTTACAATATGACCTTCAATAGAGGGAAAAGGATGTAGTAAGATCAAAAGTGGTTGGAATATTCAACATCCCTAACAAATGCTACCTAACTATGTGTTCCAACACATTGTAGTGATTATTCCCCCTCTTTTGAGAATGTTCTCGGTTCACTAACTCTATAGCTCAAAAAGATGAATTGGTTATCTTATATGGTGTTGGTAAGGTCCTAAACTCGTTTGTTGGTTGCTTTGGAAAGTTAGAATAAGTTAATGATCAATCAAAGATATGGAGACAATGCCTTCTTGTTTTCCCAACTAGCTTGTTTGATAGATCATGGCACCATCCTTCACGTGCTTCATGATTGCTTTGTAGCTCCAAGATTCTAGAGTTATCTAACCAATAATTTTGTAGGTTTTTCTTCCTCTATAGGTAATTTGTCAACTTGGTTAAAGTGGAACTAAACTATGCACAATGGCATTTAACTTCGATATAAAAGTGGACTTTTTCTTGTGCCAATATAATGAGTTTTTTTGTTTTTTTTATAAGAAATAAACTTTGGATATAGTTAGTTATACATACGAGAGTGCAAGTCATCATCTATAGCTTAGTAGAATCTAAGATGTTTCTACTTGGAGATGGAATTTTGCAATAGAATTTGTCCACTACAAGTGCCTTGGTTTCTACCTCTATAAGAGCTTGTTAGGTCATTGTAGAGTGTTTTTGAGTCATTGAGGTAAAGCAAAACATGATAGAGTGATTAAAGATAATCATGATGCGTATATAGTTGGATTTTCTTATGCTATGGGTGATTTATTGACTGTTCAAGTAGAACTATGAGACATCTATCATGGAACCCATCTTATTGTGGTTAGAGACTTTTTTAGGATTATGGTGGAATCTGACTCTAAGATAACAATTCATTTGATTAGGAAGAATGTCATATTCATAAGCCTAGTTAACAAATTCGCAAGCTGTACTATAATTTGTCATGTGTACCATAAAACAAACTTAGTTGTAGATGCTTTAGCCAAATATAAATGATCTCAATATATTGGTGTTAGGATATACAACTTTCTTTTACTTATATACGATGGCCAATCAATCAACCATGTGTTTATGAGTTATTGTTTAATGAGAGTATTTTTAAGATTTAATTTCTTAATCTTTCTTATCTTTCAATTTATCATTTTTGTCTTAATTTTAAAATTAAATTTTAATATTTTAAAAAATTATCAATTATTTAAAATAACATTATATCATATTATAAGTTATTTATCATAAATTTAAAATATAATTTATATATTAAAATATATATTTGTTATGAATTTTATAATATAAATTTTATATTCAAAATTATTTATTTATTATAAATTTAATTATATAAAGTAAATATTTATCTAATACATTATACAAACTAAAATAGTATTTAAAAATAACTTTAAATTATAATATAACTTATTTAATATAAATCTAAAATATAATTTATATATTTAAAATTATTTATTTAATACATTTTAGTTATAATATAATTTATATATTAAAAATATTCATTTATTATAAATTTTAATTATATAAAAATAAATATTTATTATATACTTTGCGTAAACTAAAATACTAGTTATTTCTTTAAAAAGTGGTAAAAAAAAATAAACTTCCAAAAATCGGTGATCTTCGCAAACTTGACCAAAAATCCAAAATAAAAATGATATTTTTACCAAATAAAAATAAAAAACCCAAATAAACGTCCAAATTATGGTATTTTTCGTTTTTGGGCTGATTTGGGAATATTGGATTAAACCCACTTCACCAGTCTACCCTATATTTAAAACTGTCGTTCTTCTGGAACCCAAAAAAAAATCCAAAGCCTTTTTCAGGTACGCTCTTTCTCTCTCCCTTTCTTCAACCACCGACTTAGGGTTTCTGGGTAAATAAATTTTTTGCGATTCTCGTCTTTTATTGTATGAAACACCCAAGCGGGTCGGTGACAAAGGGGTGTTAGGGTTAGGGCATTGTGGATTTTATGCCTTCTTTTGCTTCTTGTTTGTTGGGTTAGGGTTAGTGATTATTGGTTGTGCCGTGTGAAATAGGTTTGACTTTGAAGGCGAATTAAGATGAAGCCGATTTTTGCTCGGAACTTGGAGTACGATACCCGTCAGTCAGAGCTTGAACGGTTGTTCTCCAAGTATGGCAGGATTGACCGCGTGGACATCAAATCTGGTAAAATCCTCGTCTGTGTCTTTTTATTACGCAATTAGAATAATTTAATGGGAATTTGTTTGTGTAATTTTTTAAATTAGTTTCCCTTGTCTGGTGATGATGAAGTTTGAATTTTTTTTTTAAAAAATTTCTGTATAACAAACCCTACCTTGTCATCCCATTTTGAATATTGGTTCCCTTGTTTTTATTTGACACGATGAATGATCAATTGTGAAACGGGTTTCATGGTTCCCGTATGGTGTGTCATTTAGTGATTGTGTGAAGATAAGTAAAATCAGTATTTTGTAGTTGAATAAGAAGATGATCATCTAAAAGCTACTGATATTGGGACGGCCATCTTTTGGAATTTGGATATGGACATGTGGCTGCTTTTGTGGCTTGAATGTCTATTTCCTATGTCCTGGTGGGAAATAAATGGAAGCCACGATTTATTGGCCTTTGTAAAAAAAAATCCTCTGGTTTTTAAGTGTTTCTTTTGGCGCAGGAACTTCTACCAAGGGAAAATATGTTGAGCTTCTGTCTTGGCTTGCCCATCTCTCTGCAAATGTTATAATTATAATTATAATATAATTAAAATAAGAATTTTATAGATAATAGTTAAATATTATAATATTGTTAAAAGTTAAAATATATATTCAGGAACATTTTTATAGATTTATTGCCACATTTTTTTGTTGTTTCTTTCCTATCTTATTTAAATATTTGGTTAATAATTAAATCTGATAAGGTATGACTTAATTAGAAAAACATATTATGAACTCAATTAAAAATTTTAAAATTGTTTAATAAGTAGCATAAATATGAGGAATTAAATCTAATTAATGGTTAAATTTAATTACATCCAATCAAGTTGCAATTAATTAAATGTAATAAATAATTAAATTTAATTGCATCAAATTATCTGTTATTGTAAAATTAAAGTGTTGATCAACAGCTACATTTAGTTGGAATGATCTTTACATATAGATATAGATAAATAGATTGGGATGATTAATTTTTAATTAAAAGTTGTTAACTAATAGAAAATAAGTTAATTTATTAAATTAAAAGTATTTAATTAAATTAGTTGTTAATAATTGGTAAGTATAAAATGACATAATTTTTTAATATTAATGTTTATATAACCAATATTTTAGTTTCTACTCTGTAGAATAAATGTTTTTATTTTTATACAATTAAAATTTAAAGTAAATAAATATTTTTAATATATGAATTATATTATAATTAAAATTTATAATAAATAAATAAATTTAAATATATAAATTATATTTTAAATTTCAATAAACCATTAATAATTTTAAATGTCCACGAATAATATTTTTATATTTAATGGAGGATATGGAAATGTCTCATACCCTGGCTCCCTTATGACTATAAGCTAAACCAGATTTTTGGAACTTATTTCTTACAACAGACAGAGACAAAGTGGGGATACTGTCATTGATATTTGGTCAGAACTATAGTCATCAATAGGGTTGGCAAAACTGGCTGGCCTGTCCTGTTTTGACCTGTTCTTTTAGCAGTCCATCAAAAGGGGGCTGGGGTGGACTGGTCTAGTCAGTCTTGTGCGAGTGAGTTAGAAGTTGTATCTCGTTCAGTTTATGGTGGATTGGCTAACTGGCCCGTCAAAATAATAAAAAAGAAAAAAAAAGTGAAAACATTAAAGTCTCCCATTTCCCAACACTAACTTGAATTTAATTATATAACCTAAAATAGTTAACAAATGTGTATTTTGAGTAACACTGAACATTTAAATAACTAAATTGATGTTAATTATATTGATTCAATAAAAATTATACATCAATATAACATAAGTAAATATATTAATTATAATATTTAAAAAAAAATCAGCTGTTGGGCCAACCTATCCTAGCCTGCCTAGCTAGCCCATTTTTGGTGGGCCTGCCAGTGTCAACCCACATTGTCGCCCTAGTCATCAATGACTTAGAGAAGCAAACACAGAGGTGGATGTGCTGTCAAAGATAGCGATGCAAGATAGGCATAGCGATCAATCACTTTAAAAACGGCATTTATTCATCTTTTATGTTTCTGGGCTGTTATATCTCCTTCTATACTTGTATCTTATTAGAGCAAAAAGTCTTAGACCCTAATTAAAGTGTTATCATTGTAATACAGTCTTCTTTGACTATAAAAAGGCCATTACATGGATAATTTCAGTCCAGTTCGGAGGAATAAAATTTTCTAACTAATTGAACTTAATTGATTTAATTTAATTTGTTCTTGAAAAAATATCTAACAAATTGACCGTAATTCATTTAATTTAATTTGTTTTTGAAAAAATATCTAAAAATCAGAACCAAATCAACTCACTAACAAATGACTTAATTTGGATAGACTTTGTCTTTTAACTAGTATTTCTTGTCTATAATATGATAAATATTTCTTTCTATATAACAAATCTCAGTTAATGAGTAAATATTTTAAATATATATTATTATAATAAAAATTATTATAAATATATAAGTTAAAATTTGTATTTATAATAAATGATTTAAATTGTAATATAATATTATTTTTAATTATTGATATATTTTTTTTAAATTATGTAAACTTTAATTTACAATTAAAGATCAAACAGAATATTGAAAATGATAGGTAACTACAAAAATTTAATATACAAATAAAAAATAAAAAAGAATAGTTTGAAATGATTAAACGATTTTTTTGGTTAAAGAAATATGTAAAATGCATATTTAAATGAGTAAAAAAGAGAGAATAGAAGTAAATGTCTAATTGAGAGAGTAGGAGAGTGAGAATCTCATTTTTTAATTATATATTCTATTTTATAATATAAAATAGATTAAAAATCAAGTTTAATTAGTTCAATTTAGATTTTTATTTTCGTTATATAGATACAAACTGATCAACACTTTAAACGAGAAAGTGTGTGATCTGTAATTATGCCAGAACCGTTTCTAGAAAATTTCAGCTCTACGTAAAATATTTAGAGAAAATTAATATAATATTAATTATTAATTTTAAATTTTTTGAATTATGAAAATATTTATTTATGTTTTGCAATTCAGTAATTTCAATATTTTACTCTAGTTATTCATTAAATTTATATTATAACATTTATTGATGTTAGATATGATTTAAGTAATGTGAATCTTAAAAGACTTATTTCAATGATAACAATCATCAAGGTGTATTCTCAATGGTATTCTATAAATAATACATATATTTGACAAAGAATGTAGTTATTGAAGTAATAGTTTCTTCTTTTAATAATTCTCCTAATACTTTCAATTCTGAAAATAAATCAAGATAATCAAAATTAGAATTTTTACTAAATCTTAAAAAATATACAAGATTAATATGGTATTTTTTTTTCAATTTATGCTCACCTAAAATTTTATTTTTTCTGGATTAAAAAAATAAAA
Organism: Mucuna pruriens; assembly: GCA_025330945.1. NCBI lineage: Eukaryota > Viridiplantae > Streptophyta > Magnoliopsida > Fabales > Fabaceae > Mucuna > Mucuna pruriens. The sequence continues at coordinate 5,512,535 of JAENHJ010000529.1, forward strand.
ATGGGTCTCATTTGGTAAATTTTGTTAAAATCAAGTCTCATTAAAAAAAAAAAAGATTGATTTATTATGTGTAGTCAATATTCAATAAAAAATACTTTGAATTCTCCAATAAAAATAGAGAAGTACTTTTTAGTCTTTTTAAAATTTGATGATACATAAAAATTATTTTCAATGAACTTATTAATATTTTGAAAAAAGAATGAGCTTGATATCGATGATATAAGGTGACCAAGTTGTGATAATAGATCTAACATAAAAAGTAAAAATTAAGGAGAACAAAAAGTATTATTAGACATAAACTCTTAACATTTTATTATTTGTATGTCATATTTTGAATTCAGTTTTACATTATATGATTAATTCATATGCTAGAGAGCTATTTTTTTTTTTTTTTTTTTAAGTTTCCGTTTTTTTTATTTGGTTCGTTAATGAATTAATTTTTTTTATTAGGATATATTTGGTCTTTTTTTTTACTTAAAATTTACTTTTAAATTAAAATTAGAAATAAGAACTTAAAAAAAGTAGGAATTGTTTATTAGTTTTCATTTTTTAAATTAAAACTCGTTTGATAAAAAATTGTATATGCTGTAATTCTATTTAATATTTTATCTTATAAGAAATATATTTATAAAATACAGATATTATATAAAATTAATTTAATTTAATTATATATATATATATATACACACACACGAGCGAGAGAGAAATCAAAGTATGTATAGCATGAGAGACGTCAAAGTTGCCGCATTTCATCCAAAGTTTAAAAAAGAAAGTTAATAGTTGCGAGAAGCTTGATAAAAGCTAGTGTAGTGAGTTTTTTCTTAAGCTCTTTTTTATAATTTTTCTTTATTACAAAATAAATTCCTCATTCTCTCGAGTTTTTTTTTAAAAAAATTTACTTGGTCTAGCTTCTCCTTAAAGTGAAAAGAAAAATCTTTAAAAAGTGAGTTCAAACCTTATCTATAATTCAACAAGAAAGTAGAATTGAAAGTGTTAGAGTAATAAAGTTTTAATCATCAAAGATTAATTTTTTTTTTGTATTTAGAAACTGAGATTGGAAATGTTAAATTTTATTAAGAATGAATGTTTGGCATGATATTTTATTTGGTGATAAGCTATACAAATACAAGTTGTTGTAGTTTTTTTTAGAGACTTTATTGCTTAGAAAATGATTTTACATCACTTTGAATTCTATAAAAAAATTGGTCATTTGAATGGATATAAGGCTTAAATTTTGTGAATAAAAAAGGTATATCTTATAGAAAACTACAATTTTCACAGCCAAAAAGAAAATAGGAGACTACATTTTTTATGAAAAGTACAATGATGTTAGCACACATTCAACTAGTTTTAAGAGTTGTTTATCTTTAAGGACTGCCTCCTCAGGCGTACAATCAAGAATGATAAAAAATATTTTGCATTTTTAACTTTTTTATTATATTTTACATTTAGAAAACTAATTATTATATTTTATATTTAGAATTTTGCAAAATGTTACCATTTTATTTTTATATATATTTTCTCAATTTTCCCATGAAAAATAAGACTATTTTGATAAACATGTTTGACTACCTATAATTTTAAGTAAATTTTTTTTTCAATGTTCTTTTCTTTACTAATTTGTTTCTGTAAATTTTTATCAACTGTCTTTCTTCTCGATCTTTTTTTTCCTAGTTCAATTCATTTGGCCATATTGGTGATATATTCATGACTTTTGAGCTTAGATCCAAGATTTTTCTAATTTATAATCGCTTCATTTATTGGTTGACTAACACTGCCTCAACCAAATAACTTAAATAATATACTTTATCTAAATCTCTAGAACAAACTAGCCAATCTAAATCATATTTTTCTCCATTTTGAAAATATCTTTTGATAAAAGTACAGTGAATACAAATGTCTATTATTTTTATCTTTTAGAAATAATAAATTGTTATGTCTAATTAAACTCTTTAAAATTCCTAAATTTTCATCAATGTTTTTCATTGTCCTGGATCATAAATATGTTTAGGAACTTTGCTTGATGCTATTATACTTCTGATAAAAATTATCTTCATTTAAATATTTATCTTCGCTATTGAATGGAATTAGAACTATCAGTATTTTCAACATCATCAACAACTGATTTAAAACTTCTTTCATCAATTGAAATTGTGCTTATATCTCTTTTATCAATTAATAACAAATTTATTAAGAGAACCACATTGATATTGAATTAATTTTTCTTTTTCTTTAACTTTTCAAAATCAAATCCATACTTCTTAGTTGACATTTTTTATTACTACAATTTTATAAAGTATAAGAATAAAAAAAAAGTAACAACAAAATGATATAAATAAAAAATATTTCAAAGTAAATAAGAGAAAATGATAGAACTGAGAAACGAAAAGAATTGTAAGCTGATATTATATGCTTGAACAAATTGATATATCATTTATTCACTTTGACAATTTACATGAAGTCTTTAGAATATAAAGGCGTGAGATAAAAGAATGAGATAATTAGAAAAAAAAGGTAGATGGGAGGGGGAGATTCCACTAATAGAGGTTAGTCAGGTTTTATAGCAGAGATTAGTTACAAATAAAATTGGTAGATATTTTTAATCTATAACATGGTGACCTATAGTTTATAGGATTTGTCACAAAGGCACTAATTTAATTGAAAATGCACATTCAAGAACTAATTTGCCTGACACTATCTTTTTTGTACTAATTTGACTGTTTCTCATAATTTATTATTAGTTCAATGTAGAAAATAATTGGTAAATGATTCTAATTATTTTTTTTTTTATATTGATATCAGATTTAGGCATTTGGAATTGAATTGGAATGAGTATGGTGGTGTTTCAATCATGGACGGTGTTCTTGTGCTATCCTTGTGCTAACATTAGTGACGGTGTTCTTGTTTTATGAGAAGAAAAAAGGGCTTATTTCTTTGCCTAAGTTGTGTTATACAATGATGATTCTAGATGCGTTATCTTCTGGTCCTACCGGAACAGCCATTTCTCAAAGTATAGATACCATTGCTGAGTTCCTAGTTAATGCTAACAATGTCCTTGTGAAAAAGGATAGTTTTGAGGAACTTTCTGCTTACATGGAAAGAATTAAGCTTATCTTAGAAGAATTGAGGAAAGGCAAAGTCAGTGATTCTGAGATATTCAACCAAGCCATTGAGATCATGAATAAAGAAATTAAAGATGCACATCAATTGGCCCAAGATTGCAGCAAGAAAAGCAAGGTTTATCTACTAATGAATTGTAGGTCCATTGTTAAGAGCTTAGAAATACATACAAAACAATTGAGTAGGGCACTTGGTCTTCTTCCTTTAGCCACATCAGGTCTTTCTGCAGGAATACTAGAAGAAATTGAAAAGTTGAGTGACAATATGCAGAAAGCTGGATTTAAGGCAGCTCTAGCTGAAGAAGAGATTTTAGAGAAAATTGAGTTAGGTATAAGGGAAAACAATGTTGATCGTTCCTATGCCAATAATTTGCTAGTTCTCATTGCTAAGGCTGTTGGGATTAGGAATGAGAGGTCAACAATAAAGATGGAACTTGAAGAGTTTAAGAGTGAAATTGAAAATGTGCGTGTTAGAAAGGACCTAGCTGAAGCTATGCAAATGGATCAAATCATATCTTTGTTGGAAAGGGCTGATGCAGCTTCATCACCCAAGGACAAGGAACTCAAATACTTCGCCAAACGCAAATCTTTGGGTAGTCAAATCTTGGAGCCTTTGCAGTCATTTTATTGTCCCATTACCCAGGATGTTATGGTGGATCCTGTAGAAATTTCATCAGGGCAGACATTTGAGAGAAGTGCAATAGAGAAGTGGTTTGCAGAAGGAAACAAATTGTGCCCCTTGACGTTGATTCCTTTAGACACATCAATTTTGAGACCTAATAAAAAGTTGAAACAATCCATACAAGAGTGGAAGGATAGGAATATAATGATTACAATTGCTACATTGAAAGAAAAAATCTTGTCTGAAAATGATGATGAAGTGCTGCATGACCTACAAACTCTTCAAAATTTGTGTAAGGAAAAAGACCAACACAGAGAATGGGTTATACTCGAGAATTACATACCAACTCTCATCCAAATTCTATCAAGAAACCGTGATATAAGAAAATATTCTCTTGTCATCCTTGGTATGCTGGCAAAGGATAGTGAAGAAGCTAAGGTACTTAAATTGATACTCTCATTTGTTTATATTTTAACAAGGTGCATATTGCATAGCAATTTGCAACATTCAATATTTGGCCTTCTAAAAATATATTGATCAATAACAACCATAGTTTTAAATAAAATAAATATATTTTAGACAATTTTGGTTAATGTTTCAATAACATGAACCTATAATTGAATTTTTTGTTAAGCTAGATTCTAGAAACCAAACATGGCCAAAAATAATCTAGAGAAGAAATTTAAAGTTAATGTGAATGTGTTGCACTCTATCTGACAGTCAAGAATCGATCAGGTGGGACATTTCTCATCCATTTTGCACCACTATTAGATATTATAAAACATTACCAAAAAGTTTGTGAATCAGAAATAATTTCCAACATAATTTTATCTAGAATTTTGATCAAGTTGTACTCCTTAGTCCTTTCTCTTCTTTTAACTAACTTTCCTTGTTCTTTTCTTTTTTATGTCTACAAGATTACTGGTTGGATCTCTCCTTTACATTGTATTGAATTACATGTGATTTAATAATGGACATTTAGCTATGTTATTGAACTTTCTTTTCTGCAGGAAAGAATTTCAACAGTTGATCATGCAATTGAATCGATTGTTCGATCTCTTGGACGTCGTCCAGAAGAGAGGAAGTTAGCAGTAGCATTATTGCTCGAATTATCTAAATATGATTTGGCACGAGAACACATTGGAAAAGGTCAAGGTTGTATACTACTATTGGTGACTATGTCTAGTGGAGATGACAGTCAAGCAGCTAAAGATGCAACCGAGTTATTGGAGAATCTTTCATACTCTGATCAAAATGTTATACAGATGGCAAAAGCAAATTATTTTAAACATTTATTGCAGCGTCTCTCCTCAGGTTTATTCTTTAACCTACATATGTGGAGTCAATGTATTAGTAATTAATTGCAAAAATTTTTCTTCTTTCTTCTTTCTTTTTCTTCTTTTTATCTTTCTCAACTTGTAGTGTAAAAATAAGGTATGTTATGTTTGTTGTTATGAAGTCTCTAAAATTGAATACATTTTAGTGAATGAGACTACAATCAAAATTAAATGTTGGCTACAAAAAGATAAGGGTGATTGTGTGAGAATAAGATTTTACCATGATCTATTTCTCCTTCTTTCTATGCAGGACCAAACGATGTAAAGATGATCATGGCTACAAATTTAGCAGAAATGGAGTTAACGGACCATAATAGAGAGTCCTTGTTTGATGGTGGTGTATTGGTTCCTCTTCTTCAAATGTTCTCACATAATGATCTTAAGGTGAAATTAGTTGCTATTAAAGCTCTTAGGAATTTATCCAGTTCAAAGAAAAATGGACAGGAAATGATAAGACAAGGGGCTGCACGACCACTGCTTAACCTCCTTTTCAATCTCAACATACAAACCTCAAGTTTGCGGGAAGATGTAGCAATCATAATTATGCAACTTGCTGCATCAACTATTTCTCAAGATGCTCAAACGCCTATTTTATTACTAGAGTCTGGTGATGATGTTTTTCATCTCTTCAATTTAGTCAGTGTCACACAGCCAGTTCTACAACAGAACATTATCCAGACATTTTATGCCTTGTGTCAAACACCTTCAGCTTCATTTATTAGAACCAAACTAAAGGAGGTATGAATTTTATTGAAGATAAATGCACTTACAATAGATTGAAATGTTCTTTTTGATGAATCACTACACTAGTGCACTAAATTGGCAAATCACTCAACATGCACTAAATAGGCAAATCACTCAACATGGTCAATGCCAACATATATAGAAAAGTTAGGCATTTTAAGTTTTAAAAGGTCTATCTTATTGTCCATGTGTCCATCCTTATAATCATATTTAAAGCAAAGTATTTGCAAATATCTTTCAAATAGTAAATAACTAAAACTTAACATTATTAATAGATCATGTCTACTTGTTAAATGAAATTCCTATATGTTTAAGATTTGCAAGGCATTAAATTGCTTATTACATAGATATCATCCATTTAGGTATAACTTTCTATTAACTAGAAAACAAAGGCAACAATGGGTAGATTCAAACTGTGTGAATTTTGCATGCTTAATCGAGCAAGCACCAAGGAAACAATTGTTCTTGGAGTTGTTCTATAAGCACTTTAATAAGTTTAGAAATTCATTACATTTTGGCTTAGATATGATATAAACAAACTTTTTCATACTTAATTGCTTGAATTTTCATTTTTTAATATCTTGACCAATTTTTGATAATTAATGTTGTCATAACTTGCTATTCTTTTGAAACTTACCTTCTACCCGACATGATAAAATTATAAGGTTTAACTTTTAAGACTACTTGAACCAAATTTGCATTGGAACATTAATACCCCCTCTTCGCACATATACACACTTACAAAAAAAAAAACATTAAAATAGGTATCAGTCGAATTGTTCTTTATCCCACTCTTTTCTTTCCATGCTTATGTCATTGTTCTTTTGGGTTTTGTCAGTTTCTAATGAAGATGTGTTGAGGTGTTGGGACTAATTTTCTAGTATAAACCACGCCAATATAACACATACACAAACATTGAGGACCAAAATTTTCAGTGTTTGGCTTAAAGTTCAGTTAATGTTGTTCTGCCACTCCTTCACTTGTTCAATTGTCCTTATCTATAATATTGAAACTGTTTTCCAGTTTTTGTTGCATGACAATATATCATAATTGAATTAGTTTGCTTATCTATGAACAGTGCTCTGCTGTTCCAAAATTGGTTCAATTGTGTGAGAATGAAAACCTAAACCTACGAGCAAGTGTTGTGAAGTTGTTTTCTTGTGTGGTAAAGAGTTGTGATGAAGCAACTATCTTGGAGAATGTGGATAAAAAATTCATTAATACTTTACTTCGGATTATAAAATCTTCATCAGATGAAGAGGAAATACTTTCTGCTATGGCAATAATATGTTATCTTCCAGAAATTGAGCAGATAACTCAATGGCTTTTGGATGCTGGTGCACTACCAATTATTAAAAGTTATGTCCATGATGGGAAAGAAAGAGATCATCAAAGGAGTAACTTAGTCGAGAATACCATCGGTGCCTTATGTCGTTTTACAGTTGCAACAAATGTGGAATGGCAAAAAAGTGCAGCTGAAATTGGGATCATAACTATTTTAGTGCAATTGCTTGAGAATGGAACCACCTTGACAAAACAACGCGCGGCGCAGTCTCTTGCTCAATTTTCTAAAAGTTCAGTTAAGTTGAGCAAGGCAATACCGAAGCGTAAAGGACTATGGTGCTTTTCAACTCCTGCTGATATTGGTTGCATGGTTCATGGAGGAATATGCTCAGTCAAGTCATCATTTTGCCTTTTGGAGGCTAATGCAATTGGACCACTCACAAGGACTCTTGGGGAAGCTGATCTTGGAGTTTGTGAGGCTTCTTTGGATGCATTATTAACATTAATAGAAGGTGAAAGATTGCAGAGTGGTAGTAAAGTCCTTGCTGAAGCAAATGCTATACCACTAATTATAAGATACCTTGGTTCCCCTTCCCCTAGCTTGCAAGAGAAGTCTCTACATGCTTTGGAAAGGATTTTTAGGCTAGTCGAGTTCAAACAAAAGTATGGAGCATCAGCTCAAATGCCTCTAGTTGACTTGACTCAGCGGGGTAATGGTAGTGTTAGATCCATGTCAGCTAGAATATTGGCACATTTGAATGTGCTTCATGATCAATCTTCATATTTCTAAAGAAAAAAGTTGTTTCAAGTTTGTGCACCAAGGAGCTAAGCTAACCATGGGGAATAACCTCTTGATGCATTGTGCATGACATTAACTACCTGCTTGGACAGGAATTGGAGCATGTGCTTTTTAAACCGACATAATTGCTTTCCTCAGTGCATCAACATGTTAATGTTGTTTTTCCTACCATCCTACATGTTGTTTTACATGGAGCTCTTGAACCATTTTGACCCATGTTTACTTTGGGTTGTTACTGTGACAAGGAAGCAACACTTTGGACATGCTGGGATTTATTTGAGGCCTATATTAAACATCTCAAATAATAGCTTGTATATTTGAAGATTGATTATTGTTATTGCTTGGTGTAAAAGGAATACAAAAAGTCCCTTTATTGAATATTTGCATTCTTTGCTATTTGAATTCTCTGGTTATAACTATACCTTATATTTAAGCATGCATGAATATGTTGGTAAAGTAAGTCTAACAATCATATGCTAACATTAACACATTCTTTTAAATATACTTTTTATTATTTGTTAAATTTCTTTCAAAAAATTATAAAATCAAGAGTGAGTTGTTAAAATAGAAGTACACAATTGTGTGATTTACAATAAATTTTATTTGGTAAAAGGTGTTAAAAATAAGTGTTAAATCATGGACATACGATGTGTGACGCATTTTACTACATTTTCTCACTAACTAAAAAACATATCATATTTGAATATAACTAAAAATCATATCATATTTGAATCTAACTAGGACTAGTGATGGTGAAAAAATGAGATCTTATATTCTTAAATATGTAGAAAGCCAAATCAAAATTTAAGGGATGACATTTTAATTGTCTTATTTATCAAATACAAGCAAAAAAAGAGTAAAACCATTAAACTTGATCTTTACAACTTTGTCCCAATGTCATGATCTATCAAAGTATTTTAAGACAAAACAAAAATAAAATCATAAGACATAATGATGCTAGTCTTCATGCTTTAGCTCTTCATCACTGCAAGTGTTGTTTAGCTCAAACACAAGCAACATGCAAATATAAAGGAGTGATAATATGTTTTAGTGTTATGCGGGAGTATTTCAACAAGATCGAGTAGATCACACAATACAACATATACAATATATATCAACAAACACCCACTTACATGTAGCATAACAAATAATCACAATGCATATGTCATGATGAGATGCATCTTATCTTCTATTTGTATGTGTGCGATACCATCACAATCAAAATGGTAAGTTAGGGTAATTCTTCTAAACCATTACAGGTTAGTTATACCATCTAGTATGATATCCTCTTATAGGATGTCAATATCTACTTAACTTGCATTGTCCTAACTTGGGAGGTCAAGTATGACCATTGTGGTTTCCATATCAAGTAATCACTAGAAAATCTAGTGACCTTACTACCACTCTAAGATAAACGCATTTTTATAAAGTTTAGTGACCTTATAAAAATGCGTATATAAACATAATTAGAAAAATCAATCTAAGATAATAAATATATTAATTTTTTATTTAATTATTTTTGTTAAGATATTAATAATTAAATATAAAGTATTTTAATAAATAATTTTTATTTCCTTAATTAATACTTTTAAGATAAGAACAAGTTAACATTTTCTAAAAATTAATTACAAAACTAACTTTTGAACTAATTCAAAACAAATTTAAGAATTATCAATATTGTTTATAAAAAATTTTAATCTCCCTACATAAATAATATGTGGGTATACTCGATCACATGCACAAAGATATGTAGTAAAGATTCTAACAATTAGCAAATTATCACATCATTGTCTCTTTTTTTTGGGTGGATTTGCCTTTTTTTGTGGATATCATTTTTTGTTTCCATAACAAAAAAGTAACATATAATTCAAGTGCAACAAAACGTTCTCATTTTCTTGTAGTAGCTTTTGTGAAGGAAACTTTTCTATTTTGCTTTATTATATATTTTCTTCTAATATTTCTCTCATTCTCTCCTTTTTAAAATTGGTAATTCTACTATTTTCCTTCTCAATCTCAATGACAATAAGCATGACAAAGTTAATTTTTTTTGTTGTATTTGCATGTTTAGGTATCTACAAGTTAACATATACAAACGATATGAAATGGGGGAAGGGATAAATCGAGAGGGAAGAGAAGATAGGAGTTCTTGTCAACCAACACGGTACAACTATTAAATACTACTCTTTTCCCATCTTGGTCATTTTTTATCGACATTGTCAACAATTCTTTTCGTCTCACAACTCTTTTATTTGTTTTCTTTTCTACCTCTTGTTTTTGCAATTGTTTCTTTGTCTCATAAGGTTAATTTTTCATTTCATTTTGAGTTTCTCACCCTTGTTCTTTGTGTTCTTGTTGTGAGCTAAGAAGTCACTTTGCTTGGGTTTCATCTACAATCCATCATTTTTCTTGATTTTTAATTGGCTTTCAAGTGTGGGTTCTTAGAGGATTTGAGGTGAGCATTAATGCATATTAAACTTGTATTTTGCATTGGTTTTGGGGTAGGTTTAACCAGGATTTCTAATATCATCACATATAGTATGACAATATGTAAAAAGTATAACATATTTATGTTAACTATATAAGAAAAAAATGAGAAAGTATATTTAAAATATCTATACATGATAGAAGTAATTTATGAGAAGTCAGTGATTATAAAATTACAATAAATAGATATTACTATAAATAGAGTATATTTGAGAATTTTATCCCTTAGTTCATCAATCCACTACCCTACTTCATTGATGTTAAAAAATTTTAATGACTCTAATTGTAGAAATGGATGATCAAATGTCTTATGCTTGGTAAATGTTTTTTTATTTGGACAATAATAAATACATAAAAGCATTGCAAAGATATCGAAAAAGTTAATGACAATACTATTTTGACTTTCTCATTCTTGATTGGAAAACTTATATAGTTTATCTTTTAGACTTGGAGATGTGATTCAATCAACCTTTTTTAGTTGATTTTATTTTGATTTCAATCATGTCAGGGGTATTTATGCCAAGCTTGGATATAAATATGAATGGTGTTTTTCTTCTTTTTTCCTTCCTCATCTAGGCCATTTCATTTAGATCTCTTGATTGGATACATAATTTTTTTATGATTGTCACAACCTAATTTGTGACGAGACGCGAAATGGTTCAAGGTGGGTCGAGATAGTCCCAGCCATAGGATGGCTGAGACCGATTCGGCCATTGGGAGTCGCCACCGACGTTTTTTTGGAACGCCAGAAAACCTGGGGGAAGGCTAGTTTGGGCATCTGAGTTGTGGGTTCGAGGGTCGGTTCACATTAGGAAACACAAAAGGCCCCAACATGTCTATCACTTGATAATTACCCTAGGTTAGTTGCGAAAGGGATAGGGATGAAGCTTGTGTTTGGGTCAGGTGAGGTGTTTTGGGGAGTCAAAGTCAACGTAGTTTTGGCTAAAACCTAGGCTTAGGGGAAGGTGAGGTTGGGCTCAAGGCCAAGCTGGCTTGTCCCGACTCGGTTCTGTTGAGGCCGAGATGGAATCGACGCGGGGGTCAGGGTAGGGGGGCCAGGCCGACTGGTGTCGACTCGGCCTGACTGTAGCCAGGACTGAACCGACATGGGACCAAGGCAAAGGCTGGTAAGGAACACCTTGGTGCCGGGCTGACACCGAGTCGGCCATGGTGAGGCGACCCAAAGTGGATCTATCATGTCATCTCGGTCGCCTGCCCGAGGGCTCAAGGCCGATATGGATTCGCCCCCAACGGTTTTAGTATGGCTGGAATCTTGGCTTGGTGTGGGCGATGCAAGGTTTCTTAGCTTGGAATGTTGCGAAAAGTAATTTAAGAAACTAACCTGGTATTTGGAGTTGGCGAGTGTCTCTTCCCTGCTTTTGTCCAGTACCTTTGCCTCTCCTTCCACCAGCCCTTGGTGTTGCTTTTTAGTTGCTTACGTGTGGTCGTTAGCTTTCTTTCCGGCAGCTTCTCGTTGCCTCTCTCGGTCTCTCTCTCTCTCGCTTTTCTTTCCCTGAATTCTTTGTCCTAAGGCTTTATATAGGGCTTGAGGTGGGTACGTAACAACCCATATGGGGTCTATTGGGATGTGGGAGACTTAGTCAAACGTGGACTCAGTCTTGAGGTGACTGAGGTGGACTCAGTCTCGGCCCAATTTGGAACCGCAAGGAGGGCCCCCAAGAGTTTGGGATTGGACCAAGAGGGAGGCTGATTCAAGTGTTTTGGGGAGGGGTTGGAAAGATGCTCTGACCCGGACAATTTTGGGGTGCTACAATAATTTTTAGGCCATTTTCCTATCACATTAATATATCTTTCTTAAAAATATTTTTTAATTAAATATAATGGTATCTTGAATTTAATTCTATGATAAAATATTTTGCTTTCTTTTTTACTTTTATTTAAGACATTTTATTTAGCTAAATCAACATCGCCTTATAAATGGTGGCCTAAATTATGACATCAAAAGAGTCAAGCAACCTATTGATATTTCAAGACCGATGTTGATGGCAAATCATCAAGGTTCTTATGCTTTACCAATCGATAATAAGAATTGGAATTATTGGACCACCAGTTAGTATGCAAATTATACATAATTTTGCTTATGCTAAGTCATAATTTTTATGCATCTCACTTAATGATTATCTAAGTTAGTGGTCCATTGATTAATTTTTTAGTTGTGTTTTTTATATTTTATTCTAAGTTATCAATTTTTTATTTTTGTTTTGCTCTCCATTATAAATTTGGACCTTTTGTTTTGCATGTGTTGTATTTGTGCAATCTTTTTGTTGGAATTCCTTCCTTAACTGTGATTCACAAGTCACAATGTTTGGGGGACGAACATGTTGGGTTATTTTTGGACTCCCAACTATGTGGACAAAAGTCCAATACTTTCAAGCCCGCTAGGTTTCTCTTTATAAGAGGAAAATGAGTTAGATTGAGAGACACACATCCAAGTGAAGGAATCCTAAGAGAGTTAGAGTATCTTTTTGTATTTCTCTTTGAGAGAAAGAGAGAGATTTATATAGAGAGGTTTGTATACTATCCGAGAGGGTGAGATTCATTGAGAGATCCTCAGAGATTGAGAGAAACACTTTGTAATAATACTTTTACAGTGAAGATCTTTTACTGGACTAGGTCCCATGGTTTTTCCCGAGAGGGTTTTCCACGTAAAAATTCTGGTGTCATCTTTCTCTCTACTCTTTCAGTTATTTTTTACGCTTCCGCATAGTATCCATTTTGCGTTCATAGAGGAGGGAATAGGTATTGCCGTTTTCCAACACTTTTTTCATTATTTCTTATTTGGTTTTGGTAACTTATAAATTTGATCAAATGCAAGTTTGAGAATTTTTCATTTTTCAAACTCTTTGAGGCTTTTAAAGGCCTACTTGCTTCATACTACTCACCTCAACTTGACTTGGACATTGAGAATAATGATAAAAACATTTACGTTTATTCTTTTCTCAAAACGTATTCATATCTCTTAAATTATATATCTTTGTTGGCTTTGTGCACTATTAGGTAAAATTATATATGATTTGTTGTAATGATATTGAAGAATATGTGTAGAGTGCAAAAAAAACATGAATGTGGAAAATCATGAAATCGTCTTCATGTGCTTTGTGATTACTTTGTACTTAAAAGATTCTTGAGCTATCTAACCAATAATTTTGTAGGTTTTTCTTCCTTTGCAAGTAATCAGTCAACTTAGCTAAAGTAGAACTTAATTGCACACAATGACATCCCCATCAATTGGTCAAGTGTCTTCAATATAAGAGTGGTCCTTCTTTGGCAACAACATAATAAGTTTTTTTTTATATAAGAAATGAACCTTAGATAGAGTTATGCACACAAGAATGCAAGTCATCACTCTAGCTTAGTAGAATTCAAGATGTTTCTACTAGGAAAAGTTTTTCATTGCAAGGGTCTTAGCTTTCACCTCCAAAAGAGTTTATCAAACTCCTCGATGTTGATAAAGTTTGTGAATCACAAGTTAAGACAAAATGTGGTAGAGTGATTAAATATCATTATAGTGTCTATATAGTGAGATTTTCTTGTGCTATAGGTGTTTGCTTAATTGTTCAAGCAATATTATGGGGCATCTATCATGGAACTTGTCTTACTAGTTAGGGGCTTCTTGAGGATTATGGTGGAATATAACTCTATGTTAGTGGAATTTTCTTGTGCTATAGGTATTTGCTCAATTTCTCAATTGATTTGATTTATGAAGGATGTCATATTCACCATCCTAGTTACGACCTTGTTTGATAAATTTACGAGTTGCATAGAAGTCTTCATCATATTATGCTTTGCCATATTATCATATGTACCACAAAACAAACTCAAGTGTAGATGTTTTCACCAAATACAAATTATCTCAAGATATTAGTTTTAGGATATACAAGTTTCCTTTTACTTATATATGATAGTTAGTAAATCACCTATATGCTTTAGGAGTTATTTTTCAAAGCGAGCATTTTTAGGATTTTTTTTTCTTCATCTCTTGTTTCTTCCAATATATTATTTTTTTTATTTTTAAATTGAATTTTAATTTTTTTTCAAAATTATCAATGGTTTAAAATAACATTATCTCACAATATAAATTATCTATTATGAATTTTAATTATAATATAATTTTTTATTTAAAAGTATTTATTTATTATAAATTTAATTATATAAAATAAATATTTATCTCGTGTATTACAAAAACTAAAATACTATTTAAAAATAATTATTACAATATAAAATTTAAAAATATATTTATATATTTTAAAATATTTATTAATACTCTTATTGTTTTAATATCCAATATTGATAAGGCATATAATATGAAGAATTTTAGGACAATAAATGTGTAATATGGCTACAAGACAATGATCAAAATTTTTGCCCACTCGTGTAAGAGTAGTTTTATTCTAGATACGCAAGGGTCAAATAATATCATTATTGCGCAAGAAATGTTTCATTCCATGCATAATAGAAAAGAGAAAGTAGGTTGTATGACGATAAAAATTAATTTGGAAAAGACCTATGATAGATTGCAACATTCTTTTGTACAAGATACCTTTGAGGATATAAGTACGTCACAAATAATTGTTGATTTAATATGGTATTGTATTTCTACTTCGAGAATAAAAGTTGTTTCAAATAGAGAGGTGTTGAAGGGTTAGGAGGGATTCAACACCTTAATTATTTGTCATGTGCATTGAAAGATTATTTCAACTTCTTAATGTAGTTGTGGAGAATAAAATTTGGAGTAAATTACACTAGTACTCCTTGGTTTTTTGAGATTGTACATATCTCCTTGCCTCTTTAACGTTTACAATATGGGTATATGATGTAATATTTTTCAAACAATTAGGTGAATTAGTGTAATGTATAAGGGGTATCAACATAATGTTTTTTAAACAATTAATAGGGTTAGTGTAGGAGTAAAAAAGGAAGGGTATTAGGTGAATTTTAATTAAACTTCAGGATATTAGTTTAATTTACTCTAAAATTTGACATCTTATTCAACTTTCTTGAGTGGGACCTCAACTCTCGCACCTAACCTTTGTTAATGATTTGTTAGTGTTTGCAAAAGTGGAAGTTATTTAGGTTAAGCCTATCAAGAAGTAAGCTTTGATAAATCTCAAATTTATTTTTGCAGAAATGTTCCTTAACAACTCAAAGCACAAATTAGCAAAGAATTGATATTTCAAAGAATTGATGACTTAGGAAAGCATCTTGGGGTCCTTATGCTCTATAAAAGCGCCAACAAAGATACCTATTAGTTTATTATGGACAAGGTGAATCAAAAGCTCACTGCTTGGAAGGTTAAAAAACTATTCCTTTCTAGGAGAGTCACACTAACAAAATAAGTGCTTCAAACATTTTCGACATATGTAATGCAATAAAAAATGTTACTGAAGTCTATATGTAACATTATTGACTAGAACTGCATGAATTTTATATGAAGAGATACTTATTATTTTAGACAGATTTATATGACATCATGGAACTCCATATGTTTTAGGAAGATGAACCCTATTAATTAAACATTTATGGTGAAGTTAGGTTGGAGGCTAGTTAATATAACTAAGACTTTTTGGTGTGGACAATCTGTTTGAAGTATAATTGTGGCTTTGATGTTCTTCATTAGATAAATGTTAATTGACTTTGTTCTAATTTTTGGAATAACTTAAAAGCAACCTAGCACAATGTGGACGATAATTTGGGTTTAAGAGTTCATAATGGTAAGTTAACTAATTTTTAGATAGATGTGTAAGTTCTCTCTTGTGACAAGTTATTGTCGCTAGCATTTCTTCCTCCTTCAAAAGCTAAGAACAATGCTAGTAGCTTGTATCACTAATGAGGCGAACCAACAAGACATCTCCAAATTGCAAAGTCATCTTCCTCAGGTTTTAAAACAGATTTGTGCCTTGGTTCCTCCTCGTGTAGATAAGGAGAATGATGTGGGAGTTTGCACAAAGTCTTACGATAAAAATTCTTCTTTAATGCAACTTATAATTTTCTTTATAATGTTTCCCCACTTCTAATAAGCCCAACTTTAAGACGACATGAAAACTTGGGATTCTAAAGTGATCTTTGTCACAAATGAGTAAAGACTCAAGAGACATATTGCACAATCAACAGCATGCTCGTTTATATAAAGAGGCATGTGTCTATCCTTCACCTTATGCAAGATTATATAAAGGTAATAAATGTTTGATGTTGTCTCTTAAGTGGAAGATACCCTCCCAATTTCTTTTCAGATAATGTCATGTAGTGGTTCGTGTGAATCTTAGGTCGAACACATATATTCTATTATAATGGAACTTGTTATTTTTTGTTGCACTAGATTGTATATGATAAAACAATCATAATTTGGTGTTCAATGATAGTTGGGAGGATATGTGACTACTATAGTAAGAGTACAATCTAGATTGCATCACGCAATTATATGTGAATCTTTTGACAAATCTTTAGTGAAGGATATTATGCCACATCCAATTGACATAACTATTAGATGACTCCCTAGACACCATCATTTGACAAGATTAACTGATATGAGGTAGTTAACACAATTAATGGAGAAATATGTGTGGATAAGTGATTTGTGATCATAATTCATGTATGTATTGAGATATTTAACTTATATTGGTTATTGCTCCATTGCTTTAACTGATTTATGAAACATTTAGAAAGATTTAGCATAAGGTTTACCAATATTTACATTGAGTCAAATTCTCAAGTAACTCTCAATTTGATTACAAGTAGATGTACCTCGAGTTATCTTTGTTATAATTTAATATTAGATATTAAAGAACTTACTCATTTAAGATTCACGATTTTGTTCTTGAACTTTCATCATAAGACTTTGTCCAAACCACATCATTCTCTTATATTTATCATGAGACAAATAAAATGACAAATGTCCTATGCTAAACAAACTCACATTCTCAAATAGTATTATAATAGCATTTTCATAAGAGTATGGTTTTTTCTACCTAATTTTTTGTCGTTTTTATTATTAATCGACTCAATTAATGTAACATTTTCTAGAGGATATTAATCTTGAAAATTTTACTAATTTTTTCCCTACAAAATAAATAAAATATTTATTTAATACAAATTTTGTTTATAATATATATAAAAAAATAATTATTTATTATAAATTTTAGTTATATAAAATAAATATTTATTATATAATTTGCACAAACTAAAATACTAGTTATTTATTTAAAAGTGGTAAAAAAAAATTAAACTTCCAGTACCCTTCACAGACTTGATCAATCATCCAAAATAAAAATCATAGTTTTCTTAAAAAAAAAAAAGTCGTACAAAAGATTAAACTTCCAAAAAGATTCTATGGTGCCCTTCACAAACTCGATCAATAATCCAAAATAAACATCATAGTAAATAAATAAATAAACGTCGAAAAAAAGGGTTTTTTTTTTTTTGGGCTCATTTGGGAATTGGATTAAACCCATTACCCCGGGCTACCCTATATTTAAAACTGTCGTTCTTCTGGGAACCCAAAAAACATTCCAAAGCCACTTTTCAGGTACGCCCTTTCTCTCTCCCTTTCTTCGACCACCGGCTTAGGGTTTCCGGGTAAATTAATTTTTCTGCGATTCTTCTCCTTTATTGTATGAAACATCCAAGTGGGGTTAACGGTAAAGGGGTGTTAGGGTTAGGGCATTGTGGATTTTAGGCCTTTTTTGCTTCTTATTTGGTGGGTCAGGGTTAGTGATTTTTGGTTGTGCTGTGTGAAATAGGTTTGATTTTGAAGGCTAATTAAGATGAGGCCGATTTTTGCTGGGAACTTGGAGTACGATACCCGTCAATCAGAGCTTGAACGGTTGTTCTCCAAGTATGGCAGGATTGACCGCGTGGACATGAAATCTGGTAAAATCCTCGTCTTTGTGTCTTTTTATTACGCAACTAGAATAATTTTATGGAAATTTATTTGTGTAATCTTTTAAATTAGGTTCCCTTGCCTGGTGATGATGAAGTTTGAATATGTTTTTATTAATTTTTTTAATTTCTTATAAAAAAACCTGCCTTGTCAAGTTGTCATCCCATTTTGAATATTAGTTCCCTTGTTTTTTATTTGACATGTTGAATGTTCAATTGTCAAACCAGTTTCATGGTTCTCCCGTGGTGTGTCATTTAGTGACTGTGTGAAGTTAGTGTATATAAGTAAAATCAGTATTTTGTAGTTGAATAAGAAGATGTTCATCTAAAAGCTACTGATATTGGGACGGCCATATTTTGGAATTTGGATATGGACATGTGGCTGCTTTTGTGGCTTTGAATGTCTAGTTCCTATGTCCTGGTGGGAAATAAATGGAAGCCACAATTTATTGGCCTTTGGAAAGAAAATCCTCTGGTTTTTAAGTGTTTCTTTTGGCGCAGGAACTTCTACTAAGGGAAAATATGCTGAGCTTCTGTCTTGGCTTGCCAACCTCTCTGCAAATTTTTTTTTGGAAGGAAACCTTCCTGCTTGTCTGCTCTCCTTCTACTCACTGATCTGCATTTCCTCATCTGATCATTCGTCACTCACTTACCTCATCTCCCAACATTGACATTTCCACCAGAATGTTCTTAGTGGATCATCAATCAATTTATTAAGCCATGCCTAGCTTCACTGAAAATAGGGGATCAATGAAATTCTGTCAAGTCATGCCATTCTATTTCTGAATTCACTTGTGCTGTCTGAATGGAGAAGCATGCTTGGCAGTCTCAGATCTGAATTTTGGATTTAAACCTTTAATTGCAATCATGATTTTGTTCCTCATTCAACGCCTCTACAGCTTCATATGCATCAGCCCTCACTTATATTCAGGTGTTGTATTCCTTTGTTCTTGACAGGGAAAATGATTTCCTGATTTGGCTGATGTACTTCTGGTGAGGGATAACATGCTGATGTCTTTCATAATCATTTATGCCTCTAATACTAGTAATGTTGCAGGTTTTGCTTTTGTCTATTATGAGGATGAGCGTGATGCAGAAGAAGCAATTCGTGCACTTGACAATGTTCCATTTGGTCATGAAAAGCGAAGGCTTTCTGTGGAGTGGGCTAGGGTATGATAGTATTTTCATTATCATGTTCTAGTTTTATTTACTTGTTGATGAGATCATGAAAGTATAACAGTGTCCTGCTTGAGTTTTAAAAGTTTTCTGGTTTGTTTTTATTTTTGCAGGGTGAACGTGGACGTCATCGCGATGGCTCGAAGGCAAACCAGAGGCCAACAAAAACCCTGTTTGTTATTAACTTCGACCCAATCCGTACTAGAGTTCGTGATATAGAAAAACACTTTGAGCCTTATGGGAATGTTCTCCATGTTCGAATTCGGCGGAACTTTGCATTTGTGCAGTTTGAAACACAAGAAGATGCTACCAAAGCTTTAGAGTGTACAAATATGAGGTAAGTGGTGAGATTATATTGCGTTGTGGTAAAATTTTTCAAGGTTTCTTATTTTACTGTATACGAATAATGAATTTTTGGTCTCATTAAACTTGCAGTAAGATCCTGGACAGGGTGGTGTCTGTGGAGTATGCTCTGAGGGATGATGGTGAGAGAGGTGACAATTATGACAGTCCTAGAAGAGGGGGTTATGAGAGATCAGCCAGTCCAGTTTATCACAGGCGACCAAGTCCTGACTATGGTCGTCCACGCAGCCCTGCCTATGATAGGTATAATGGTGGAGCAAACAGGCGGAGGAGTCCTGATTATGGCAGGCACAGAAGTCCTGATTATGGCAGGCGTAGGAGTCCTGATTATGGCGGGCGCAGGAGTCCTGATTATGGGAAACATAGGAGTCCTGATTATGGGAAGCACCGGAGTCCTGAATTTGGTAGATATCGCAGGTATTGTATTCATAATCAATTTAATTATTTCCTGCAACTGTTATTTTTTTCCCTGAATTCTGAACTTATGTATTCCATTATTTATCTGCAGCCATTCACCGGTGCGAAGGTCAAGAGAACTTAAGTGATGTCTGGTTGTAGGGTAAGAAGCAAGGCTCCAGTGGCACTTTGTTACTTTCTAGTCGTTAGAATAGCAAGTGGTACATTATGTAGTAAAGGGTACTTCTCAGTTTAATGTGGTTTTTAATGTGCCAAGTGTTTTTATAGGATCTGTTTATGAGACCCTGCTTAGTGTCGAATTATTCATGCATAATTTTGCAATGACATCGTGCTTTGCTAGAACTGAATTTTTGTTTTTTTTATGCCCTAGTTCTGACACTATTGTGATTGAATGCGCTCAAACCAGTTAATTTGTAATCATAAGTATGATTGAAACATCTCCATCAGGAATGGTTAGATATCATCTGTGCTCCTAAGAGCTATATCATTTGCTGACTGCTGCTTGAGCAGTGGTTCAGCGGCAATGCATCTTCAATGTCTCCTTTTCAACCATATGTTTGGTTTCTCAAAAACACATTATAGGTGTAACTAAAAACTTAATGATAAAACTAGGTGTATAAATTTTCACCTTCACACTTCTTACATAGTTTTTGGAATAGACCATTAGCTTGTAGGGGAGGCTAGGTTTATTTACTAGAAAGATTGTTTCAGGCTTATTGAAAGCTTAGTTAAAAAATTAGGCTTTAGGTCATTTAAAAAAATCTCAGGAGTAATTGTCTTGCCCAAGTAAATATAAATAGTTTCTTATTATTTTTTAGATTATTTAAAGCTTCGGTCTATTAATTTAGGCTTAATAGTTTATGTAGTAGTTAGAGAGTTTATTTAAAAGGTTTTATTATAAGTAGGTTTTAGGTCGAACTAAGTTTTTCAGAAGCTTAGGTAAGGTCGGAAAAAAGTCTGTTAGGTCTTACTTTCCTACATACACATGCAAGTGACTAGATAGTATTTCAGTCATTATAACTCTAATGGTTCAAATTGTACATTTTTTTCTCATGTAATTTTGTGCCGACTGATTTACTTAAAAATTGTCTTAATGAGATAATGAGAAGCGTGCAACCCCTCATTTGTTGTTTACATCATACGCACTTAAATAGACCTGTTTTCCTAGCAATAGCTTAGGATAAAATTTTAAAGGGTGAATTGCTTTGCCTTTGTGAGATAAAAATTTCTTGTCGTGCATGCGCAACTCTGTATGCCCTTTTATGTGTCCTGGTTTTTGTTATGAATCCAGTCTAAAAGCGAAGTCCATAAATAAATAGTTCATTATTTAAGTGCTATTTGATTTGAAAAAAAAAAAGAAACTTTTTTTGTGTTTACGTTTTATTTTCACTATTAACTTCACAATGTTATGTTATATTTTTATTTTTAAGAATTTGTATAAAAAAATTATAAAATATACAGAATTCTTCATGTTAATTGTGTAAATTTTTGAGAAAAACAGTAAAATTAAGATGATGTTTCGGTATAAACAAATTAGAAACAGGCAAAAGAGAAATTCAAAGCAAGCCCGTTATGTTTATTTTTATTTTTTTAACGTGGAATATAATAAAATTTTAGGGAAAGGCATGAAAGATGATGAAATCAATAAATTATATACCACTGGACAAATGTTAAAATACGAGTACTGTCACACAATTTTTGCACGATTCAGCCAAAAATTATGAAGATTTGGGATTGGACTAGGAAATGTCAAAGTAGATGAAACTACTTATATATCTTGGAGTAAATAACAATATTAATTCATTCCGGTAAAAGAATTTTGTTGTTTAGTATTTTCTTAAAAAAAATACTTGGTAGTAGGTAATAACATCCTTCTTTTCATTTGTAACCATTATCAATAATCTCAATGTGTGTGGTTGTTAATCTTATGAATTATTGTTAAATATATGATTAAAATAAACTTGTTTGAGAGTTTATTTTAGTAATTTTTAACCTATTTTTATAGGTTATTTTAAGTATTTTATAAAAATAAATTAGCTTATAAACTATTAATTCTTTTTATTTTTATTTTCATTAACTCTTTAGTATCTCTTTTTATTAATTTAGAAATTGAATAATTAAACATCTTTTATGTTATTTTATATTTACCAATTAATTTTATTAAACACTTTCAATTCAGTTAGTTAATTTATAAGTTTTTTACTTTTCAATTTCTAATTTATAACTTACCGAAAGGAGAAGGGGAATTGACCAGTTCTGGAATTCACAACTACAAAAATCACATCCTATTTTAGCGGCAACCAAAGCTACTTTTGAATCTTTTATACAGAATTGTAATCGATCAAATATTGTAAAGCTATCTATTACCGTTTAGGATTAGACCCTACTGGAATTAGAATTAGAGATCGATAGAAAAGCAAGGATATGGGCTTGTGGAGTAGGAAACAGAAAATATCTATTCTAGTTCTATCATCAGCTATGGGTTCGAATTTAAGTGAAATTCTAGAGAATGCTTGTTATCCTGAAATTTTCGTGTAGCTTAAATTTTTTTAGTTATGTACCAAACATATCCTTATTTTATTTACTTGGTGTAATAAATTTTTAAAGGCATTATTTTTCATTAATTTATTTTATAGGAATTAAATTTTTGTTAAATAAACCAAATTTACACTTTCTTGCATAATTTATTAAATAACTTTTGTATATATACTATGTTTCTAAATGTGAATAAATGTTGAGTATAAAATTACATATTTATAAATATTTATTTTATCTAATATTTGGTATATAAAATATGAAGATGATAATACAAAATAATACATGATTTAATGGTTATATTTGTCAAATTCATATTTTAAAAAAAATCAAGTAAAGGAAGTATTCAAAACTTACTTTTAATGAATTTGATTTTTCTAAAGCAAGAGAAATATACATGAGATTGTATTAATTTGAAATTTATTATACATGTATTTAATTTTTATTATAATCTTAATTGTTAGTTTTTTTATTTAACAATTACGAGTATATTTTATTTTTTAATTAGAGGAGTTGGATTAATAATAATAATAATTATTATTATTATTATTATTATTGTAAATAATAATAATTATTATTATTATTGACGATATTTGATGTAAATAGTCTTTGAAACAAAATAAAATTGATTTGAGACATATAACAAAAACCATCCACCATTCTTTTGACTTTTATCCTTTCACACTTAACCACCGAATGATGAATCTGAGTCGGCATTTGCTCATCTCAATTAACTGAATTTGTGGCTGAAAGTTAACGCAATTCCGTGCTCTTTAACTCTGATGTCCGCACCTTCTACATCAAATTATCAAACTCTTCCATTCACTTTTGGTTTTTGGAAAAGACTCAATCAATTCATCAATATCTATATGAAAAAAAAAGAGTCTATCCATTCATATACAAAACTCTCCAACTCATATTATGTATAATAAATTTATTAATTTTTATAATAATTATTTTAAAATTATAATAGTGTTTTACCTGACAGGACATAACAATTAAAGTTTAACTGTATTGAGTAGCTCTTGTATGTCTGATGAAGATGAAAGTATCTAATGATGTTAGAATTTAAAATCGAAGAAAAAATGCGAGAAAAACACCTTAATTGGATTTGGCTTTTGTATCATCATATTGATCCATGTTGGGTGGAGAAATTCATTTCATTACAGATGAGTTTCATCATTGTAGCAACTTAAAACTGATAAGATTAAGTAAACATATTATAACTTACAAAACGTCTAATTTGAGCACTTCCTAAGCTCTTCATCAATTGCCTTCTCCAGCCATGACTCAGCATCTTCCATGATTCCAGGGCTAAGCCTGACCATGAGGATGCAAAATTCAGTTTGATTAAGCTTTCCATCCCCATCAAGATCACCTTGTCTAACCATAGCCTCTGCATCTTCCTTGCTCATGCCTTCCATGCCCAGAAGAGCTGAGTTTGTCCTTAGACTCTCACTTGTGATCAAACCCTTTTCTTGGTCTGCTAGAAGCTTGAAACCCCCACACAGTTCAGCCACAAAGGACTCCACATCAAGCTTCTCTGCCATCACTGGCAGCAAGTCCTCAAACTCTGCCTCCATGCTGCTTTCCTTCATGTTCTCATGCTTGCTTTCCATTTTAATAGCACCTTTCCTTTTTCTTCTACTTGTGAACGTTGGAAAAAATGGTAGAAGGAGAAAACGACTTTGCCAGACTTTATGTTACATAGGAATTAAGACTCAAATGACAACTTGTTAGGACAATGGCTTTTTATATAGTTCTTTGCTTTTTGAAATAACTCTTTTCTTTTTTTATCGTCTAGAATTATTATATGTCTATAATTTTGATTGTTTTTTTTACATGTAACTGAGTTTTTTAATTTATGAGAACGAGTTAATTAAAAGATAAAAATTTGATGTAATAATATAGAAATTGTTGGTAATAATTTCTAATTAGAATTAGAATTTCATGTTGATAATATGTAATAAAGAATTTCATCAAATCTCAATGTATATTATTTAGGTAAAATTTAATTCTGATTAAAAAACAACATCAATAATATTTTATTATATTTAAGATTTGTCTTTAATTAAACTCGATAATGTATAAGTGAAAATTTATTAAAATTATAAACACATAATTTTAATTAATTTCTATGCAATACATAATCGACTTTTTCAATTTATAAAAGAAGAGTTAATAAAACACAATTATATGTTATGTAAAAATTAGTCGAAATTATAAACATGTAATAATAGACCTTTTGAAGTTGTATTCTTGATTGACTTTATCCATTGATTTGTTATTGACTAAACTAATAAATCAAGTACTACTAATACGAGACTAACAATTTATTTGGGAGCTATTACAATAAAGGGTCTTCCCAACAATTGTTTTCTCCTAAGTGTAACTTACTTTAATTCCTTAGTGTAACACACTGATAATCGCAACCAACCCCTATTGCATACTTTTTTTTTATGTTAAGCTACACCACTTAATTTCATTTCATGCACAGGTACGCAAAATACACAATA
The DNA here is from genome assembly GCA_025330945.1 of Mucuna pruriens. NCBI lineage: Eukaryota > Viridiplantae > Streptophyta > Magnoliopsida > Fabales > Fabaceae > Mucuna > Mucuna pruriens. The sequence continues at coordinate 5,537,827 of JAENHJ010000529.1, forward strand.
GGGTAGGTTCTAAACATAGAATGAAAAGACGGTAAATTTTTTATTAAGAAAGAGTAAGTGCACATAGGAAAATGAAGTCGTTGTGATGAGGTTCACGAGAGAAAATTTTGTGGCTGAAATAATATTCAAGTTGGATTGGGAATTGTACTAAGTCAAGGACTAGAGGAATCTCAAGAAGACGGTATTGTCTGGCACAAGTAGATGTATTCCCAAGCCATTGATTTTTATTAATTTGAATTTCCATTTTGATGAGTTTAATATATAGCTATCTATTTAGGAAGGTTTCTAGGAAGGTGCCTTTGGTGGGAACAAGGGGATATTCTAGTTAAGACGTGATCTTCATTGGCAGGAACTGTTCCATACTTTGGCTTCCATGAAGCTTCCTCTTCTACTTCTATCCATCAAATTTTGGTGTTCTGTCGTGTTCTCAATCAATCATGTATATGACAAGTGCCATAATAATTTATTTGTTGTTAAACCTTTCCACATGGCCAATCATTCTCAATCACAATGGTTTCTTTGTTTTTTTTTAAGTAAATTTTAAGGTGGAGAGTAAAAAAGTCTCCTCAATAAAAATCATATTATTGAAATAAATAAAATTACATTATAAAAACAAATAAATAACTAAAATTAATTATTCTTGATATATTATGATTTTCATTTTATTTAATAATATTTTTACCAATTATTTTTAATTAGAATTTTATGACCGACTATAGAATTCACATTTTTTTTCTTATCTTTTTATTTCTTTTTGAATAGCAAATCATATCACGTCTAATTTTAGCTTGCTTTCTTTTATGTTATTTTTTTTATTTTGACGGTTTCAACCAATGTACTCTTTACGTGTTTCACAACTCTAAATTATTTCAAAAGGTAGATCATTATTTTTCTTTTTGGAATGTGAATCAATGATATTTTTTTAATCGACACACAGATACTAATCTCTTCAAAATATGAAAATCACCGTATTGTGGAGTGTAAATTTTCTAAAAAACTTATTTTAATTTATATATAAATTAATTTATTTTAATTTATAAAAAACTTATTTTTTATTTTTTATTTTTCTATAAATGCTTTAAAAAATTATCCAAACATATCTAGATTTTTCATAGCATCTTTTTATATATAGATCCAAAAATTAAACTCGATCTAATTAATATGTTTAAAAATTTTAATTATCTATCAACTATGCTTAATTGGTTTAAAAATTTGAAAAAATAATAAACATGTAGAGAATTTCGATTTTAGAGATGAAAAAAGACAATTAAGAAAATTGACAAGTTTCTGCAAAGTAATGGTGTTGTCAATAATGACTGGGATGGCAATGTATTTCCACATAAGAAAACAAGAAAGGTAGAAATGTTGGATTTTTAAATATTGCTCAAGTTGTTATAGGCTACTTCCGAATTTATTCGTGTTTACTGAGTGATTGACGAAGACACAAGTATCGAATACAATCTTACAAACTGAAGCACATGTACTTTTGAATTTAAGCATGAGAATAATGCTCTAATTTGATCCCCTAGTTACCTAATGCCAACTTGGCGTAATGTGTGATAAGTCCAAGTTCAAATCAAAATAAATGTTCATGTTTTACCTTTTATCTTTTTTATAATCGTTGCTACTAATAGACAAATATTAGTATATCTTGTTACTGAATAACATTAACGTGAGATTAATAAACAGGAAATAGGATTCATATATATCGAGACTAACTTCAATTTCACTTAAAAACAACGTGTGTTATTAGACATTAAAGATGTTTATGTTTAGTGCTCCGCTATACTTTAAATATGATTGTCTTTTGCAAAATATTTATGAGAAACAATAAAAAGCATTGAGGTGCATTGTTAATATATTCTTCTTACTAACGTCATCGTACACAAAATCCAAGATAAGAAATGAATGGCTAGAATTTAATTGATGATAGCACCTACAACATTTTCACAATTATCTTATGTTTTTAATGAGGGGCAAATTCTGACGGTGAAAATTGCATTTTTGGTTGTTGGTAATTGGCCAGTATCATTTAACAAGAGAAAAAAGTGCCAACGTTATCAAATATATAGAAACACAACTATCACAAGATACGCACTATAATCTCATCAACATGTTATTTTCTACAACTTTATTATTAGTTAAAGTTTATTAAAAGTTATAAAATTTTATAAATTTTATTTTTTATGTAATAAATTTCACTTTTCTCTCTGTCCATAATAGGTATGTATCTCTTAACCTACCATGAATAATTCATATGGATACTCACATGTGTAACTATTTTTATCATGGCCTAATCCTCACGGAGATGGATTCACATGAATATATGATGTGAAAATGTATATATTTGAATGCTATGTCAATAAATTAATAAGAAAAATGTTTATAATATATTCTTCAAGTACTTTTTAACATATTTTTTTTAATAAATTGAAATTTAATGAAATTTACAAAATTATGTAATTTTTATTCTCTATTTAAGGTAGGGGTGTTGATCACAGTGTGAACCTAAACTAATTCAAATCAACCCAATTATTTTAGTTTAAATTTTTTTTAGTGTTCAATAGAATCTAAAACAACCTGTTTATGTATGAGTTAGATAATGGGTTTTATTTTTTTAACTTGCAAAACCTAACTCACTTATATGAATTTTTTTAATTTATTATATATATAAATATATTTAAATTAAAAATATAAATAATAAAATAGATGAATATAATTATATAATTTCTCAAATATTTAACAAATAATATTTTTTAACAATTAAGTTAGGTGTGACAAGCAATTAAGTATTAATTTTTTATTTTAAATTAAACTAATCTTTTTTAATTAATATCTCAAAAATATCAAACAATTGAAATAAATAATGATAATAATAATAATAATAATATTATTATTATTATTATTATTATTATTATTATTATTATTATTATTATTATTATTATTATTATTATTATTATTATTATTATTATTATTATTATTATTGAGAAGTTTCGAAATTTAATGAAATTTTTACTTTCATGTATACAAATTACATTCAAAGTTGTAAAATCAAGAATTGGGTTATTTTGCTGTGTTTGTGTCTCTACTCATATTGTCCTCTTAATGAGATAATAAATAGAGGTGGCATGTAGGGTGCCCACTAGTCAAATCTAAATCAACTTATTATTAATTGGGTTAGTTGATTAGATAGAAAAATTACATAAATCCTACTCAAATTATTTTGATTGATTCGGATAATATATTTGATAAAATCTTACTTAAACCGTGAACACCCCTACTTTAAGGAGTCTCCACTCAAAATTTTGTGAATCCCAATAAATTTTAATTGTTGTCTCTATTTCCTTTTTAAGTGTCATTTTTTTATTTTTATATATTGTTTTAAAAAACTTATGATAATAATAATTATTTTATTAATTATACTCTTTCTTTCACCTATTTTAAGTTATTTTACACATTTCTCATTAATTAAAAAAAAGAACACAAAATAATAAATGACAGAAAATAATAAACGTAATAGGCAAAATGTATATATAATAGATAAAATGAGAACAATAATTATATTTCTTAATTTTTGTGCTAAAATTTTAATCAATAGATAAAAGAAATGAAGATAATAAAAAGAATAATTTTAAATCTTTTCACTTTCTTTACATGGCAAATATTAAATGCATTTTACACACATAAATACATAATTTGTTCATTTAATATTTTTTTATAAGATGGTAAGAAGATTTGTAAGAAAATTAACAAGAAGATACAACATTAGTCTAATAATCATAGTATGTTTGAACAAATAATAAATTTCAATTTACTGCTACCATTCTTAAACTTATAAACAGGTACAATATACTAACATATTGTTGGTTCAAATGTAACTAGATTCAGATTTTTTAAACGTATTCAAATTTTATAGATGATAAAAAAAAAACATGATTGAAAATATAGACTAGCGGTAATCAACCAGATTTTTCAACCGAGATTACTCTATACCAATATCTGACCTCATGTTAATTTAAACATGTCAGGAAATACAATTCTAAACTTTCTTGCTGAATGTTTTTATGCTTCAAAGACAATGAATGTATTTATTTTTTATTTAAAAAATATTAAAAGGATTTATAAAAAGATATAATTTCACTGGTATAATAAGAGTAAGAACGTGCCAAAAAAAAATTTCTTGAAAACAATGATTGTGGATTGAAAATTTATAATAAGCGTTTAAAACATACAACATAAACTAAGTAGACAAGGCATTACAGCATAGAAAACGAGATATGTTTCTGAAACCCAGATAGATATGGGCTTTCTTGACTCATTTGAGAAGAACTTCGTCGCTTAAATCCATTAAATTAATCCATCCTTGTGCAAAAACAATAAATAATTATTGCAATAATGCATTCTTTGCAAATGCTAATCAGCTTAAGACTATTCACTATTCACTGTATATTATTATCTACAAAACTAAAAAGTAGTAGCTTATGTGAACAAACATTTTGACTCGAGTATCTTAAAGTATGTAGTTAAGAATTGACATTTTTATTTATATAAATAAAAAAAAAATTGCTAGGAGAAAATTCGATGACCGACTATAATACCCTTCACAATCATGTCTTATAAAAAATAAAATATATTATTATGTGCAATTTGTATATTTTGGGCGATTTTTCAAAAGCTTAACTTTTTTATTTAATTAAATCTATAACTATTTTAATTAACTTAGAAAATTATTTTAAAACTAATTTAGTTATTATTAAAATTAAATATTTTTTATTTACTCTTTTAGACTTGATCTAACCATAATTATTTTTCTCGGTGAAATTTAGGTTGTTTTTAACTTGTTAGTGCTGTTATTCCAACTATTATTGAGGTGAGCTTGTTATTTTTGGAGATACTTGCTTATCATGCATACTCAATATAAATGAATTCATAACTATAGATGTTTGTAGGTTCGGAATTGATCGTGGTTGACGATATTGGACAACTATACCCACACAACTTTGTAAAACTATTAGGAACATGATGACGTGTGTTTGCATAATTAATAGTGTTTTCAAACATAAACATATTTGCTGTCATGTTAAAAACTTCAACAGATTGAGTTGGCTCTCAGGTTAGGTTAATAATATAATATTTTTGTATACTTGTAATAATGACTTGATGATCAAAGTCTAAGGTGGTGTTTCTAAAGAAGAACCCCTTAGACTTTGGATTTTTGGATTTTTCATGAGCATAATACGTATCTATGTAGGCACAACCAAGCTGCTTATTACGCAGAAAAGTGACAAAAGGAATAAATAAATAAATTATATGGTAAAGGAAAGGAGGAGAATTAATGTTGAGAGGAATAACTGAACCAGTGTGAAAACTGAAAAGCGAATCAATGAAAAAATAGTTTGCGTAAAAATGGAGGAATAGATGAAACTTTAATAAAAATCATTACGGTTAAATATATTTTTTGTTTTCTAACTTTAATTTTAATATTTATACTTTAAACTTTTCGTTTTATATCTTTATAGTTTCAAATTAAAATAAAGTCGTAATGACACATGAATTTTTAATAGTATTGAAATTGAAATTATAGAGATTCAAAAAGAAACTTTTAAAGAATAGGAACTAAAATTACAATTAAAGAAAGTCATAGAAATTGAAATATATTTAAACCAAATCACTAAAACAGATCTTACTTTAAATGGACTTATTGGAAATTTGGTGTGCGACAGGGTCCAATATTACATTTGAACATTAATTTGACGAGGATCAGAAAATTGAATATTTAAAGTATTTCTTTTAGTATAAAAGTAAAAGTATGTGCTTTTAGTTGTGTATACCTTTGAATTGGCTTACCATATTATTGAAGATGGAGATTACTACAGAGGTATCAATCAATTTTTTCTTCTTTTTTATACTCTCATTTATTGAGGCAAAATGTGTTTTTATGTGATATATGTTATTTAATGAGAGTGAATCACTGATGTTGATTTAATCTTTAAAATAATATTTAAAACAATAATTCGTCAATCAAATTAATCTCATCAAAATCTTTTATTATGACATAAAAGAAAAGTTACATGAGACAATTAGTCTTAATATTTAGATCTAATTTAATTAAAAAAATTAACTTATAAAAAGAGAGTTATCCGTTTCGTATATATATTATTAAGATATTATTTTTAATTAATGTAATGTTTGAATTTTTCTCATAAATGTTGAATACTATAAGACTAAAACTTAGTTTGTAAATAGTATAATAAGTTATTTAATAAAAAATATAAAATAAACTTTAATATTATTTTAAAATTTGAGTTGGAATATGACTCAATTGGACTGCAAAAGACAAGAATTATTCTACTTATGTTGTGATACTATGCAACCAATGTTTTTATATTTTCTAGACAAGCGTCTTCATTTGCATCCCTTCAAAAACAGGTTGGTCCACCTAATACAGGGAGGTCAGGCAATTGATGCCTCTGATGGTAAACGTTGAGCCAAGCCTAACAAGTAACGTTCAAGATTCTGGTATAAAATCTAAATTATTTCTGATTTTTTTTGTTTGATACATGAAAGTCTCGTTAAACTAAATAGATATACAGTTGTTGTAATTGATACTAATAGTCATTCTTCTAATTTGATAATAAGTGTTCAATTTCGTTCAATTATATTTCATATAACTCTTTAAAGTTCTTCCAGCAATTCCATATCACACATCCACATTTGGTAGTTAATAGATTAGTTTCATATCACTGCTGCATAAAGTACCAAACCAGAGGCAACAGCTGCACAAAAAGCTACAACTCTTTTATTAAGGAACTCCCACTAAGAAGTCAGTGTCACACAAATAACTAACAAGAATGTAACATTTTCAAATATTGGATTGGATTTGTCATATTCAGTTTATTATAATCCTAATTCTTAAAAGTTAAACTTGTTTTAACCGTGCAACCATGGCATATAAAATCAGATTGGAATTACCAAGCTTTGAGGCTTTGGCAAGGAAAAAGGAAAATAAGCACCTCAATGTCTTTGTTCACAATTGCAAAATCCTTGGTTGTTCTTGAGATCTAGAGAAATGAAGATGGAGAAGCATAGGAAAGAAGGAAGAAGAGGAAGAACTGAATGGAGGAAAGTTGATGAAACAATTGTAGAAGATTAAAATCACATTATACTACAATTTTAAAGATTAAAATGTTGGTAACTATACTGAAGATGATTATAGATACTGATCAAATGTTTTTCTACTATTATCTAGTTTTGTTTTGTGTGTTTGCTTCAAATAAATGCTGGAGCAGTTTTGCATACCCCACAATTGGACACCAGTCTGAAGTATAATGTTGAAAGAACCGATTCTGACAACTTCTGTCTTATTCAACTATTGACTTGTCATGCAAAAAGCTTCAGTACACAGCAATTTGTCAGTGTAAATAAACACCATGTTTTTGTAAGCACATAACAGCTTAAATTTTGAATTAGTACTTTGTAGAATCTGAAACAGCAAAAGATGTGCCATGCATATTCATTGTTCAAGTTACTTTGCCCTTGAAAGGATAAAAAATCAATTTATTTCATGACAATGAACGGATTAAAGATTATATCAGATATTTCTGACAGTACATCTGCTATCAATGTGGGGGCACAACAATATCTATGTGTGGGTTCTATCTGCTTAATCGAGACCTACAATGTGCCAACTTTTCCAACATTATAATAAGAGTTTATTCATAAACTTAATTGTAAAATTTATCAAAAAATATAATTACTTTTATAAATTCCTAAATAGTCATTTTGGCTGACAAAGTGCAAATCAAGAGGCTTCTGCTAGTCGCCAAGCTTGATGTACCAAGACCAATAAATGATCTTTGATATTTTCTTGAAAAGAATATTTTGTACAACATGAAAAAGACCATTTAACTGTTCACATCAGGGGAGAAATCATTTAGCAAATTATTTCCTTTAGAAAAATTTTAGGGTGGCTAAAATCAGGTTTTGAAATTTGAACAAATTCAATTTCTACCCCCCGAACTTTGCAAGAAATTCACAATCAAGCTATGAACAATTGAGATCAGATTGGCTTGGATCTAAAATCTAGTTACTATCCATTGACCTTGACTATCTTGAACTTCTCTAGTACACACTTTCCTTCTTTGTACTTCTGTGTTTCCTCGTAAGCTTTAACATATTTCCAACCAAGTTCCTCTCCACAATCAGAGCAATACACATCAGCCACTGTGTGAAGACCAGTGATAAGCTGCCTATCCTCTTTAGGACCCAAAATAATGTTCATTGCGTGAGAGAATAAAAAGGCTCTGCCATTGCTTGCCTGTTACACATAACCCTTGCAAATCCTTGGTTAAAAAGGAACTTCAAACATCTTCATCATCCACCCTTTTATCATATTTTTGCACCAAATTAATTCATACAAACAGCACAAAAAAAAAAAAAAAACACTGAACTACATATGTAGCCATGGTACAGACAAGTTTGAAGGAAATTAATAATATGATTTGAAGTGATTCACTCCAGATAAGGTTAATTTTAGGGCTTTGTTTGAATGGTTTTTTATATGATTAATATTGCGTATATGAATCTTCAGTGTTTAAAATCTGATTCTAAAAGTAAAAAATCACGTTTGAGATATGTAAAATATAACTATTAACTTCTTATTTTCACATATGTAGGACGTAGTAAAAAATCATATCTGAAACGTGAAACCAAACATATGATTGATCTTTAGCTAAACAAGTTATCTCAAGTCTGTTTGTAATGATCCTATTCTGAACCCAAAAGATAGGTTCAAAGGGATGAAGTGAACCATTTCAATCTAGAAATCTAGCATAAAGAAGGAGAAAATGCCAAGGGAAAAGTTCACCTGGAAATCTTTGGAAACAATATCATCATGGAAAGCAACAAGGTTCTGGCACTTAAAGCAGCAGTATGCCCGTGATCCCATCAACTCCGCCATTGATGAATTTGCCTGGCACTGCCACTTTAGCTCCTACTCATAAATAAAAGTGTAAAAAGAAAGGTTGGTCAAACACTCAATTATAGAAAAGTGACCAAACACAACACTAGAACCCCATCTCACCATGTCAGAACGTGATATTGTTTATGATTTGTACCAAACAGTGTCCAAGCCTGAATGGAAGAGCAAGATACATACCCAACCAAAATACGTGACGTCAATCGCTGAGAAATAATTTGAAGAAAAGAATAAGTCTAAGAGGGTGATTGAGTAACGCAGATTCTAAAAGAGTTTGATAAGCCTATTGTTTAAATAAAAGGTGTTGATTATGACGGGATGAGAAAAGTACTACAATAGTTTGGTGAGAAAGTGATGCAATTCTTTTACAAATATTTTGTGTTGCTTGAAAAGCTAGGTATTCCTTTTAGCATAAGCATAGGAGAGAACAAACACACACAACAAAATATAAAATTCTAATCAATAGAAAGGAAGATTCCACCGAAAATGACACCAATTGATTATGGAGTCTTGTGTTTTCATTCATCATCATCTACATTAAAGTAAAACTTACCTTTGCCCTATTGGTTTTTTTATGTGTATGCTTGTTGGTTTATACATTAGTAATGCTTAAGCTTAACGCTAGGTATCTATATGTTCTATAGTATAATTGTAATCCGTGGGAGTAAGTGCGGGTGTGAAAGAGAAGGAGGGTTGAGTTTTTTTTTCTTACCTGCCAATTTTGTTGATAATTAATTTCTATTAAAATTTAATGGATTATCTTTAGTAAAAAATTTCAAAGTTTAAATTCCATATCTTACTAAAAAAAAAATCTAAACCTAATTCTACTGTACTAACGTGGTGGGGGGTTGAGTTTTGGTAGCAAATCGCAACTGATTGGCCGTTTATATTTCTCGAGAGATTTTAGAAGATATAAATTATAAATACGCCAAATGTTTTCTTCTAGTTATATTGGTTTTGTAGTTGTTGGTCACCTCAACGGACAACTCCATATCCTTTTGGCGGTGTTAAGTGCAAATTGTCAACTACTTAGCATTAAATCTCAAGTGAAGGTCAGATAACTAAAAAATAATCCCCTTGTAATTCATACGGTCACATTAATACATTAATATTCATAAAAGTATATAAAAATTTTGATATCCCTTTTTCTGCTTTTTATAAATTTGATCCTAATAATTCATGTCTCAAGTCTCAATATTTGTTAATCAATATGTTGAAGTCCTTTTTCAATATGAGATATTTGTTAATGAATAATTTATAAGTATTTTTTAAAATGTTTGTTAAGTTTATAAGTTTGTCTCATTTGTTAGATACAACTCACTTAAACTTTTTCTAAAGATAAAACTCTTTGAATTAATTCACACCCATTAAAAATTAGTTAATTTAATTAATAATATTAAATTTATTAATCATCTGTATTTTTTTTTTAAATTATTGTCAAAGTTATTGAGATCAATCAACTTAATTATTTTTTTTTAATTAACTAACGCATGTTAATCATCTTCTTCCATATTTAAGAGAAAATATTTATCTTATTAATATATAACATTTAATGTAGAGTAATTCAAGATAATTTTGTCAAAAAAAAATTAATACAAGAGATCATTTAAAAAATATCTTATAAAAAAGAATTTTTTATTAAAAATAATCTTCCGTTTACGAACAAAAATAATAAATTTTAATTTATGAAAAAACTAATTTTAATTTATATATTATTTTATTATTTTTGATCACATATATATTTCTAAATTACACTTTCATGTACTACTTTTCTTGTGGGTTAAAAATGAATCACATTTTTCACAGTTGATTTAAAAAATCCGGGATTTTCTTTTTTAATTTTATATTAGTTGGTTAAAACTTACGATAAAAGTGGATTAGATTCAAATATTATTGAAGTTAGTTACCTCGAAATGAAAAAAAAAAAGTTAGTTTTCTGTTAAACAGAGAAAAAACACTTAATGATCTGCTGCTGGTGCAAAGCTAGCTGTAATGATGAACAACAATATACTAAATGAAGAAAAGAAGTTTCGATCAGAATGTATCTTCTAGAACTATCTCAAAGCACACTTTTTCCTACATGAGTGGTAACGAGGGATTGAGAAATATCTCCAACCCATGAAAAAAAATTAGGTCGAGGATAAGGTCACTCGATTCCACAAAAAATAGCCACATCCAATAAACTTTACAATGAAACAATTTCGACAAGGGTAAAAACAAAAAAAAAAAGGTCAGTCAACAAGCTCTATGCTCAGCCAATTTCTTCTTCACGATCCATCTCCTTCTAGTGGCTTCCAAGGCCTCCAGTTTCATTTTAGTAAATTCATCGATCCAATGTTGATAGTGTGACTCAATTACGGCAAGTTCCCACTTCAGCTCATTATCCATCTCCTTTTCTGAAGAAGACACACCAGAACAGCTACTTGTAGGGCTCTTTGGGAATTCATTCATCATAACCTCTTCCCCAACACAATAATCTGCTCGTTGCAAATTACTGTCCTCAAAATGTACTTCCTCAGCTTCAAGTTCAGAGATGGGCCTAGATCTTTGTGAACATTGATCTTCCAATTTAACCAGACTAGAAGAATTATAATCACCCTCAAAAGTAGGACTAGCATTTTTGGATTCATCATTTTTCTCAGTTGCTACGGAATCTTCTTCGGGGAGTGTATCTAACCCAAAAAAGCCATCTTGGCCATCTGCATTTGCACCAAAAAAACTTTCTCCATAAGTGCGTTGATCAAGTGAAGGCTTCCACCAAGGGAGAAATTTTATTATCAAATAATTAATAAGTTCCGCCATAAAAGCTACGTCATTATCTGCCAACTCCAAATGTTCGACCATCTCGGTGGCCACGGAGAGTGCTGTATCTGTATCAAGGTAAAAGAGAAAATGTATATTCCTGACACGACCTGCAAGTAACATAACAAACATATTCAAGTATCAAATTCAAAGCACATGAAAGCATGTCAAAAAATAATTCAGATGTCTTTTTACTCCCCTGCCCATCCTCAAAATAAAAATAGCTAAGGGTGAAGGTGAAGGAAAGACCATATACTCACCACATGTATCAGCAATACGCAAGTTCAATGATACTGAATTATCATCATTTTTAGTCCCTTTTAACCTAAACTCGTTGTTCTTATTTGTCCTCTGTACTTCAAAAATAGGACAATATAAGCTTCCCTGGTTGCCTTCTGAACAGATACCCGAAGAAATGTGTTTGTAGTCGGCATCCATGTCCATAGATTGGGAACTAGACTTGAATGAATACATAGATCTCAGTGTTCTACTGGATGGTTGTGAAGAATAAAAGATGGGATCCTTTGGATTCTCAACTTGTAAAAATGGGTCTTTAAGAAGTTCCTCTGCCGACAATCTTTCGGATGCTTGAACCAAACATTTCTCAATAAACTCCTTAATTTGAGGATCACTCACTTTATTAAGGGAAGCAGGTTTGATGCCCTGCAATGACATACATCACAATATAACATAGATATCATGAGCATGCAATTATAACCCCAATAAGCATATGCTAATAATTTATTTACTAACCGAGGTAACTTTCTTAAAGATTTGAGCTGGATTTTTGCATTCACTGTAGGGATACTCAAGAGTAACCATCTCCAACATGCACATTCCAAAAGAATATACATCAACAAGTTCAGTGTATGCCTCTTCATATAGTTCTGGAGCCATAAACTCAGGAGTCCCTTTTAAAATAAAGAAACAACAAACAAAAATAGTTCAGTGCCATATGGAACTAGTATGATAAAACATCACATTTAAGGAAAGTAATGTTACCAATAACACTTTGAGCAGTTGGTTGTTGCATGACAATTGCCAAACCAAGGTCCCCTATCTTAACTTCACCTTGGTTTCCATTCACAAAGATGTTGTCACATTTCAAGTCTCTGTGAATAATGGGTGGCTTGTGACTGTGAAGATATACTAAGCCTTGAAGAATCTGCCTGGCCCAACCTTTTATTGCTTTCATTTCAACATATTTATGCTTCTTGCGATATCTGTTAGCAAAAGGTGTACATCAATTCCATGTGTGCACGTTACATCCTAATAACATAAAAGGAAAGGGGGGAAATCAAGAGAACCTACAGCCTTAGATTTCCTGAAGTGAAGAGTTCAGTAATCATGTTAACAGTATTTTGCTTATCATCAATCCAGGAATCATAAAACTTAACGATATTTTCATGTTTTAAGGACTTCAATAGATTAACTTCAAAATACAATTTTGCAAGATCATCTACTGAATGCAAGAGGCCGTCAATCTTAACTTGGTTCCAGGCAACTTCTATTCCATCAACTTCATCAAAACCCCTATAACTGAAAAAGGAAAAGAGATAAAATAGCATGCTTTAGGAAGTAAAATCTGTCAGAACCTTCCAAAATGTCACTTGAAGACTAAATTTCTTGAAGAAATAATTCTTAGCAAGTAAAATTCTGAATCAAATTAAACTAGAAGACTAGGAAGAGTACGTTTCAATTCTGAATAGAAATAATAGTAATAAAAAAAAAATAGAATAAAAAAGAGATTAGGCATCAGAATCATACACCGTTTTAAAGGCACCCCTGCCCAAGATTTCATTGTACTGAGACAAAACAAGAGAAAAAAAAAACAAATTAATATCAATAGAAAGAATAAGTGAATAAGTAAATCATAGTATCATTGAATAGAAGTAAACAAATCCCCTTGGACAATGTGGGCATATCAATGCCCCTAGTTACGTTTTACAGAAAGGAAAATTTTCATTCGGAGGATTATCTGTACGATTGAATCTTATGCATGAGATAGATTTTTCACCCAACAAATTTTGAGAAATGTCATGTAGATAGGTATTTGCCATGTTAACTAAAATTAACAGCATTAGTGCAAAAAACCGAGGGAAAGACTATTTTGGTCTGTGAGAGCCACCAAGTGTGCAACTATGATAATCCAAAGCTAGCATTGATTCCAAATATGCCTACCCTCTAGCTCAACTAGCATATTTTCACCACCAACCTAAGTAATTTAAACACATCCACCACCCAAAGCCTTATAAAACACACCACACTACATTCCACACACATTGATTAAACTTTTAAGAACCACCAAAGTTGACAAAAAGATGAATCCAAAAACAGATAAAATGAATCCAAAAACTAAGGTTCTTATGTGACTCAAGTTATAATACCCTTGTGTACCGTCCCGTTCGATCTTTCTCCACAATGTCATCCTCAAAATCATGAGGCTCCCTTGTCTTGAACACATTGCTCACAGGAGGCAATGCCAAGACAGCACCATGATTCATTGTGGTGGCCGAAACACAAGCCAACACAATTTTTTTATTATTATTTATACTTATTGGATGGGGCCTAATTTGTGATTGGAATGGAGAAAGGTTGGGAGTGAATGAAGGAAAAATCGAATGCCGGTCGCAGTTGGGATCGACATTCGATGACAATGGTGGGAGGCAATGAAGCTAAATCCAAAACCCAACCTTCCATGTCACAGCAAAAATTCATTCTCAAATGAAACCCACTGCCACAACCTTCCTCTCAAAGTCCATTCTTTCCACCGACCCAGATACCAAAACCTTTGAAAGGTTCAAAATTTAACAGATGGGTCTCCCATTACTCAATCTTCTAAGGAAAAGAAAGGGATGAGATTGGTGGTTGGGGGGAAGAGAGAAACTGAGGAAGCGCGAGGGAGAAGGGGGGAACAGACATGTGGATGGTAATTGGAGTGCTAATTTTATTAAGAAATTTGTTTTTGGGTGGTAAAGAGAATATCAGGTTTCACTTTTGAGGACAAATGGGGAAAGCTAGGACTAAATAATGAAAAGAAACTTGAATATACATTTCTCAACAAAGTCAAAATACAATTTTTTTTTTTTCAGAATTCAAGATATAACATTCCAATTAAAACATAGACTTTAAAATTTTAGTTATAAATAAAAGTTGTCTATTATTCAGTTTAGTTTTTTTTTTTAATATTACAAGTAAAAGTATCTATAACAACAACTATCACATGCATATATGTATTGTATTAAATTAAATAAAGTGTTTTTTTCTCAACTATTAATTTAAGGGTAAAAATGATTAATAAATTAAAAGTAAAAAAATTATTAAAGAATGTAATATTTAAGGGGTGAAAGATTTTTATATGACATAGAATAAAAAGCCTTAAGCAAAATCACCAATGTTGTCTTTAAGGGGTTTTTTGAAAACCTATGGTATCTGTATAAAAGTTCATGTATCATTTTTAAGATAGATGTGACCCTTTAATCTTAACAATATTACTCTCTGTGACACATACTTTTGTTTTTGCCACATTGACACTTTCTGTATTTTTTTTAAGAACAATTACTGTAATTTGGTAAGGATTATAGCTGAAATCATTAAAGAATTTCTTAGTCAAATGTAATATAGAAATATCTAAAAAATAAAAATAAAATAAACTCTATTATTTATCATTATTAATATAAAATGATAAAAATAATAACACTCTTATATAAAAAGAGTAAACATAATAAAACTATATCTTATGAGTGAAAAGAGAAAAAATAATATATATATATATATATATATATATATATATTGCTTTATATAGAAGAAGATAAAAATAATTTAATAAATGTTTTAAAAATAAAAGAAAAATAAATATAAAAAGTTGAAAACTAGTATATTTTAGGGAAAAAAAACTACTTAAAATAACGTCTTAAAATGATAAAAACTCCTAAAAAAAACTTATCTACCAAATAGTACTGATAAAATTTAAAAAGTTTATCAACCAGTAAAAAACAACTAAAATTAACTGAAATGACGTAAGTCACGCAAAAATTGTCTATTTGGATGAATGAACTTCTTATGTTTGAAATTTTTTATAAGATGAAAAAAACATGAAGTATGAGAAACTTTAACATATGGACATTAAAATAATAATAATAATTAAAAAGTAAGTATAGAAAGACATTTGTAAATAATTGAATATATACCCGTATCCATAGCCTGTTTTAAATTATAATTAATGTTTGACACTCATCTTACCTTTAAATTCAAAAAATTATAATGATAAAATGTTATGAAATAGTATAAAAAAACATTATGACTCTCTTATCTCATGTTTTAAAAGCTTAAATATGTTTTAAATTTTTTTTAATATGACTATGTTAGATTTTAATATTTATAAAATTGTTTGCTATTTTTAGGTTTCGATATTTTTTTAGTATTATTTTTTTAATTTTTATTATTAACTCTAGTTACTTTAGTATCAGAAATAATAATATTAATTAAGATAATAAAAAATATTTTAAATTATGATAATTAGATTATATTTAGAGACACAATTTAATTAATTAATGTATTTATTATTTTTTATCAAAATATAATGTATTTATTATTTATATAAATAAGATAATATATATTATTTTATTTTTAAATATATTATAAACAGTAATTTTTATTTTAATCTTATTTTCAATTCACTAATTTATTTTTAACATTGTATTTTAAAAAATATAATTTATTTAAAAATTTATAATTAAATTTTAATATATTATTTTTATAATTTAATTTATTAATTTTGATTAATTGTAATATAATTTATTTCAATATATTTTTGAAATAAAATCAATGTGAGATATATTTTAAAAAATAAAATATATTAAATTAAGTCAAAATATAAAAATAACATAAAAAATAGTATTTTAAAATTAAATTACATATTTCTTTTAAAAAAATACAATATAAAAATAAATTAATGAATTAAAAAATATAAATAATATTAAAAGAAATAAAATCACTGCACATAATATATTAAAAAATAAATTGTAACTATGTTATTTATATAAAATAATAAATATATTAATTAATTGAATTGAGAAAGTATAAATAATTTAATTATCTTAATTTAAAATATTTTCTATTATATTATTTTTTTAATTAATATTATTTATTTTATTAGTCATGTCAATATTAAATTACCTACAAATAATGATAAAACAAAAAAAAATACTTAAAAACTATTAAAAGATATAAAAATACCAAAAAAAATTTAAAAACTAATAAAACTATATTTAAAGGTACCTAGGTATTTAAGCCTATTTAAAACATGCTCTTTCTAGAATATTAATGTAATCAATAATAAGATGGTTACAATTACATCGTATTTATTATTCAGTACTAATAATACCAATCATTTTATTTATTATCTTTATTGTTCAGTATTAATGATTCCACTAATAATATTTATTATTATAACATTATAAATTCACTACTAATGATTATATGCTAATAATATTTATTATTATAATATTATATGATTACGTAATAATATCAAACATTCATATAAAATATATTATTAAGTAAAATCATTACAATTTAGTTACACACGATTAATTTATTTTCAAAATTTCTTTATCAATTTTAAATATTTAATCTCTTTAATTTATTGTATATTTTTGGGATCCATGTTTAAATAAATATGAACCATAAATTTTACATTAAAACGTGCGGCATGATGTATAATTAATTTTAAATAATAGACAAACAAGCATGATGTATAATTAATTTTAAATAATAGACAAACAAGCACTAAACGAGTTTCAGTTAAGCTGGACATCCTGTAGCACCCCAAAACTACCCGGCCCAAACAACCACAGTTGACTTTCCTTTAACTGATAACAAATAAAATCCTGAAAATTTTATACGTTATCAACAAGCAGGGGATAAACCTGTTAAATATTCAAAATTCAAATATAAAATATAATAAAATATTCACTCATCAAGAAAGAGATCCAAGCCCATTTCACAGCCTATATAAGACCTCACTGTGAATGAGCAGAGAAGACGCCGGACTCTCCCTCCCAAGCCTCCCTCTTGTCAAGGCCAAGTTCATCTTGGCCTAAACACAACCAAGCTGGTATTGACCGGCTTCACCCTCTCTTAACCAACAACCCAGACCAGAACTACGTTGACTTTAACTCCTCTAAAGTCGAAGTACGTAGGCAAAGTACATCCCCATACATAGGAATCCCATGATATGCATTCATTGCACAACCCACACCGAAACCTTAATAACCCAAAAAGCTAGTCTTAGGTAATTGTTAGGTAACAGGCATACTAGGGACACCCTGTGCCCCTAGTGTGTAACCAACTTCTGAACCCACCTATCTGGTTCCAAACCAAGCCTTATCCCCCACCTTGGTTTTTCAGCGTTCCTAATCAAAACATTGGTGGCGACTCCCTTCCTAAAATTTTCCCATTTCGCTTCGTCAGAAATCTGGTTGTGACAGTTGGCGACTCCACTGGGGATCGAACCCAGAATCTCTGGTTTCTGGGTTCCTAGAAAGTTGAGCCTAAATAGATTAGCTAGAGTTATGATTTCTGTGTTATTTAATTATTTAAATTGCTTATCCATTCATGTATTATTGTTATGTGTTATTTGTTTTAGTCTAGGGCTATATATGGTAAAAAAACAAAAAAAACTTCCCTCTTGACATAGGACCAATTATACTCAAATATGCATGCTCCCCCTAGCTTAGGTAGTTTTTCCTTTCGTTTGTACAAACCCTCATAAGATTCTAATAATTAAGGGGTAGTCGTTGGGTGTGCTTAGGTTAACATTTGTTTTATCTTTGAGTGGGGTCCTATTCTCGGGGCCTGAGAGTTAAGGAGTGCGGAATGTGTAGTGGAATCATGCTGGAGGGTTTCCTCTGTACTGGTGATCGCGATAGTTCCACCTGGGGCTGACAATCTTTGGAAACGATCGTATTCTGGGATACTCTCCTGTCTATGGTTGCGTTCCTTAGGAGGTCTATAGACCTAGGGACCTGGTGAGAATTTTCTTTTAGCAGCCTAATTGTGAGAATTCTTGGGAGAAAATCTTTCTTACCACTAGGTTAGTTTTTTTTGCTGGCGTGAATGCCGACTCCGAGATGGAGTTGGCACGCCTTGGGAAACTTCATCTTTTACGTTGAAAATTTCGGTATAATTGATCTTATGTCAAGAGGGAAGTTTTTTTTTTTACCATATGTAGCTTAGGCTAAAACAAATAACACATAACAATAATACATGAATGGATAAGCAATTTAAATAATTAAATAACACAGAAATCATAACTCTAGCTAGTCTATTTAAGCTCAACTTTCTAGGAACCCAGAAACCAGAGACTCTGGGTTCGATCCCCAGTGGAGTCGCCAACTGTCACAACCAGATTTGTGACGAAGCGAAATGAGAAAATTTTAGGAAGGGAGTCGCCACCAGCGTTTTGATTAGGAACGCTGGAAAACCAAGGTGGGGGGATAAGGCTTGGTCTGGAACCAAATGGGTGGGTTCGGAAGTTGGTTACACACCAGGGGCACAGGGTGCCCCTAGCATGCCTGTTACCTAACAGTTACCTAAGACTAGCTTTTTGGGTTATTAAGGTTTCGGTGTGGGTTGTGCAATGAACGCATATCATGAGATTCCTATGTATGGGAGATGGTTTGGTTGGGGAATAGACTTGAGAGGAGTGTGCCTCCTTTGCCTACGTACCTTGGCTTTAAAGGAGTCAAAGTCAACGTAGTTCTGGTCTGGATTGTTGGTTAAGAGAGGGTGAAGCCGGTCAATACCAGCTTGGTTGTGTTTAGGCCAAGATGAACTTGGCCTTGACAAGAGGGAGGCTTGGGAGGGAGAGGTGTGAAATATCTTGGCTTGGGTTTCGTAGAGAGGGGAGGGGACTACCTAAGGTTTCACCAAAAAAAGATTTGTGCATTTACTACTAACCTGATATCTCGAGGAGTCCGACGTCTTCTCTTCTTAGTCTAGGATGCTTCCTCCGACTTCCTGACTTCTCCCTCTTCTAGCTTTCTGGTGGAAAGTTTCGTTCCATTCCCGTAAAAAATCTCTGACCCTTGTTCATTCGCAGTGAGGTCTTATATAGGCTGTGAAATGGGCTTAGACCTCCTGATGAGAGAATATTTTATTATATTTTATATTTGAATTTTGAATATTTAACAGGTTTATCCCCTGTTTGTTGATAACGTATAAAATCTTCAGGATTTTATTTATTATCGGTTAAAGGAAAGTCAACTGTGGTTGTTTGAACCGGATAATTTTGAAGTGTTACACATCCTAAACAGTTTTAACGAATGTGTACTGAACTAAAGACTAGTTTGAATATATTTTCTTCTTGAGAAATTAAAATTCAACGTAACTTTGTCTATTTATTTTTTTACAAATAAGTAAAATGTATTATAAGACGAGAAATATGACAACAAAGAAAAAAAAATAATGGTAAAAAATGTCAATTGTAAAAGTTTTATATAAACCTCGAATCGAATCTAAGAATTTTTATGTACTATTCAAATTTTCATAACTGTTATAAACCTTATTTAAGTATGTATTTTTTTTTTAAATAAACCTTATTCCACATCTCACAACATTCTCCACACTAAAGACAACGGGTCAATAACAAACGGTTAGTTTTCTAAAACCAATTAAAAGACTAATTTTGATATTAAAAGGAAAAGTAATGTCAAAATTTCATTAACATACAATTGATTAATTAGATAGCATAAGACAATGTTTGGTTAATTAATTAATTAATTAGCTTGTGATATGTCATGGCTACCTGACACCAGTGTGCCTATGAAGCAACTAACAGACTCTCCTTTCTACAAAAACATCCCTACAACTGGGTTCAACAGTTTGTTTACCAAGAGGTATACTTTTATCTTATTTATCTGCATCGATTCAATATCAATTATTGTTAAATTTCTTCTAATTTCAAAATGAAAACATGAGTATCAATCTTTTGTAGGAAATAAGCAAGACTATTACGGATAAGATTTAATTCAGTTAGTCGTATATCTCTTAATACTGTATTTGATCTTTACAGATTAAAAAAATAAGTGATATTATTAATCACAGACATAATAACATCGTCGTCTTCTTGGGTGCTATTGTCATAAAAGAACTACTAGCTGGGATAGTCTTTGCTTTGATTTATGTATTTTTTTAGCTTGAACATAATTATTTTTTTAATTTTGAAGGGTGTAAAATATCATATTAGAATATCTTTACCAGTTAATTTATAAATTTTTTATTAGTTAAAAAATTTGTTTGATCATATTAATAAACAATGTTTACTATTGAGTATGCAAATCAATCAGTGTTAATCATATAATTAGTGATATTGAATTTGAATTATAAATATACAATAGTGTTTAATATTCACTGAGAGAATTTTATTGCATATAACAGTTCTATTTAATTATGTAAAAGATATATATAATCTATATAAAATTAACTTATAAGTTTGTATATCAAATATAGTCAAAATAAGTTATAAATTAGTAAAAGTAAATAGTATATGTAAAAAAAAAAAACTAATAGAGTAAACTATCAAATGCATTCTTAATTTCAAAATATTGAAGGCGACCCATGCATGATGCTTGAACATTATACCAAAATAAAATTTTGTACGGCAATTATTTAGTGTTCACATAATAATGGTTAGTAATCCATGCTCATATATATATATATATATATAATTTATTTATTTATTGTGGTTACTATTTATTTGACAGGGTTGTAAGAACTTTTGATGATTATGTCTCACTCAATCACAAACTCACTTATTTTCTCGTATTATAAATTGTTAGATAAATTTTGTATTAATATCCTGCAAAATTATTCTATTAACTTTAATTCTATCCCTTTCATCGCTATTATGGGACTTACCTAAGAAAACGATCTTCTTATAAATCATACAATCGACGCAAACGACACTTTACTATCGGCCACCAAAGGAGATAGGCATAATTTCCGAATCAAATAAATTTTAAGTATAATTATCACTAATTTTAGAAGAGAGTATAATTATCCCAATAAAAAAAAGTGATCCTCCTATATATATATATATATATATATATAATATTTAAAAAAAGTTTAATGATCCTACACTGTAATTAATTAATTATTAGATTAATTAATCATTAATTTAATCCTAAAAATTATAATAATTTTCTTAAAATCAATAAAATAGTATCTAATGGATATTATCACTTAATTTAGTTCTTGAAATGACAAGGAATGGATAAATTGGTTTCTAGAATAAATACAATGTAAAATGGTCTCTGAAATTTGTAATTATTAATTAATTTAGTCTTTAAAATTATAATAATGGGTTAAATTAGACTCTAAAATTAAAAAAATATATTAATTACACATTTTATCTTTTAATTTCTAAAATTTTATGTCTATTTTTTTAATTTTGACTTTAAATTTATATAATTTTACAAAAAAAAATTCCTTAAAGAGCATTTAATCTTTTAAAAAATAAATGACAAAAGGTTGAGTTGATTATAAGTGAAGATGCTAAATTTATTTATTAATATATTTTTATTTTAATTATATTAATTTATTTATTAAATGAAATAAAATTAATTATTAGTTAGTTAAATTATATAATATCTTATAAATTTATTTATTAAATATTTTTATTTCTGAAAAACTTCTAAAAATAAAGGGTGAAAGATGTATAAATAACAAATAACTTTATGTAATTGAATAAATAAATTTATATAATTAAAATAAAAGCATTTAGTAAATAAATTTAAAATCTTAATATTTAATATTTTTCATACAAATTTAGGAGATAAAAAATGAAATTTGTATAATTAGATTTTCCATTTTATATAAGTTAATTTAAGGAGTTTTTTCTTTACTTTTTTCTTGATCTTCTTCATTCCAAAATCTTCTAGATCTAAGAATACACATTTTAGAAAATTTGAACTTATTTTAATAATTCTTAAGATTAAAAAAACTAGAGTAAACATTATTTATGACTTTCTTTTTTATAAATTTTACATCTTATAAAACTAGAAAGACAATAAAGTGACAACAGATACTTTTATAAAATATGAAGAGTAATGCTGTTAAAGTACAAGATAGCAAGAGTACCCATTGCAAAAAATGCACAAAGGGAGTGCGAACACAAACATGGTTTTGTGAACTGGGCCTAAGGTATATTCATACCTTAAAAGCACACTTAATAAAGAAATCTTTTTAATCAAGAGAATAGACAAAATGAAATGAAAGCAGTAAAGTAACAGTCACACATTAACGAATATAAAATAGGAGTATATATAAAATAAGGAGCAACCTATGCATGCGTTTTTATAAAATATAAAGACAGCGACTTTTTGCACTCCCCAAAAATTGACAAATTTCGAAACATATTCTAGACTGATAGATGCTGTATGCTAATTGAAGATTAACTTTTCGTGCTGATTTTATTCCAATACCAACTTTACCATCAGGTTCTTTCTTCTTTCTTGACCCAATTCTCTTTTATTTCTCTATTTCTCCATATTTTTAACATATATGATGGATTTTGATGATTTTTGTTCCCATCTTATCTCAACAACTTCACTATACAAGTAGCTTAGTAGATCTGGTAGTGGTTTTAAATAACAGAAGTTTCAAAAGTATAAAGCATATAGGTACTAGACTTTTAAGTCCAACTTAATTGCTTGAGATCTTAGTTTAAACGTTAAAATGAAACAAACAACCAAATCTTGTTCTAAGTGATTCCTTGTTTGAGACTATTGCTGGGCAGTACTATTAGATAATAGTTAAGTTGTGCTTGGTGCATCTTTCGGTTTGCTTCCTGACCCTAAGTTAATTGCATTGTTAGGATTGCATTTGAAGTATGATATGCTGTGGGTATCACGGTACAAGAATCAGGTACATTGTTGACTCATCGCATTTGAAGTATTGTTTGCTTTTGCTTTAACTCTTGTAAGTTTCATGTTACAAGAATCACGAATATTATTAGGCTATCGCATTTGAAGTATTGTTTACTTTAACTTTCGTGTGATTCTCACATTACAAGTTCGCATCTGAAGTATTGTTTGGTTTAACTCTTGTGTGAGCCTCACGTTACAAGAATCACAAGGCAGTTAAGCGGGAAAGATTAAGAAAATGATGGGAACAAATGGTTCTTTTGAGAACATAAATGAACACAATGATTTAGTGAGATACATGACAGTGATGGTAGAAGGAGTGGAACTTCCTGAGCAATCTATAGTCCATGAGCAATGCATCTACAAAATACCCCACAAAATTCGCCAACCAAATGAACAAGCCTATGCCCCTCGAGTTGTTTCCATTGGCCCCATTCACACACCATTTCGACCCGGTGGTGACCACAGACTCAAACCAATGGAAGACCTCAAATTGCAGTATCTCAAGAGCTTCCTCAATGGGACTCAGCTAAGTGTGGGGGAATGCGTTTCCAAGCTTAAAGAATGGGAAACAAGTATTAGGCGTTGTTATGCAGAGCCAATTCAACACAACAGTGATGATTTCCTAAGGATGGTTCTAATTGATGCTTGCTTCATAATTGAGCATTTCCTTAGATATTATAGCTTCCAAGATTGGATCAAAAGGGACCCTTTATTCTTAAAACCATGGTTGGCTAATGATGTTGCACTTGACTTGACACTACTTGAAAATCAGCTTCCTTTCTTTGTTCTCAAGGGCTTGTACAACCTAGCAATTGCTCCTCATGTCTCTGCTGACTTGCCCTCTTTTGTTGATGTTGCTTTCAACTATTTTAAACCTCACAATCAACAAAACATAAGACCTGAAAACGTGCTTGTTCAACACTTCACTGATCTCCTAAGAACTTTTATGCTACCATCATCATTTGATCTTGGACTACCAGAGAGAAGAGTTGATATAGTTGAACATCTATATAGTGCAAGCCAGTTATTGGACGCTGGTTTGGTTTTTAAGGTTAGTCCAAGTAAATGCTTACTTGACCTTAAATTTCACAAGGGTGTGTTGACAATGCCATGCTTTAAGGTACATAGCTCAACTGAGATATTTATCAGGAATATAGTTGCATTTGAACAATGTCACCATCCTTCTTCACCTTACATTACTGAGTACATAAAGATTCTAGATTTTCTGATCAACATAGGGAAAGATGTGAGCATATTAGTGCACAAGAAAATTATTGTTAATTTGTTGGGTGATGATGATAAGGTGGCTACAATGGTTAATAATCTCTGCTCAAATGTTACCCTGCCTCACATTAACTCTGAATATCGCTTCTTATGTGATCAATTGAATGGTTTCTATGAGAATCCTCGTAACAAATATAAGGCAATCTTTATTCATGAGTACTTCAATACTCCTTGGAAGATAGCATCTACTATTGCTGCAATTGTGCTACTTTTGCTAACCTTGATTCAGACGGTATGCTCAATCATGTCATTATTCAAAGATTGAAGCGTTTTGTATATGTAAAATATGTAATATCAATAGTTAACTACTATTTGGTGAAATCACTTGTAACGCTTTCAACTTTCCTTATACTGACTGTGCTAGCCCTCTATTGGTGTGAGTAAATGTAGTGAGTGATTGTGTAGTGTTTTGTTTCATTTTTTTGTTTCATAAATATCATTTCTATTTTGAATTTTTTAGTTTATTTGCTTAAACTTTTGAAAAAAAATTAGAAAATAAAAAATAAGGTTTGTTCCTTTATTTTTTTAAAAATTCATTTTGTTATTGTAACTCTTCAATTTGTGTCAATGTTGTCCCTTAAAAAAAATAATTATTTTTTATTTTAGGACATGATTTTTTATTTATTTTTTAATTGATTTAAGATGTAAAATTTATCTTATTAACTTCATTTCTATCAAAACTATAAAAATCAATTAATATTTAAACAGAAAAGACTATAAATAAGATAAAAATAGTGAGTAAAACTGAGTCCAAGGAACAATTAAAAAATTGAAAAATCTCGTATTAAATTTTTTTTTAAATACTCATTACACTCACTTTTTTACATGATTTTCACTATGTTTATGACTTTTTTTATTTGAACTTAAAGACTTTCGAAGTTTTAATGTATATAAATTTAATAGAACAAGTTTCATGTATTGAATCAATTAAAAAATAGTTTAAAATCATGTACCGTAATTAAAAATAATTATTTTTCCAAAAAGACAATATTAACTCAAATTTAAGTTAAAAGATCAAAATAAAATTTTTAAAAATAAATGACTAAAATAAATTTTTATCATAAAATAAAATATTAAAGTTATAATTTAGCTAAAAAAAATTAGGTTTGTAATTATTTTGAGTGGATTCTAAAAAGCTTATAATTATAACTACTTTTTAAAATAAGAAGTGATTTTTATAACTGTAACCAAACAAAAAACAGCTCTTATAATTATAACCCTTGGTTGCAATTGTGCTAAATGTCTATGTGTACGGTTTGACTTCTCCACTCAATAATAATATATATCTTTGCTGGACATCTTTCAATTATAAAACAAGAAATGATGCAAATATGGATTTTAAATTCAAATTTTCATTTCACAGATATATCAAATTTCTTTTACTAATATATTTCCATCGTTTGTTTAGATTTTAGCATGCCTATTAGTATATTTCTATTTCTAACACGCCCGTTATAATAAAAAAGAGTTTCCGGTAGTAGAACTTGTGTAACTTGCACATGAATTGTTAAAATACCGATCATAAAGCTATGACAAATTATTGGACATTGTATATAAGTTGTTGGAAGAAACAGTAACATCGCACAATGGAGCAAAATTTGATTTAGTGTATATTCGGTTTTGCATACTATAAAGTGTTATAACAAGATCTTTAAATACAAAAGTTAATAAGCCCTTGATTGGACAAAATAAACCGCAATTATGACTAAGCTACAAAAGCCTTGCTTCTTTTTTTTTAACACAAAACAATCTTAACTAAATGTACAAGTAAAATGGAAAATTGCATAGACATCAAAATATTTTATAATGATAGTTGGAAAATTTTCAATTTCCAATAGTCATTCATAGCAACTCTCATGCGACCCTTGTTATAACCCTAATTGCTTTAATTTCGTTAGACACTTATCATAAGCTTGAGTACTCCTATCATATATATGTCCCCTCCATCTTGGAAATTCCTTAATTTGAGAAAGTGTATACAACAAATTATCGTTGCATTGTTTGCCCATTGTAACCAATTGATGACAGCACTCACTGCTCAAATTTTGTCTTGCATAGAATATGTAATCAAGCATCTCTTGACCACATGTATCTGGCAGCACGTGGATACAATGCTGCAAATACCCGCAATACCCGCAATACCCTTCAACAGGTTCTGGTGGTAACTCAGCCATGCCAGAAGTACTTATGTGTAATGCCTTGTTTGGAGTGAATCAGTAGACATGTGGCAGCTTGGCACACCAAAAGCATGATCATGAATGACACAAAAGTGTGTTTCTCCATGTTTGACAAATTGATTCAAGACTTATGATACAATTTGAACACAAGGAAGAAAATGCTTCAGTTTATGGGGTAAACTTCTTTATATATATTGAGATATTAGAAACAGAAGAAAGAGCTACTGTCAAATTTAATTGGGCACCTTTATTAATATGTAGTTATTAGTTCTTTCTTGGAGTTACATATAACTTAGACGAACAGCCATTACATTGTTGAAATAAATTTGGGGAGTCCTTTGAAACAGTTGGTAGAATTGTTGACATGATAAAAATTGCATGGGGGTTTAAAACATCTAATATATATATATATATTCTATCATTTTTCTCATCCCATTTCTTCCTTTTTTTTCCCCTCTTCCTCGGGTCTACACCAGTGGTTGATCCTTCATTAACTAAAATATAATTGTGTGAACGTTTTGTTTTCTATACAACAATTTTTGCTTTTGAAATCAACATGTTACTCAACTTCATTATCCTATCCAATTATTATCATATAAAACAAGTAGCATAATACACAAACGTGTGAAATGGAAGGTTATTCAAGTCCTGGTGATTTCATTTTTATTGAAAACTGGTAGCCATTCGTGTTTCAGTTTTTGGCAATTTAGGGATGATAATATTTGGGTATGGACTAATCATATTAGTACTAGAAAAATGCTAAGAACACAATCTGATATATTCTTTTGAATACACTCCTTCCTATTGAAAGGTCACACCTCCTAGTTATTAAATCTCTCTTATGATTTTGTAGTTTTCAATAAATATTAATCAATTAGAGAGTGTTATGTTGTCTGTCACAATAGCATATGTATGTCTTAGCAGCTTGAATCTTTTTATTTTATATTTTGAACGATTAAGCTATAGATTCCCTTTCTTCTCTTGGTATCCAAACAAAGACAATCACTTGGTCACTTGTTTTCTGACACATTTGAAGTTTGTGAGGTGTGGACAATTGTATCATGATTGCAATTGCTGCTGCATTTGCCTACAATGTTTTGCAATATAAAGTAATTGCAACACAACTACAATTTAATTTGGAGGGTTGTGGTTGAGGGGAAGCTTTATGCAAAAACTGAATTTAGTACACCACTTCCTAAAGAAATGAAAAAATGATTCCATTACAACTTTGTTTTGTTTTATAGGATTATCAATTGTTTACTTGCTTATGTATAACAGAAGATAATAAAGTCAAATGCAGAGAACATTATTTGGAATATTATTAAAGGAAAATCTGTTTAGGACTAATTGTTTCGCATGTACTTGTGTTCATTACCTATCGTGAGAATAACTTTTTGAAAAGCCCTTCTATTTCTCTCTCTCAGTTTCTCTTTTTAACCAAGTCCTTCTCTTATTAAGTCCTTCATGTTCACACTGAATTTGCAAAAGCAAAAGATAATTGATTTTCGTTTAGTTACAAGCAATTTTGCTTTTCGCACCCTGTAGACTAATATAATCGCTGGCAGCATCCTAGCTACTAGCTACTCCTGAACTAATTGCATCAATACCAAATTACAAAGTTGTGCTTCTTTCCTTCTCCCTTTTCTGCATAAAAGGGTAAAATAATCCTTTTAACAAAAATTTCAGAAGATAATCTGTAGTCTGCAAGAATTTTCTCCAATAAGTTGAATGTTGAACATGCCTAGAGATAAAAACAACATGTTCTCCATTGTCCATTCCACAACTTCTGTTCCTAGTACAAATGTACAATCTTCACCCCCTTCCTAAACACTTGTACATCCTACTATCCTAGTTAGAAGGAAAAGAATTATGTAGCCACAATGTTTTGCAAAAGTTTGTTGATATGCCTCTTTGTTGTCATCTCCTCTTTGCTATATGGAATGTCCTTTTTAAGAAACTATTTGCAGCTCGGTCATTTCTATAGCACAATACCCTCAAGATTGTGTTGGGGTCTGATCTATTCCACTTTCTTGTAGTTGGAGGCATTGACAACTTGTGACTATTACCTCCTACTCCACTTGTCTCACTTGATAAGATACTCAAGTTTTCCATCAATTGTTCAGTATTTGTGCCCATTAGTGCTATCACTCCCTCCACTACCTCAGCCTCTTTGTCCACCACATCTTCTCCTATCAATTCTTCTCCACAACTGTAGAATACCTGCTTCAAACTGTCAAAATCCTCTTGTATACTTTGGTGATCAGATTCTACAAACACCCTGTTGGGTCCACCGGCGAGCAAAACCGTGAGGAATGCATCAAAGGAGGCCTTCATAACTCCCTTCACAGCCAGTGCTTGAGCTCTTTCAGTCAAAATTGCTGTCATGAGTTTGATGTTATGCTTGAGGATTATCAACATCTTGTTAATCCGAGCATTGGCTACATCGCCAAAGTAGAGGCCATCATAGAAGAAAGGGTTGGAGTCAGAGAACATGAGGCGGTAGGAAGAAACTTCTGAGACATGCTCGCAGGCTGCTAGGGTGGCTGCAATGGTTGTTTCAAAGTATGAAGTTTGAGTCTTGTGGCTTTCTGTGAAACTCCGACGATTTGAAGGAACAGCTCCTGGGGTCAGGGAGAGTGATTTGTCAAGGGAAGGGATATGAGATAGGAGATAGTGTAAGGTGTTGTGACGAATGTAGAGGCGCTGCGTTCCACGGCTAGTGCATGAGTGAGGATGATTAG
The DNA here is from genome assembly GCA_025330945.1 of Mucuna pruriens. NCBI lineage: Eukaryota > Viridiplantae > Streptophyta > Magnoliopsida > Fabales > Fabaceae > Mucuna > Mucuna pruriens. Next base: position 5,567,735 of record JAENHJ010000529.1, read on the forward strand.
CTTCAAATATTCCATATATGTGTGGATCTTCACAACTAACACTGCATGGAGTAGCTATCTTCCACAGCTTGTGGAACTTTGAATTCCTGTTGCACCTCGTCAGTGGGGGAAGATTGGGAATGTAGTTCTCTTTCAAACCTGATAGAGTTTAGATCAAAACATAGTAAATCAGAATGCTGCAATCTTTTCTTCTTCCTAGTCTTTGTGACTTGATACTAGCAAGTATTATAAATCTAACATTTCTTGTATTTTATTTCAAACTTCAAACAAAACAAGTCTTTGGAGCTTTCTAGAGTAAAAAAATTTAGCTTTACGGGTACTTACCACATGCTGCAACAAACATTATGTACTCCCGGATGATTTTTTGTAATCCATCAGCAAGTTCTTGAACTAAATCTTCAGTTATTGTTATTGGAATTTGAAAGAATTCTTGCACAATGGTCTTGGCCAAATTCATAATCTCTACCACTGATTTTGCATATGGCTCTGATTTAGACTTTGGATTCCATGCCTGAAATAAAAGAAGAAAAGAATGTATAAATTATCTTCAAAAACAGAAATGTTATATAATTTTCTTAATGCACAATATATTGTGTTCTATTGTTCTCTCTCCAGTTATCTTTGTAAGAAAGAGTCTAAAACTTACTTCATTTTCTTTTGCTTTCTGCAAATACTCTTTCACTTTGTTCAGTGATTCATCTATCCATTTCCTAGTAAGGATTATTATGGTGGACTCAACTTCAAAAGGAACCATCTCTCTCACTACTGTTTTGCCTCCATCTTCACAATCAGCTGATTCTTCAACTACCATTTGAACCAAAACATCTTCTAGATTGTTAGCCCTCTGCAGTACTGAAATTACCTCAGCTGTTATGGATGTGGTCATTTCACTTAAAAACTGCTTTAGCACATGTCCATAGCAATTGTTCAGTGTCAATGCCGCTACTGCAGCTGCTATTGGGTTCCATTTCTTTAATACTGGACTATAATTTTGTCTCTCCTTCATTGCCAAATTTTCAGTCTCCTGAGCTAATTGAAGCATCACTTCACCTATTTCTTGCTTTGTTTCAGATTCAGCATTTGCTGCTTCCATCATCTACAAACATCATAAAACAAAGACATTATGATATTCTTTTTATTTACTTTTAAATTAAAAAGCAAAAAATCGATTATACTTAAATATGTTTTTAATCTACTCAAACACAAAAAATCTTTAGTTTTTAAGTCCTTGACAATCAACTAAAAATGCGTTGTTTTTCTGAAACATGATCCAAACATGCACTACATTCTTCTAACATACGACCTTTTAGATTGTTTCTTAACCAGTACTTACCTTTTCAAAAGCATTTTGCATGGAAGAACGGATATAATTATCAACCCGGTCCTCAGAGGATTGCACCACGGTTTGATCTCCTTCCTCTTGGCCTTTTCCACCAGAGACTCTAACATCTCCCAAAATCTTGGATGCTAACAACACCAGAGGAAGAAGGTTTTCAATTTGTTCAATATCTCCTCCCTGGAAGTACTCATGATAGTCAAACAATCTCTTATCAGCCCACTCCTGAATTGAACTGAGCACAGAAGTCAATATCTCAACATACAAAGACTCCTTCTCTTTCTTAGCATCACTTGCCACCTCATTCAGTATGGCATGTGAGGCATAAAGAAGGTCAGGTTCCACCTGCCCAGTTTGCACATATTGTTGAAACAACACCCATGTGAGGCACACATTGTGGATTGGCCTATTGATCCCCAGTGTTGACCATGTTTTCTTTATCAACTCAAGTTGGTCATCAACCTCATCTAGCACTGATGTCTCCTCCTTTAGATCAAAAATGGATAGGAGGAGGGAAATGTAGAGGTGAATGTTGACAGGGTACCCATTAGCCCAGTGGCAAACATTGGTGGGACTGTCATCGGGGCTTCTCATTGATAAGGAAGCCACAGAGTTGCTGAAGGTTCTCATGGTGTCTGAGTTTTTGCCGGTGTCTAAGGTTTTGAACTCAGCACTACGTATGATGTCCTTGAGGTTCATAGCAAAGGTGTTGGTATTTTCTATGGGAATTGAAGGGTGCAAGAGGAGGCCTGCTTCCAGGATCTTGAGCTGCCTCTTCTGCCACAAATGGTACTCGTGGGAATCATTGAACTCTGAAGGCTTTAGATGGCGAAGGAGTTCCAAAGGGAGAATTATTGTTTCTGCTTGCCGGCCAAGCTGCAATTTCAAGTGTTTTCAAAGGAAAAAACTTCTTTTCATTAGTGGAGAAAGATTTGGCACATTTTGTGTAACAAAAGCCTTGTGTATGTAGTTACATTCATTGTTTTCTTACTCCATTTTAGCTATATCCACACTGTGATTTCAATTTCCATGTATGCATGAAACTAGGGGTTAAATGTACTTTATTAGAGCACTAAAATGTCAGTTATAAGCATGCAAAATCATGTGCAACAAACACAAGAGGCAGTATTCTCTATTCCTAGATCCAGAACTTCTCTTAAAAAATTAAGAAGATAAAATAAATTGAGTTTCTCGATTAAACAAAAATTAATTTTGACTTCCCGAAAAACTCAATTTATTTTATTTATTTATTTATTGTGGTTAGGGAAAAGTTTATTAAAATATTTTCAATTTCTTTAAGCATATGATCAAATTAAATAAGTTTCTAACACCTTATAATTTTAACTAGGGACGGAGCTAGAAATACACCGTGGAGAGACTAAAATCAAATAAAATATAATTGAATATCTAATACATTATTTAACACATTATATGGAGCAAATTGACAACGGAGTCCTTTTCATTGACCAACACTCATCAAAGATTAACCAATAAATCCTTCAACTAACGGAAAATAGGGACTTCATTGGCATTTTACCCCAAGTATTCGTCATCACACTTGACAATGACGATTATGCCAAAGACCATTATGCAAAATAAGAGTAAATAATGTAAGAAGGACAAACATTTTCAAGCACGACCAGATCAGAGTTTAATTTTGATACACTAACGTTAAAATTTTTAAATTGTTAGCTAGTTTCCTAAATATAATTTTTAAAGTAAATATTATGAAACAAAAAAATGGTATTATACATGACAAGAGAAAAAACTGATTTCCTTGAATGAGACAAGAAAAATGTTTGCACGTGTTGTCTTACTTGGCCAACGAGCGTCCTCACGAGAGTTTTCCTGAGGCGGCTATCGCTCTGCTCCGACACCCCCATCTGCAGCCTCATGACCTCCGCCATCGTCATCGTCCTCCGCGGCACGGTGCGAGACCGAGGGCTCTGTTCCGCCGCAGGTGAGGTCAGCGCCGATGTCATCATCCTCTGAGACAAGGAGCTTTTCAGCATCCTCAGCCCAAGCGCCTGCTTCACCCTGCTCATCTGCAACACGGGCGAAATCTTCCCGCCACCACCGTTCTCGTCGTGCTTCGAATAAAACGAGATCGCGCTCCGACCACCGAACCCCGGCGAAGACCGGCACGCCGTGAAGAAGATCTCGTACGCGGTTTCCCTTATGTCGTCGTGGTCCAGACCTCCAATCTCCCGAAACGGCCACTTGAGGTCGCTGTCCTTGTCGTACAGACACCACCTGTAACAGAAAACAGAATACAAGTTAGTTAACAGTTTGATCCTTCTATTCATTAATAATGGTACCATTTGATACATTTTTTCATAGAAAAATCAAATGAATCAAAATTTTTCCTCAAGCTAAATTGTGTATTTAGATTAGCAGTAAGAGATCCAAAATCATAGTCTCACTATGAACAAAAATAGAAACAATTGTCATATTTTCATTCGTCACAATTGTGTCTGGATAAATTTTTTGGTAAAAAAGTAACAAACAGAATGAATCAAATTTTTTCTTTTAAATATTGTGTTTCAATTGCCGTTGAGGGATTCAAAATCACGTCAGCACAATAAAAATTAGAAACAATTCTACATTGTTTTGCCCCCAATGTAGAAAATTAATAATCTCAATTGATTTCTATAAAAGTGAAGAAAGATGCTAAAAATTAATCAATGTTTGGTGTAAGCTTTTAAAAATGTTTGATGAAAATTTTCAGGTTAACATAATGTGTGTAACTAATTTATAAGATCAGCATTATCTTTATTTATATTTATTATTCAATCATCTCATCAAAAGATCTCTAATACAATTTTTTACATAGAGAATTAGACACATAGAACATAAAATTTATAGGATTTCCATCTACAACATGATACACTTAGTAACTATTATTTAAATATGTGCTGATATGATATTAAAATAATATTTTAAGATTAACTCGATCCTAAACTGTTTTAAAAGGTGAGAATTGTATCCATGCATGTCTAGTGTTAAAGGGGTCTCCCTGGTGAATATGAGATTCCAATAAAGATAAATTTAAATTGAAAGAGAAAAATTTAGATAGGATAATAACCTGGATTTGTTGGTATAGTGGGTGATGGAGGATGATGAGGTGGAAGGAAGGAGGCCGGAATCAGATTCATGATAGGAAGAAGGGATGATAGGGAAGGGACCGGGATAGGAGTCGCGGCGGGAGTGGGTGGGTGGGGGCAGCGAGAGGGAAGGAAAGGAGGGGCCGGGGAGGGATTCACGGCGATTGTGGCCGGGGGTGTGGCGGGACTCGAAGACAGAGGGAGGAAAAGGATCAGGTTCTTGGGGGAGGAGCGCAGCTGGAGGGGGAATGAAGATGGTGGAGGACAGTGGTGGGAAGGTGCCCGGAGCAGAATCGCGGCGGCGGGCGTGGAGACCCATAGGGTGACATGCGACGTCAAATGCAGAGAGAGTGAGGAGATGATACTTTGATTTTTCTCTTAGAAAAGAGGAGAAAAAAAGGGAAGGTCAAGGTGATAGTACGGTTATTCTTCTTGGCGGGTATGTCTGTTAACGTCTGTTGAGGTTGAGATTCACCAAGTTTAATAATATTAGTCATGATGGGGTGGCCTACCCATGTTTTCTTAAATTTAAAAAAAGAAAACACACACTTTTGGTATGTCTTTCCTTAACCTTTGCACCTGCATGCTTCCTTTATCGTTCTTACCATACCATAAGCTCTTATTCAGAATTATAATTTGTTTTCAATCCATTATTTTAATATAAAATTAACAATGAACACTAAATAATTTTAAATACAAGCCGATTAACCGTTCATACATACTATATTTTACGTCAACGACAATAATAAGATTGTTCTACGATTTCAATATTTTTTTTATGGTTCTCCTTTCACACCGTCTATGAATATATTTTAAGTAAAGAAGACGCCTACTTAGTTGGTAATATAATAAATTATTTTTTGTTAACAATATTCTTTTGTTTATCTGATAGATATTTTTATTTTTATTTGTAGATGTCATTGGTGTGTCGACGGCTAAGAAAGAGTTAGTTAGTTGAATGCTCGATGAAAAAAACAAGTTATGGTATTGGATATCTTTGGTCAGTTTTTCTTTTTTAACTGTATTATTTTTTAATTTGTCTTCTAACTATCAATAATTGATGTGTCGTCTGCAGCTAAGGGAAAAAAAATCTGAATTGTACTTTGTAAAAAGATTATGCAAATTAGGTGCTACAATGTATTAATAAAAATTATGATACCCTGATAGTATTGGTATATTAATTAGCCAAAATGAAATTATTCAAATATAATTATTTATTTTATATATTTTGTAAAATTAACTATTAATTAGCCAAAACAAAATTATTCAAAGATAATTCTTTAGTCAATATATTTTGTAAAATTACTATTAAGTGAGTTGTACAACTAATTTTTTTTATTTCAATTTCAATCCTAAAAAAATGAATATCTTCAAAATATATAGACTACTTTAATCTTAAAAATCATATTTTATATTTATATATATATATATATATATATATATATATATATATATATATATATATATATATATATATATATATCATTTAATTATATTTGATCGTAAATTAATTGATATATTGAATAATTAGAATAAAAATGTATTTAATAAAAGATATTAATCATAAAAAGATCAAACATTTTTTTTATTGTTGTCTATATGATTTTTTTCCTTTTTCTATATTTACAATTTTATTTATTTTCCAGAAATAAATTCATAAAGAATTTGATAGAATTACACAAATTTCAAATATATCTTAATGGTTACCACTTTTAAAAATCTTAATTGACATAATCAATACAAATATCAATCAATTAATATAATTATTATTATATGAGTATAAATTAAAAAAAAAATACATTCGCAACAATAAAACTAAATTTAGAACTTTGTTTACATTACCTAAACTTGTCCAATCCTAATGGTTCATACAAATATTCTTTATTTAGGCACAAAATTTTGTTTAGTTATAGATAAATGTTTGAAGATATATTTAATATGTTAATTAACTAATATTATGATATAAAATATTTATACAAAATAATTTCATATTTACTTAAAATTAACATATCATTAAAAATTGAATTAGTTACAAAAGATTTTACCATCCATCAATTATCATATATGAGAATTTACTATTAAATAATAGTATATTTTTGTTTTTACAAAATAAGTATATTAATTATATTCTACAGATAATTGCGTTAAATATGTTTTATTGAAATCAAATGGTTAAATTGTTAGCTATAAATATATTATTCAATTTCAATTGTCATGCTAATTATCTTTTATCACAATAACTGCAAATTGATTGGTATATTAAATATTTTAGTTTTATTAATTGAATTTATTAAATAATTTGATTTGAATTAATTGATTGTAGATTGATTTAAGTTTTTGTATAATTATTTATAAAAAAAAAATTGTTTCCAATGATGATCAGAGTGAGTATTTTAGAAATTTAATATATTAATTTTTAACAGTTTTTCAGTAATAAATACTAAAATATATAGTTATATTATTTATCCTAATAAATTATTAATTTTAACTTAAATTAATTAAGTAAATTATTTTAAGTTAATTATTTGTTTGATTGATTAATTTTTTTTCTCAACAATTATTTACATATATTTTTAATTGATTAATTTATGTTCTTAAAATTTTTCAGTGATTAATTGTAAAAATACAACATAACTACTCCAATTTTTCCATATTTATACTACTAAATCAGTTATTTTTAATTTTAATCAATTAATTAAAATAAGATTTTATTACATCAAATTTACATTATTTTTAAGTGAAAAGCCATTTCATCCATGAACAATGTATAAAACATGTCAAAATAATTAATTTTTTTAATTTTATACCAATAAAATTTTGCAATATATTCTATACTAATTATTAAGTTAAATAATTTATAATAATTTAGTTAAAGACTTATTCTTATGGAAATTAAGTTTGACGATAATTTATAAAGATATATATATATATATATATATATATATATATATATATATATATATATATATATATATATATATATATATATATATATATATATATATATATATAGTTTTATATATTAGTTACATGACTTTACACAAATAAAAAAATGTGCTAAAAAATTAATCAATCAAACTAATAATTAATTTAAATGATTCAAATAATTAACTTAAGTTAAAAATAATAAATTTATTACGATAAAACATGTCAAAATTATTATAATTATATATTTTTTTATTATTTATTATGAAATATTTACAAAAATAAAATAATTTGTTAATAATTTTCACAATAGTTACATTAAAAATTTAATCAATCAATTAAATTAAATAATAATTTAATTAATTAAAAATAATTTATGTGACACCCTTCTACCCGAATACTTAAATTACTTTAATAAAATAAATAAAATGAAGACAGGGAAATAGTTAAAACCAAAAAGCACAATTTGTAGTAAGGATAAAAGGTTCACATGGTAATTAAAAGGTAGGCACAAAGTTTTCAAGGAGGTTTTTGATCTAAACATTATAATTGAGGAACTAAAGTCAAACTTCTAGAACTCCGATGTCACACTAATCAGAGCAAGACCCCACCTTTTCAAAACTTGGCAGCATGAGTGCCCTCAACGTTACCTAAAAGAAAACAACAAGAGAAAGTATGGTAAGAAATCGCATTCAATCATATATAAAGGCAGATAGTACCCCAAATCTCACTCGTTACCGTACTCAATTACTAACAGTTAACATATGCTCATATATCAATCACATTTCATTCATTCAGAATCAATCACAGTTCATTCATGTTTACAAAATGTACATGCTCGCACAATGCATATGCTCGTCACCACAGCTAAGAGTCTCGAGTCGGAACTCCACACCATAGGCGAACCTCCTCAATCCCCTTAGTTATCATTAATGATGGCCACACTGTTAAACACCTTGTATGGGTCGGTGTGTCGCACAGTTAAACACCACCTATAGCCCGTGCGAAGACATTACACACAATCGTTAAACACCACTTATGGCCGGCGTGTAGCATGGTTAAACACCACTTGTGGCCCATGCATATGATTGTCCCCCATCATTAGTCCCCTGTTAAACATCACATATGGTCAAGGTATTATACCCACGTCTGGCTTCTCATGCATCTCATGTCCATGCTCAATGCATTCTCATCCACACTCTTATTCTCATGATTTATTTATACATCATTCGCGCAATCCATAGTCATACCCAACCATATGAATTTAACCATCACCATTATAAATCATTTATCAAAAAGCACAGAAACACACGTAACCAATTTCATCATTGCACATAAGAGCCCCAGATCATGAACAATCGTAAACAACCACAAGAATCAAGTAATTAGGGCAATTAACCATACAATTTCCCAACAAAAATCACATTAGGACAAGACATTAATCAGACCACAGGACATATTGACAAATTGTTTTTATCGATTAAAATATTTTTAGAACATAATAACCAAACAAAATTGAGAAGTTAGATCCTAGAGGGACTTAGGGATTGTCCTCACTGCTCGTACCCTCCCACATTCATATATGACCGACCCAATCTTCCCCGTACTTTAGAGACGATGAACGAAGAAGAACTGATGCATTCTGGGATGATCTGAACCTCTAGCTTCTCCTCCTTGCAGATAAACTGATTACCCCGTCTAATATTCTAACTGGGTCCGGTTAATTCTGACCCACCGGCCAGTCTCACTAGTTAATTCTAATTAAGTAATTAATGGATTTTAAATTAATGAAAATAATTTCTAATTAAATAACCCGTCAGTTTCTATTTTATAAAATATTCAATTAGCATAATTAAAAGGAATTAAAATCATTTAATTAATAAATAATAATGATGATGATATATATTCACTATATTTTAATCATAAAATAATTATTTTTAATTTTGTCCAGACATAATTTGTCTGTTAATAAATACTTAATTCTCCTTGAAAATCTTAATTAAATAAATCCATCTAAGGTAAAAAAAACTTGATGTTACAATTTGTTGATGGTAAAAAAAACATATTAAAGTTCCTACATATATTAAGATATTATAAATTATAAGATTAATATGTATTAACTATTTAGATTTAGTGTAAGACTTTAAACTTGATCTCAACAAATATTATCCCTTTAAAAAAATAGTTGTTCATGTCATATTTGTATATTGTTTTTTTTTTAAGTGAAATAGGTTTGATATAAATGCTACTTAAAAATGGTGACATAATATTTTTTTTAACTTAATTAAAGATATTTTAGAATATTTTAAAGTGGACATAACAAAAAATAGAATTTGTGTTAATCATTCTTCTTCCACGTGAACTTTATATTTTTAATATAATATTTACTTATCATGATATTAATGCACTACTTTCATATTTTATGATTTTCAACTCATTCTTTCGTTAACTTTAGATATTTTTTAAATATTTTTTAATATATAAGTTATATTATAATAATTTATTTTTAATTATTAATAAATTTATTTTTAAAAAAATATTATAATTCAATTTTGAGTTGTTATATATTAAATGTGATAAACACTTAAAATTTTTAAAATATATAGAGAGATAAAATAAAAATATTTTAAATAACTAAAACAAAATATTTTATTAACTAAAAAGATAGTCTATGAAATGCACATAAAAAATAACGCTAAAAATATTTAATCAAGAGACTAAAAAAATAAAATTATAAATAATTTTATAAGATAATATTTGTATTTTAAATTTTTTTTATTATTTTAATTAAATAAATAATTTTAAATTATATATATATATATATATATATATATATATATATATATATATATATATATATATAAAAAAAAATTAAAAAGTTAGTAGGGATATTTACCCTACTCTATTCTATCCTATCCTAAGTGCATTTCTCCCTACATCCCATCGTAGTAGCCTTATTTTATAGTGATCATAATGAATGAATAACATGAGAAGGGCAATCACATTTCCTATATGTTTTAACTTCTCTTATGTTTCTTTTGTCATGATGCTGCAAAATATTATTTTTCAATTAAAATAGACATATTGTTATCGTGACTATACACTTGTATTTGATTTTTATTTATTAATTATTTTTTTACTAAAATGAGGTTGTCATTACTTAATTCTCAAATTACGTGGTTACAGTTACTCTTAACTATTATAAGTGTAATTTTTATGTTTGTAGTTTTAGATTCTCTTTTATTATTATTTTTTTTGAAAATAATATAATATAAACATAACCAACAAGATTTTCAACATGTCTTTTACATACAGTAACATGAACTTGTAATTCTTTTAATGTATTTTTAAAATATTATTGTTGTTATAATTATTATACTTGAATATGAATTATATTATTTAATCTCTTTTAAAACATGTGAAAGATAAATGTGACATAGTGAAAAATTACTAGTGTTATATGGGTTTTGTTTAAAAAAATTGTGTTTAGGACAATAAAGAAGATATGAGGTTTGACTTTTGAGGATAAATGACAATGTTGAAAACTAACTAATTAATAAAAATTTATATATTTTTTCTAAAATATAATATTTTTTCAGAATTAAAGATAAAATTTCAATTAAAAATATTCTTACTTATTTTTTGTTAATAATATTTTAGTTATAAATAAAAGTTATCTATTACTTTGTTTAGTATTCTAAAAAAATGTTACAAGTGAAAGTATCTATAATAACAATTATCATGTACATTTGTAATGTATTAAATTAAATAAAAAGTGGTTTTCTCAACTATTAATTTAAGAGTAAAAATTATTAATAAATTAAAAAAAGTTATTAAAGAATGTAATATTTAATATTATTCATGTATATTTTAGAGTTTAGTACATGATTGTTGCTTACTAATTAATCTATTAAAGTTTATAAACTTGCATATTTAACCTTAAAATTTAGTAACTTATTTAATTGCCATGTAGATTGATCTCACTTAATTTATAGGTTTATGGCTTGACCCGCTAATTTACAAAATATAAAAAATATTTTTAATTATTTTAAAGTGAAAAAATAACATGCAAAGAAAAAACACATGCAAATTGGTCTAAGATTTTTTTTTGTTATAAATAATTAGGAGAAAAAGATACTGATCTAATTCAACGCATAAAAAATCTTCAGACTTAAAAAAGTATTTGCAAAAGAACTTGCATTTATTTCATTCTATAAAGACAAGAATTTTCAAATGTGTAATCCATTAAATATAAGTTTCATTCTTTCTCCTCTCTACCAACTCATTGAAGTTGCAAGGTAGCTTATAGACTAACTTATTTAACTACAATCTATACAAACTTATTAAATATGGGCGTATTTAGATGTGAGTCCATATAAGTGGAGTAAAGTGCAAACTAATTCGCACATATCTATCAATAATATTAATTTTTTAATCACTGTAATTAGGATTTCTTATTCTTAGGTAAGACCATGAGGTATCTTTACAAGTTTAAGTTATTTAATTCAATTATAAAACTAATCCTTAATCCTATAAATTTTTATTGTATATCAAAAAAATATCACTAACAAAATTAATCCTATTATATTATAGATATTTCACTTAATAGAATTGTCTTTATTTTTGACAAGGATTCCAACGAGGAACCTTAGCGAGGACTTCTCAAATTGTGGACGAGTTCTTGTTCCTGTCCATGTCACTCACTAGGTGTGATGTTGATCAATTCTCCTTCTCTTTCCTCCTTGTCCTATGTCGATGTATTGTCTACAGTGGGGGTATCTGCAAAGATACTCTGACGTCCAAGTTAATGTCAATTGAAATGTAAACAAGTGTCCAATGAGAGAAAACATCCTCAGTATAGGCATAAGTCCCCCTATTTATAGGAGTTTGACTCGTGTGCACCGACGATCCATATGGCGCGATTCTTGGGGCATATGCCTAGGGATCTCGACATGTATCGCACCATGTATCGTGCTGGATGGGTCAAGTTGTGGCTGACCTACACCAAGGAGGTCGAGCCTTGTTGAGATGTTCTCAGCAGAGTAAGTATATGTTCTCAGCAAAGTAAGTATACACAAGCTTGTTATTGGAATGTTATCGAATCATGTATTTAACTATGTGTATATATTATCAAACATGCACAAGAGTTTTCATCAATATTTATATATACAAATTGGTTTTTTTTATATATCATACATAATAAATATTTATTTTTTATAAAAAAATATTTTTATAAATATTTATTTAATAATAAATAAATAAATTTTAATATATAAGTTACATTATAATAATTTATTTTTAATTATTGGTAAATTTATTTTAAAAAATAATTAAAAGTTCAATTTAGGGTTGAAGATAAAAGATGATAGATTAAAAGTGATAGACACTTAAAATTTTCAATTTATATGTATATAAAGAGATAAAAGAAAATTATTTTAAATGATTAAAAGAAATTAATTTAAAAGATAGTGTATGAAATACTAATAAAAAGAGACAATATTAAAAATATTTAATTAAGAGACTAAAAAAATAAAATTAAAAATAGATTTATAAGACAACATTTGTATTATGAATAAATTTTTACTATATTTTAATTAAATAAATAATTTTAAATTATATTACAAAAAATTAAAAAGTTAGTAAGGGTATTTGTCTCACTCTATCTCATGTGCATTTGTCTCTACCTCCCATTAGAGTGGTCTTATTTAATAATTATCAACATTGATTAATAACTAAGTATTTTTTTTTTATGAGTGGTCACATGCTCTACATATTTGAACCTCTCTTAATCTCTTTTGTTGTGTTGTTGCAAAAGTTATCTTTCAACTAAAAGGATCATGTTGTTGATATGACTACGTAACTATAGTTGTTTTTAACCTATTAAATATTTTTTTACTAAAATGGGGTTTTTATTACTTAGGTCCCAGATCACTTTGTTGCACGTGTCTTAACCACTATAAACATAGTTTTAGATGACATTAGGTAATTTAGAAATGGAGTTGTGTACTTAGTAAGTCTGGTTGTAAGAACCGAATTGTAGAAGAGGATTATACAGTAGATTTAATATTGAATTGAGGTGGTATAAATGCCTGAGGATCTTTGGAGGATGTTTTGACAACTTAAATGATAGGAAGAGTAGATAAGTATGAGTACCTATTTGATTGACAGGTTGGAATCCTAGAGTTATTTTAGAACTTGGGGGAGGGATTTTGTTAAAATCGAGGAATCTAATTAGATTGGGTTCAGTCTATCACTTCACTTGTGTCATGTACACAATAATTGTACATGTTTCAATTCTGAACATACATTTGTTACTCTGGCAAGTAACCGAACTAGCTTATTTGAAGGTTAAAAGAAGACTAGGTATGAGAAGTGACATGATTATTTTAGCCAACGCAAATTGAGTAAGGACTATCATTATAAACAGTAAATGAGTAAGGGAGGGCAATTACAATGGTACGAAAAGTACTTACTCTCTCTAAATTCCAAGACGTATTTTCTTTTAGGAGGAGGAATTTTAACATCTTGTTTTTTTTACGTTAGATGGATTTATTTAATTAAGATTTTAAAGGAGAATTAAGTATTTATTAACGGATATATTATGTCCGGACAAAATTAGAAATAATTATTTTATGATTAAAATATAGTGAATAAATATTATCATTATTATTATTTATTTTAATCAGTGTAGATATTTAATTTATTAATTAAATGATTTTAATTTCTTTTAATTATGTTAATTGAATGTTTTATAAAATAGAAATTGACGGATTATTTAATCAGAAATTATTTTCATTAATTTAAAATCCATTAATTACTTAATTGGAATTAACTAGTGGGGCTGGTCGATGGGTCAGAATTAACCTTACCCAGTTAGAATATTAGACGAGGTAATTGGCCAGACCTAGAGGAGAAAACGCAAACGTGTAAGGAGGAGAAGCTAGAGTATTCAGATCATCGTCTCGACACGCATCAGTTCCTCTTCGTTCACCAGACTTAGAGGAATTAAAATCATTTAATTAATAAGTTAAATATCTATACTGATTAAAATAAATAATAATGATGATAATATTTATTCACTATATTTTAATCATAAAATAATTATTTCTAATTTTGTCCGGACATAATTTGTCCGTTAATAAATACTTAATTCTCTTTAAAATCTTAATTAAATAAATTCATCTAAGATAAAAAAAACTTGATGTTATAATTTGTTAATGATAAAGAAAACATATTAAAGTTCCTTCATATATTAAGATATTATAAATTATAAGATTAATATGTATTAACTATTTAGATTTAGTGTAAGAATTTAAACTTCATCTCAAATATTGGAATAACACAATATTTAACCGATTATGAGAACACTCCAGACGTTGCAACCCTGGGATGCTAGATTGCCTCTTATAATTGGAACAACAGTATTTGAGCAAACCAACAATCTTCAATCACCGGGTTTCGTCCTCAAGGTTGCGGAAACCATTAGTCAGGTCCTCGTGTAACGTCTGAAATTTCTGGGACCTGCAATGACAATAGATCAACAGAATAAGACCTACTTTACATGTCAAAATAAGTTATCTAGTGTACCCACTACAATTACTCACACTAATAGAGAGAAGAGATCTCCCAAAAGATGTTTGATAAGAGTGTAACTTATCTTCTGACCATCTGAACAAGCTCCCCTTTCTACTGCCTGCACATGTAACCAGCCCCGCGTTAAAAATCTACACTTGAATGCGCCTCAGTATGTGAGGGATAGCAGACGCAATGAAGTGAACTAGTAACTTGAACTACATGCCTATGTTCACATGACTTTTTTTCTAATATAAATAACACCAAATCACTGCCTGATTCCTTACGCCACCATACCTGATTTAACTAAACAACTACTACTTGGGGATCACTTTTGCAAGGAAAATAAAATATAGGAACAAAAATATATTACAAGAGTCCAGAAAAGACAGAGGATCATTTATTTTCTTTTGAAACGTGTCTGTTCAATGAAAACATTGATAGAATGGAAAAATTTCCTGATGAATTAAGGAAACTTAAAAATAATTTAGAACAGTGAAGATCACACACTTATCTGTAAAAAGATAAAGAGAAAATTACACTTTTGAATCATGAATGAAGCTTAAATGTAATTTACTTTCATAATCATATTCTACTCTGTTGGCAAATATTAATGTGTACCTTATTTTAATATAAACAACTTTCTTGTCTTTCTCTGTATTATTCTTCTTAACATTATCATTAACTAGTTTTGGATTTCTAGTAAAATTTTTGGATATAATTCTTCTAAAGTAGGTGTATATAAAGTGAAAATGTAAAGACATTTATACCCTTGATTTAAAGCGAGCTATGTTTATGAGGGGTTTTAATTTAAATCTAAGTTGGATATACCTTTACTTTCTTTTCTCACTTCACAAATTGCTTCCTTTGGAGAAGTCTAATCTCAGATTTTGAGTGAAGTTTAAAATCTATTTTTAACCTCTGAAATCTAAAAATCAATGATATCGTGTTCAAAACTAGATATTAGTGACATTGAAAGTTGCACAGACAAAGGGAAAAAATGCCCCTCATTTAGATGTTTATTTATATTAAAATAGACTAAAGTATAATAAAACTTCATTTTGTAAGAGAAGAGTGAGGAAAGCATTTATGAGAAAGGTGT
This sequence comes from Mucuna pruriens, assembly GCA_025330945.1. Lineage (NCBI taxonomy): Eukaryota > Viridiplantae > Streptophyta > Magnoliopsida > Fabales > Fabaceae > Mucuna > Mucuna pruriens. The sequence goes on from JAENHJ010000529.1 coordinate 5,583,774, forward strand.
AATTCAACCAAAAACAATATCCATATCTCTAACCATGATATTAAAAAAAAAGTGAGGGAGTTCTAAAGTGAGAAAACTACACTTTCAACGATAAAGTGCTGTTATGGTAATTGAGAAAAAAATCAAATACATTTATAACAATATTTGAAGTTAATTGCAATTCCATTTTCATAATTGATTTCTTGCTCAATGGTTATTAATCTATTTTATTTTTTAAAGTATATTTTTCTTACTTAATATCAGCCAAATCCAAAAAAAATTATTGTATCTAGAAATATTTATACTTAATTATATTTTTAGTTCTTTTAATTTGGTACAAAGACAATTTTTATCAACGTAATTTTAATTGCTTGATTTTAATTTACATATTTAAAATATAAGTAATTTTAGTCATTGCAATTCTAATTATTGAATTTTGTTCTTTATATTTAAAAAAATAATAATTTTAGTCATATTGATAACTTATTATTCAATTTTTAATTAATATAATTACATAACAAAGTCAATCAATTATATTTTAATTAGATAATTTATGATACATAAATATCTTATATAATATTAATTATTTAATTTTTTATAAATTAAATTATTTGATATGTGGACAAATTTTACTCATTTTTCAATCGCAAGGGTTAAAATTATTTATTTTTAAATGTGTAATATCCATTATAATCTAATTTTTTTTATGATGAAAATTTGATTGACAAAATAATAACAATAAATATGTAATAAATAAAATAAATATGTAATAAATAAAATAAATAGGTACGAATAAGCTTTCTCGCATAAAACTGATTTGAGGACAATTTTTTTTCAAGTATGTAATTTTTAATTTGATTTAGTCATTGATGTGTATAACAAGACTTTACATGCTTAAAGAAAATTTCTAAGAATGGTTACACTTTGAAATGAATCCTTTGCTTCAGAAAAATTAAATCCAGAAAAAAAAATATTGGAAGTGCTTGTCACTTTTACTCTTCCAAAACAAGTCATTATATGGAAAAAGATCTTAACTATTAATAAAAAAAATCAATAATTAATATTACATGTCGACATATAACAAATCATAAATTTGTTAAATATATCTTTAAAAATACTATAAATTAATAGCATAAATTATTTTACTAAATTTTATTTTAATTAAACAAGTTTTTAAATTATTTAAAATTAAAAAGAAATCAATAATGTATCTACTACCTAACTTGGATGATGTTGTACTTAGTTGTTTTAAGAATTGTTTTTAATAGAAGATATTTGTATTCTATTAAAGAAAATAAATATAGTGACTCCACTTTATAAGTATTTTTTTAAAACTAATCTTAAATATAAGTAAAAACTACTTTATTTTATTTAATAAAATTATTTTAAAATACACTTTATTTATTAGAAATTATATTTATATTCATTTAATTTTATTCTTAATATTGAATCGAATGCTTTAAATCATTTTTTTTCTTATGCATCTCACACCAAAGAGAATACATATTAAGAATTAATAGACAAACTTCTACAGCACGATTAATAATTATTTTTGTGATAATTGTATTACATAGATAGGCACGTCAAACCCTGCTAACCTTATTTTTCAGTACTAATCACACAATAATTTTCTTCTACTCCAAAAAAAACAAGAATTGAAATAAATTGCTGACATCCTAAAATTGATTATTTTTGAAGTATGACGGCAAGTTAGGAAGCAATTTGGTTAATGATCTGCAAATGTAACCGCCAAGAACTTATTAAAAAGAAAAAAGGATTGGCGTGACGGTGTGTGCGTTTCGTGTGGATTATGTTTGTCTGTCACCTGAGGCTCTCAATTTTTTGTTATGTAGTCAATGTGGAGATGATTTCTGATATTGAATATGCATTGCCATTTGCGTGCTGTATGATTCAAGAACTATTGTTCATATAATGGATGAATTGTGCAAAACCTAACCAGACTCGAATATGATAATAGTTTGTTATGGTGTCCATTTCTATTTCATGGGATGAACTGAGATATTGTTTTTGTCTCTGAGTGAATTTGGAGTTTAATCGGTGTGTTAAAATGGCAATGTGTCTTCTATTTCTACAGTTATGGCTATTCCAAGGAAAGATTTGTTTGGTCTTTGATATCTGCTGTTGGGATATTTTGCCTTGGTTCTGGTGCTACCGTTGTTCATGGAATTCAAAACTTGTGGACTGCACAGGTATTTGACCAAATTGGATCTTTTGAATGAAAATATTTAACTTTTTCATCACATGTTATTGTCAGTTTTCTTATTTTTGTTATTCATCTGTGAATTTTCTCTTATTCAAGTTATTGACTTTTGACACTTTCCTTTTCAGCCCCCTGAGAATGTGCACTATGCAGCTTTGGTAATATGTGGTTCATTCGTCGTTGAAGGAAATGCTGTCTGTGTTTCAATTTGTGCAGTCTATTCTCCTTTGTCTATTTCAGTCCTTTCCTTTTTCAATGGATTTTTTTTTTAGGTGCCTCTCTTGTTGTTGCCATACAATCTGTCAAGAAAGGTGCAGCCGCGTAGGGAATGAAATTAAGAGACTATATTTGGCGTGGCCATGATCCTACTTCTGTTGCTGTGATGACAGAGGTGATAACTTGTTGCACTTACTCATCTTTAGTTCCCCAAACATGTTATGATTTATTGGGTTTAAACAAGAATGCTGATGCATGGGAGGGGGGGCAAGGAGAGGATCATTTAGAAATAAGAGTTTTTGATAGAGTGAATTACTTATCACTTGTTACACATGTTGCTGCATTTTTCCTCAAAAACAGATATTTAAACCTAGGTATGTTTTTGTTGTTATTTAACTAGATGGAATTTCAACTCATTCTCCCCATGGGCCATGGTAAAAATGTATTTTTGTTGTCATTTTGCATCAGAAAAAGGAACAGGGATGAGCGATTTAAAACTTGTATTGCTAAGAGGAGTTGCTTATTTGTCTCTTTGATGGACTATGCAACATGAACTTATCTGTCTATTTAGTTTTTAAACCCCTTTAGTAATGAATTTAGATTTTCTGGTTGTTTGTTCTCATACATGATAGCAAAATATGCAGGACGGTGCTGCCGTAACCGGCCTTGCTATTGCCGGTGCATCATTGGATGCGGTGAATGTTACTGGAAATGCCATTTATGATCCTATAGGTTCAATAGTAGTTGGCAACTTACTTGGAATGGTAAAGAGGGTTCAGAAAGCAGCAAAAATTCCCCAGGCATTTGAAGTTAGCATAGAATTGGTATCTATTTTATTTTAATTCCAATCTGAATTAACCATGCAGGCAGCCATATTTCTTATCCAGAGAAACCGGCATGCTTTGATTGGTAGAGCTATGGATGACCATGATATGGAGAAAGTACTTCAATTTCTGAAAAATGACACGGTACAAGTTTTTGCTAGTTTCTATTGAAATTGCATAATAATCTTTTCATCATTCGTTTTACTAAGGTGGCTTTTATGGTTTAGATTGTAGATTCCCTCTATGATTGCAAAAGTGAAGTTATTGGGCCTGGATTCTTCAGATTTAAGGCTGAAATAGGTTACCTTCTAAGTAGTTTAGGTTGTGAATATGATTATGAAATTTACCATTATTTAGAATATGGACCCACTTGTATGTTCTGTTTTTTTAAAAAGGAAAAGTAACTTTTTTTAAATTCAAATATGTTAAAAAAATTACAACAATTAGGTATTTTTTAGAAAAAAAATTATCATGCATAGTCTTGACATTTATTGAGATGAAGGGTCTTATTTTGTTTCAATAATCTTCCTGGTCCTGTTATATAAACCTATGATCACATTACAGTTTGCTATATTTTTCGTAACCATTTTTTGGTTATTTGAAACATGCTATCCTTCTCGATTTTCAACTTATATAGCATACCACTGTATGAAAAGTTTCTATTGTTACTATCCATTATAATTAGTACTCAGAACGGTAGAATAAATGTTTTGTTAAACTTTGATGGGGAAAAAAGCTTTTACCTTATAGCTTTTTTAAGAAACTACTCTTTTGAATTTATGAGAAAAGAATTAAAAGTTTAAAACTGGTATTTTTGAGGATTTTTTCTTTACCCCCAAAACTTGTCTAATTATTATTTTTTAATTAAAAAATGTTTTATTACTTTTTAAATAAATAGCACAAACAAACAGACTTGAAGTTGGAGTTTGCTATATAATAAATTCAAATTTCACTGTTTACATCCATAAAAAAGTCAAATTTAGGTATAATGTAACAATTAAGCATGATGATGTTAATTTTTAATGAAACAGATTTTAATGGAGTGATGGTGGTGCAAAATTATCCTAAAAGGACTGGACGTGAAGAGTGGGCTAGACAGGTAGATACAGTTTTATAATGTTCATGTAAAGTCTCTGATAATATGCTGCTATGATCTGTTCTGCTGCTTTGGACTACATGCTAGCAAAACAGGAATGCATTGCAACTGTTTAAAATATGTCCATTTGCTATTTTAGCCTACATGAAAACTATCCAAGGACATGACTAGTGTAGGTTATCTCCACCTTTCGGGATCATTCAACAATAGTTCTATGTCGTTGTGTGGTTTGGAATCTTTAGAGATGTAACTTCCATAACAACTAAGTTGATTTAGTACCACCTCTTGACTTCTGTTATTTACAGTTTCGTGAAGCTGCAAAGCGGAAGGATGATACTGCCCTAATGAAGATTATGTCAAATTATGGTATGCAGTTGTGATGTCCTTATATTAGTCTTGCTGATTGAGAAGTAATAGCATGCTTCCAGTTGAAAGATGTGGCAGGTGAGGAAGTTGTTATGGAAGTGAAGTAGATAGGCTGGAGAAGGAGATCCAAAATCTCGTTCCTGGTATTCGGCATGTTGATATTGAGGCCCACAATCCAACAGAGGCGACCTTGTCAAGTGAAAGTTTTCAATAAATTCGACATCCTCTTCACATTCATTTATATTATCAAAGCATTTATCTATATTTGATTTGGCTTCATTCCTTATCATGAGTTCTTCTGAAGGAAATACGGAGTTGAGTTACTTGCCACAAGTTGAGTCGACAGCTCTGGATAGATTAGCGCACAAGTGCTCATGTTTTGCGCTTCACGGAAACGTGTTTGGGTTTATGGAACTACATCAGAGCAACCTCTAGTGTGAAAGCGTAGAAGGCACGTATACTAAACAATGCTACGATGCTAAGTTCAATAAATAATTAGAAACAGTAACTGATTTTTTCTTTATGTGCCGCAGTTCCTGTCACTTGCAGCAACTACCATACTTCATTGGTAAAGAGTATTTGAGAAATGCTATTAACACATTTTTATTAGTAGTTTTATTGGAACTCACAAAACAATGTCACTTTTAATGAGTCTCATAATAATTTTTAGTTGCCCGTGCTGAATGGTAGCCTAGCCTTTAGATATAGTCCATAGCAAGGGATAATTATTAATCAACCTTGAGATTGCCTATTAAGGTTGTGTAATTATCGTTCCAAGAGAGTTTGTGACATTTGGATGGCCTGGTTAAGAGTAGTTTCGTATGAACTTAGTTTTTGGTTCATTACGATGAATAGAACACAGCTGCAATCCTGATACTGAATAACAATTAAACATGGGCACTTCCAAGACTTGAAACGGCAAAAGTGAGTACCCCCCTCGGCTACAGACTACTGCAGTTGCACGCGCCTTCTGCGGATACACGACCTTAGGGGCATAGAATAGGTTTCAAAATACTGCTATAACTTATCAAAGAACATGCACTAGAAAATTAGAGTCAGATAATATAGGGTGTGTTTGACAAAATTAACATATAAGCTAATTCGAAGTTTGTTTTTTATTTTACGTTAGTTAGAATGATAAGTTAGTTAATTAAAGTAAAGTATTTAGTAAAATTAGATGATAAATGTAAATGCCACAAAAAGGATTCACAGGAGGAATTATAATAAAATACTGAAAAAAAATAGAAACTTATAAATTCAAATGTTATATTAAGTAAAATTTCGAAAAATACTATTTAACTACAATAAATTCATTTACTAAATAAGTTTAATTTGATCAAATAAATTTTCAAATTAGTCCAATAAATTACAGGTTAATTTATAAGTGATCAAATTAGCAAGTTAATTGAAGAGCTAGCATAGAACCTGTTAATTTTAATCATTGTTGTGCTAAAAACTTGATCACAACATGACGCTTCATAGGAAGACAGGAATTAAAGTGTATATTTAATAAAATAAATATCTTCATTTCTTTTATTACTATAGTTTTTTGAGAAAATAAATTAAATTCTTCATATATGTATATCACCTTCATTTCATTTATTCTCTCAAAACTGTAGTTATGGAAGAAATAAAGAATATCTAGACCCATATTTAACTTCAGATTAATTATATTCATGCACTTATTTTATTTTTGTTTTCACTTTTCTTCAAATGCCTCTTCTTTTCTTCTCACATCACTTGTCCCATCCTAGTTTTTCTATATTTTTTTTCCTTCTGTCTGTCTTCCTAGAACTATTCACCCGTAATGCGACGTATTTCTTAACTGTCAGTGCCAAAAGAGGAACTAATGATTAATATCAAATAAGACCCATGTAAAATTGTCTGGTAAACATGACCAACTATCAATATTATTTGAAACTACACAGCCCTTTAATACAATTGGCAATGTGGCAGGAGAGGGACATTTTTATAAAACTATGTCTTTCATTCAATACAAGTAGCGTTACACTCGAAAAGTAGCTAAATTACGCTCTATTTTTCAGGTAGCGACTAGAATTGGCGATGCACCAGCAGAGTGGCATTTTTATTTTTTATACAATTATATGCCTTAACTTTCATTCAATACAAGTAGCGGCACACTCGAATAGTAGCTTAATTACGCTCATTTCTTAGGAATTTTGAAGGTAGCATCGAAGAGTAATTGCAGCAGCAGAGTAACATTTTTATAAAATTTATATACCTTATCTTCCATTGGATACAAATGGCAGTAGCTTAATTATGTTCTCAGATTTTATATAGCAACTAGCTTGGTTTGAAGTGTTTCTTTTATAAAAAGAAGCGGAAACATTACATGCGTTAACTATACTTCAAAACTACAACTTAAGTTATCAAGCTCCAACTTTAATTATCGAGTTAAACGTATGTATGATGCACCTGTGCCATGAAATCAATCATGCCAACAGGAAAAGAAACAGTTCAATTCTCAAATAACAAGTACTGTTCAGCATTTTATAAAAATACTTTTAAATGAAAAAAATATAAAGATTTGTGTACAGATAGTAATGACTTGTTAAACAACATTGTTGAAATAAGTAGTATACCACAAGTTAGTTATATGACTTGTTAAACATCATTGTTGAAAGAAGTGGTATACAAGTTTATCAAAATTTAAACTTAGCACATATATTACCCCTATCGCCAGTAGAACCAACAGTCAATTTTTCACTAGGCATATTGACTTGCGCAAAAAGAACTTGTAAAAACACCAAGAGGATTTCTGAAAAAGAACTCGCGAGAACATATTCCAAATCAGGCATGGTATTCATAGTACAAAATGCTAAAACGAAAGCTAAGCATTGTAAACCAGGCATATTAATAATAGCAATATTATAAAATAAAACTTATCACTCACACTTATAAAACGAAAAACAAATTCAACCTGGGCAAAATGATTTAACAAAGTCAGAAATGTGCTATTCTCAAAATTTCAGATGCAAAAATGGTCTTTCTAAATAACCAACAAGAAAATATTGATTCTAATCGATGACTGAACAGAGCTATAGCTCAATTCATTCTCCTGATTAGCTCATTGATATAATTCTCCCTGTTTCCAGCATCACCTCCTTCAACATAGTGGTTCCTCTTTTTCTTTAAGCCACCCAAAGGAGCCTTGAGCTTAAATGGCCAAAGGAAGTTGTTTGCCTCCTTGAAGTGAGGTCCAACAGTTATGATCTCATGGATAAGATCTTCAGTGGATATGATTTCATACTTGCCCAGTGCCTGTCATCCCCGCAATGAAGCATGTCAGCAACATGTAGTGTACTAATAAATGAATTCAAATTGTGACAATTACAAAAAAAATTAACATGCCTGCTCAATGATGGAGTTGTCAGTTAAAGCCGTTCTCCGCTTGTTTAGCTTTCCATACCCTCTCTTGTAAATAAGTTCTCTCACACTCTTCAGATTTGGGTATCTATAACAAAAGAAAAAATATCTTCAGCAGTAAAAAATAAAATTATCACATTTAAAATATGACAGAAACTAACATACCCATATGTCACATAAGGCTCAACTCTGTGAAGCATGTTCATTGTGGCTTTGTTAACTTTGAGAAATACACCATTGAAAATCTGTTTTACAAAACAATTCATATTAATAAAAATATAAAATAGTTAATCTTTGCATGTTCTTAAATGCATCATATACTTAAAATGGCAACAAGTAGAATACAATGTATTACAATCCTATTACCAAACACAACCAAGCAAACAAAACATTTTCCTTGCACCCAATAGTTTTTAGCTACTTAAATGGCTTCTCTGGTCCCTCAAGGATCGGCACTCTAATGCCTCACAACTTAAACTTCAATGCAGAAATATGCAACCAGACAAGGCCCACCGATCAAACACCAAACCTTCACTTAGGGAGCATAATGAATGCAGCAAAATGAAAGAATTATACTTGTAAAACTAACTATTGTTCTCGATTTATTTGTCTCTTTTTAGTATCTCTAAGAAAAAAAAAACCCAAGCATAACCTTCAAGTTTCAACTATCCTACCACTAAGGTTCAATGTAACTGAAAAAAATAACAAAAATTACAACAAAACATCAGACATCCACTGAACATTCTAGCAGTACCTGTCTCAATCTCAACAGCTGCAGGATCTTCCTTGTCTTGGGGTGCATAGCATTAATACTGAAAATTCACAAACACATGTATATTAATAATAACACAACCAGAATATTAAATAATTTCATATGAAGTACATACAAATTAACAAAAAAAAAGCATACCCACGAATGCGAATAATAAACAAGAGCTTAGCCTCTGGATCGACATAAAATCCACCTTTCAGCTTAGCCTCACGTTTCAACCGAATCAATTCCTTTTCCTGCAGAAGGGAAAACAAACCATAGGATGTTCATAAAGCACGGAAACTATAGAATCGCACTTTTAATAAAATTAGGTTAACAAAGTTTAGAAGATCGGCGACGCGTACCTGCTCAGCGTACTCCATTGCATACTGCCTGGCTCTTTTGTAGATGAGGTTGCGGCTCTTCACTCTCTTGGACCTCGCACGTTGAAGTTCCGTATTCCTCAAATCTTCCCAATCCTCTTCCCTCGATACCTTCTTCACCACCGAGGATGGAACCCATGACTTCAACCTTAGAAACATCTCTGTTATTCGTGCAACCAAATAAACAAATCACAATAAAATTCTCAGATCTAAATAACCATAAAATGGAAAGAAGAAGAACAATGGCAGATCGAAGATGGAATGGGAAAGAAGGGACTCACCGAGCTATGGATTTGCCTCTGCGACTGCGAAATAGGGTTTTCACGGCGGGCTTGTCAATGTTGTGAAATGAGATAGTTAGGGTTTTATAGTGGCTGTGTGCATTCGGGCTTCTGGCATTTAACGGTTTTGATTCGTGTTTTGCTTTGAAGAGTGATTCTGACCGTCGATGAAAATGAGGTCAATGGATGGATTAGTTGCTTCCCGGTAATAAGCCCATATCCATTTAGACACCTAATAGGCCCAAACATCTGGAATCTTTTTTATCTGGAGGGTTTTTCTTCTGTTCACATTTTCTTAAGGGGTAAGAGACTATCAAATTCCTTTAATATATTATGAATAGTAATTATTACTTTTGATATTATTGAATCTTTAACATATTTATAATTTCATACGAATGATAGTTTCTTGCGTTATAAAATGTAAAGTACTATATATAAGGGATCATCAGGCTCGTTGTAATATTTTATGCGCTCAAGACAAATTAATAAATAATATATTTTTATATATTAAATTTGTTAAAGTAAATATATACTATATAAAATAGATGGATATATAATTTTATTATATTAAATAAGTAATATAATTTTTAAATTTTTCAAAAAATATATTATATTTTTATTCACTTTACTTTTATTTTATTATAACAAATAAAATATAACATGTATATTTTTTTATTAATATATTAAATTTAATTTTTACCTAATATTTATCATATATATTATACAAGATAAATATTTATATTTATATAATTATAAATATTTCAATATAAGTAAATATTTTAAATATATAAATTATATGATATATTTTAAATTTATAAAAAATTAAATTGTGATAGAAATATATTTTAAAATTAAAATAAATAAAAAATTAATAAAAATTTATACACATGTATATGTGTGTATATATATATACAAAGAGAGAAAGATAAATTGAAAATAGTTTTATATGATTAAAAAATATATTATTTTTTACTAATTGTGAAGGTATGTGAAATACACATATCAAATATAAGAAAAAGAATGTTTAAAATTTTTTAACTGAGAATAAAAACTTCATTTATAATATAGAAATAAAATTTTTTATAGTCTCATTTTTAGTTGGTGTTTATTTATAGAATTGAAAAAATAATAATAAATCTAAACAATATTATAAGTTTATTCCATTTTTTATATGTCACGTGAAATTAAAAATTCAGTTAACATGAATTTATAAATATAACATATTAAAAGAAACAAATAATAATCAAATATTTTATAATTACATTCATATTTTAATTTAAATAAATAAAATGAAACATAATATTAAAATAATAGTTCCAACTATTTATAAAATTAACATAAAAATATAAAAAAAATATTACATATTAAGATAATTTATTTATTATTTTTTTTTATCTCTATCAAACTTGGATACTTGGATACCAGGAAATTGCCTCCTACCTCCTCTCGTGATAATATGTTGAAAGATGAATCTAGTACAGTAGATACAGATTATGTGCTTTAAAAAAATTGCTACTATAAAAAATCAGCAATAATTTAGTTTACGTAATTTCAAACCTCGCAATAACATTAATATGTGCTATTCTTCTAATTTTCAACTTTGTGATTACTTATAATTATTTGACACGATCTAAATTATTTCAAGATGATTTAGAAAAATAAATTTAGTGTTATTGAAAAAGTTGGATGGTATTTTTGACCCGAATTCATATCTAATATGGAATTGATCATGTTGAGTAAACATCACTTCGGTCATTTCGAGAGGACTGGTCAAATCTAATTCGGCTCAGATAGGAGTCGGCTACGTCTGGGGATGATATGTCATCCCACCAATCTACCATCTGGTAGTTATCCTAATACTTACATTAGCTAACTTTTATTTACTGCGTGTATTTAAGGGGATTTGGAATGTTTGAGATGCATAATTTGACAAGAGTATCTTTTGCTCCTACGTACCTCTCCTTTTTAGAGGAATCAAAGTTGACGTAGTTCTGAATGCATGGGGTGAATGCAAAGATGGATTTTCCATTAGGCATCCCTACTCGAATGATCTGTGTGATCGGTTTCTAATGCAATCAGACTTTCCATCGGGAGTCCGCAAGGATTTGAGTTGGGGGTTTGAACTTTCCGTTAGGTGTTCAACCCTCACAAATTCTAAATTCGAAGCCTGAACTGTCTATTAGGCTTCCTGGTTTCGAAGTGGTTCTAGGCTAGATGTTGATATGATGAGTATGCATGGTAGGTCGGGACCGAGACCCCTTGGAGCCAGATGCAAAGACTGATTCGGAGTCAGATGAAGTTGTATTGTAGGATGCTTCGGGGAGGGGAATCGAGGCTGACTCGGTTCCAGATCCAGGCAGGCTACATATCTCTCATCTGGAGTGTTATTAACCTAGTTTCAGGCTAGAGCGGACTACATGCTTGACATTTGGAGTGTTAATGCGAGTAGGAGTGAGGGTTCATGACATATTAGGACTTTGGACAAGGCGCTTACCTGGTATCTAGAGGTGCTATTGGTACCTTTGCTTTCAGCTAGAACTCCTCTACAACTCGTTTCTTCAGCCACTAGTCACTCAGCAATTCCTCAACACTTGCACCTTGAGTTTCACCCTTTAATTTCTCTCTACGAGTTCTTCGTGCTAGAGCTTTTGATATTTGTTGGATCCCACACCTAGTTGTGGCACGTTTCCCCTAGATTCGCAGCACATTCTTCTGGTAGTGGTTGACCTGGCATCTTTTCTTTCATTCTGTTGGGACTGGTGGGGTCTTTGTTCCCTTGACGTGGCTTCATCGAGGGTTCCCCTTCCTTTTGAAGGATCCAACAACGTAAGGCCCCTTAGATCCTGTAAAGGTGGTGGTCCCTTGTGAAGTGACTAATTTTGCTTGATTTTGCTGACTTGGCCGACTTTGTTAGTGTTGAGCTGGAGCTTCTAGGTCCCTTTCGAACTGTGTTGGGCTAGTTGGACCGCATATGGCTAATTGGGCCGAATTCGAGTTCCTTAGTGTGTAAATAGCACTAGGTCTCTTTCGGCTAGATTGGGTTGATCATGCGTGTTAGTCATTTTAGACCTTTCTTTTAGTTAGAATGGACCGAATTGGATGACCTATTTCTCTAGCGGGCTGATTCGGTTCTTCTTGTCTCTTGGGCGCGATTTGGGTTGTTTTGGCCCAGCAAGCAATTTTTCCTTGACTAGTTTTGGGCTGGACAATTTTTGGGTCCTACATTGTTTTTTTTTAATATATCATTAACGATCATTTTATTTCCAAAAGGCAAATATTGTGTTTTTAAAATAAATTATTTGATATTGTAACAAAATTTTACATTGAATTTACACCATACAATTTCAAATATTGCAATAATACTCTCCTATCATATATATTTTTTTAATTTTTATTCAAGAGAAACATTAATGTTAAAAAAATCTGATTGATTGAATAATCACTAAAAACACTATTATATTTACATGACTGAGAAACAATTCATGTAACATGTTTCTCTCCTAAACATGTAGTTATTTGTTAAAATATGTGATAGAAAAGATATTAAATATCAATTATTGTAAAAAAAAAAAACTAATGAGAAGGACCTCACGTGAAAACAATAATTTAGCTATGTCTAATTTTAAAGATTATAGCATTAATATTTTCTCGCATTTTTTCCTTACATAACAATCTTGTTGGAATTTCTTCAAATCATATAGTTAACCATCGTAAGTGTAGATATTATCAACATGCACAAGAGTTTCCATCAAACAATAAAAGTTGGTTAAATTTCATTTATTAAAGCAAACATTTTCTATGAGTGATATATTTAGAAAATTTTACTTGTGGGGACAATATTTATATTAATAATTTATTTTTTTTTATGCATCATACATAATAAATATTTATTTTTTATAAAATTTTATTTAATAATAAATAAATTATTTTTAATATGTAAGTTATATTATAATAATTTATTTTTAATTATTGGTAAATTTATTTTAAAAAATCATTAAAGTTTAATTTATGGTTGAAGATAAAAGATGATAGATTAAAAGTGATAGATACTTAAAATTTTCATTTTATATGTATATAAAAAGATAAAAGAAAAATATTTTAAATGATTAAAAGAAATTAATTTTATTAATTTAAAAGATAATGTATGAAATACACGTGAAAAAGACAATATTAAAAATATTTAATTGAGCGACTACAAAAATAAAATTAGAAATAGATTTATAAGACAACATTTGTATTATGAATTAATTTTTATTATATTTTAATTAAATAAATAATTTTAAATTATATATTACAAAAAATTAAGAAAGTTAGTAGGTACATTTGCCCCAACTCTATCCTATGTGCATTTGTCCCTACCTCCCACCAGAGTAGTCTTATTTAATAGTTATCATCACTGATTAATAACATGAGTAACTTTTTTTTTTATGTGTGATCACATATTTTAACCTCTCTCGATCTCTTTTATTGTATTGTTACAAAAAGTTATCTTTCAATTAAACTGATCATGTTGTTGTTATGACATGTTAGTGTAATTGTTTATAACCTATTAATTATTTTTTACTAAAATGAGGTTTTTGTTACTTAAAGTTCTAAATCACTTTGTTGCATTTATCTTAAATACTATAAACATAGTTTTAGATTTTTTTTTATTATTTTTCGTTTGAAAAGAATATACTAAAAACACAGCAACAAGATTTCTTATATGTCTTTTGCGTAATAGTAAAATGAGCTTAGAATTTATTTATTTATTTATTTGTTAATTTTATCGTATTTTTAAAATATTATTATTATGATTATGATAAATACTAAATTAAATATGAATTATATTATTTAATCTCTTTTGAAACATGTGGAAAGATAAATGTCACTAATGTAAAAGTACGAGTGTCATACTAGTTTTGTTAAAAAAAAAATTGTGAATAGGAGGCTAAACATAAGATGAGGTTTGACTTTTGAGGACAAATAATAAATGAAAAAGTTGAAAATTAGTTAACGGACAAAAACTTGACTATATATTTTTCAAAAATATAATATTTATTTTCTCATAATTCAAGATAAAAATTCAATTAAAACATATTGTGTCAATAAAAATTCAGTTATAAATAAAAGTTATCTATCACTCAGTTTAGTAATAAAAAAAATTATTATAAATGGAAGTATCTATAACAACAATTATCATGTGTATTTGTAATATATTATATTAAATAAAAATGGTTTTTCTCAACTATTAATTTAAGATATATGCTCATAGTTGGGTGATTAATCTATTAAAATTTGTAAAATTCCACATTTCACCTTAAAATTTAGTAACTTATTTAATTGCAATGTAGGTTGATCAGCATAATTTTTATGGCCTGACCCATGTAAAATAATAAAAAAATATTTTTAATTATTTTAAAGTCAAAATATAACATGCAAGAAAAAAACATATATGCAAATTGGTCTATGAATTTTTTTTTATAAATAATTAAGAGAAGGGAAATTTTGATCTAATTCAACGAATAAAAAATCTCCAAGCTTAAAAAGTATTTATAAAAGAACTTATATTCACCTTATTCCATAAAAACAGAAAATTTTCAAATATATAATACATCAAATATAAGACTTTATCTTGCTCTATCCAACCAATCCAATAACTTATTTAACTACAATCTATGTATTATTAAACATTGACATATTTACATGTGAGTCCGTATAAGTGGAATATAATATCTATCAATAATATTTTTTTAACCACTATAATTAGAATTTTTTATTTTTAGGTGCGATTATGAGGTATCTTTACAAGTTTATATCATTTAAGTCAGTTATAAAGTTTTCCTCAATGTTATAATATCTTTATTGCATATAAAAAATATCACTAACAAAATTAATTTTATTATATTACAAATATTTCCAACTTGATTTTATTATATTACAAATATTTCCAACTTGATGAAATTGTCTCATTTTTTTATGTAAAAAATATTTATCTTTCTCGATATAATAAAATGTATGAGTATGGTAGTTTTCAACAAAAAATTATATTTATTAATTTCTTTAAATGATAATTAAGAAAAGTGTAAATAAAATAATTGTAAGAAATTTTATTTGTTTAATTGTTTAATAATAATTTTTTAGATAGAAACTCGTCATACATAAAAGACAAAATATGTAGTTTTGGAACTTGACATGCCTGATTGTGAAAATTTTCTATTTTTTATGTTGAAATTTTTTAAAACAAACAAAAGGTATATTATATACGCAAGCAATCAATAATGTTTTTTGTTTCTATTAAAACTCCTCCTTATATAAAAGCATTCTCTTGTATAAAACTTACAACAAAAAGAACTTGTATTTTCTTTTTTTTATATATATATATATATATATATAATTTTTTTTTTTAAGTTCTCTTTATTATACATTGATTTCATAAAAATGTTATGTTTTATACTTATCTTTATGTAACCTAGCTTTAGAGTTATTTTTTTAATATATGACATAGAATAAAAAGCCTTAAGCAAAATCACTGATGTTGTCTTTAAGGAGGTTTTTCAAAACCTATGGTGCCTGTATAAAAGTTCATGTATCATTTCAAAAACTTAACAATATTACCCCATGTGACACGTACTTTTGTCTTTGCCACATTGACACTTTTTGCATTTTTTTAAGAACAACTACTGTAATTTGGTAGGGATTATAGCTGAAATCATTAAAGAATTTCTTAGCCTAATCTTATTCTTGGTATGTTACCTTTAATCGTTACAATTTTCATGTAAATTAATACTACACAATTAATTATGTGATATATGTTTTTAAAAAAGGGATAGATCTATTGGCACTAGGTATAATTTTAAAGACTTATAGTAGATCTAAATTATTAATATAAACTAATCCTGCATTTTATAATATTTTAATATATTTAGTAACTTTAACCTATTTTCTAATGATCGATTAGATATTTTTAATTAATTGATTAAATTATTTGATATGATTTAATTGATTGTGAATTGATTTAAGTTTTTGTTATAATTATTTATAAAAAAATTGTTTACAATGATGATCATAGTATTTCAGAAAATTAATATATTAACTTTTAACAATTATTTTTGTAATAAATACTAAAAAATATATAGTTATATTAATTTCAACGTGATTTATCCTAATAAATTATAAATTTTGACTTAAATTAATTAAATAAATCATTTGAGTTAATTACTTTTATTGATTTTTTTCAACAATTATTTACATATATTGTTAACGGATTATTTTTTTTACAATTTTTCAGTGATTAATAGTAAAAATACATATAATTACTCTAATTTTGACATATTTTATACTAATTAATCATTTATTTTTTAATTTTAATCAATTAATTAAAAACAAGGTTTTATTAAATCAAATTTACACAAGTTTTATGTAAAAAGTCATTTTACCAGTTAACAATGTATAAAACATGTCAAATAATTTGTAACAATTTAGTTAAAGACTTATTCTTATGAAAGTTAAGTTTGATGATAATATATATATATATATTAGTTTTATATATTGCTTATTAACAAAGATGACTTTACACAGATAAAAAATGTACAAAAAATTTAATCAATCAAACTAACAATTAATATAAATGATTCAAATGATTAAATTAAGTTAAAAAAATAATAAATTTATTACGATAAAAATGCCAAAATTATTATTATTATTATTATTATTATTATTATTATTATATATTACTATTTATTATGGAATATTTATAAAAATAAAATAATCTGTTAAAAATTTTCAGAATAACTACATTAATAACTTAAATCAATCAATCAAATTAATTAATAATTTAATTAATTAATTAAAGATAACTGGTTGATAGTAAAAAAAACATATTAAAGTTACTACATATAGAAAGATATTATAAATTATAGGATTAATATGTATTTACAATTTAGATTTAGTGTAAGACTTTAAACTTACATTTGATGTCTTGTCCTTTAAAAAATAGTTGTTGATGTCATGTTTGTAATTTATTTTTTAAGTGAAATAGGTTAATATAAACGCCTCATCAAAATGGTGACATTATAAATTTTTTTAAGTTGATTAAGGCTATTTTGAAGACTCTGAAGTGAACAAAACAATAAATAGAATTTATGGTAATTATTCTCCTTTCACATGAACTTTTTATCTTTTAATATAATACTTACTTATCATGACATTTATGTACACTACTTTCAGGTTTTATGTTTTGCAACTCATTCTTGCACTAGCTTCCGACAAGATTGCAAAATTTTCCTTCAATATATGTATGTCATCCAAGTTATTGCAATTATTGTTATTAGAAATTGTTGCTTGAAGTAATATAAATTCTCTTACTTTATATATTTTTCACCCATAAATTAATAAATACCATGTTATTGTTGAAGTAGCGCATATTTTTTATGCAATAAATTTTGTTCCACTCGAATGTCTAGATGTTTTATACTATGTATTTAGATGAGATTTGATAAAGAGGTTTCGATTGTTTTTAACTAAGGAGATTCCTCAATTGGCCAACAATCCAGCATTATCATTATGAGTTTTTAATTTTTTGAGTGTATGTGTTTTAGTTTTGTTTTTTTCTCCGGCTTCAACTATTTCATTTTGGATTAAAAAATACTATAATATTTTTCTTTTACTTTTTTTCTCAATAAAGTATTATTTTCAACCTAATTGTTGAAGTTTCTTAAAAGTAATTAAATATGTAATAAAATTTCAAATTTGACTAAACTAATTGCAGAGAATATTGAGAATACTAGACAAGATTTTTTAACAATTAATAATAAAGAGATAATGAATTTAGGAAGTTACATGCATATACCGCGAAATCATAATCATTAATTCAAACATAAATTCAAGTTTGTTTAAACTATATAAATTTTTTTTGAAACGGTTAATCACACACTAATATGTTGGGTATGATATCTACACGTTTGTTTTTAAACGTATTTCAAATCGCATAATTAACTCAACATTATAATTATGAATAATTATATTAATTATATTTATGTAATTTATAATTATAATTGCTAATATATATTATTATGTTATTGAACTTAAATGTTATTTTATATATGATTTAGTTGTGTTTAATTTTGAATATGTTGAGATATGAATTTTGACATTTATAAGTTTAATTGAATTTTAATATTATGAAATAATGAATATTAAGTATTTTTATTTAATATTATTTAATATATTTTTAAAATTTTTAAATAATACTATTTAATTATTATCAGTTCAACTATAATTAAATTATTAAACTTTGAGTTATTATTTTTACCGATTTAATGATCGATCTATTGTTAAAAACCTTGATAATAAAAATGTCGCATTTAACCTGTAATCATGCAAGAAAGGGTAAAATCATGAATAAATGTATTAAAAAGAAAATAAAAGTCGCGCATATTGAACAAAAGATGGTAAAATTAGGCGTAAGAAGGTTTGACCATGTGAGAAAATCAATGAAAATCTAAGGTAGAAGAAAAGGGTAGAAAAATGTAATAAAATCATTAAATTGACTTGGATTTAGCTGGTCCCAATAAATGATAAAAAAAAAGTTTGGAAGCAACACATTTTTTAATACTTCTTATAACATATTTTATTAAAAATTATAAAATCGTATACGGTAATCGTTAAATAAGGAGGACATACAAAATCTTGTGATTTAAACAAAATAACTAATAATATTTTAATAGAGTATTTAAAAGAATGAGTTAAAAAAATGTGTTATGAAAGTTAACATTTTTCTTAATAAAAAACAACAGCATTATTTAACTTTTTGTAGCCGACATAAACAATTTTTTTTAGCTATTTTTAGTAAAAATTATTATTAAAATTAAAAATATGATTATGTAAGTATTTTGAAAATATAAAAGAATAACATATGCATTGAGTATAAATATTTTAAAACTATCATTTAATTATAAATTATTTTATATGATATATGATAAATTTATTAATTTTTATATTAATTATTTAAAAAATTATAAAAAATAATATATGATGGTTGATGTAAAAACTTAACGACAACAGTAATGCCTATTAAACACTTTGAAATTAAACAAAAATCTCAGGGAAAAGAAAAGGTTTATATGGTTGTCACCTGAGCAGTACTCACGAGATGAACGACGAGGGCGTGATTGGAAATCGATTTCCAAATACTAGAGGCACCAAGGTATACAGCCTTTGATATGATTCAAATCCCCAAATCCAATTCCTCTGCTCGACTTCCAGGCATCGTCTCCAGTTTCACAATGGTCCCTGCAGCATCAGCCAGTAGGACCTCTCTAAATTCAAAGGTAGTCCATATCGTCTTGAGGTTACTATGCTTTGCTTACTTAATGAATTATCCTTCAAAATCTGGTAATAAACATACTGTAATTACATCTCATTCTAGCAGTGAGTGACCCTTCGGTGCAGTCAAGCAGCTGTTAATTCCTCAAAGGTTGAATCATGAAAAACCACTTTGCAAATTAACATTTTTGATTCCCTCTCCTGTTCTATCAATTGCAGGCAATAAATAAAATCTTAACCATCCCAAGAATACAAAATATGTTAAATCTAATGGCCAACACACGTGCTGAACTGGTGCCACATACATGACGTCATGGTGATGTACTCGAGATGTTACCACTCAACAATGAACACGGCAATTACTTCTGCACGACATGCACATGCGTGGGTAAAGTAAAGCGCAGAGGCGCACAGAAACATATAAATTTAGCCATTTCATGGCATAGTCATGTCGCACAAATGGGAGGAATGAGGGAAGAAAAGACGCTCAATTAAATATTATGACTCGTAACTTTTACTGTCTGATAAAAACTTGACACAAGATCTTTAGAATAAATACTCATTGCTACAAGGACATCTATGAAATACAGGATTCATCCCCAAAAATTGAAACAACATTACTGCAGGGACTTCATGTTCTACAATAATTTTATTCTCCTAAATACATATATTCAAAGAGCATGTTTTGTTTCTTATTCTCAATAAACAAATTGGGGATGACTGAAAACACATGATTATAGCTACACATGAAACTATATCAAAAGCCAAACCAGCACTAAGAAAGGAAAGAAATGTGGATATGAATGAATCAAAGAGTCAAATATGAGAACACCCCCGTAAGTTGCAACCCTGGGATGCTAGATTTGCCTCTTACAATTGGAATAACACTATTTGAGTAAACTACCAATTATGAGAACACTCCTATGAGAACAATCCGGACGTTGCAACCCTGGGATGCTAGATTGCATCTTATAATTGGAATAACACTATTTGAGCAAACCAACAATCTTCAATCACCGGGTTTCGTCCTCAAGGTTGCGGAAACCATTAGTCAGGTCCTCGTGTAACTTCTGAAATTTGGCAACCAAAGCAGCTTCACCTTCTGCTGGATCCTCAAATTTCTGGGACCTGCAATGACAATAGATCAACAGAATAAGACCTACTTTACATGTCAAAATAAGTCATCTAGTGTACCCACTACAATTACTCACACTAATCGATAGAAGAGATCTCCCAAACGATGCTTGATAAGAGTGTAACTTATCTTCTGACCATCTGAACCAGCTCCCCTTTCTACTGCCTGCACATGTAACCAGCCCCGCATTAAAAATTTACACTTGAATGCAATTTAGCCATCTTAACTTAAATTTCTTTTCAGACCAAAGTAATACTTTGGCTGAGCTATGATCAAGAATGCAGAACACAAAGAAACAAACAACTTCTGGCCTCAGTATGTGAGGGGTAGTAGACGCAATGAAATGAACTAGTAACTTGATCCTACATGCCTATGTTCCCATGGCTTTTTTTTATAATATAAATAACACCAAACCACTGCCTGATTCCTTACGCCACCATACCTGATTTGCCAAATTGTAGAAATGGATAATGTTGCGCATCATCCAAACAGACTTGTAGAAGGGGCAGAATTTGTCATATCTATTACAGCCACACAAAAAGTACTGACATAAGAACAAGAAATAAAAACAATAATATAATACATGTTAACAAAGTTAACCAATTACAAGGCACTTACGGTGTAAAGGCATTTTGAGCAAGATAATCCTCTCTCAACAGCTTTGCAGTTTCTAAGGTGATCTTATCTGCTTCAGCTAAAGCATCCTTGCCCACAAGCTGGAGTAAACAAGGTCAATAAATGATCCAGTTATGTTTACTAGTTATAGAACAAATGCATATACATCCTAACAAATTTTGTCTATACATTATAATTTGGTGGCACTTAAAGCTCCATTATCAGATTACCCATCACATTGATTATATGTTGTTACCCAGGTTTAGACTATATAACAGTCTGTCCACAAGTTATTTACAATACCAACTCTACTCCCTGAAGAAGCTGAACAGTTCTTAATACTAGGAGAAATCATGGGGGTATTTCTTTAACAAACAATCAATATGATCAACCAATAAAAGAACACACACCTGGACAATTTCATTCAGGTCATCTTCTCTTTGCAGAACTTCACGAGCCTTTGTCCTAATGTTTATAAAGTCTGGATCAAATTGCTCATAAAAGGTTTCAAGTGCCTAAAGATACCAAAAAAGAAAATATTAAAATATTATGAAAAAATATAGAACCAAAACATGAACTATATGGCAGACAAATATAGAAAGCTGAAGAATGAGTTACACAGTAACCAACTTTAGGACATACCGTTGAGTATTTTGAATAAGAAATAAGCCAGTTCACAGATGGAAAGTGCTTCCTCTGAGCAAGCTTTTTGTCCAATCCCCAGAAAACCTGCCAATTAGCAAAAATCAACTTACGAATTTAAAGTTATAGAAGGATGGGTAAACGAAATAACTGGAGGGATATTCATAGTGATAATCAAAAGTCTAAATAGGGTTTTAACAATTTGTCGACATTGGTCAAGACGATATGCTGACTTACTTTGCAGGCAGTTAACCATTTTAACCGTATTTGAAAGTATAGTTTTACCTGAACTATGCTGAGGGTTGCAGATGTCACAGGATCTGAGAAATCTCCTCCAGGGGGCGAAACTGCACCAACAATTGTTACACTACCTGTACGTTCAGGGCCTCCGAGACATTTTACTTTCCCAGCACGTTCATAGAATGAGGCTAAACGTGCAGCAAGGTATGCGGGATATCCACTATCTGCAGGCATTTCTGCCTGTGCAAGACAACAACATCATCAAAAAACATTAATCAATGTCCACTCCCATGTGTCTCATGCCTAAATGGTATACAAATTGTCTAGTTTACACTAGTCAAGAAGAAAATTCAACATCACAAAAAGCCACAAAATAATATATGTATTTTAAGCACAAAAAAATAAGATAAAAATCTTTCTAAAAGACTGATGAACCACTACTACTGTAATAAAATTCTCACCAGTCGTCCAGAGATTTCACGCAATGCTTCTGCCCATCTAGATGTAGAATCTGCCATCATACTGACATTATAACCCATATCTCTAAAATACTCAGCCAATGTGATTCCTGCCATTCAAAAAAATAACATTACCAAAATCAGTGTTACAACTCCAAAGTAGAACACAGGTCAAACTAATTCAATATAAGGGCAGATATAACAAAATATCAGCTCAAGTGAAAAATATGGAAATACAAAGAGTAGCACATCAGTATGCAGAATATGGGTCTTCCCTACTTTTGACACTAAGCACAGATCAACAACAAAGTTAACTGCAGAGGAAAGACAGGTGCTGAGAAATACTAATTGAAATCTTACAAGATTTTCACAAGCCAAATAGATTATAGTTGACAATAGGAGAGAATTAGTAAATATTAATTCTCAACAATAAATAGATGTTCTAAAATTTAAGAGCTATGAAGTCACCTGTATAAATTGAAGCTTCACGAGCAGCCACTGGCATGTTTGAAGTGTTAGCCACTAGTGTTGTTCGCTTCATGACAGATTCTTCACGACCATCAGGTAATGTCATTGTAAGTTGGGGAAAGTCCATGAGAACCTAAACAATCATTAAATTAGTTTGACCAACTGCAGAATAAAAAACGCAATATTTGATAGAAGTAACTAAAAAGAAAGCATACCTCTGCCATTTCATTTCCGCGTTCCCCACAACCGACATAAACGACGGCATCAGAATTGGAATACTGTCAAAAAGGAGGGGAAATGATGAACTAAGGAGAATGTTTACAATTAAAAAACCATTATGTCTTAATAGGGTGTATTAAGTTCACCTTAGAAAGAGCCTGACTAATGACTGTTTTACCACAACCAAAAGCTCCAGGTATGGCACAAGTCCCACCAAGAACTGAGGGGAAAAGGGCATCAAGAACACGCTGTACAAAACAGAAGTCATCAGGCATGAAAACTATCAGAATTAGATCATGGATGAGACACTTGATAACAATTGAGTTTACCTGACCAGTAAGAAGAGGAGTATCAGCTGCAAGTTTCGATGCAACAGGCCTCGGCGTACGTACAGGCCAAGTCTGGAAATGGGTAAAGTACATGCAAGGAGGTTGTAATGCAGGATAATCAATAATGATAAGAAAGACCAATACGTCAATGAAGCAACTACAATGAACAAAATAAATGGCTAGAAACCTGAAGCATGGTGATGTTCTTTTTGACACCTTGAAACTCAAGCTCCAAGACAGTATCCTGAAAATAATAGAAAGATTATGACCATATATTGCACAAAATATAGAGAAGCTACTGAATCTGAATGTCAGAATAGAAGATGTTGAACACATATGTAAGACAGGCCACAAAGATCACTCTAAAAAAGAAATTGAAACCAGAAAAGAAACAATGGACTTAAAAATTATCTTCTAACAGAAATATAAGTTCAAAAAAACAAACCTTTAAGGAATATTGGCCAGGTGGTGCAATGTAAGTAATCTTTCCCATGGCATCAGGAGGAAGTGCAACATGGTGCTGCATTAGACTGTTCTCAAAAACAGTCTGCAATGGGAAATAATTCACACAAAGATTTAGAAAAAAAGATAAACAAAAAAGGAACAACTTACAAGCTACTAAAAGGCTACAGAACATACAGCATATAAATCTCCACCGGTTAATAGGTCACCTTCACCTGTCACAGTGAATAAAATAGAATATCATAAGAACGTAATACATCTTTTCCGTATCTAACTTAACAAAAAAAAAAAGGAACAGTAATTTTCAGGTACCAATTTTCTTAGGCTGAAATTCCCAAAGTGTATCTTTGTCAAGTGCTGGAACAGAGACACCACGAGGAATATAGACATCACCAGATCTTTTAGCAATAGTTTTCAAAGGTCTCTGTCAGGATGAAGAAATATTTAAGTTAGAAAGAACAGGCCAATAAGCCAATATTTATTCATCTGAATTGGCCAGCAACTGAAATCAGATATAACTGAATTCTGGTTAGAGAAAGGCACACCTGAATTCCATCAAAAATATTCCCCAATATTCCAGGCCCCAACTCCACGGACAAAGGCTGTTATAAAACATACTGCTTATCAGCTGAAGCACGCAATAAGAATTTAAACACAGGAGAAAGGTATATGGAATCTAACCTTGTGTGTCCGTAACACTGGATCATTAACCATTAAACCAGCCGTTTCCTCGTAAACTGAAATTGCAGAGAACCAATGAGTATTTCATCAAAAACTAACAAAAGGAAATAAAACGATTAAAAGGCAAAAATATTGTATCCTCAATGCAGTTTGCAGTAATATTATAGAAGATATGGAATCGCACCTTGGATGGTAGCAGAATCCCCTTCGAGACGAATAATTTCACCAATGAGATTATCACGACCAACACGCACCAGTTCGTACATAGCAGCCCCAGCCATGCCATCTGCAACCACGACTGGTCCCGATACCTGTTTTAATTGGGAAAACATAATTTAGCATCCATCATCCTTATGTCAAGTGATCATAATTGAGGAGAATGAAGAGTTATTATTAATACATGGAATTAAGTGGATCACATCCGTAAACTGGCACCAACGAGAGTGTGGTGAAACAGCGAAAAAATAACAAATCAGTAAATAAAAACTGTTAGATCGAGTATTAATTTTGGAGATTGAACACATATCCGGATGCTTGAAAACCAAACCGCTGATAAAATGAGAATTAAGTTATAGTGCGAATACGTCAAATTAGCAGGAATACGTGTGCGATTAGATCAAGAGTGGAGAAAGTGAAGATAAACAGCCAAAGCAAAGCGCAAAATGTGATTGGATATGATTTGGATCCGATGACGGAAATGAATATCGAAGTGACTAGAAGATAAATGAAAAATCGATGAATGAGCGGAGAACGAACCTTGCGAACGTAACCGTATTCGCTCTCCTTCTCGGAGTCCTCGAAGGTGGTCAGGCGAGCTCCATAAACCGCGGGCATTTTGAGATCGGAGAGGAGTTTGAAGATCCGATGCGAGAAAGGATCAAAACCCTAAGGAGAGAGAGTGTGTATGGATTCTGAAGCGATATTGTATTGTAGCATATGATGATGGGAATGGGAATGTGAAAACTGTGATGTACAGTATTTGTTTTTATTTGATCCGCTTTAGAGATGGTTTAGTAGCACTAACCCGACACGTATGCTCTTTGTTCTTCTATCTTCTGTGTCTTTATTTTTTCAGTATTATTTATTTATTTATATACTAATATATTTTTCTGACCTCTGCTCTTTCACGTTTGACCTACGATATATCAAATGTAAATTCTTTTTTTATTTGTTTATTTTAATTATAAATGGTTTGAATGTAAATAAAAAATATTATATTATATATTACTTCAAAATTCATAATCACAATCAATTTGTTTAAGGATATTTTTAATTTTTTTTACAAAAATTTTAATGCATTACTTTATGATTCTGTGACATTTTTCGCAAACATGTAGTTGTTTGTTGAAATACGTGATTAAACATCAATTCTTGTAAAAAAAAACAAAAAACTATGAGAACGACCTTATGTGAAATCAATGTCTAATTTTAAAGATTAAAACATGATATTTTTTTTATATAATTTGTCAAATCATGTATTCAACTAATGTTGGTGTATATATTATCTAACATGTACCAGAGTTCACATCAAACACTAATAAATTGGTTAAATTTCATTTATTAAAGTAAAGGGATGGATTTAGAAATTTTTATTTTTGGAGCAATATTTATACATATAAATTAATTTTTTAGTTTATGCATTATACATAATAAATAAATTATTTTTAAATATAAGATATATTATAATAATTTATTTTTAATTATTGGTAAGTTTATTTTAAAAAATATTACAAATTCAATTTATGGTTGAGATAAAAGGTAATAAATTTAAAATGATAAACACTTAAAAATTTTAATTTATATGTATATAAAAGAGAAAAAGAAAAATATTTTAAATAACTAAAATAAATTACTTTTATTAATTAAAAGATAGTGTATGAAACACATATAAAAAGATAATATTAAAAATATTTAATTGAAAGATTAAAAAATAAAATTAGAAATTTATAAAACATTTGTATTATGAATTAATTTTTACTATATTTTAATTAAATAAATAATTTTAAATTATATATATATTAAAAAAATTAAAAAGTTAATATAATAGCATTTGTCCCTATTCTAACGTATTTGTCCCTGCCTCTCATCATAATAATCTTATTTAATAGTTACTATCATTGATGAATAACTTTTTTTTATTAACAGTTATGTTCTACATAATTTTAGATTTTTATTTTTTATTTTTTCTTTTGAAAAGAATATACTATAAACATAAGCAACAAGATTTTCTACATATCTTTGTAGAACAGTAACATGAGTTTAGAATTTATTTATTTGTTTTATTTTATTTTTAAAATATTATTGTTATGATGTGATAAATACTAAATTGAATATGAATATTTAATTTCTTTTGAAATATGTGTAAAGATAAATGTTACTAGCGCAAAAATAATATCATACTAGTTTTGTTAAAAAAATTATGTTTAGGATGGTAAAGATATATGAGATTTGACTTTTGAGGATAAATAAAAAAGTTGATAATTAGCTAAAGGACAAAAACTTGAATATATATTCTCCAAAAATATAATATTTATTTTTTCAGAATTCAAGATAAAATTTCAATTAAAACATATTCTTTCTTATTTTGTATCAATAAAATTGTAGTTATAAATAAAAATTGTCTATTACTCCTTTTAGTATTCTAAATAAACTGTTATAAGTGAAAGTCTCTATAACAATAATTATCATGTGCATTTGTAATGTATTAAATTAAATAAAAATTTATTTTTCTCAACTATTAATTTAAGGGTAAAATTTTTTAATAAATTAAAAATAAAAAATTTATTAAAGAATATAATATTTAATATTATTCATGTATCTTTTATAGTTGAGTATATGATCATAGTTTGTAAATTTGCGTATTGACCTTAAAATTTAGTAACTTAATTAATTTCGATGTAGGTTGATCTTGCATAACTTGCAATGGCCTGACTCGTTAATTTGTAAAATATAAAAAATATTTTTAATTATTTTAAAGTAAAAAAATAATATGCAATAAAAAAAATATGCAAATTAGTCTATGATTTTTTTATTATAA
The DNA here is from genome assembly GCA_025330945.1 of Mucuna pruriens. Classification (NCBI taxonomy): domain Eukaryota; kingdom Viridiplantae; phylum Streptophyta; class Magnoliopsida; order Fabales; family Fabaceae; genus Mucuna; species Mucuna pruriens. Next base: position 5,611,869 of record JAENHJ010000529.1, read on the forward strand.
ATAATTAGGAGAAGGTGATATTAACCTCCCCAAGAAGGATAGATGTGAACACCAATGTATATACCTTTTTCTCTAAAAAAAAAACATACAAAGTGGCATTCAGCATACTTGGAGGTGCTGTTGTGAACCAAATACACTTATAAATTGTTTTTGCTAATAGATGATGGACTGGTTTATTACTGTGACGAGAAACATGAGATTGAACTCAGAAGCATGCCACTTGCCATCTGTGAAAGGTGCACTAGCTAAAAGTGAAGCTCCACTTATTTCTGACTTTTTCTAATGATCCAACATCTATGAAAGCTGCCTTACTCCTTATTCACACTCATCACAAATGTTGTGTTTGGTAAATTCCACCAACAATAATTGGTTCTTCTTCGTGCTTATGTTTTAGGAGTAGAAGCTGATGGAGTAGGATGACAGCTTTTGTAGTATCAGCCTCTTTTGCAAAGTTTGCCAATCTTTTTTTTTGTTCAAGCCAATATTGGCAACAATGACATAGTTTCTTTATTGTTTAAATATTATCAGGATCGTGGGTAGAAATTTGGGTGCCTCAGACAAAATTATTAGAATAACTGAACTATAAATTATTAATCTTTATATTATTCTGATAGCATTTTGCATTCCAAAATTATTTATCAAAATTTTATAATTAAAATTTTCTAGTATTTCACTCTCTCAATAAAATAAATTGACTAACTCATTCAATCAATCTTGTAACATTATTGATCTAAAATATGATTTAAGTAATTTCAATTTTAAAAATATTTTTTCATTAGTAGCTACTGTTTAGTGTAATAATAATATTTTATAAGCAAAACATATATTTGAAAACAATATAATCTCTTTATATAGTTTAATATTTTTATTGGAGTATTAAGTTCTCTTATTAACATTTTTCTCAATGTTTTTAATTTTAAAAATAAATTAACACTATCAATATCATAATTTAATATTACTATTTTTTAAAAAAAATTATCCCTTGCTGGGCCTCCCTATATATTGAGTCTTTAAAACAGTAGCATATTAATTTATTAATGACTAATGAGTGGATGAAGGTTGTCTTCCCACATGGGGGCTTTATTTTGCTTTGCTAAAATAGGGTCTAGGTACTGTACCTTAACAAGGGGAGGCACATACATTTGGTGATGAGAAAACATGCTACGTTGATACTCGTTGCAGATTACAGTGGGCCAGCTAGAAAGAAGTTCAAATGAATGAAAGATTAATTTTTTTAGATTATTCGGATTGGACTAGAAAATTTCGTTTAATTTAATGTTTAAAATTTAAGTTTTATATTTTATCGACTAAGTTTAAACTTGTTGAATGAACCTGATTTATTTTACTATCTCTACAGGTATTCCTAACGCATGACTTTGGTAATTACAATATGTTATGGATATTATTACTAAAGCATGACTTCGGTAACTATGACGTGTTATAGAACTATTGTGAGGAATTGATGGAGACGTTTTTAAATTTTAAGCTTAATTATTCTAGACCGATCCGAATTTATCTCGCAACAATATGACAAAATTCTAAGAAAAAAAATAGACTTTCATTGGGTTTGAATTTATTTTTAAAGACCTTCTATAGCAAACGTGGTCTTGTTAGACAGTTGTCTGCGATGTTTCCTTATCCCTTTTAATGCCTAGTAGAGTTGGGCATGTCTAAATGACATTAATGTTAGAATTGATGTGAGGAAGGGGGCTGTTGAGAATTCGGCTTTCAACATCCAATGGAGACATTAATGAGGATGTATGGCCCAAGACGAACCAGATTCAAATAGACATATATATCCTGTGGAGATGTTATATAAATTTGTTAAAAATATCTGTATTAACCAATATATTGTTTGCACTTACTTATTCTTAAAAAGAGCATTGTTCACTAACTAATAGTGATTTCTAATAGTAAAGCCAAAGAAAACATTTAATTATTAGTTTGGTTATTACTCGTTGTATTGATGTCATTCTTAAATCATTGTTTGCCTCTTTTAGTTTAGAAAGATATGATGCAGTTAGAAAATTTGCTTGGAAATGGACAAAGTTTCTTGTGTGACTCATTATTAAAAAATTGGATCGTGATAATCCAAAGGTTAACTATCCAAAATTTTAAAATTAAATTAAAATATATAAAAAAAAGGTTTAATAGAGTGATACAAACATTATAACTTCATGTAAATTTTGGACAATGAAAATAGTTAAATTGGATTAGCTTTTCAAAATCACCAAAATTATTTAATTTAGAAATATATAACTCTAGATATGGTATGGACAAGATAATAATATCATAATAAAAATTAAGTAAAAAAATAAATAAAGATTAACAATTAAATCTAATTATGTTCGATAACCCAAGACTTAACTAACCAGCAAATATTAACCATGTTGTCAATTATGTTCAGCATAAATCACTGTTTAAGTGTCTAAAAAATGTCCTAAGTTACAATCACTAAAAATCAACCAATAAATATTAGTTTAGTTGACGAGGATCGAATTTAAATCTTCAAATGATGTGGATTGAAGTCCTACTTTAATTTTAAAGACTTTGTTAGTGAGTAACATGTTATCTTTGAAAGTGTTTAAGTTTGTAGTTTCCCACATTAAAAAAAAATTAATTAATTTTGTTAATAGTATTAAATTTGTTAACAAATTATATATATTTTAAATTATCTTTAAAATCAATAATCTAACTTTTTTTGGTTAATTATTTTTTCCTTCATTAATTAATGTGTTCTAAACATCTTTTTTATTTAAGAGAAAATAATTTATCTTATTAATATATAACATTTAATATAGAACAATTAAGAATAGTTTGGTCAAAAAGTAATTAATGCAAGAGATTATTTTAAAATATCTTATAAAAAAGATAATTTTTTATTTAAAAAACAAATATAGTAATTTTTAATTTATGAATAAATTAATTTTAACTTATATATAATTTTTTAATTTTTTTTATCTCATACATATTTATAAATTACACTTTCATGTACTCCGCGGGTTAAAAATGAATCACATTTTTCACAGTTGGATTTAAAAAATGCTTTTTTTTTAATTTTATATTAATTGGTTAAAACTTAAATATAATAAAAGACTATTAGATCAAATATCATTAAAGTTTGTCAAGTGAAGTTGGAAAAGATTGGTCTTATGTTAAACAGACTACACATAACATCTCCTCTCCTGAGGAAGACACACATAATCTGCTGGTTGAAGATTACAGTTCTGAAAATAGACATCCTCAGCTTCAAGTTCAGAGATGCGCCTAGATCTCTATGAATATTGATCTTCCAATTTAACCAGACTAGAAGAATTATAATCACCCTAGTCAGGACAGAACCCCATGAGCAGGCCATTAAGGTTTGGTCATCTACGTTTGTAACAAAAAAGACTTTCTCCATAAGTGTGTTGATCAAGTGAGGGCTTCCACCAAGGGAGAAATTTCATTATTAAATAATTAATAAGCTCAGTCATAAAAGCTACGTCACGATCTGCCGACTCCAAATGTTCAACCATCTCTGTGGCCACGGAACATGGTATCAAATTTTTATGACTGAGAAAATGTATATTCCTACTCTACCTGCAAGTAACATAACAAACATGGTATCAAATTTCAAGGCACATGTAGCACGTCAAAAAATAATTCAGATGTCTTTTTTCTCCCTGCCCATCCTCAAAACAAAAATAGCAAAGGGTGAAGGCAAAGGAAAGACCAAATACTTACCACATGTATCAGCAATACGCAAGACCAAATACTTACCACATGTATCAGCAATACGCAAGTTCAATGATACTGAGTTATCATCATTTTTAGTCCCTTTTAACCAAAACTCGTTGTTCTTATTTGTCCTCTGCACTTCAAAAATATGACAATATAAGCTTCCCTGGTTACTTTCAGAACAGATACCCACGGAAATGTATTTATAGTCCGCTTCCATGTCCATAGATTGGGAACTAGACTTGAATGAATACATAGATCTCAGTGTTCTACTAGATGGTTGTGAAAAATAAAAGATGGGATCCTTTGAATTCTCAACTTGCAGAAATGGGTCTTTAAGCAGCTACTCTGCCGACCATCTCTAGGATGCTTGAACCAAACATTTCTCGATAAACTCCTTAATTTGGGGATCACTCACTTTATTAAGGGAAGCAGGTTTGATACCCTGCAATGACATGCATCACAATATAACATAGATATAAGTTAAATTGATAATGAGCATGCAATTATAACCCCAATAAGCATATGCTATAAATTTATTTACTGACGGAGGTAACTTTCTTAAAGATTTGAGCTGGATTTTTGCATTCACTGTAGGGATACCCAAGAGTAACCATCTCCAACATACACATTCCAAAAGAATATACGTCAACAAGTTCAGTGTATGCCTCTTCATATAGTTCTGGAGCCAGAAACTCAGGAGTCCCTTTTAAAATAAAGAAACAACAAACAAAAGCATACTTCAGTGCCGTATGGAACTAGTATGATAAAACATCACATTTAAGGAAAGTAATATGTTACCAATAACACTTTGAGCAGTTGGTTGTTGCATGACAATTGCCAAAATCTTAACTTCACTTTGGTTTTCATTCACAAAGATGTTGTCACATTTCAAGTCTCTGAATAATGAGTGGCCTGTGACCGTAAAGATATACTAAGCCTTGAAGAATCTGCCAGGCCCAACCTTTTATTGCTTTCATTTCAACATATTTATGCCTCTTGCGATATCTGTCAGCAAAAGATGTACACCAATTTCATATGTGCACATTACATCCTAAGAACATAAAAGGAAAGAGGGAAAATCAAAAGAACCTACGGCCTTAAATTTCCTGATGTGAAGAGTTCAGTAATCATGTTAACAGTTTTTTGCTTATCATCAATCCAGGAATCATAGAACTTAATGATATTTTCATGTTTTAAGGACTTCAATAGATTAACTTTAAAATACAATTTTGCAAGATCATCTACCGAATGCAAGAGGCCGTAAATCTTAACTTTGAGCAGTTGGTTGTTGCATGACAATTGCTAAACATCTTAACTTCACCTTGGTTTCTATTCACAAAGATGTTGTCACATTTCAAAGTCTCTGTGAATAATGGGTGGCTTGTGACTGTAAAGATATACTAAGCCTTGAAGAATCTGCCTGGCCCAACCTTTTATTGCTTTCATTTCAACATATTTATGCTTCTTGCTATATCTGTCAGCAAAAGGTGTACACCAATTTCATATGTGCACATTACATCCTAATAACATAAAAGGAAAGATGGGAAATCAAGAGAACCTACCGCCATAAATTTCCTGATGTGAATAGTTCAGTAATCATGTTAACAGTTTTGCTTATCATCAATCCAAGAATCATAGAACTTAATGATATTTTCATGTTTTAAGGACTTCAATAGATTAACTTCAAAATACAATTTTGCAAGATCATCTACCGAATACAAGAGGCCGTTAATCTTAACTTGGTTCCAGTCAACTTCTATTCCATCAACTTCATCAAAGCCAGCTCCTGTAACTGAAAAAGGAAAAGAGATAAAATAGCATGCTTTCACAAGTAAAAACTGTCGGAACCTTCCAAAATGTTCAAGAAATAATTCTTGGCGAGTAAAATTCTGAATCAAATTAAACTAGAACACTAGGAAGAGAATATATCCAAATAATGATAACGAGAAAAAAAAAGAATAAAAAAGAGATTAGGCATCAGAATCATACACCGATTTAAAGGCACCCCTGTCCAAGATTTCATCGTACTGAGACAAAACAAGAGAAAAAAAACCAAATTAATATCAAATAGAAAAAATAAGTGAATCATAGTATCATTGAATATAAGTAAACAAATCCCCTTAGACAATGTGGGCATATCAATGCCCCTAGTTGTGCTTTACAGTAAGGAAAATTTTCATTTGGAGGATTATCTGTACGAATTGAATCTTATGCATGAGATAACTTTTACACTGCCGCATTAAGAATAATAATCATTAACGTATATGGTTTATAAAGTAAAACTTGAACTTAGTTTGTGAATCTGTCTTTCACATATGTCTCAAGGTAATTCACTACAAATACAGCCTAAACAAAAAAAGTTAAATACCAATTAGGCAATTTATAATTTTTTGGTTTTAGTTTATCCTCCAAGTTTAAAATTTTTTATTTTAGTCCATTAAAGTATCTCTATTAGACTAAATTGGTGATTTGATTAACTAGTTGACAGACGACAAATTTTGAGAAATGTCATGTAGCTAGTATCTGCAAGTTAACTGAAATTAATAGCATTAGTGCAACAAACCGAGGGAAGACTATTTTGGTCTGAGAGCCACAGTGTGCAACTATGATAATCCAATGCAGCATTGATTCCAAATGTGCCTACCCTCTAGCTCAACTAGCATATTTTCACCACCAACCTAAGTAATTTAAACACATCCACCACCAGAGCATTATAAAACACACCACACTACATTCCACACACATTGATTAAAATTTTAAGAACGACCAAAGTTGACAAAAAATGAATCCAAAAACAGATGAAATGAATCCAAAAGTTAAGGTTCTTATGTGACTCAAGTCATAATACCCTTGTGTACCATCCGGTTAGATCTTTCTCCACAATGTCATCCACAATGTCATCCTCAAAATCATGAGGCTCCCTTGTCTTGAACACATTGCTCACCGGAGGCAATGCCAAGACAGCACCATAATTCATTGTGGTGATCGAAACACAAGCCAACACAAATTGTTTCTTTTTTATTATTTATACTTATTGGATGGGGCCTAGTTTGTGATTGGAATGGAGAAAGGTTGGGAGTGAATGAAGGAAAAATCGAATGCCGATTGCAGTTGGGATCGACATTCGTTGACAATGGTGGGAGGCAATGAAGCTAAATCCAAAACCCAACCTCCTATGCCACAGCAAAAATTCATTTTCAAATGAAACATAGCCACAACCTTCCTCTCAAAGTCCATTCTTTCCACCAACCCAGATACCAAAACCTTTGAAAGGTTCAAAATTTAACAGATGGGTCTCCCATTACTCAATCTTCTAAGTAAAATAATCAAAAGGAAAAGAAGGGGGAATGAGAAAGGTGGTTGGGGGGGAAGAGAGAAACTGAGGAAGCAGGGGAACAGACATGTGGATGGTAATTAGAGTGCTAATTTTATTAAGAAATTTTGTTATTGGGTGGTAAAGAGAAGATGAGGTTTCACTTTTGAGGACAAATGGAAAAAACTGAGACTAAATAACCGAAAGAAACTTCAATATACATTTCTCAACAAAGTCAAAATACAATATTTTTTTCTTCAGAATTCAAGATATTACTTCCAATTAAAACATATTCTTAATTATCTGTGTCAATAAAATTTTAGTTATAAATAAAAGTTGTCTATTATTCGGTTTGGTTTTTTTAAAATATTACAAGTGAAAGTTTAAGGAGGTTTTTCAAAACCTATGGTGCATGTATAAAAGTTCATGTATCATGTATCATTTATAAGGTAAATGTGACACGTACTTTTCTTTTCCACGTTGACACATTTTACATTTTTTTAAGAACCATTACTGCATTTTGGCAAGGATTATAACTGAAATTGTTTAAAGAATTTCTTAGCCTAACCTTATTCTTGGTATGTTAGGTTCAACCATTACAATTTTCATGTAAATTAATACTACAAAATTAATGAGGTGATGTATGTTTAAAAAAAAAATGATGTATTGACATTAGATGGAAGTCTAAAGATTTATATTAAATTAAAAATATTAATATAAATTAATTATACGATTTTTAATATCTTAATATATTTAGTAATTTTATGATGATCTATTTTTTATTTTTTTACACGTTTGAGTTGGAGGTATCTTAAACTATATATTGCTTCAAATTTCATGATAACAATTGATTTGTTTAAAGATATTTATAATTTTTTTTACAAAAGTTTTAATGCAATATTGTGTAGCATATTTTTTCCAAAAATATTATTTGTTGAAATACATGTAAAAAAATTAGATTAAACATCAATTCAATAACAACAAATTTTAGTCTCATTTTTGTCATTTTTTTTAGTAATTTCTTGTAAAAAAAATTAATGAAAAGGAAATTGTGTGAAAACAATGATTTAACTATGTCTAATTTTAACCATTATAGCATGATATTTTCTTACTTTTTTTTTTATTACAAGCTTGTTAAAATGTTGTTGAATTATGTATTTAACTAAGACGAGTGTAAAACCTGAGTTTCTTTCTAATAATGATAAGGTGATTAAATTTATTATTAAAAAAAACACCTTACATTAGTTATGGATCTAAAATTTTTTACTTGTTGGAGTAATAAATTAATTTTTTAATTTATATGTCATACATAATAAATATTTATTTATTAATAAATAAATATTTTTTAATATATAAGTTATATTATAATAATTTATTTTAATTATTAATAAATTTATTTTAAAAAAATATTATAATTCAATTTTGGGTTGAAGATAAAAGACGATAGATTAAATGTGATAAACACTTAAAATGTTTTAAATATATAGAGAGATAAAATAAAAACATTTTAAATAACTAAAATAAATTATTTTATTAATTAAAAAGATAGTCTATGAAATGCACATAAAAAATAACACTAAAAATATTTAATTAAGAGACTAAAAAAATAAAATTAGAAATAAATTTATAAGACAATATTTGTATTCTGAAATTTTTTTACTATTTTAATTAAATAAATAATTTTAAATTATATATATATATTACAAAAAATTAAAAAGTTAGTAGGGGTATTTTCCCTACTCTATCCTATCCTATCTTAATTGCATTTGTCCCTACATCCCATCGAATATTTAATAGTGATCATAATTAATGAATAACATAAGTAACCTTTTTATGGGCAGTCACATGTCTTACATGTTTTATCTTCTCTTACATCTCTTTTGTTATGATGCTGCAAAAAATTATCTTTCAACTAAAATAGTCATATTGTTATCGTGATTATACACTTATATTTGATTTTTACCTATTAATTATTTTTTTTACTAAAATGAGGGTGTCATTACTTAGGTTTCAAATTACGTGGTTACACTTACTCTTAACTATTATAAATGTAATTTTTATGTTTGTAGTTTTAGATTCTCTTTTATTATTTTTTCTTTTGAAAATAATATAATATAAACATAAGCAACAAGATTTTCAACATGTCTTTTGCATGTAGTAACATGAGCTTATAATTCTTTTAATGTATTTTTAAAATATTATTGTTGTTATAATTATGATAAATACTTGAATATGAATTATATTATTAATCTCTTTTGAAACATGTGAAAGATAAATGTGACATAGTGGAAAAGTACTAGTGTCATATGAGTTTTGTTAAAAAAAAATTGTGTTTAGGATGGTAAAGAAAATATGAGGTTTGACTTTTGAGGATAAATGGAAATGTTGAAAACTAACTAATCAATAAAAATTTATATATATTTTTCAAATATAATTTTTTTTTTCAGAATTGAAGATAAAATTTCAATTAAAAAATATTCTCACTTATTTTTTGTCAATAAAATTTTAGTTATAAATAAAAGTTATCTATTACTTTGTTTAGCATTCTAAAAAAATGTTACAAGTGAAAGTATCTATAATAACAATTATCATGTACATTTGTAATGTATTAAATTAAATAAAAAGTGGTTTTCTCAACTATCAATTTAAGGGTAAAAATTATTAATAAATTAAAAAAAAGTTATTAAAGAATGTAATATTTAATATTATTCATGTATATTTTAGAGTTTAGTACATGATTGTTGCTTACTAATTAATCTATTAAAGTTTTTAAACTTGCATATTTAACCTTAAAATTTAGTAACTTATTTAATTGCCATGTAGATTGATCCCACTTAACTTATAGGTTTATGGCTTGACCTGCTAATTTGCAAAATATAAAAAAGATTTTTAATTATTTTAAAGTAAAAAAATAACATGCAAAGAAAAAACATATGAAAATTGGTCTAAGAATTTTTTTTTGTTATAAATAATTAGGAGAAAAAGATACTGATCTAATTCAACGCATAAAAAATCTTCAGACTTAAAAAGTATTTGCAAAAGAACTTACATTTATTTCATTTTATAAAGATAAGAATTTTCAAATGTGTAATCCATTAAATATAAGTTTCATTCTTTCTCCTCAAGACCATCTTATTGAAGTTGCAAGTTAACTTATAGACTAACTTATTTAACTATAATCTATACAAACTTATTAAACATGAGCATATTTAGATGTGAGTCCATATAAGTGGAGTAAAGTGCAAACTAATTCGCACATATCAACCAATAATATTAATTTTTTAATCACTGTAATTAGGATTTCTTATTCTTAGGTAAGACTATGAGGTATCTTTACAAGTTTAAGTTATTTAATTCAATTATAAAACTAACCCTTAATCCTATAATATTTTGATTGTATATAAAAAAATATCACTAAAAAAATTAATCCTATTATATTATAAATATTTTACTTGATAGAATTGTCTTTATTCTTGCCAAGGATTCCCACGAGGAACCTCGCCAAGGACTTCTCAAATTGTGGACGAGTTCTTGTTCCTGTCCGTGTCACTCACTAGGTGTGATGTTGATCAGTTCTCCTTATCCTTCCTCCTCGTCCTAGGTCAAGGTATCGTCTGGAGCGGGGGTATCTGCAAAGATACTCTGATGTCCAAGTCAGTGTCAATTGGAGTGTGAACAAGTGTCCAATGAGAGAAAGCGTCCCTGGTATAGGCATGAGTTCCCCTATTTATAGGAGTTTGACTCGTGTGCATCGGCGACCCATATGGCGTGATTTCTGGGGCATATGCCTAGGGATCTCAGCATGTATCGCACCATGTATCGTGCTGGATGGGTCGATTTATGGCTGACCTACACTAAGAAGGTCGAGCCTTGTTGAAATGTTCTTAGCAGAGTGAGTATAGTCTCATTTTCTCATGTAAGAAATACTTACCTTCCTAGATATAATAAAATGTATGAGTATGGTAGTTTTCAATAAAAAAATATATTTATTAATTTCTTAATATTTAATCTTAAATGATAAGTAAGAAAAGTATAATAAAGTAGTTGTCGAAAATTTTTTGTTTTATTGTTTAATGATAAAATTTTGGGTAAAAACCCGCCATAGATGAAAGACAAAATATGTAGTTTTGGAGTTTGATACACCTAATTGTGAAATTTTTCTATTTTTTATGTTGACATTTTTTAAAACAAACACGATATTTTGTATACGCGAGCAATCAAGGGTGTCTTGTGTTTCTACTAAAACTCCTTGTATAAAAGGACTCTTGTATGTAAAACTTACAATGAATAAGTACTTGTATTTTCTTATATATCTTTTTTTTTTCAAGTTCTCTTTATTACACATTCATTTCATAAATTTTCACAAAAATTTTATGTTCTATAGTTACCTTTATGTACAATTAGCTTTAGAGTTATCTTTTTTATAATCTATAGTTTAGGCCTTAAATTTAATTTATTGTATGAGTTAGTTCAATTTTAAATTTATAAAACTTGTATCTTTTAAGTCATTTTGTATTTCACTTATGTTAGAAAAGAAAAAAAATACATATTATTCTCTTGTATGTTTTAGTAAAATTTAACGTCGACGAGGAATGAGTCAAGCTATCACATCATAAGTTGTATAGTGTTGAGATTTACTAATTGAAGATGTTAGTAGTGGTCACTTGTAATTTTTAAATGCAATTTGGAATGGTTAAGAGTTTTTGGCTTTTAGTTGCAATTTTTAAAACAAAACGTGTTTGATTAAAATGAAGTTGAAATGATTTTTAATTAAAATTTGAAACAATTTTACATTCATTAATTTTTTTTTGTGAATTTGATTTTTAATTTTAAAAATATTATATCTACATTTAACAATAATTATTCTTATTGTTGTCATCATTGTCACCATCATTATTACCACCATTCTTCTAATATTAAATTAATTTTAGCAAGATAGAGAATTTTCAAAGTGAGTTTATTTTTAGACTAAAAATAATTTTTTAAAACAAAAAAAAACTTACAACTAAATATAAAAAAAAAACTAAAAACTAAAAAATAATTTTAATTTTTAAAAATTTTAAAACTTGCAGCTAAAAACCACCAAAAACATACCCTAAGATTATAATCCATTCAAAGTTTATATTTATAATATAAAAAATGTCTTTTTGAAAAACTATTTATTTTCATTCTCATAACATCAAACTTCTCTATTAATGATTTATATATCATTCATTTTCAACATAGTTTAAATTTAATCAAATTGTTGAATGATAGTCAATTATACATCTCAATATGGATCACTTCATTTATACTAGAGTTTTAGTTGACGAATAATCTTAATCTTTATTTAACTTTAGTCATTATCTATATTCTTGACACCAATATAAATCTTATATCTTATTATTGTCTATTATAATATGGACAATCTACAACTATTTATCCTCAACATGGGGACGTGAGTAATTTATATTGGATTGTTAATTGAATACGTCACTTTTATTTGTTTATGCACATTCCACCAAACTTCCTCTATAGATGTATTTTCTTCATATATAAACATTGTTAACCTATTAGTTTTTCACTTAAAGATCTAAGATCTTTATAAATAGTCACTATCATCACACATGTCGACCACAACCATCAAAAACATCTTCAATTAAGTTTTAAGACTATTCATATTAGTGCAAATTAAATATTATTTAATTCATTTTTATTTTCAAATTATTATACATTTTATACTCCTTTCAAATTTATATAAGGATATATATTTTTAGGATTTTTCACTTTATATAACAAAATAAAAACGTGGATATGAAAAATAAAAGGATATTAAATGATTCTTTTATAATATATTAATAAATAGAGAAAATAATAAAAAATCATCGAGTTTTCATAAATTTCTTATTTGTATTATTTATTTTTTCCAATCATGATTGATATAAGAATATAAGGTGAGGTCAATTATAATTAAGTAATAAAATGAAAAAAAAATAAAAAAAAAATATATAGATAGCGAGTGCGCCTTTTTCCACGCCTTTTGTAATGCAACCAAATTTGGTAGAGCTATTACGCTATTTTCTTATCTTCGTTTATGTTGGTATATATAATATATATTAAGAATGTGTGCATTAACTATATTGTTCAAAGCGGTGTCGTGGTGTAGTTGGTTATCACGTCAGTCTAACACACTGAAGGTCTCCGGTTCGAGTCCGGGCGACGCCAATATTTGTTACATTTATTTTAGATGAATTTTTTTTATTGTTTCTACCATCTCGTTTGCGTGTAAATAAATAAGGTGCAGCTAAGCTAAAGGTGGATTTGTAAAGATACATCCACTATGATTATATTTTATTGGGTATAAAAATTTATACTCTTAATCAATTAAAAATTATCTTTTATAGCACACTTGGAGGTGCTGTTGTGAACCAAATGTATTTATGAATTGTTTTTATTAATAGATGATGAACTGGTTTATTACTGTGACGAGAAACATGAGAATGAACTCAGAAGCATGCCACTTGCCATCTGTGAAAGGTGCACTCGCTGAAAGTGAAGCTCCACTCATTTCTGACTCTTTCTAATGATCCAACATCTGAAAAAGAAGAGCTGCCTTACTCCTTATTCACACTCATCACAAATGTTATGTTTTGATTCTGTTTGGTAAACTCCACCAACAATTATAATTGGTTCTTCTCTGTGCTTATGTTTTAGAGAGTAAAAGCTGATGGAGTAGGATGACAGCTTTTGTAGTATCAGCCTCTTTTACAAAATTTGCTACTCTTTTTTTCTTTTGTTCCAAGTCCATATTGGCAACAACGACATAGTTTCTTTATTGCTTAAATATTATCAGGATCGTGGGTAGAAATGTTGGTGTCTTAAACAAAATTATTAGAATAACTTAACATAATATAAATTATTAATCTTTATATTTTTCTGATAGCATTTTGCATTCCAAAATTATTTATCAAAATTTTATAATTAAAAATTTCTAGTATTTCATTCTCTCAATAAAATAATTTCACTAACTCATTCAATCTATCTTGTAATATTATTGATCAAGTAATTTTAATTTTAAAAATATTTTTTCATTAGTAGGTACTGTTAAGTGTAATAATAATATTTTATACGAAAAACATATATTTGAATCTTTTTATATAGTTTAATATTTTTATTGGAGTATTAAGTTCTTTTATTAACATTTTTTCTCAGTATTTTTAATTTTAAAATAAATCAACACTATCAATATCATAATTTAATATTACTATTTTTTTTTAATTCTCCTTTACTGGGCCTCCCTATATATTGATATTGAGTCTTTAAAACAGTAGCACATTTATTAATGACTAATGAGTGGATGAAGGTTGTCTTCCTACATCAAGGGTCTTATTTTGCTTTGCCAAAATTAGGTCTAGTTACTGTACCATAACAAGGGGAGGCACATACATTTGGTGATGAGAAAACATGCTATGTTGACACTCGTTGCAGGTTACAGTGGGCCGGATAAAAAGAATTTCAAATTCAATTGGTGTCTTTAAAATGAAATTCAAATAAATGAAATCTTATTTTTTTTAGATTATTCGGATTGGACTAGAAACTTTCGTTTAATTTACGTTTAAAATTTAAAAATTGAAGTTTTATATTTTATTAAGTTTAAACTTGTTGGATGAACCTGATTTATTTTACTATCTCTACATGTGTTTATATTACTAACGCATGACCTTGGTAATTATAACACGCTATAAATATTACTGAAGCATGACTTTGGTAACTATGACATGTTATAGAACAATTGTGAAGACATTAATGGAGACACTTTTAAATTTTAAGATTAATTATTCTAGACCGATGGCAAAAATCTGACAAAATTCTAAAAAAAAAGACTTTCATTGGGTTTGAATTTATTTTTAAAACCTTCTATAGCAAACATGGTCTTGTTATACAGTCGACCAGAGGATGGGAAGTGATCAAAATTTTTGTGTTATTGGTCTAGATCAGTTTGGCTGAAAAGATTCCTTATCCCCTTTTAATGCCTAGTAGAGTTGGGCATGCCTAAATGACATTAATGTTAGAATTGATGTGATAAAGGGGGCAGTTGAGAATTTGGCTTTCAACATCCAATGGATACATGCCCTAGTTAATGAGGATGTATGGTCCAAGACGAACCTGCTTTAAATAGACATATATATTACGAATTTTACAAATGAAAAAATTAATTAAAAAGAATTTTTTTATTAAAAATAGTTAAAAGTTACTCATTAATAAAATTAATGGATATAAGAACTAAAAAGAAAGTGCTGCATGTCTAATTAATTATTTATGGATGGCTGATATTATTTCATCGTGTGGAATTGTTATTTCTTGCGGATTGGTATCTACTACTACTACTGGTAATTGTTATTATTTATATTTTGCTATAATTGGTATTTATTTCTCCAACTAAGAAATGTGTTGCCTCAGAAAATGACATTGCTGTGTGTAATGCATATAAGGTTACGTTTGGATGTTTTTCATCTTTATGTCCAATCAAATTACAGCAAAATTATCTATTCTTTTGAACTGCTAAAGTGATAACAGTCAAATTGGGATTTGCGAGCCAATTTTAATTTATATTTTTCAGTTTGGCATACTCTACGAAAAATGGTAATATAAATTTATACGAACCAACGTGTTTGTACAAATATATGATTGGTTAAAAAATGGGTTAATACAGAAACAAAAAATCAGAATTTAACAGAAATTATGGTGGGTATTTCAATTTAGTTTTCGCGAGTGCGTGTAATATCCTAAAAAAAGTTTAATAACTGCATATGAAACGACGTCGTTGCGGCGCCCTCTGAATATGTATATAAGTTGGGGTTATTATAAGATATTTTGTCCCCCCTTGTTAATTACTCCTAGTTCAAGTAATTCAGTTTTAGCTTTTTATTTTGATTTTTCAATTCGTCCACACAAACACGCCATCCATCGTGGTTGATATTTTAATCAGAGAGAGAGAGAGAGAGAAGGCTGTGTTTCTGGGTTTTGGAATTTTGAGCCCCATCAAACCCCCCCCCCCCATCATCGAAGCATTTGAAAGTTGGGAGCTTTTGTGTTGAAGATCGCGTAATTGGGGTTTTCCGTGAAAAGGGTATTGGATTGATGGCGAATCTGTACGTGAAGGCGGTGCCACCGGCGGATCTGAACAGGAACACGGAGTGGTTCACGTACCCCGGCGTGTGGACCACCTACATCCTCATCCTCTTCTTTACTTGGATCCTCGTTCTCTCCGTCTTCGGTTGTTCCCCCGGCATCGCATGGACCAGCGTTAATCTCGCCCATTTTGCTGTATCTCTCTTTCCTCTTTTTTATTTAATTCTTGTTTTTTTTTTTCAAATGAAATTGAAATTTGGGTGTTTGATTTGGTTTCTTTTCTTGCCTGATTTATCCCTGCTGGTGGTAACCCTTTTGTTGCGTGTCTCATCTTGGTGGATGAGACTGAATGTGATCTTATCTTTTAGAAGGAATGAGTTTAATTGTACTTCACCTGGAGCGAATTGGGATAATAATTTAATTGTCTCATTCGTGGTTATTTAGTAGTTGCTATTGCATGTTGCTGATAGAGGTTGGAGGCTGGGGGGTTGGGAGTTATCATAATCATATATAATAAGGCATATACAAATCAGAGATACCGTTGTTATCTCATAACCACAATGGGAATTGAACGTGGACAGCATTCCTATGATTTGCTGTTTTACCTTAGTTTTCTCTCGTCAAAGATGGAGGATGGCCCCAATTCCTAGTTTATGGTACCTGCAATACGTTATGTTTCCTCTATATAATTTAGTTCATGTTGTCTCGTTGCTTGGAAGTTAGTTACATTGCAAAAATCTTGTTCTTATTCGCCCGTGGCTGGGAAGTTAGTTACCGGGTATGCCGAATGAGGATGAGAACGTATCCGTGATACATTAATTACTCAAAGAACGACCTGGAGACAATATATAAGTTTGTTAAAAATCTCTGTATTAACCAATATATTGCTTGCACTTACTTTTTCTTAAAAAAGAGTTTGTTCACTAATGGATAGCGATTTCTGATAGTAAAGCCAAAGAAAATATTTAGTTATTAGAATATTACGTAATTCATTTCTCATTCCCATTGGCATGGCCCTATCATGTTCTAAACTTTCTTTAATAAATATTTACTATATCAGATGTATCCTCTCCTCAGTCCTACCTCCTCTTTCTTTTGTACTTTCCCTCTGCAAGATGCATATACACAGTTTGGTCATTACTCGTTGTAGTGACGTCATTCATAAACCATTATATGCCTCTCTTAGTTTAGGAAGACATTGATGCAGTTAGAAAAATTGCTTGGAAATGGCCAAGGTTTCCTGTGCGTCTCTCAATCTCTTTGCCTGCTGATCGTGATGATGATCTGGCTTTGCTCCAAAATGCTGGCCATAAGTTCATTTTGTGTCTTATTCAACTGTTGGCCTTCTACCTTCTGGATGATCCTTAGAGGAACATTTTGAATTTTTGAGAAGGTGGGAGTGCAAACCTTTCTGAAGTTGTTAAAAGAAGGTGAATGGGGTCCTGGGAAATGCCACAGAATGGGGAGTCCTTCAGATCTTTGCTTCCTCCTTATTCAATTAATTGTTGTGAATCTTGAACTAGATTTGCTTTTATTTACTGTACTTGCAACAGTTTTCATCTTCCTTCCAATATTTAAAATTTTTGCTCTTGCTTTTCCTCTGTTTGACTCTAGAAGTGTGTCAGTTCAAGTTTCATGGTGCCTTGTAAGGTGTGGCCATTCCTAAAATGTATAATATTGGTTTATTAGTTTATTTGATAGTGCTTTCTCATAGAACCTAATATTTCTTATCATCAAATATTTTTCTAATAATAAGGCTTGGAACAAAGTGTCTATCATTTTTTTTTTCATCCTTTTGTTCTTTGGGGGTGGGGGTTATGTCTCTTAATCAAACTTATTAACATTGTACTTAGGGAACCCTTTTTTGCTCATTTATTACTTTGTGAGGTGATGGGCAGGACATTTTCTTTTTTCTTCTTTCATTTTCAATCAAAATTGAATGATTGAATCAGGTCATAAATTAATATTTTGTTTGTACATTATTGTTAATGAATGTTAAAATAATTTAATATCTCTACATGACTTAATTGATTATGTTGTGTCCATCAGGTAACATATCACTTTTTTCACTGGAAGAAAGGAACTCCATTTGCAGAGGACCAGGGGATCTACAATAGATTGACATGGTGGGAGCAGGTTGACAATGGAAAGCAGCTTACTCGTAACAGGAAGTTTCTAACAGTTGTTCCTTTGGTGCTGTAAGTTCTCTAATGTGCATGCCATCATTTTTATTTTTATATACAATGGTGTATCTGCTTCTTTGAACATGTTTGCGAGTGTACCCTTGTTATATAAATGCTAACGTATTCATTAATATATTGTCTACACTGATAGGGACAAATGTATGCATCATTCTTGGTAGTGTTGTTATAACATGCATTTTATACTCTTTTTTGGTTCTTAACTTCTTGTGGTGAGATAGTGGCACTATTGCACATGCTACTAAAAATTTATAGCATTGCAGTTTGAAGTAGCAGCCGTCACGGCTGCAGTAGCGGACAGAATTGCAGAAAATCACGGCCAGTGCAAGTGTTATTGGAGTGTGTTGTAAAAAATCTATTTTAACTACAAAACAGCATCGTTTAGGGCTGTATTAGGGGTTCAATTCTGGATTTTTCCCCAACCTTTAAATCAGAACTGAAACTCTACTTTCTCAGTCACCTGCACATACTCTGTTATGAAGTAGCACCTACTGTTTTCCTTTCCCCAAACTCCCACCCTTCTCCAACAACATTTCTGGCATTTCCCAGCATTTTCTGGCCAGATTTGACAGTTTTTGGCCTTCCCTAACCTATGTAGCCTCTATTCTCCATAGTTTCTGGTCATCCCTGACCTCTGTGGCCATTTTCTGGCTGACCTTTACTGCCTTGTTCTATTCTGTCTCTACAATGTTCTGTTTTAAAATCTCTCTAAAACAGGTCTTACATCTTGCTGTCTTGTTATCTCTTTAAGTCTTACCCTTTATTTTTTTTTATTCTAATAGCTGGTTAGAATGACAGTCATCCCACTATCCTACTCTAGCATTTTCACGGTCGGTCACCAAACACTGCCTTTTGGGATTGACAACTTCGATCCAATTTAATAATTTTCTTTTTTCAAAACATGTGTTTTTTTTGGGGGGTACTGTATTGACTGTTGATCGAATTAGACTCTCCCTTTTCTATCATTATGTGTGAGCATGTGTGCTCGTTCCCTTCTGCTAATGAGAAGAACATGTCACTTTCTGTGTGCTTCGTAACAACTGTATTATCACAACTCCACAAGCAATTACTAATCTGTTTTAAGAAAAAGGAAATATAAGAAAAACAAAAGCAAAGTAAAATGGCTACATGTGAAATCTTCTCCACAACTCTATATCATTCATTTATGATCTGTAGTAACTGTGGCTTTCTTGAACTTTTCATCTGTTATTGGATTGTGTCTGAAATCAAGAATTTTCTCCCACTGCTCTTGAGTGGCATTTGTTTCAGGAATATTAAGGATTGTATTAGCTATTCAGGATGAAAGTGTAAACCTCGTAACCCTGGTGCAAAGAAGCCAAATAATATAGTTCTAATATATAATTCATAAGATATTATCTAGCAAGGGTTGCAAATCAATTGGGTAGCTAATACTAAATGTTGTTTCAATAGATAGGTTGTAAATGATACGCAGTGAGAAAGTGATAACTGATTTACAAGGTGTGGGGAACTTTTAAAGTGATTTGAAGTTAGTATCCGATGCTCTCTGTGTGCACCTATTATTATGACCTAGAAATTGGCTGTTATGAATGTCCAAGAGCTTTATTGGAAGTGTAGCATAGAAGTATTGGGTGCTAATATAATTTAAGAAGCCAAGAGACTTTTTAAATGAGTAGTAATGTTTGCTAAAAGAATTATATAAAACAAATAAAAGTTAGCTTAAGTTATCACACTATCAATCATTGATTTTCCAATCAATGTTATAACTGTACACTTTTCTCTCTAAAGGGCCCCTTCACTTAAGGAGAACCAAATCTAAAATGAAAAACAAAAAATTACACGAGGATAAGAAATCCTCCTTAACAAGTTAAAACAAAACCCTTTCAAAGAGACAGTGTAGTAAGTAAGCACCAGAGAGAGGCCAATGAGATGATCATGTATAATAGCAGATTTTTTTGCTTGAAGATATTCTTGAAAATGACACTTTGCATACCAAATACTCCAGTGAACAGTAATTAGAAACATTACCGTGGACTTTTCCTTCTTAGTGCTACCAAAATCCCTGAAGTTGATCATAACTGATCCAAGATCAAGTGTGCATTTGGTTCAATTTATTTTGAAGCAATCATTTTTTAGGGGTGGCTAGCTGGAGAGCTTTTGAGTGGGGGGTTTTCCAAGAATTAATTATTTCTAAACATGCTCTAAAAGGGTACACCTTGTATGTCTGCAGCTTTGCTATGATTCAGATTCTTATGGAAACTGTCTCAAACTTTAAGGAAAGTTTTACTTCACAGGTGTAAAACTGGCAGTGTTGTGTGGTGCTAAATGTTGGGTTATAGCCAGTCAACAAGAGCATATAAGCTTAGTGTTGCAAAGATGAGGACGTTATAGTGGATGAGCAGAAAATCTTGACAAGATAGGATCATGAATGAATGTGTTAAGAGAAAGTAGGTCTAACATCTATTGAGGAAAATATGGTAGAATCTCACCTAAGGTGGTTTGATCATGTGAGAAAAAGGACCAAGTGAGAGAGATAGAAGACCAAGAAAAAAGTAGGGCTAAGCTAACACCTATTGAGGAAAATACGGTAGAATCTCAACTAAGGTGGATCTAAATGGACTAGCTAAGGATTAGTTCTTAACAGAACATAATGGTTTTGTTTCATCTATGTAGTGACCCTACTTAGTGGGGAGGGGCTTGTGCAGTAGGTTTTGTGAGGTTGTCTAACTTGAGAGTTTAGGTAAACTAAACTCACTAACTAGAAAGAGTTCACATACTTTTAAAAATTATTTCAAAACATATATGTATAATAATAACCAAACATAAAATTAAATAACATGTTCATAATTAATATTAAATTTTTTAACAAAATAAAGCTTTGTTCAATACCTCTACTAGACGACTAATCTTGTAATTGTATCTTGAAGATGAAGCACCACAACAGTTGATATTTTGAAGAAATTTTCTATATTTTGATTGGTAGAGAGAGAAGTGTCTATTTTTTAATGACCTTGTTTGAATTTTAAAAGTCAATAGTCATTTACTGTTGCTTTGTATTTTTTGGTCATTGTCAGGTACTTGATAGCCTCACACACAACAGACTATCAGAATCCAATGCTGTTCTTCAACACTGTTGCAGTGATTGTGCTGGTTGTTGCAAAGTTTCCCCACATGCACAAGGTCAGGATATTTGGAATCAATGCTGATAAGTGAAATGTTACTGTGTCAAACAACTTGGTTGCCTGCTCAAGAGCCTCTTGTCCTTTTGTTCTGGAAAAAGGTCACACCTTTGTATAGAAGGCAGAACTGGAAGGATACTGAAGTAATGTTTTGTTGCCAACTGCTTTTTAAGCTGCTTCTAAAGTATTATTAAACAAATAAAATATGTTCAGTTATTTCTGTACAGTAGAGAAGTATATGTATCGGATTATAACGGTGCTTTTAAAATGTACCTTTCTTTTCTAGCCTTTTCCCTCTATTGATGCTTAGAACTCAGATATACAAGGATGATCCTTTGCGTTAGCATTCAATTTTATTGCTATAACTTTTTCTTTTGGAAATAAAAGTCACTCTACGTTGGAAACTTAAGCATGCTTTTATTTTTAAGTAGCCATATACATTGTAATTTGCAGTATTTACTTACTACGGGTTAAGTTCCTTTTACAAGAATTAGCAACTTTTTTAATAGATTAACAAGTTAATTTTACTTTTGTTACGAAAAGTAATACTACAAATAATAGTCGATGTTTTAGATTGAGAAGTCGGAACTGGCAATGTATTTTGGGCCCAAACATGAATGTTGGGCTTCGTGGTGTCAGGTTCTGCTTGAAAAGGGCAAGACTTATTTTGAGATTGTTATTTAAGCAAAAAAATCTGTTTTTTTTCTAAAATTAATTATTTTAAGATTTTATCTAAAAACAATTTTACATGTTAATGTTTAGGGAATAAAATGGTGTCTTATTCGATATTCATGGCAGTTGGTCTTCTATAATTCATTTAATGTGTCAAGTCATGTTTTGGTCAAAATGTTTAGTTACAAAAGTTATGTAGGAACTAGTTTATTTGTCAGTCTAAATGATCATCCTTTTATTTGTTAGAGACTAAAATATAATTTTTACTTAAGGATTGTTGTTAGAATGAGGCTATTGTTACTCTCATTTCTCTATCCACAATCCTCACTAATAACTTGTAATTGTGAACTTTGTTATTACCTTCATTTGAATTTTTTTTATTAAATTTTAATTAAATGCATGAACTAATGGGATTAATAACAGCTCCATTTGCTTATTCACGCTTCTTATATTAACGATATATAATTATAATTTCTTAAACTAATCCAGTTTAAATAAATACTTCGCTCTAAATAATGTTAAAACTGAAAGTAATTGTAATATAAAGTACACATAAAGAGATTAGATCTCACCATAGGAATTTTTCTATACATAACTTGAACTCAAGACTTTTTTTTTAAGAGAAATCAAACATGTATTACTTAAACTAACTATCCATTAAGATACTAAGAGTTTAAATTATCATTATCTTCTACTTATAGAATGCTAGTTAAAAATAAGTATTTTATATTATGTTGAAATTTAAAATTAAGAACAATAAGAATTAAATTAATTCTCTGTTGAATATCTTTTAAATTTATATTTTTTATATTTATAAATTACTTGTAAAGTGTATGAAATACTTAGTTTGAGTAAAATATTTTTCAAAAAATTAAAAGCTTTTTTTTTAACAAATATGTTAAAAATATTTCCGCAATGATAAATATATATCAGTTTTAGTTCTATACTATAAGCAACTAAAATCATAAGAGGGTCAATGAAGAAAGTCTCCATTGTTAACTCTACTCAACTAAAAGAATTTTTTTAGTTTCCTTCATTATTTTAGTTAATACTCAATTTTCTTTAATCAATATTAAGTTTAATAGATATTTAAAAATATTATTAGAATAATATTTGATCAACTAAACTTTTTAATATTTTGTAGAATTAAAAGACATGTATTTTTAATATTATTATTATCAATAGAATATTTTCTCTTAAATATCTTTAAAGTTTATCTTCTGTTTTTACATTTCACGTGTATTTATTTATATTCTGCTTTTACTTTTCACGAGTATTTTTGTGTGTGTGATTTTACTTCCATTTTTTCCTCATCTTACAATTTCACTTAAATTTTGATTTCCTTTACAGTATTCACTTTAACCAAATATTTGTATTTTTTTTAATGCTTCTTCTAGTTTTATTTACTTTATTTTAAGATTCTGTTAATGAGTACTCTATAAGCATTGGTCAAGAAACTAATACATATAATTTTTTTATTACTAAAAATAACAGTAAAAATACATTGGTAATGTTAAATTTTACACTTTCTTATACCTACCAAGGTTGACCTAATCATTGAAAATTTAGATAATTTATATGCATGAGATCTTTAAAAGTTCAAACTTACAACTCTCTTCTTTTTGCTAGATGATAAAATTACAGAGCTAATATAGTATAATATTGGGAATAACACAAGAATTGACATTCAAAGTGAAACTATAAAAGAAAGTGGATAAATGATAAGAGTAACTGATAAATATTGATACACTTAACTAATTTTTTTACTAAAAATATTTAAATGAGGTTAATATGTTCAGTTGTTAATAACTAAAGAGTATAAATATAAAAAATGTAATTTATTTTTTATTATTTATACATATCATTCATCTAATTTAATTTTCATTAATCATATTTTATTTATTATTTTTTTAAAAGTACCCTTTTCATCACAATTTTATTTTCTTTTCAATCTTAAATCATCTTTATGAATATTTAAAAATTAATTTTACTTCTATTTTTACATATTCTTATAGTATTAAGGTGTCTAAAAATAAAATTTTAAAAATAATAAAATAATTAAGCCATAAACAAACTAAACTACTAAAGTCTAAACTTCATATATTTTTAAAATAAAGTAAACCCAAATTTTAAATTTAATTTATTTAAAAAATGAGTCAAATTTAAATAATTTCTTTCTTTACTTTTTCACAAGTCAAAGCGAACATTTAAATCCTTCGTAGAGTTCCATTTATTTACACCCCGAAACTCACCTATTTATATGTATTTATGCAATAATAATTTTCATCAGAGAATGATTTTTGAAGCACTTCTATATAACATGTATAACTATTGGTCTAAAAACTATTAGCAAATTATATAACTTGTATAACTATTAGCAAATTAGATATATATATGTGACATGATTTCGTTAAATGAAAACTTATATAATGATTTGGTCTAAAAACTAAATGTATTAAAACCTCTACATTTATCAAAATAGATTTTCTCATTATTTATTCTATGATTTTTAAATAATTTTACAGAAGACTTTTACGTCGTTTAACTGTTTTTTTAATACATCTTGAGTTTTTAATTAATTATATTTAACGGACTGTATTTGTCTATGAACTGCTCTTGTTATACTTTTATAAAGTATGCCATCAGTTTCAAGATCGGTTATCAATCGTGGAAAAAAAAACATTTTGATTTTCAAAGATGAATCTATGCCTTCAGAAGAAGAAAAAGGGAATATATAATTAAGAGATTGGCGTAAGAAGAAGGCCAACACATGAGGAAAGGTATTTTTGTCCCTCAAAGTGAAAAACAAAAGAGAACAAGATTAAAAAAAAAATAGTAGTTAATGAATTAATCATCCACATGTGAAGCCAATCCATTGACCTGGCCAGTGGAGAAATAGTTTCCACTTGCCCCAAGGGAATGTTTGAGGGCCCCACTAAAATACCGAACGAAGTTGTGCTTTTCAGAATTTTCTTAGTCCTTGCAAATACTATAATTAACAGCAGGTGGATGGATGACATAGGACACACTCATGGAATTGAATTAAGTCTCCAAATTAAATTTAATTAAACTGCAAGTGGATGACAAATATATAATTGTTAGGTTAGTATATTTAGTTGGGGCAGGTAATCCAATTTTCAAGATTTGTCTAATTATATGGTCTTAGTATATGTTATAGTAATATATGTAATTGATTAATTACTATTTGTTTTTAATTATTAATTAATTGTAGCTTAGCTTGCATTAAAAGTGGGTGTGACATTAATTCCTGATTCAGCTAAAACACTGAGATCATAGAACACTCCCTTGCCCTTCCTTTTCAGTTTTCTTTTACTATAATTCCTCCGAATAATTCCACCAAAGTGCTTTCATAGTTGGAAGAATCTCAGATGTGATAATGCAGACAACAAAGCTGACAACCCACTAATTTTTGCACAGACAGAGATAGAAAGAGTAGCTGGAAAGAGCACAAAGCAACTCCTCAACCAAATTTATAATTATGGTTAAACTTACAAACTTGGAACACCTCTCTCTCTCCTTCATCACCTCAAAACTCCTTTCAACCAAACATTTCAAAATTCATACGTACAAATCAAGGCCATCTCCTTCTCCTCATAGAAGAATTCATTCATGAATAAAGGAATTGCATGTGCCTCTTCTTCTATGTCTATATTATATATAAAAATTAAAAACAACCGAGATGAGATGTAACAAATTAAATCCTCACGTTCTCTCAAGTAAACAAAGGCAGTAGTGCATGTGTACAAAACAAAGTAATTAACCTTAACCATGTGTGTCCTATTGTTAGTTCTGAACAACTTCAGGCAAATGATATCGATTCCATATTGTGGAAAGAGAAAAATAGGCAAATGATATTTCATATTTATATATAATGTTATTAATGCATGTTCTCTTAATTTTCCTTTGTCTTTCTTACCATGTCCCTTCACCAATCATTCCAGTCCAATATCCAGTTGAGTTCCCTTGTTCTTTGTTGTGTTCCACTTCAGCACCTGAAGTAGAAAGCTGCTTCACATCTCCAAAAGGGAACAAAACTCTGCCACCCCTCTCTTGGACCTGATGATGATCATATGACCTATTGTTTCCCATTCCATCAACTGAAGAAAAGGCAAGGCCTGGTTTGGCTTCTTGCATGGGAAACCCTGATGGATAGAGGGCATTGTTATTTGCTGAGTTTGGCATCAAGGGAGAAGGAGCATAAGGGTTCAAACCCCTAGATGCCATGCTGGACCTAAGAAGCTCAAGAGCTGAAAGAGAAGGTGGAGGAGCAGAACAAGAAGGAGATGTTTGGTGGTGGTGAGTGGTGTCACTGTTTTGCATCTCAACATAAGGGGACATGCCATGAATGGGTGGGAAAGCCAAGTTGAGATCTTGGCCTCCATGCATTATTTTAGGGTTTTGGGGAGAGAGGGCTGAGACTGAGAGGTTTGGGGGGTTTAGGTCTGGAACCTTTGATGATGATGATGATGTTGCTGAAGTCACCTTCTTGTTCTTTCTTGAACCACCTCCAACTGGAACATTTCTCAGAGACCCTCCTTCTGTCCAATACCTTCTACAAGTCTTGCAGAAGTATCTTGGTTGTGTGAGGCTGTAGTTGTTGTAGTAACAAAACTTTGTGTTGGTGGAATTGCACCTTGGACAATTCAGTTGCTCTTGTGGCCTTGCTTTCTTCTCTAAAACTGGCCTTGCACATGAATTAGGAGACATCCCCTCCATCACTCTCACAAACCAATGTCCTGAGAAACCCCAAAAGAGAGAGAGGATACCTATGGTTAATTGTAAATATAAGTGTTTCATATGCGACAAGAATCCATACCATACAAAAAAATTCAAGAGGCCAGTGTATATAGCTACTGATTTTTAGTTCACATAAAAGATTTTTGAAGATAGTTAACAACGAAATCAAAGCAAGGTAGACAATTGTAAAGCTTAAAAAAAATATATATATGTAAAGGAATCAAATCAATAATCAATAATAATAACAAATGGCATCTTTTTATTGTTTGTGTTCTTTAAGAAATGATCACACACGAGCAAAAAGGTAAAGAGAAGGAAAGGAAAAGCAGTGCTTTTGTATTTGGGATTTGATAAAAAACTTGCTTTGGCAGAAAAAAATAGAGAAGATGGAATGTCAATATACGTGGACCTTACAGTTGTATATCATGAAGATCTTCTCCTATATATATATATATATACATATATATAGCTAGCTAGAAAATGAATTAAACCAAAGATACAAACAACTCTTAAATCTAGTGGAAGGTGATATTTTGTGTCAGCTTTTGAAGAACCCCAAAAACCCAGAATAAATAACTCAGAATTGTGGTTGAAAGAAAAGACATGAGAAAAATCCGCACCACCTTTGGGCACTGCGGTAGCTAGAGCCATGAAATTCAAAGAAAAGAAAGAGAAAAGCAAAGGATGATTTGAGAGAGAGAGAGAGAGAGAGTTCACCTGGTTTGTCTGCAGCTGCTCCTTAGTGCAAGAAAGAATGTTTTGGTTCGTTTGTGGGGGTGGCTTTATGCGTAGGCTTACTTTATGAATGCTACAAAGGAAAAGAAGAAAGCGAGAAGAGAAGTGTCTCGTTTGACTACACTATCAATATCTCTTCACTAATGATCGATGTTTTAGCCTTTAGGACTCACTTTACTTTTAAGGTTAAAATATACTTTAGTGTCTTTTTTTTTTTTTAATTTCGTGTTTTATATTTAAATTTTTTTATTTTAAACTTTAAATATTTTTTTAGATTAGATTAGTTTTTTTTTTTCTTTTTAACGTAACTAAATTAATTAATTTGGTGATACAGGATAAATGATAAAAAAATATCATATTATATAAATGTTTGTCACATCAATTAAAGAGGAATCAATTTAATTTAATAGAGATATATTAAAAAATTAAAGTAAAATTTCTAATTTAAAAAAATAAATGAGAGAGTAAAGTGTATTTTAACCTATTTTTAATGACTATTAAGAACTATTTAAAAAAAAGTTATGTATTGATTATAAAAATAAAGGAGTTTTATACATTTATTTAATAATAAATTATCTTATATAATAATTTATTAATTTTTTCATTAATTACAACATAGTTATATAAATAATCATTTATGACGACAGTTTAAAACTGTTTGTTTGACATCTGCAGGGGTATCACCATCAAACTATTTTTCTATATATTAAATGTAATTCTAAATTGGTTTCTTTTTAACTTCTTTTTTCTGTTTTTTTGTGGAATAATGAGTACGTACTGGTGGGTTTCAACTTTTCGAACAATATAGACTCTTATTGGTGGTTCAAATTGTCAAACCTTCTTTTTCTCTAATCAATTACCTTTCTTTATTTTTAGCCAGAATCAAGGACCATTCTTAATCTTAAGAAGAGATTTTGTACGGTTATCACTTATCGAAAATATAGGTCTCGGTTGCTTGAATTGATCATGCCTTCCATAAATTAATTGTCACGGATATTCTGCAATAAACTTCCCTATGTTTTCAGCGGTTACACCATATGGGTTTGTTTCAAAGTAATCACCACATTTAAGACTCTTCAATTCTAGGGTAATTTATAAAAAAAAAAAAAAAAAACTGTGGTGCGTGCTGATATGCATTGTAATTTGTAAACATGGATATCAGAAAATGAACATTGATACTATATATGCATTGTAACAAAAAAAAACATGGATATCACCAATAAGATGACATGTCAAACCTGACTAAGCAGCTAAAGTGTCCTCAAACCGTGATTTGCATACTTGTAATAGGTAATTAATTTTTTTAATTATTTACCTTGTTTAATTATATCTAAATATAATTAACAATATTTATTTTGTAGAAAAAATATTTTGGTATACGTATCACGAGTTTATTATTCCCTTTAAGCATATATGAGATGAAAGTATATTGATATTATTAATTTCTTCTCGATCACAAGTGTTTTCATAACAAGGATAAGCCAATAATTATTGCATTTATGAAAACGTCATTTTAGATGAATATAAGAGTTATATATTTGCCACAAATTTCTTTCCAATATAATATATAATATATATTATTCCAAATTTAAAGTTGGGGTCCGCTTGGACCATTGGTCTGTGCTAACATGATGGTTGTTTTCAACTTTTCATGAGTCAGCCAGGTTTCTTTCAGCCTGGACTAGGCACGTATTTTTTTTTTTCCTTCTGTTATACCAAACCTTGGTCACTGCTTGTTGGAACATACCGATTATATATAGGTTAAATATATTTTAGTTCTTACGTTTGTTTTTAATTTTTGTATTTTAAAGGTTTAATCTTGAATTTTTATAGTTTTAAGATGAATAAGAATTAATTCCTGTAGTCATACATTTACTTGATTTTGCTTCGGATACTAAAAATTAAACAATTCTTAGTTGTTTGAATTTGTAGAATCTCGATTAAACTTTTTAAAGGATAGGACTAAAACTAATATTAAGAAAAATACAATGACTGAATATTTAATCCTTCAACTTATCTATATAGAGATAACAACTATAGTATTAAAGAAATTTAAAATAGAATTATACAAGTCTGTGTTTTTGTATCTTTCTCTCCTTGTTTCTGATCTTTGGCACACTTGTACTAGGTTGGTTACAGGTTATTAATAAATTCATTTGGCTTGTAAAAAAAATGTAAAATGAATTAAATACATACAATAAGTTTATATCATATGAAAAGTTATCTTATAAATTTTCAGTTTTACTAAAATTTTAGTTTGGAATATACATAATTGTTAGAATCTTGTTCAACTTTGGTTATGGATATTGTTCCATACTACTGTATATATGATTTTTTGATAATATTTAAATAATGTTATGAAAATATAAAGCAAAATGCTGGCTATTAATTTTGGCAATATTTTAACTAAGGTTGTATTTGAATTATACAAAATATTATTAGTAATATTTTATATTTATTAAATATTATTAAAAATATAAAAAAATATTATCTCTAGATATATTAGTAACATTGTTATAATAAAATATTACTAAAAATGATATATATAATAATGTGAGATGATCACTCATGTAAATAAAGCAAATTAATTTAAAACTCATTATTGAATAGTACTCCTATGTTTTAACGTTCCACCTTGATTAATCAAATTATAATTCCAGCCTTGTGATAAGCATCCAATTTTATTTTGTTTGATGGCATTTTAGAGGTCATAAGTGGAATTCATGCTCATCGATCAATGATGAAGAGGGGATAAGCATACGTGACGATGTTTGGTGAAAGGCTACTACTTCTTCTTGTAGTTAAGTACGTGACCTGTCAACTTATATTTATTGAGTGTCAAAATTGTTCACAACTTAAATAAATTGCTATATAACAAGTATATAGGGCGCTCTTTGTTTAATAAATGCAGATACTTTATATTTCTAAATAAATAAGTTTACCGGTCATTGTCTATATATCACCAAGTAAATTTTCTACTTAATTAAAAAATATTCTTTTTATTAATATAGTCTTTACCAAATTAATTACTAATGTAGATACTGTGGACCGATGCTATATATGATGCATAAATTTTACATTATACTAATTAATTACGAAATAAACCTTAATGACAAATGAATAATTTTGTTGATATAATTAAGAAATTATATTATATATCATAAGTAACTCATATATATATATATATATATATATATATATATGTATATATATATATATATATATATATATATATATATATATATATATATATATATATATATATATATATATATATATATATATATATATATATATATATATATATATATAAACAAATTTGCTTTTGTTATATAAAAATTATATTAATCAGTAGAGACAAATCTAACAATTAATATTTCCCTGTTGGTATTTTTATTATAAGCAAAATATTATTAAAAAATTGAGTATAATGGATACTCTAGCCCACATACAAAAGTTTTATAGGCTAAATATCAGAGAGACAAATACAAAGAAGTTATAGGGTCATTACACAAATTAGAAAAAGAAGGTTGAACCCTACGCATCATTTCCTATTCGTGTATATATATAATTTTTTAAAACGTTATGATAATTGTATGAGTTTAATGTTTCCGTTAGTAGACAGTTTTTACAAAACCAAATGTTAGTTCTTGTTTGTAATAGTTTTTTAGGAAGTAATTGTTTATTTTTTAAAAATTAAAAATTTTCAAAAAGTTGATAGAATTGATCGGTAATTATTATTTTAAAAATAAATTAAACTAAGAACACAGTTAAACATATAATACATTTTTTGAGTAAGGAAACTTTGTTCAATAAAATGTGTGAGTATTGTAGATTTCATATATCGTGTTAAAAAAAGTACATATTAATTGTTAACCTACGTTCATGTTAAAAAAAGATATAATTTACTATTATTTATTAAATTACTTTAATTACTAAAACTATTTAAATATTTTTTTGGTTGCATTTCTAATGGTTCGTATTAATTTATAAAATCCGTAATAAATAATTCCTTTTTATATTACATGTTTATAGTGCATGTCAAAATGAATTTTGTTTTGGACATGACCTGAGACTAACATGAGATAGTTAAGACTTTGTCTTTTAGTTTATTCACTTGCTCACTTTGATATTAATATCTTATATCAGACTTAGTCAAAGTTTGGTTATACATCACGGTCATAAATTATTCAAGTTTATCTTTGATATAAATATGAATTTTATGTGTTATTAGTGTTTAACGTAACACGAACAACTCACGATGCATGATGTATATAATTTTTCTTGAAAATAAACACTCATAATATAAAACAATCACCTAGCATGTTACATCTCAAACTCATATATTTGTATACTAAAGCCAATCATTATTAAGTACGTTCTCTCTGTACATCAACATTGTTACTCTGTTCTTAATTTGTACGTTAAAATTTGTACAATTGATCACCATACCACCTTTGTGCATTTTTCAACACTTCACAAATAAGCAGGTGAACACCACCAACTAACCTTAATTAGGACCAGTCATTATAGGAGAAGAACAAATTTGATCTAGATATTAATTCAAAAGTTTTCAAACATGTGAGAAATGTATGATTTTCTTTTTTATATCAGCTTTCACATTAATGTGTTAGCTTGTTACCTATTATTTTATGGTATTTTAAAAAAAATGTATTATACTTAAGACTATATATCACAAACAAATTTTGCTCTTCAAAATTAAATAAGAATAAAATAAATAATAAAAAATCTAATGGTTAATATTTCAACACATGCTTATATATAATATTAAGAGTTAGTTTTTTTATAAAAAATATTTATTTTTATCTTTTAAAATAAGTTACTGATTTTAGTAGAATTGAATTATTGCAAAGAATGGATACCTATTAATGCATAAACTCGTACCATTTATCTGTAACTTGGATATAGGTACCAATATCTGTTAGGTTTCAGTAGAAAGAATTATAAATTCTTAAATTTATAGTCTTTAAGTTCGACTCAAGTTTCTTAGAATAAGTTATTAAATAATTTTTCATTTATATTTATATGAGTCTTTCCTTGATTGTGAAGTTGAATTTAAATCTAGCTTAGCGAATTTCTGACGGGCGATTCGGTGTGCGAAAGAGTACTTTCTAACTTACCATAATTAAATTATAGGGATAATAGATAAAATATTGAACTTACATTACCTAAAAAAATTAATTGTAATTAACCCCTAATTGAGGGGCATTTGCTCACCTTCAGATACGAATATATTTGTCATGGTAGGGTCAAGACAAGTTTATAGCTTATGTACTTAGCTAGGTGGAAGAAAAAATAAGTGACATATTAACTATCATTATCAAAATGTCATATACTAATAATTAAGCATTAAATTTGTCTGTGTCAATGTAACTTAATTTTGTTTAATAAAAATTAAATTGTCAATAAAGAAATTACAATTTTATACTATGAGAATGATATATGTGTATCCTTTCTGGTACACAAGAGTTCCATATAAACTTTTGTTAAAATTTAAAATTTGTATCATACCTTGATCTTGAACCAGTGAAAGATTTCCTCCTAAATACTTTTTATTAAAAAAAGACGAGGAAGATAAGTACTTTTTACTAAAAAAAAGACGAGGAAGAAAAAACAAGTGATATGTTATTCCTTGGTCTTTTTGGTCAAGAATACTAATAACTGTGTCCTAAACCCTGCTACAACATTGCTTTATGTGCTATGATTGTGTTTCTTTCTAATCCATGGAGATGACATTACTATAAAAAAGGACAATGATAATTTCAAAACATAAAGAGAAGGAATGATGGAAGGTGTTTTTAATGTTTTTTATTTATTTAATTTTTTGGAAAAACATTGAGATAGCCGACAAAGGCGACAAAAGAGGCTAAAGTGGACCAAAATAATGCTAGATGGACAGAAGAAAAAAGAAGTTTATCTTTAATTAATTAATTTAATACTTTGTCATTGATTAAGACTTATTTTTAATTATTTTAATTACAATGCATTATAAATGTAAATATTTTTACATTTCTACCTAAAGATATGTATAATATGTAAGATTATTAACTTTTATAATGATTATTTTAATTATTTGATACTATAAAAAATTATACCAATATATAAAATTATTATTTTTAATTATTAATTTTTCTTTTCAATTCAAACTTATATATCTATAATATAAAATTATATAAAAATTTAATTAAAATACACTAACCGTATAAACAAATTTTACAATGTTATTTAATCATAATTTTTCATATAAATAAATTTTACAATGTTATTTAATCATAATTTTTCACATATTTAAAATTTTTTGATTTTTATAATAATTGTTTTAAAAATAATATCTAGAATAATTTTTATTTAATTGATATTATAAAAAATTACTAAAAATATATAAAAATAAACTCAATACTTAATAAGATGACAAGAAGAAAAAAGAATCTCAATTATCTTAGTAAGTATTTTTTACGTCATCAAAATGAATTTGTTCATCTGAACTTGCCCGTGAAAAGTGAATGTTCCCTCCTAATCTATCTCTCATTTCTTTTTTGTTAAAAAAAGTCCCATTTATTTTTATATTAGTGACATTTGATCATCGACGTATAAATAAACAAAATCATTCTTACAACTTCTTCGAACCGTTCATATGTTTTTGTCTTCATTCCATTGGATTTTTTTTAAAAGATTTGTGTAAGCCTGTTTAAAGGTCATATTAATTTCTTGTATAAATTTATCATCACGATAATTTTAATTATTGATGGTGCGAGATGTTTTCTCTACGCATTGTTTGATTAATTTTATGTATTTTTTTTAAAAAAAATGGAATTAGACTCAGGACTATGTCTTCGTCTAGAAGTCACAAGAATAATCTTTCTTAGAATAGAGTACCACTTAAGCAATAATTCTTTTACTCATAAATGTTGTTGTTTTATTTATATAGCCAAGAATCAATATATACTTAAAAAAAAAAAATTAGCATATGCTTAGAAATCTCAAATTACTATCGACTTATTTCACACCTTGTAGGTTAGATTAATTTTATGTATCTAAATAATCAAAATTACTTAATTTTTTTTTGTAAAATTAGTATGATTATTCAGTTGACAATTCACGTTGAACTTATAAAGTTAAATATAAATTTGATTCTCTTATAACATGTCTTTAGAAAGAAGTCTTGGGTTTTACTTAACTATATCAAATATAGGACAAGCATATATATATATATTTATTTATTTATTTTTCCTTCCCATGTTTATTTATTTATTTAAAATAGAGTATTAATTATCGAGAATAAAATTAATTAATGTAAAATTATTTTAACTTAATTAATAGTTTTAAATTCAAATATTGAGTATGTAATTCAATTTTTTTATTTATAATAATTTTATAAAATTTAAACGGTAGAAGATATTTCTGTTTTAAAAAAGAAAAAAAAAGAGTGCATCAATTCACATCGACGATCATAATGACAAGACACGGCTGGTTCTGCTTAGAAACGCTTCATTAATCATAGGAAATAAATGTTGTGTATAACAGGTTGCATATTGGATAAACCACGTTTTCAATTATTTCATTTTTGAACTTAGAGTCCATCATCTAATCACTGGAGGCTTTGGCAGAGATTGGAGACGTCCAAGGTATATAAAATAATTACTGGTAATTAGTCTATTAATCACGAATGTTTTACTTCTCAACCAAAATTTATTCATAATTTTAGAAATATAAATATGTAATAATATAATTTATTATTTATATATAATATTAAATATAAAAATTATAATATATTGTTCCTTTTATTTCTCTTTTAGTAAACTTATTTCATAATTAATATAAATAAGGATCTTAAAAACTTTAAAAACTTTTCTCATCTTTAATGTAAATAATAATATTAAATTTTTTATTTTTTTTTAATTTCTAAATATCAATCATCCCTTTTCTTTTCCTATAATCTTTAAATACCAATCAGGTTAATCTTTGTGTCTTACTTATTTTCTTAATGCATATACAAATTATAGTAGAATAATATTTTTGCTCACCATTTCCTTAACCTTGTCTAGATAAGCTGAAATTCCTTTGCCTGAACTCGAGTGCCCTAAGTACTCCCAGTTGCTTCTGTCCAAAACTGCAATTCTTAGAGTTGACAAATAATTGATTTTCCCGCAGCAATTGATGTACCAACCTGAGATGTTTTTTTTTTATCGTTGCTTTCATCAATACTATAGATTAGAATGTCATCAAATAACTCCAACACAAACTTTCTTAGAGACGGTTTTAAGAACTTATTCAATTCACCTTTCTCTTTTCCTCCCACTTCTAAATGCGAATAATGCATTTTCAATGTTTTTTTAATTTATATACAACTTATAGAATAATATTTTTCTTTCTTCAATGTTAATTTTTGCATCCTCTACAAGTGTTCTTGCTCATTTTCTACTCCTTTCATGGTGTTCGATGATTTCCTTCTGCTGATTACTTGAGCATAAGAATAAAAATAAGTGTTTTATCTCCTTATTCAACCACCTAACCTTTGATTTAGTTTTAAATTATTCTATTTCCTCTTCCTTGTTCCTCCTATATATAAATTCTCCTAATTACTAAAAATAAATATTTTAAATTATTCTATTTTTAAGGAAAATTAGTCAGAGAACATAGCATTACTCGTTTAATTTTGATAAGCTGTCTCCTTATCTTTCCACTCTTCCTCCAATCCTTTTTCAGTTTTTCTTTTTGTAGCATTCTTATCATATTTTACGTTTTCTCTCTGGTCTTGGATTCTTTTATTATTATGTTTTCATTTTTTTTTAATTAGTATCGATTAATTAATTTTAAGCTTCATTTATTTAAAGGGACTAATTAAATAATTATAGGTGGTGATTTCGAAATTGATGGTTAAAAATATGACATGATATATGTATGTGTATAACAAATTATAAAATGGTTTAAATTTGTTAATATTTCATCGATATATGTATAACTTCTCATTTAGAGAAATTTTCTTACATTAAAAGGGTAAAATTCATTAATTTTAATTGATTAGTTAAAATAAATCTCCAAGAAAAAAAAAGTAAACAATTAATTTTAGCTAAACAGCATCAAAATTCACACAATAATCCAAGAATAAGTGAGTACAAGTCAAATGAGTAATGAAAAAAGAAACTCCAACTCTATCCAATCGAAACACTCAATATTTTAAATGTTAACTTTTAAAAATATTTTTTACTTACTATGATTTTTAATAAACCTTTGATTATTTTATATTTTTCTCCTAAAAAAAGGACTACAGAAAAAGCAAAGGTTATAAGCCCATTAAGAAAACATGCAAGAAAAACTTACTTAGCCCACCCTCTTAGAGATCTCAGACCTATCACTTCTAAAATAGAAGAGAGCCCACTCTCCAAATATACACACCAACTCTCCAAATATACACACCAAATCAAGAACTACGAGAACGTCCCTAGCTGAATAGCTCAGAGAGGGAACCGAACTCTTGTGAGGTTAATGTTTGTTACACTTACCCTCTTCTAGATTAAAAATTGTTCTTACAATTTTTTTTTTTGTTATGTTTAAAATATTATTTATATAACCAACAAAGGTTTATTCAATCCGTAACAACTAGACTCATCTCAAAATGATGTAAACTCAAGTTTTGTTGTTGATAGAAGAATTTTGTTAGTATATACTTTATAAGTAATTTTGTAAGTATTTGTTGAGTTTAAAAATTTATCATATCTTTAACCGAGATTCAATCTACCTAAACTTTCATAGAGTAAAAGAAAAAAAATATATTATCTATGTAGGTTGGTACATAATTATTCGCTTTAACATTAACTTCAATTCTTAGTCAAGATAGAATTTTGGTGGGATGGAAAAAAAAAAGTGTAATATTAAAAGATAACGAGTGTAAACATAATTAGTGCTAAATTTAATAAAGATAAGTATAGTTAGTGGTCAAGGAATGAGCAATATTTGTGTGTGATATGTAGTGAAGCAGTGCAAAGTGGAGAAAGATGGCATATATGTAAGTGAAAGCAGTGGTCCACAGTAAAAGCACCAAAATGAAGTGGGAAACAAATGCAGTTTGTTGCCGCAATGTTTGAATACCTGAATTAGTGTGTTAAGCAGTGGAGTGGGGAACAACTATCCTTGTCTATGCTGCAGAGGCTGTGTGAAGGAATGGAGAGTGTGACAGATTAATGTGCAAAGCATTCTGCTACAGATAGAAGAGATGGTCAGGTCATAGGCCATGCTGTGTAAGACAAAAATACCTCAATTTGTAAGTCACAAGATAACAGAATAATCAACAATGACTACCTATAAATTCATAAGAATTGTCTTGTGTAGTTTTTTTTCCAAGCATCTCTTGTATAAAGAAAATATAAACTTCGATTTGTTAGCCTATTAGACTAACTTTTTCGCTAGACTTACTCCTATGATGATGTGTTGTATAGTTGAAATGTGTGCAGTGAATATGCTAAAAGAATGTACAATGGATGAACCAAAACTAAAAGTTTATTACAACGATTTATATATATATATATATGAGCTTCAAGGAACTTTAGATAAATCTAGATGTATGAGAACATATAATTAAGGGATATTAGTATCGATTGAAAATAGTACCAAGTCCTATTATATTATTAAATAACAAACTCTCAAGTTATCTAGTTATATGAAATTCTTTACTCAAGAGTTCTTGATTAAATAAATCAAGATTTTACCTACGATTACAATTTTAGAAAGATAAGAGAGAGCAAAAGTCTATAGGATTTTCTTTTAAATGAATAACTACCATGAAAATATCTTTACATTTTAATTATTCTGTTTTTGATAATTCCTATCTTATTTACAGGAAATTCTATATTGTTTTCGTCACTGTCTTCCCAATAGGTAATGATATTTGTGAGCTGATTTTTTTTTTTTTTTTGTCATTATGCTACTTTTTCAGTTGTAAATGCGTTTTTTTATCAATGAAATTCATTGATGAATGGTTGTTTAAGGTAGGTCCATGTAATATATTTTTTTTCATTATATGCTTAAAATATTTATTTATTTTATTTTAATGTTTACTAAAAAAAATTGGTTAATATTCTAAGCCTTCTTACTTAAAATAATATATCTCACACACGTGTGTATATATATATATAAAATAAATTTAATTGAATAAAAAAAAGCTATTTGGGCCAGAAAGAAAATGTTTGATACTGACCCACACCGAACCCTACCCATATGTATCCGCGTGCCATGTGGGCCTAGAATGGGCTCAATGGATTTAAGTGGGGAATTTGAAAATGGAAGTTAGAGAATCAATATCAGTCTAAAAGTAAGCATTGAAAGTAAAGCAAGCAAAGAAGCATTGAAGTCGACTTCTAAGCAAATTTGTGTCCAGTTCTAGACTCTTTGTAGAACTAGTGTTTATGATTATACCCAACAAGTGCAGGTTCATTTAATTTTTCTTATCCAATGACCTCTATGCTTACTTTCTTCTCTGTATATTCTATCTTTATTTTTGGGAAATGCTATAAAATGAAGCAAATTTGAATTTTTAATTAAGTGTAATATATTTTTTTTTTCATTTATAATTACTGGTTCTGTATATTTGTTTACTTGGATTATCTATTTTTTCTTATTATTTGTAGGAGATTTAAGTCATCGATGGATTATTTTGACCTCGAAAAAATGAATTTTATGATGTAAGAATAAAATATAATAATTTCATTTAACTATTACAAAAAATAGTTGGAAATTTACTTATTCTTTTCATTTTGGTGTTTTGATGTTGGGTAATAAAGAAAAGAAAAATAAAACTTCAAATGATTAAAAAAAAGTTAAAACACACCATTTAAAGTAAACCAATCTCCAACGTTAAGCATGCATGTTGGATTGATTATTTTTGGTGAGGTCTTCTTTTTTAATTATGTTTTTTTTTCAGCTATAAAACTCAAATATCAAATATTTCATTTCATTTTATTTTTTAGTGAGATTAGATTTTTAATTAAAAATAAATATTTATTTTCCTAGAAACTATAATTTAAATTAATAATTCAATAAACACGATATATTAATTAATCTCGGTCCATGACTCGCTGCACGAATGTTCTCTTATGATAAATGTTGATCTTATCAACTGTTAGATGTTCTCTTAACGACAAGTTGATGTATTTTTGTCGCTAAGCCAGAATTAACCTCTAACAAAGCTTTAACTATAATAGTTCTTTGTTAATTATCTATTATGAGGAATTCGAAGACATAAGATAATAGTTATTTGTAGAACTTAATTATATGTTGAATTGCTATTAAAGGGATAAGCTTTAACAAAGGTTTTACATATAATCGCTATCTTAAGTTTTCATTCAACATTGAAAAACAAAAAATCCCTTTCCCATCACTCAGCGGGTCTTTACTTTTAAATCCCTTTTGTTTGACAATTACAATTGTTATCTTTTTTAATTTTTAACTGCTATTAGAGGTATTTTTTAATATAATGTGTATGACATTTTTAGTAAAAGCTTAAGTTTTATAACAAAAAATTAACATTTTTTTACTTAATATTATTTGTAAATATAATCTCTTGCTTTTATTATTTAGGAATCTTTTTTTTATTATTATTATGTGAGTAAGATTTCTGGACAAATTGACCCTAATAAAATAACGAATATATATATATATATATAACAAAGAACAAACACTAAAAATATCGTATCTTCTAATCCATCACCATTCTTTTTATGTGGGTAATTCTTCAAATGCTCTAAAAGTTGAATAAACGCTTCCATTGATATTTCCTATCCATTTTAGATGCTATTTTTTTGTAAGATATTTCAAATCCTAGATATCATTGAATCATCTTACATTTTAATTTCTACAATCGATATACTATCTACTCTTTTAATTGTATTTTAGTTTTAATATCATCCTTTGAAACAACTACAAGAAAATTAATTAACTACTTATGTGAGTGAAAATGGCATATCTTCTTCAAATGTCATTACTCCTTTAAAGAGGAGGGCATAAAGCCCAAAGAGGTATTTTTATGATGTATTGATCATGAGGTGCTTGGTTTCTGACTTTTGGGTTTGGGTGATGTCATATCGCCCCCACAGTGGAGAGTGTCATGTCATTTCTGACTTTGTAAGTAATTAATTAATTGGGCTTTTTAAAAGTTATTGTGTTCAGAAATCAAGAGAGTGGCCCAAATGGTCCCAATAAAAAAAACTATTCAAACCTAGGTTCTCACAGCAAACACATTTATCACAAGAATTATTTAAATTTTTAGTACTAATTATAAACATCAAAAGAAAATTAATATTCTAAAAAAAGGTAACAGATAATTATGTGGGTAAAGGATTTAAATAAAAATAAAGTAATTAAATTTTTTTAAAATTGTTTTATATGAGAAAAATATAAAAAGGAAAGAAAGGAGAAACTGTCTTTTTTTCTTAAATAGATAATTATGTGATTAAAGGATATAAGTATTATAATATAATATTATTATCTCTCTTTTATTTTAGTTTATTAATTTTTAGTATATTTTATAATATAAAATAAATATTTAAATTTATGAATTGTAATTTTTATGTTTAACATTCACCTATATGATCAAATAAAGAGAAGCTAGTAACACCTAAACTAACCTCTAGTCATCAAGGAAAAACTATAAAAAATTAAATCTGGGCAATTTACGTAGAGTATAATTATTGTAATTAATTAAAAATAATATTAATTTGTATAAATTTTTTTGTTTTTGAGGTTTCTAAATTAAATGTATGTGATAAACTTTCCGTATAAAAGAGGTTTCATGTATTTTGTAATTGAGTGTTTAATGGTGAGTCATTAAATCAAGATCATTATTGATATGACTATTAAAATAATTATGATAAAAATCAACAAATTTAT
Source organism: Mucuna pruriens (assembly GCA_025330945.1). Taxonomy (NCBI): domain Eukaryota; kingdom Viridiplantae; phylum Streptophyta; class Magnoliopsida; order Fabales; family Fabaceae; genus Mucuna; species Mucuna pruriens. Next base: position 5,653,442 of record JAENHJ010000529.1, read on the forward strand.
CATATATAGTAGTTTGTCATTAAATGAATATATAAAATTATTTTATATTTTTAAGGTGTGACTTATTTTTTTTTTGTAATTATCGAATTAGAAATAAAATTACTTTTCAATTTTCTCATTTCAAATTCTTCTAACTTCAAGTTGGTATTGAAACTTCCATTCTTGGTGGTTTTGCTTCCACATATGACATCTCTTTGCCTTCATGGTGTAGAAGTTTGGGTTACCTTCATTGCATCCATTAATTTGGACTCGCCCGCCTTGTTCATTGTGATCGTTAAAGTCACTATTCATCACAATTATTTAGTGTATTATTCATTGTTATTATTCACCACCATTATTAATGTCATTATTTATCATTATTATTTGTGATTATTTTTCATCATTATGATTTATCGTCACTTCGTCTAAATGGCAAAAGACAAATTTGTTATTCAACCCTTGACACACTAACTTTCCAATTTACTGGATTTATATTATCTTGACGAAAGAACTACCTCGAGTAGTCTTATCTTATTTGTATTTCCCTTAAGGGATGCAAATGGTTAAACCATAACAAAGGGACAACTAACAACTAAGATGATCCATAATTTGATGCTTAGGATGAAAATACTCTTTATTATGTCATGGTTTTGTCATTCTATGATTTCAAAGATTAATCATAATTATATGTTTGGTGCAACCTAGGCCGTGACAAGGTCGATGAGAAAATAGAAATTTTGAGTCCACATTCCTTTCAAAGAAAGGAATGTGGAGATTGGAATCGCCACCAACATTTTCAAGAAAAATACCAGAAAATCTATAATTGGATAATGCTAGTCTTATAAATGAAAGTGATCTTTTTCAATAGTGTTTGCACTCTCTCTCTTCTTTCTCATTTTCTAGTTTTGAATTATGGCATCATTGTTTGAAACTAAAAACAACTAAGACAACAAAATGAATGAATGAATGAATCGACACAGAGCCAAAAAATTTTAAGTTAAGAAAATTGACACAGAGTCAGATTTGTGAGTTGGTGCAAAGTCGAAATTGACTAAGTTAAAACATCGACGCGGAATCGAAATGGAAAAGTCGACACAGAGCCAAAAATTGATTAAGTTAAAACATTAACACAGAGTTGGGGGTGAAAGAGTCAACACAGAGCCAAATTTGATTAAGGTAAAACATCAACATAAAGTCGAAGTGAAACAGTCAGCACGGAGCCAAAATTGATTAAGTTAAAACATCGACACAAAGTCAGAACGAAAGAGTCGGCATGAAGCCAAAATTGATTAAGTTAAAACATCGACACGGATTAGGAAAATAAGTCTTAAGGAATCAATCATGGAAGGTAGAAAGGAAATGGTATGCATGCATGGAACTGTGTATGTATGGTGTGTATGACTCCTATGCGTTAGATGCAACTAGGTGTGTTGGGACTTATGCATGTATATATGCTAGATGCGACTTAAGCATGCAATGATGTATAAAGATTTGGACCATGTAGAAAACGTGTGGCACTTTTGGGGTGTAATGTTCGGGGACGTGTATAATGCATGCTTAGGAGCATGCAAGGTATGAATTGTATGAGTGAAGATACAAGGATGTAGATAGGAGGAATGAGGTATAATTGGTAAGCGTTTTGCATGAGTACATTCTTTTTTGACCTTTGACCCCCTCAAGGCTTCAGTGTCCTAAGACTCATGAATTCTTTTCCTTTCCTTTTTATGTTGGAGACTTCTTGGATGTCATCGTCAACATATTAAATGACCCTTGCCTCTGTTTGGGATTAGTTGGAGACCCACTGTTTTGTGATTTTTAACACTATTCATTTGAACTATAATGCCCTTCTGTATGCCTATGGTATAATGAACGAATGGAGAAGGTGATGCTTTTATTGTTTTGAAAAGGAACTTATAAGGAACGATTGAGTTTTACAAGAGAGAGGATGGAAGGTAAGTTTTGACAATGTTATCTTCCCATGTTTGAAATTTTGAAAAGTCCATTAACCAGATTTTGAGGATAACTTGGATGTTTTTATGGTTGAATTTTTGCCCCCATTGACTTTCTAGTAGGTCATTTTTGCCCCAGCCTTGGTGTTTCATGGTTTGCCTCCCAGCATTCTTGTCCAAATAGCCTTTTCAAGGTTTTAAGTCCAGCAAGTTTATTTTTTCTTTTTTGATTCTTTTTTTGACTCTGACTTTTGCCTAGACTGTTCTTCTTAAGTTTTCAATTTAGTGAGTCATTCTTTTTTTGTGTTTTTTTTTGTTTTTTTTGTCTTTTTGTTTTTTTGTTTGTGCCACAGAGCATTAGGATATCTTCTTGTCACTTGGTCAAACAAAGTAATAATTGAATAGGTAGACCTTTCTCCCAGCCTGGGTCATGGGGTCATGTAGCCAGGCTAGGGTGGTTTTGTGGAAAGGTATAAAGAGCAATGAGAATGTTGTGATAAGTTTATAGAAAGGGTTAAGTTAATTATGAGAGAAATCATAAGGATGGTGACGTAGCGGTAGTAAATATGAGGGGTAGATATGAAAATGGGATGTGGAGGTGATTTCTACTTTGTTGAAGCTTGCGCTCTCGGCTGGGCCTAGATTTCAAGGCTTTTGGGTTCGTTAATGACCTCTTAGATGCTTAGGGCTTATAGATTATCCTCGTTATCCTTGTAAACTAGATTAATGAGATGGTCAAAATTGAAAGATGAGATGTATTAGCATTAAGGACAATTATTTTTTGGACTTGAGGTTGACAGAATGAACACAAATCATGAAATGGATAGAAAGACAATCAAAGTGTATTTTATTTGATAATCGTTTGAAAAAGAAGCATACAAGCCCTTTTGGAAAAAGGCTCCTAAAGCCTCAAGCAGGACAAATAGGAGTTGCATTACAATTGTTTTGAAATTGATTAAAGACTACACAAGACGATGATCCCTTAATCGTGAAGGCTTTTCATGGGATGCATGATTGTTCGGACGAATTACTTCCGACATTTGGGCTATTTTCTTCAAAGCTTAATAATCTTGCATCTATTAAGTCTTGCACCTTGTGATTCAATTCTTAACACTTCCACTAAAGGTGCTTGCATGGTAATCACACTTGGCATTCGAGTCGTAATCTTTGGATATGGTGGTTGAAGAGGCTTCAACAGAAATGACACGATCAAATCATTTTGTACCAAATGGGCCAGAGTTCGGCCGTGTGACATTGGTATCAGGGCGAATGCTCTTGCCGAGTTGTTTCTCCCTCTCTGATCATTGTTTTCATGGGATTGCCGAGTTGGCAGTTGGTAGTGGTTTAAAGTGGAGGCAACGATGTTCGTTTCTCCCCTCCTTTCTTCTATTGGGGATTTGTTGGCACGAGATGTTGTCGCCTCTAGCACAATCTTTCCTTTTCTCTTTCCTACTTCAACTCTTTCTCTGATGACGACTAGATCTGAGAAGTTCGATGACATGTTCCCTACCATTTTCTCATAGAATGGTGGCTAGAGTGTATCAATGAATATTGTTACCATCTCTTTTTCGGATAAAGGGGGCTGGATATGGGCGGCTAATTCCCTCCAACGTTGAGCGTATTCTTTGAAGGTTTTCTTCTCTTTCTTAGCCATGTTCTGTAGTTGAGTATGGTCTGGAGCCATGTCCATGTTATACTTGTACTGGTTAAGGAAGTCTTTTTCATAGGCGTGCAGAGCCATCTTCATGGGCGTGGATTAGCAACGCATCATCATGGGCGTGTGGAGTCATCTTCCTACAGTACATGGTGAGGTGGCTTTTTGGACAAGTGGTCCCTCCATACTTGTCAAATGTTGGCACCTTGAACTTGGGAGGAACGACAATGTTAGGAACTAAGCATAAGCTAGTTGCATCAAAGTTGGATTGCTTAGTTTCTTCCAAGGCGTCCAATCTTTCTTCGAGGAGCTGCTGCATCCTGGCGGACTGGAAGTCTTCATCCCGAGGAGGTATGGGATGAGCACGGGATGAAATGAATGTTTGACTTTGCTGTTGAGCTGGGTCTGAGGTGGTATGGTGGGGGTGACTTGAGGCTACTCTGATGCCTCCCAGTTGCAGTTTTGCATGGATTCCAGCCTCTCTAGGATCTGACCCACTTGTGCTTTTAATTGATCAATATCATCTCTTAATGCCTCCATCCGTTTTTCCTTGGGAAGTGCCCTTGTAGAGGTGTGTTTGGACTTAATCCTTGCTTCTTTGTTGGTCCAGGTTGGCTTGTTAGTGAGGAATGGAATGCAAATATGATAGAATGCAACACTTAATCTTACATGCATGATAGAGATGAATGTAGAATGTAATGCATGCTATTTTGCTGTTTTTTATATTTTTTGGAACAAGGTCAGAATTGAATTGAAAATGACATTGAGCTGACTTTGGAAATAACATGGGGATGGAACAAAACTTAGAGAGGTGGCATGGGGCTTGACTAGAGCCGGTACGGAGTCGAGACAAATGTTAGGAAAATAGGGACGACATAGAGTCAATCAATGTATTGGAGAAATAGAGACGACGTGAAGCCGGACACTAGACGGTACGAGGCCGAGACAAATATTTGGAGGGACGGGAACGACACGAAGTCGGGACAAAGTAAGAGATGTGGTGGAGATACAAAACTGGCACGGAGTCGGGACAAAACTGGAGACACGGAGCCGGATTGGTAAAAGGGTGGGGGCCGAAAAGGATCTGGCATCAGAGGGGGTTGAAATTAGTGGTTCAAATCCGTGAGGTTGAAGGTGTAAGTCCCCTTAGGTGTCCTAAAGTAGGTGGGTTCAGCCTACTAGGGTCTACGTCCATTATGTGATTCTCATCCATTATGTGATTCTCATTGATGTAGGGTTGTTTCCCTCACAATTTTGCCCTCTAGAGCTCAGTACCCATTTTGTGAAATCCCCACAAACAGAAAGTGCATTCATGATGTGGATATTCGCAAAAGGGTCACACTAGATGAGACTTTCGCGATATCCAAGTAGGGAGGATTCCCCAAAATGGCTACCATTACTCGCCTCTCATACCCTAAGGTATACTCAGGCCCGGGTATAGGACCTCACTTAATGAGTGAAAAGTGTAAGTGCAGTGTGTGCAATAGGCTACCACATATTTTCCCTTGTTGTAAAACAAAACAAAGATATGTACATATCTTCTTTCCTAAGGTTCAAACCGTATAAAGCATGCAATGTAAATGGAGACATGCAAATAAAAGCACAAATTTAGGCTTGAAGAGATGGAATATGCAAACAAAAGGCAAAAGTAGCAAAGAAGTCACTAATTTTCATGCATTTAATTATACGGGGCTCGACTCTCATAATCTTCCCAATGAAGTTGTCATTTGTCGCGATCTAAATTGCAATGCATGACGACGAAAAATCGAAGTATGGAATCCGAGTTCCCTCCGAGGAAGGAACAAGGATTGTAGAGTCGTCATCGATATTTTTATGGAAAACACCAGGAAACCTTAGTGTGGATAAGGCAGGTCTGAGAATTAGAGTTCAGGTTCGAGAATCGGTTACACATAAGGATTACTAGAATCCCAATATGTCTACCATAAGGTAGTTACCCTAACTGGATGCATGAAATAAAATGACTTCTAAGTTATGGTTTATGCCTTTCTAATGAAAGATATTTACAAAGGATGGACGTGGGATTTTTTTTTTGGTTTTTTGGATGAATAACTTGATAAAAGTCGTTTTTTGCTCCTACGTATCTCCCATGGCAATGGAAAAAATCAAAGTTTAAGTAGTTCTTGGCATGGATGGTTAGATGGAGAGTCGGCTAGATAGAGTTAGCCTAGTGGTAGGAGAAGGAGCCGTGACTGACTCGGATCAAGGGACTAAGCATGTGTTTGAAAAGTGGGAAATGATAGGTTATCCGTTAGGCACCCGTGGGTTAGGTGAATGTGGACTTTCCATTGACGTCCAAACGAGATTTAGAGGGAGTAGACTATTAATTGGCGTCTGTAGAGATGAATAAAGTGGATGAAGTGGACTTTCCAGTGGTGTCCAAAGAGTTTAGGAAAGGGGTAGCTGGGAAGCTTAAGAGTATGTGCTATAAAGGAGCTAGGACCTACTCAATCCCAGTAGTGCAAGTCGGTCCTGGTCATATAGAAACCGATTCCGGAGTTGGCTACATCATATAATATAGCGTTGGTATAAATGGGGAAACTATGTGTTGGTTTAACTTTAAGGGATCCTAAATAGATCTGTAGTGGTAAATTTCGAGAACGCTTACCTTGTATTTAGAGGGCCCAAGTTTGCTACAGGGTGGCGGGGTTTCCTCTGCAGTTTTCCTTCTTTCGCTGCTCGTTCGTTTGTCTTCGAAAGCTTGAAATTGAATGAAGATTTTCGGACTTGCTATGCCCAAAGATTCCCCGATTTTCGAACTCTTTCTCTCAAAATTTCAAGACCCCCGCCCAAAGACCTCCTTTTCGTTCAAACATTGATCCTTTTATAAGTGCGCTTCTCACCCTCGGGTCACTATCGTGAATCTTCAAGGAAGTCGCCTCCATTAATGCGGTGACTCCTTCCCTAAGCTCATTAATGCCATGGTGCTTCCCTAGGGATTTACTTCTCTAATTCCCATTTAATGTGGTGGTGACCACTCATCCTTGGCCTTAGTTGACTCGGTGGAAAAGCAACTTCCAAGTTGTAGGGTGGCAGACCTAGGGACTTCCAACAAGTGTAAATGCTTGTCATTTTTGTGCAAGCTTGGAGAAAGAGACATGAAAGTCGTCTTCTCATTCTTCTTCCTTCAGCTGTCATTGTCTTTTCTCTTTCAAGAATAATGATTGGCCTGCAACTCCTCCTTCCTCTATTTTGTCCTTCCTTTTCTAGCTTAAGTGTCTCTATTTCATATTCTTACAAGTCTAGACAAATGAAGAGAGACCCACACGTAAATCGAACAAAATTAGGATACAACAATTAGATTTTTTTGGCACTTTCTTTATAAGCGCCTAACTATTGCAACCCTCTTAGATGTGAAAATTGTAGCTAGGACCATTATCGATACTGAAAATTGTAGCTAGGACCATTATCGATACCGGACAATAGTAGTGTTGCCGGTCAAGATTGTTAAGGCAAAGCAATTACTACTGAAGTAGCTAGATCCATGAATAAAAACATTTATTAACTAATATATGTCAAAGTCCCACTGATTTGAAGTCAGAAGCAGGAGCTTCAGTTCAATCTAACTTTATGATTCCTTAAATTTATCAATCAAACGGTGGAACCATGGAAAAGTCAGAGCAAGCCATGTGGAAAGGCTAGGTCAATTGCCTTGTGGGATAAAAGGAGAAAGAATTCTATGGTGGGTACCTAAAAATTAGGCGACATATTTTGTTCCCACATATATTTTTTTATTAATTTATTGGATCAATAATTTTGAGTATTTGAGACTATTATAGATTTAGAAAAAAAATTATACATTTAAAAAATTAAATACAAATATTTTTATTAAATAAATTATTTTTAATTATTTAAACATAATAATACTTTAAATCATTACGCATGCTAGTTCATCCCAGTTTAAAGTTGTGGTCGTCATTTGAACCAATGCCTTTTAAAATATATATCCAAACCAGTATTGTCAATTTTATGACAACAAGGTACAAGTACTTGCATAACGGGATAGGCGTGAACTTCATGGGACGATAATACCATAGCTAGTGTGAACATAGAATATGACTAGGCTGATTAGTCAAATACTTTGACATAACACATTTATTTAAAATTATAAAATTATCAATACAATTTATTAAATAAAAAATAAAATCTTAAGAAAATAACTTTAGTAAATCAGAATGTATCACCAAATTAATTCTCTTTTCACTGGAGTTAAGAATTGACCTTTTATACTAATAATATTTGATAATTTTATAATAAATTTTGACTAATAATAAATGTATTAGAGAATATATTGTTAACCTATTTACTCATATTGTAACACACATTTTAATATAAAAATGATAATTCAAATTCATTTGGATACAGGACCACCCAGAGGCATAAATTGGAGGGACGATGTCCCGGTGCCAAACACTTGGTAAGACCCAAAAAAATTACGTTCAGATTAATAAATGCTGAGATATTTTATTTCTTGTGCTAGTCAATCCAGCTATTTTTCAGCAAAGCAAATAGAGTTTTGCTTAAAAATTAAACAAGCTAGGTATTAACAAAAGGACGATGTCCCCATGCCAAGGACTTGGTTAGGCCCGAAAAATATTACGTTGAGTAATAAGTGCTGAGATCAATTTTCTTTTTCTTGCTAGTCAATCTAGCTATCTTCAGCAAAAGAAAATCGAATTTTGCTTAAAATCAAACTAGCTAGGAATTAACAAACCCATAGCAATAACTTGTGAAGGGAAGTTGATTGTTTGCTAAATAGTTTCACCATCCATAAAATAATATATATTTTCTTAGATATTTATATTCATAGTTCCAGTGGCACAGCTGATCCACAAAAATTGTGATAAAGAGTTCGGTTTCATGACTTTAAAAGTATTATATATATATAAGATAAAATAATGAACAGATGAGAGAAAATAATTCATCTTTACTATTTATTATTTAAATATTATATCTAATGATTATGAAGGATGATGTATAGATTAATCACTTGTTTCATTGGTACACGTTAACATTCGTCTACATTTAGAATGTGTGATCTAGTTTTCTTTTTTACGGGTGATGCAGCAGGTCACTCTCTTCTCAGGCTAGGGCGTGAAATTTTAGTTTGAACATTTTTAGATGGTGAAGCTATTGAGTGGACAGAAAAAGTTTCGAAATGTTTGAAGAAAATACTTTTATGATAATTTGTGCGTTTTTTTTTTTAAGGTGATAGATGACAATTTTATGAGTAAAAAAATATTTTAGTATAATGCATTTTTATGAGATTTATTTAAATTATATTTGTTATTAATTCATGGTTTGTTTGAATTAGGAATAAATAGAGAAGAAATAAATAAATAAAAATGACAGAAATAGAATGAAAATGATGTGTTGTTTGAATAGATAGAATAAAAAAAAGAAATGAAGAAATATCTTTGTTTATATGAGTGAAAATAAATAAATAAATTATAAGATAATATTTTTTATATTAACTAAAAATTTATTTTTTATTCTATTATTTTTTCTTAACATTAAATTATTTATTATTTATTAAAAATCATGTTATAAAAAAATTGATAACTTTTTAAAGCAATTAAAAAAATGAAAAGAGAGAGATAATTTCTCCTCTATTTTATGCCAATTTAGAAGAGAAATATTTATGTAGATAACACGTAAATATCTTCCTTTCTTTTTTTTTCAACCAAACAGTAAAATTGGTAATTAATATCTATATCTCATCTTCCCCTTCTTATTTTCTTCAACTTTATTCCATATCAAACAAAAAAAGGTTAATATAGTAAAACATTACATTTTAAATAAAATTACAGGTAGATCAAGTTACTGCTAGACAATAATTTTAAAAGAGTTGTTTTTCATCTTCTTTATTAATTCTCTTTTAATTTAACTATAAAATGATTTACTCATTAATATCTTTAAATTAAAAAATGAAAAATAAAAATAGAGAAGAATTATTTTAAAGCTGCTTAATCTCTTCTTATAATTATTCTCCATTTTCACCCTTATAATATTTATATTTAAGAAACTTACAGAATGTCAAGAGGGACTGTTTGGATACAATCTCAATCACTGTAAACCAATTAAAATCAATTTAAAAAAAATATTACATTATAAAACAAACAAAACATAATTACATTGTGGAAAAACATTTTGTATTGTCTCAACCCTCAGTGGAAATTTAATATAGCAGGCCTTCAACGGTTGGACCACAAGTGTATGACATCATAATGTACTTACACTGCCCTAGTCCCTTAAGATAAATTGGTTCCGTTTTAAATTATGACTAGATCAAATACCTAGCTAAAATATAGTATCTAATGAAATCTTATTAGTATGTCACGAGTAACTATAGATCGTGTTGACAATTGAGATTATCGAAGATTATTAAAATTTAAGTCAAATTACATCTGCCACCTACTTCAAATAACAGCTAAACATTAGCAATCCCAAATATCCTAATAGTAACTTAAGCATTATATATCATGATCACGACGACGAAAATATGTAAACCTTTTCAAAACCGTGAATAATGACTGTGAAGAAAGGAAAAAAATTGATACCTAGCTAGGCGAGAAATAAAAAAATATGGCGAGTGATGTGATAATAAAAAAAAAATTGAAATATATAAAATTGGTAAATGAAAGTCTATTTTTATAAATTATTATTTTGTCATACCTTAAATTTTAGTTTACTTTATACTATTCTCTACGTCTTTTTTTTTTCTTTTTTATCATATTAGTTATTACATTTATTATTATCTCTTACTCTTTTTACTTAATATAACACATTTTATTTTTGTCTATTTATGTTTTCTTATTATATCATAAATCACATTTAGTATTTTCATCACTTTTTATTTCTTTATCTGACTAGATGTAAAGTGTAAACATTCATTCGGGTGGAGTTTCCACTGAATATCCAAATAATATTACTCTATTCCATGTGATGTTAAAAGATCATTACAAAAGTGTAAATGAGGCGACTATAGACACTATCAAGTCAAATTTGTAACTGCATATTTAATTCATTTCTAATGAGCCACCAATTTTGATTGTCAAAGAATCACAGGGCTAAATATGACGATTTGGTTGCCCAAAGTCGCACAACCATGTGGTCAAGTCAAACATTTTGTGAAAAATTTTAGGTGCTTTTCACATATCACTAAATAAAAATTATAAAATACTTATTAAATTTATCGCACTAACCTAATAAAATAATTTTATATTATTATTTAATTACAAATTGTTATTATTATGATCTTAAAATATTTATTATATAAATCAATAAATTTATTAATAACTTATAAGTAAGTAATAATATAAAATTATTTTATATTATTAGTATATAAGTTATTTTTTTCATACTCTTTAACATATTATTAACATATTTTATTATTAGATAAAATTTATATTAAACTTATTGTGAGGAAGTGAATTTCAACGGAAGGTGTAGAAAAGAAAGAGTTTAATAAATATATATACAGTTAATATAAATTTTTACACTTAATTAATTTAAAATTATTTTTAATATAATTTTAAAATAATTATATAAAAATAAATGTATTATATATAAAAGTTTATAATTACAAACAATATAAAATATTTTATGTTATGTATTATTTATTATAAAAAGTAATAGATAATATATTGTTAATATTTCTTCATTAAATATGTATTACTTATATATTTACCAAAACATTATTTTAGTCATGTTAGAATATTAATGTACTGCAAAAAAGAAAATCAAGTAGCACCAATTTCTTATATTATATTAGTTCTGCTGAAAACAATCGACCGCAGGAATTGACATTTACAAGCACAAGCACCTCCCAATACTAATGCCAGCCATAACGTTTTTTTTTTTTTTTTTTTTTTTTTTTTTTTTTTTTTTGAGGCAAGCATTTACCTTATAAAATTTAATTAAAATATACTCTCAATATACAAGTTTTTTTATACTATTATTGATCATAGATTATATTGTATAAATAAATCATTGATAAACTTCTATAATAATTATTTTAAAATTTATATCTAAAATAATTTTTAATTAATTGATAATATATAAATATTTACATTAAGAAATTATCAAAACTAAACTCTTACGTTATTATATATATATATATATATATATATATATATATATATATATATATAATCAATAAATATTATTATTTAGTAAACAAATAGCAACATAAAATGAAATAAAGCTACGCAGTATTGCCAGATTAATTAACAATAGAGATGATTATTTAAACTTTATAGAAGTAACAATAATTACACTTCAACTTTGTTTTAAAAATCACACTTACTTTCCTATTTATACATTTTTTATTTTTAAGAAAATTACATGTATAGTTTACACATAAAAATATGTTTCTCGTAACTTAAATTTGAATTAATTTTTATTTTAGTTTTTTTAAATTTAAATTATTTTAGTCTTCATATTCTAATATTTAATATTTTTAATCTTTTGACGGATAATGTATTAAAAGAGTTTCATATGTAATAAGTACAAGTTAATTAATATCACAATTTTCTAGGTAAAAGAGAGAACTCTCAACGTAAAAAATGTTTTTAATAATATCTACGTCAATGGATTAAAATAGTAATTTTTTAAACGTAGGAACTAAAAAATTAAATTTGAAAAGTTAAAATAAAAATTAGTTCAAACTTAAAAGATAAAAAATATATAATCTTTTTTTAAAATAAAGTACATGAATATATAAATATAATATATAAAATAAGAAGTATAAATATATCTGGAATAGGAATTCTAACCATACCGTCTCTAATATATTATTTTTAATACACATTTTATCATGAAATCTATTGAAAACTATAAAATTATAAAAAAAATTATTAAATAAGATGTGAGATCTATAAAATTTTGTACTTTATAATAAATTTTAATTATTATAAAAAATTATATTCAAAAGGACTGAAGTTCTTTAAATATGTTTGGTTCCTATTCATTTATATGAAGAAGTCTTTTTTAGTTTGACAGGAGAAATACTCACAAGGAATTAATCTTGATTATAGATTGAAAGATATCCTTAATAAGAAACACTATATAATATAATAATATAATTTATTTTACTAGTGTATAATTTTAAATAAAAAAAAATTGGTGCACAATTTATATCATATTTTTAGAGAGTATATGTTTTTTTTTTTACTCGTGGATAAAATAGTGACTAATCTTTATTAGAAGACCATGAGTTTACCATATAGTGGATATTCTCCCCCCAACGTGATTTTTTCATACCTAATACTAAGATTTGAACATTTGACATCTTGGTTAAGAGACAAAAAACTACCACTTATCGCAATCATAATCGCGCCGGGAACGATGAAAAAATAGAAAAAAAAATTCAAATTCCTTTCAAGAAAAAGAAAAATGAATTTAATAGAATTGTCACTGACATTTTTAAGAAAAATGTCAAAAAACCTTGAAAATGATAAGACTGGTCTTTCAAAAACAGATTTAAGGTTTGGGAGTCGATTAAACGTAGGGAAGGTATTAGCACCCTACGACATCCGTCCTAAGACAGACCTTAATTAGATGCGTGAAATTTATTATGACTTCTAAATTGTTATTTTCACCTTTCGAGAGCATACATGATTGGATGTTGTTATTGGAAGAGAAAAAATATTTTTTTGGTTTTTGAACTTGACAAGAGTTGCCTCTTGCTCCTACATATCTCCTAGTGCAATGGAAAATTCAAAGTTTACATAGTTCTGGCAAAGCTTGGAATATGATTAGAAAAGGGTGGACTATCCATAGACGTCTGAAGAATTACAAAGGATGTAAACTATCTATTGGCATCCAAAGATGGTCGGAGGAAAAGTGGATTGTCCATGAGTGTCCAAAAAGTTAGAAGAGATGTATCATTGTGGGCCGGCCTACCAACTCGATGTAACTTAACCAAATTAGTTGACTTGGTTGACTGGTGGTCATTTGGCTGAGAGGCTCGTGGACGATTTGGCTGAGAGACCGAAAGGTCGAGAGGCTGAGATGTTCGTGACCAAGAGGTTTGGTTGAGAGTCGAGAGGTTCGTGATTGAGAAGCCAAGAGGTTTGGTTGAGAGGTTCGTGACCAAGAGGCCGAAAGGCCGAGATGTTGGTGGCCAAGAGGCTAAGAGGTTTGGTCAACAAGTTGAATCGAAGTCATCTAGCGAGAGGCCGAGAGGCTTGTGGCCAAGAGGCTTGTGACCGAGAGACTGAGAGGTTTGGTCAAGAGGTTAAGAGGTTTGGTTGTGAGGTTGAGAGGCTCGTGGCCAAAATGTCGAGATGTTAAGGACGAGAGGTTTGGTTGAGAGGTCAAATTAAAGTCATTTGGCTAAGTTGAAGTCATCCAGCCGAGTTGAAGCCATCGACCAAGTCCAAAGTCATTTGGCCAAGTCGAAGTTATTGGCCGAGTCCGAAGTCATTCAGCCGAGTCCGAGTCGAAGTCATCTAACCAAGTCGAAAACTTAACAAAATTGGACGACAGGGGTCAATTGTTAGACTGGGTGGCTCAACAAAATGGAGTTGTTAGAAGGGAAAATGCTAGAGGTCAACCACCCAACTAGGTCATTTGGCCGGCTGTCCATAATAAAGATTTACAGTAAAATGGGAGAACCACATGTTGGCCCTCCTTAACAATCAGAGAATTCACATGACAATTAGTAGGTATATCAGCGAGTTATATCTTATGTAAAATAGTAAGATAACCAAAATCCTACCTAGACATGAGACTTTTTGTTGATAGGGACTCTTTCCTTCCTTCTGATGTTGTCAACTCTCTTCCTGAGCTTTCAGAGTGTTATATCCTCCTTCTTTTTGTGCTTTCACTATCAACGCTTCTAGTTCAAGAAAAAATTTTAGCCGAGTTTCTCTTCCTCTCTTTTCTCCCTTTTTTTCTACCCCTTGATCTGCACTCGCTTCTCCATTTTATAGGCCATAAGGGATTGCCTTCGCTTGCCTTTCTCAATACTCCAGCCGAGGTCATGGTGACATTTAGGGTTGTTGGTGGGATTGACTTGCATTTGTCAGCTTGGTTTGCTAGGAGGCAGAGCTGTTGAAGGGCAACAATGGTTTGTTTGTAAGCGGGTTGTTGGTGGAGTAGGTTGCATCTCTTAGGTTGAGTGGTAGAGTAGTTGATGGGATTTGCAGATGGGGTGGGGAGAGTTGTTAGAGGAATTCAGAGGGAGCGTGGGAAAAAAGATTGAGTTAAAAGGGAGACTAACTAACAGAACAGGGAGCAGAGTTACTCCATGTTCTTTTTTTTATCTGAAAAATCCAATTAATTTTAAAAAAGGGAGATAAATTTGGGTGTCTACACCACTGATACCAACCAATGTTGGTAACACATGTATATTTTACTAGAGACAATTTTGCTCAAACTAAATAGAATCAATATGGGCAACAAAATTCTCCCTCACATCACTCAATAATCTTGTGTCGGTTAATCCACATGGTTGATGGGACAATGATGCCATTAAAAAGTTGTTAAATTTAATTGTTATATATGAAAAACATATATATAATTTTCAAGTTAAATAATTGATACTTTATTTTGTTAAATAACGAAATATCAAGAAATATAGTTTTTCTTTTTCCATAAATTCTACCAATAAACAATACTCTAATCATTTTTACAAAACTCAATTAACCTATATGTTTTTTCTAACTTTATTATTAACATCAATGAAATATACTATTTTTAAAAATATTTTTATTAATTTTAATTTTTTAATCTCTTTCATCATTAATATTTATTGTTTAAATTTTTATTAATTATACATGAGAAAAGTTAAAATAAAGTTTCAAAAATATTCTTTATACAAGAAAAATTAGACTCTTAAATAGTATATAATATTAATATATTTTACTTATTATGTATTAAATTATAAAATAAAATAACTCATAATTATATATATATATATATATATATATATATATATATATATATATATATATATATATATATATATATATATAAATGAGTTATTTATGATATCTAATATAATTTCTTAATTATGTCAAGCCAATTTGACCTATTGGACTTACTGGACTAAACTTCAAAAAAAAATTGATTCAAAATAAATTTAGATATTCATTAAAAAAAGACTTTATTAACCTAGCCTAATAACCTATAGAGTGAACCATTTTTCCTCCTTATTCGTTGAGACAAGTCAAATCTATTTATCAACTTTAATATATATATATATATATATATAATCACATGACATAAGAAAATAATAAAGAACATGCATAACTCACTATGACTGAGTGGTGGAGGATTCAGTAGTTGCTGCAAACACATTTTTCAACATTCTTTTATTTAATACACTTTTCTTTATTGAGAATATTTTTTTTAGTAAGATTCACTTCATATTTTATAACTCACTTTTCTAATTTTATATTTTTCAATTAATTCTAACTAATAAAAAAATATGCAATTAATGTACTAAAAAAAATATGTCGCTACGACTTTTCTTTCTCTTGTACAAAATCTGAAGTTTCAATTTTCTCTTATTATTATTATTATTGTATGAGAAGGAAAAATAAGTCAAATAAGATAAGTATTTATAAAAGAATATGAATAAGTAAAATATCCCATAACAATATGTTAGATAACTGCTTTCTAAAATTATTACATCTTTATGATAATTACTTTCTAAAGTTATGTCATCACTAACCTGCCAAAAAAAAATGTTTTACAATCTTATGTTAAACCATTAAACTCATACATAAAAATAGTTCAGCAAGGAAGAAGCATAATTGCCTATATGAAAAGCTTTATATAAAAGTAGTTCAGCATCGAAGAAACATAATTTTCTTTATGAAAATGGTTATATAAACAGTTTAATTCATACATAAAAGTGGTTCAGAATAGAAGAAACGTGGTTTCTTTTTAAGAAACAGACACTTAATTTATATATACAGAAGAAAGGGCCAAAGGCCAAGAAACAGACATATCTGATCTGCCAATTTTCTCTCAATTGTATATATTACACAATAAAGTGCTACATACGGTAATTAAAACAAATACTGAAAGTCGTTCAATGTAATTGATACGCAGAAAAGTCTTCACTCATTCAATAGCTATAACTCAGTTTAGAAAAAACAGAAAAGAATGTAAGAATTTCGTTCATTGCAGGACTTTATAAATAAATATATGTATAATATAAAAATTAAAAATATTTTTTGAAATATTTTATTAACATTAAAATATAAATTAAAATACATAAATGTGACATTTAAAATTTTTAATTATAAAATTTTAAAATAAATTTATATAATAAATTATTTTTAAAATAATTTTCATTCTTTTATTATATTTAATAGTAACCAAAAAAATTTAAAAATTATTTGAAAAAAATTAATTAAAAAGAAAATATACTAATTGATTAAATAAAAATTTATAAAACACGTGTTACAAAATAAGAAGAAAAAAATTAGTTACATAAATTTATTTTATAAAATAATTAATGAAACTAAAAATATTAATTTGATTAAATATAAAAAAAATTATAAAACATGTGTCACAAAATAAAAGAAAACTGAATCGAAAAGGACTCTTATCCGTCCAGTGTTTCTTAGTGAAAGGAATGTAGAACCTATCTAAATATATTATTAATTAAATGTAGATGGAAATAACAATATTTTTTTATTAGCCATCCAAGTAGTGTTTGTATCAGAGCATGGTGATAGGATTGGACCGGCAACCACAAAAAGGAATTCCCTTGTTCCTTTTCCTGGGGATGGTGATTGATAATGGATTTTATTACAACCCCTAAAAAATATCTAGAAAAGATGAGGTAATTAATTATTTACTTATTTAATAGATATACCAAGAGTATGGATAATTATTTGTAAAATTTGATACATAGGTAAGAGAATTTTATAATAATCTAGTCTAAGACCCACACTTTTAATATATATAATATATATATAAAGCTAATTAATGACCAAGATTAAAAATATACATTTAATATTTTAAAGTGATGATGCAATCTTTAAATAATTTTTAATTATTTATTATTTATATATGTAGTTGTATGGCATAGTAGTTAATTTTTTCAAAATGTGAACATATGATAAATGAGAATTATAAATATAGATAATTAAATCTTATTTAATTATCAAGATTTAAAGATAAATATACATGATATTTTAAAGTAGTCATGTAACTACTAATTAACTTTTAATTTTGATAATCTATGTATAGTTATATTAGTTAGATTTTTAATCCTCACATTCTTAAAATGAAAAAATATTTATACTTGATATGTCTGTGTATATAAGGAAATTATCAAATGAGAACATTTAAATTTGTGTGCTTATCAAAGATGGGAGCATACATTTTATATGTATATATATTAAATAATATTGGTATAATTATAGAAATTATTATATCATTCAATAATTGCATATAAAATATATTTTTTATCAATTTAGTCATTGAATTATAATTTTATATTATTTTGATTGTTTGTATTAAATTTTATTAAAATTAAACAATAATAAATAAGCTAATCAAATGATTCATATTTTAGTATATTTTATATATATATATATATATATATATATATATATATATATATATATATATATATATATATATATATATATATATATATATATATATAATATTTTTTAATTTTTTAATTAATATGAATGATGTATTAAATAATTTTAGTACATATATACATCATTCAATAACTTTATATAAAATGTAAATTTTATCAATTTAACTGTTGAATTGAAAGTTTCCTTTACATAAATCATATATACAATTTTTTATTAAAATTGAACAACAATAAAAAAGATAATAAAATGATTTATATTTTAGTATATTTGAAATATATATATATATACTCTATTAATTTTGATAAACATGAATGAAGTATCAAATAATTTTGGATTAATATAAAAATTTGTATATATGATCTATGTAAATGAAACTTTAAATTCAATTATTTGATTGATAAAATTTGTATTTTATATAAAATTATTGAATTATGCAATAATTGATATAAGATAAATAAATATATAGAAAAGGAGAGAGTTTCAATTGAAAAAATTTGACAATAAAAGAGAGCTTTCAATTATAGTCATTAAATTATAATTAAAAATTACAATTGAAATTAAAAATTAATTAAATATCTTCACTAATGTAGTTATCTTCACCATTATTATCATTACTCAATTATCATGACTGTTATAACCGCAACTGCTATCATTGTGGATTATAGCAATGATGATGGTTAAGGAGATAACTACAATGATAGTTTTATAAAAAAAAATTTAATTGAGTTTTAATCTCAACTATAAATTTTTTTATTGTGATTCAATAATTATGATTAAAAGTTTCTCATTTGAAACATCACTTATGTATATACATAGATGAAGAATCTACTTACTCTTTAAGAAAGTTGTTCATCTTTACTTTTATTTATTTACAATCTAATGAATAAATATGCATTATATTTAGAAAAGTTAAATTACAAGAAAATGGAAAATAAAGATGAGAAATAAGTTACTCTTAGATTAGCTAGATCTCTTTGTTTATATATATATAAGATCTCTTTGTTTATATATATATATAGAAGGTTAATGAACTGTTTGTAACATTCTTTCATTTATATCTTTTATTATTATTTAAAATTTATTAAAAATTATAAATTTTAGTGACATATACTATCACTTAATGAGTCTCTTCTAATTTATTAATTCCTATCAAAATTTATAATAAATTTTAACTAATAATAATAATAAATTTTAAAAAAATGTTAAATAGAATCTCACTAACCTTCTTTTCTCCTTATACATGAAGTAACTTCTATACAACAGTTTCACATACTCCTGCATCAAATGTGCATTGAATTTGAAAACTTATAAATTTGTTATTGCAAAATTTTATTATTATGTTCATAATAGTTTATAGTTATGTTTCACATGTTTTATAAAAATCTTTGAATAATATTTTAACTAAATTATAGTTGTATTTTGAATCAATGTTTTGTTTATTAATTTTTATATTAATTAAAATGCAGGTAAATGGGTATATAAGTAATTAGATATCAAATGAAAAAAAAAATATTAAAATTATTAACCACGTAATATTATTTCAGGTACGAATATTTTCTTTAAAAACGGACACGAGAACAACCAGTAGTAGTATAGTACTGCCCAGTACCATCTTTAACTTCCACCCATCACTCCCTTAATCCAATTTTGAATTATATAATATTTTTTTAAAATTGAAGCATATTTAAATCAATTTATTACTTTTAAAAAACACAAGAGAGCAATAGTTAGTGTTCAAATGTTGATCTACTGATATTTTAAAAAATAAAAGAAAAATATAATTCAATAATAACTAGTATTTAATATGTGCTATACATATAATAAATATTTATTTCATATAACTTAAAAATTATAATAAATAATTTTTTTAATATATAAATATATTAGAATTAAATGAGAGTATTTTAAGAGTTATTCTCACTTTTATTCAGTTAGATGTCTTATCACAATTCTATATGTTTGAGCATTTAATTTTATTTTTTATAAGTTTTAATTATACAAATAAGGAGAAGAAGAAAACACTCTCTAAGAATTTAATTCAAGTTCAAAATGTAACGTTTAAATTGTCATTTAATCATGAACTGTCGTATATATAATTAAAATTATTAAATTTTATAATAATTGCTTAAAAAATATATTTATGATAAATTAATAATATAAAATCTTTACATTGTTATATATCAAATTAAATTAATCTCAAATCATGGATTTATCTAAAAACTCTTCTTTAATGATTTTTTTCTTAAATGTTACTTTCAAGATGAACCTTTTTAGAATTGTGTTTAATACATTTTCCCTTTTAAGAAAATTGAAAAGTCTAAAATAATTTTGATAAACACTATATGATGGATACTAATTCAATTTCTTTATATTATCATTTTTATAGGTTTAATTAATTATTTAATTTCTATATTTGAAAGAACTTTAAGTTTTAACCCTTATACAAAAATTTTGTTAATTTTTCTCCCGAAACTTGCTTTTAGTCAAGGATTAGTTCCTGTTGTTAACTTCGTTAATGCATATATGAGAGAGTATTGATGTGGATAACAGTGTAGACACAAGGCAATGACATGGTTGGAATTGATCATTTCACCCTTATATTGTTTTACTAATTAGTCCTTATAAGTAATATGACTTTACAAATTAGTTCTTGTATAAAAAATATTATAAATTTTAGTTTTTGTGTTATCTTATTAACAAAGAATGATGATATTTTTATACTCTTTCTTATCATCATCAATCCAAGATATTCATTGTGGATACTTGATGTTGTCTCTTCTTTATATTTTTGTAAATAGTATGCAACTAATACAAAGTGACAAAAAAAATGTTATTAAGTTTTTTGGACGCGTGTCTAAAGAGCAAGCAAAGCTAGCATGGAGGTTCGGTCCTTTTGCCTCACTCCAAGCAAAGCTAGCATGGAGGCTCGGTCTTTTTGTCTCACTCCTTCCAACTCCTTTGAACGAGCATCCAAAGGAGTTTGTTTCTATATGTGCATTCATAGAATTAGAGGCAAAAAACATGTTCTACTTTGTGGCTCAGCTTTATTGTTGATGCATTTTTCTGCTTTACGACTTCTAGTCAGCTTTCCTGTTGGCAATTCCTACTCTGCATTACAGATTCACCCAACTTTATTGTCAACAAATCCTACCAGAGATCCTACTGAATTAAACAAATAATTTATGGAAGTCTATAAATTTTAAGGGTGACAAAAAATTGAGACAAAGAAAAACTGAGACGAAAAGAGGGAGGAGAAACTGAAAAACAAAAAATTGGGAGAGAAAAAACTGAAAAACAAAAATTGAGAGAGGAGATTCTGAGAGAAAAAGAACACAGCATACAAGTATGCAAAGGTGGGAAGGAAGGACCCAAAAATAGAGCATTTCGGAATCTAGGAGGAAAACCTGAAAAAAGGAAGCAATCTTGTGGATAATGAAGGAGCCCATCTACATAAATTGGTACTGCTAGTCGCAACCAAGGTCGCGACGAGACCAACAAAAAATAGAAGTGTGGAGCCCACATCCCTTCTAGAGGAGAGAATATGGAAACCGAAGTCGCCACCTACTTTTTTAAGAGAAATGCCAGAAAACTTATGGTTGGATAAGGCTAATCTTGGGAATCAAAGTTTGGATTTGGGAGTTGGTTACATGCAAGGAAACAATAATATCTCATTACGTCTGTCTTTAAGATAGTTACGATGCGAGAAATAGGAAATGATGTGTAGTTTTCACCTTTCGAAAGTAGGGAAGAGCAAATATTTACAAGGGAAATGATGAATTGTGTTTTTAGGTTTTATGAACATGACAAGAGTCACATCTTTCTCCTATGTATCTTCTAATGCAATGAAGAAGTCAAAGTTTACGTAGTTTTGGTTGAGGCTTAAAGGGTTATATAGGACAAGTTGACACCAAATCAACCAGGTGGAGGTGTTGACTAAGTGTCAACTGAGGGAGGATGTCGACTAGGAGTCGGTAGAGGTGTAGTGTCGACTAAGTGTCAGTGGAGGGTTGATTCTATGAGTCGGCTAGAGCATGTTGACTCACAATTCAAAGCAGACCTAGATATTAGGACGCGAGCTTGTCGGCACAGCCAATCCAGAATCAGCCTGTGGGTGAAGGTATGGACTTAAATTCTAGTTATGTAATGCTTATCTATGAGTTAAAGCCAAACACTATGAGCAGTATATTAATGCAAAATTCTAGAGTCTCACCTGGTATTCAGGTGTATCGTCGTTGTATGTAGGGAGAAAATTGGTCTTACTCTCTTCTCCTTCTTCTTAATACTTTCTCTCTTTAGAAAACTTTTTCTACTTAATTTCTTTTTCTCCAGAAAATCCTCGACCCCTTTTCCTTCAAGTTCAGGACCTTTTATAGGCCATCTTCCACCTCCATGTTCTTTCAAAGAGATCTTCCATCATTAATGTGGTGGCTCTCCACAAGGCTTCATAAAAGCCATAGTGCCCTCCAAGGGGCTCCTTTCAATTAATGTGACGACCTCACATTCAATGCGGTGGTGACCGCTCCTTCCTTTCCTTTGACCGTTGCGACAGAAAGTAACTCTCATGCCTACAAGATGGCAAGCCTAAGCTAACTTTCCTTAGAAGCCAATGCTTGACATACACTTGTGGATAACTCATTTTCTCCTTTATGTTATTTGTTTTATTACCTCTATTGTTTATCCATAGCCTTTGCATGACTCCTTCTTCGTTTTGTTAATTTATCTTTTTGTTGGGTTATTTTTGGGCTCCCAACTATGTGTACAAAAGCCCAATACTTTCAAGCCCGCTAGGTCTCTCTTTATAAGAGGAGAAGGGGTTAGATTGAACAGACGACAGGAGAGAGAGTGAATTTCTCACAGAGATTGAGAGAGAGTAGATTTCTCAAATAGAGAGAGTGAGAATTTCTCAAAGAGTGAATTTTTTCACAGAGTGGGTGAGAGAATAACTCTTGTACTCTTAATTAATCATAGTGGATTAATTTCTTTGGATTAATTTCTTTGTTCTGGACGACCCGTGGTTTTTACTCCTCACCTTAAGGGAGCTTTTCCACGTTAAAAATATTGGTCTCTCTTGTGTGATTCTTCTCATTGTCACTATCATTTGCATTTGTGGTTACTCCTTAGGGATTCTTGCAAGTTAGGAGAATTTTTATCCGCTGCGTTGTGTCACCACATTGGTGGTGCCTTATTGGTAGTACCGTACTACCTTCCCATCATCAAAGTGGTGGCCTTTTCCCCATCACTTTTTGGTTCGTACCATTTGGACACAATCTCTCTTTGGATGCAATCCACTTTGGACGCAATCCTTCTTAAGATGCTATCTCTTTTTGGACGCAGTCTCCCTTTGGACACAGTTCCTATTTGGACGTTGTCCTCCTTTAGACGCTATCCCTCTTTGGACACAATCTTCCTTTAGACACAGTCCCTCTTTGGGCATAGTCCTCCTTTGAACACAGTCCTTCTTTAGATGTAGTCCTCCTTTGGACGTTGTCCCTCTTTGGATGTTGTCCTTCTTTGGACACAATCCTTCTTTGGATACGGCCTCCTTTGGATGTTGTCTTCCTTTGGGACGTAATCCCTTTTGGATGGAACCCCTCTTGAATGTTGTCCATGTTTTTTCCATACATAAACTAATTTAGCATATTCTCATCTTTTGTCTTTTAATTATGTTTATGATAATCATTTTATATGCACTTCTTATTTGGTTATCATAAAAAAAAATTTTGAAAAAGAATCATTTTTACAAAAGTCATCAATAACCATTTTGGGTACACTTCTTATTTGGTTACTATGTCCAAATTAAAATTTATAAACAAATACTTCGTAGTAACCATTTTGGATATACTTCCTATTTGAATGTTATAAGATCTTAAAATGATTTAATAATAGTCATTTTAGATGCATATCTTATTTGACTATTTATTTAAAAAAAAAACTAAATTTTTACCATCTCCAAGAACTATGCAAATCTGAATTCTCTATTGCATCAAGAGATACGTAGGAACAAGATATCACTCTTATCAAGTTTCAAAAAAAATATTTTTCTTTTTTAAAATAATAAACTTACTTGTTATGCTCATAAAATAATATTTTCTTGATTCGAAGGATAAAAATAACATTTTCAAAGTTATGTTAATTTTGCACATTTAATTAAAGGTAAATTGTCTTAAGACAGACGATGTAAGTACTAATACTTTCCCTATATGTAATTGACTCCCAAACTCAAATTTGATTCCTAAGACCATTCTTTTTTTTAAAGGCTTTTTCCTTGAAAAACATTGGTGGCAACTCTTCTATTTTATTTTAAACAACTTTCTTTTTCATTATTCTTGCTGCAACCCTAGTTGCAACACTCATTATCATAATAATAAATAATGTCATCCAGTTGCTTCCTAAGAAGTGTTGAAAATAGTTCCCTATATACCAATTTTTACTTATGACTGTGAATTTATAAAACGATAAATATTTTTCTTCTAATATGTATGTGAGTATCATGATTATGAATGTTTTACAAGAAATTAAGAATAATTGTGTTGATTTTCTTGTAATACATGGAGTTTATGTTTTATAATTTAGTTAGTTGGTTTAATTAATTAATTATATAGTCAATGATCATTTAAATGTTAGGTGTTATTTATATCATCACTATTTAGTTAATTTCTCTATTGATATACAAGATATTTACAACTACATAACAAACACATGTTTTAACTAGAATGAATTTGTTACATCTTAACGAATAATTTTGAATTCAAATTCTAAAAATATATACAATTACGTTAACTATTTTCCAGCTGTTAAACTATAATAATTGTATTTTGCTCCAACAAAATTGTATGAAGTTTAGACAGTTAATTAGAGTAGAGAGTAGTTGTTGTTTTCTTTGTTTTGTTTTCTTTGTTTTGTTTCTTTATTCAACTCTACTGTAGTTAAACAAAATGCGTAAATATCAGCATTGAAACTTAAAAACATCTTAGGCAAACACTAGGTGCGTACTGATTGATATTTTCTTATGTTCTTACATTTTTCTATAGAAATTAAGTAGTTGTTGTTTTCTTTGTTTTGTTTCTTTATTCAACTCTAGTTTAAAAGTTCATAAATATCAGCATTGGAACAAAAACATCTTAGGCAAACACTAGGTGCGTACAGATTGATATTTTCTTATGTTCTTACATTTTTCTATAGAAATTAACGTGGGCCGACTGAGATGGTCAAAAAGTATCTAGCTCGTGTGGTTGAAAATACACTTAATCAAAATATAGTCATAGTCGGCTCAACAGTGTATAACTTCAAAAATAATTTTAAAAGTTATATATTGGATTTCTTTGTAATATTCTTGCTTTATAAAATTTAAAATAAATATTTTTAATAAATCTAAAATTTGAATTTTAATTATTTTATTCTTGAATTGTTAATGAGAAGTCTACTTGCAGATTAACTGTATTTGTTAATGTGTTAAGTTTCAAAATTGGTGAACTTTCTTCTAACAAGGCAGTGGACGTAATATTTCGCTTAATTTCAAAGTGACGTATTCCAAATATATAATTTACTATATATTCTTTTAATTACTTTATATAGTTTCGTGGAGAAATTCAACAACCCCCACGGGTACTTCTATCGTTGTTCTTTCTGCGTGCTTCTGTTTTAGCTTTCTCGTAACTTTTTGTTTCTTTTACATGCATTTTTTTTTTCACACTCGTAGTATTTATATGGGATTTACTAAAGGAGATATATAAAGAAATTAAGGGTGTATATTCACGTTGATATGTAAAATGAGATATTTGAATTCATCGAGTATGTTATAGAGATTAATTTTTTTTATTATGTGCGGAAAAAATATTGAAAAAGGTAAAATTTTGATAATATTACATTTTAAAAAAACTATCCTCTAATTTAAAGTTACCGCATTAATAGTAGAAGATTTCTTTAAAAGATTATAGAGGTAGAAAATGACCTATAAAAGGCCTTGAACTTGAAGGAAAAAGGATTGAAAAATTTGTGAAGAAAGGGAATGAATATAAAGAGTTTTTTTTAGAGAGAGAAAACATTAAAAAAAAGAAGAAGAGAATAATATCAGTCTTTTTCCTTGTATTGGGAGATACGTAGGAGCACGAGATAATTTTTGTCAAGTTCATAAAACTCATAAACACCATTTGTCATTTCCCTTGTAAATACTTACTCTTCCCTACTTTCGAAAGATGAAAACTATAAGTCATTTCTTATTTCTTACATCTAGTTAGGGTAATTGTTTTAAAGACAGACGTAATGGGAGACTAATATTTACTTACACGTAACTGACTCCCCGAATCCGAACTTTGATTTCAAAGACTAGCCTTATCCAATAATAAATTTTTTGATGTTTTTTTTTTAAATGTCAATGATGACTCTGATTTTCACATTCTCTTCTATAAAAGGGACGTGAATTCCAAACTTCTAAATCCATTATTGATTCCGTTGCGACCTAGATTAGGACATTTATTTACAAGTAAATTTTATATACAATAGGATTTTCAACTCATATAATGCAAAGGTTGTTTAAATGAACTTTATGGTTAATTGAAACTAATAATTAAAACTTTAATTAATAAGTGGTTGATCTACAGCGTATTTATTTAAATAATTTGAGAATAAAGACTTTATGTTGTATTAAGAAAGGATAAATTGCCCTGCTTCGTTGTTATTTGATCGACTGCATTGGTTCTATGGGCACAAGCTTGAATACTTTGAAAATTTTGGAAAGATGTGGTAGATATTTTTTTTATCTATTTTATAGATATTTTAAAAAAAAGTTGAATGAAAATTATAAGCTTAGTTACGATTTTTATCTTTTATAACCGTTATCTTTCTTAAATTTAGCCTCCTTATATTTTTATGAATTTAATTAAATAATTATTTATTAACTCAACACATATAAGTGAAGCTGAGAGTTACACATCTACACTGGTGTTATAACGATGCATCACTACATTTGTTAAATAAGAAACCAAAATTGCATAACTAAAATAGTAGAAAACAAAATTTGAAAAGGGCCAAATTTGAGAAATGTCAATAATAAAAGAATAAAAAATGTAATTAAATTAAAATGATATATATAAAGAATTATTTAGTGATTTTATTACATTAATTTTGAATTTTTGTTATTTAAATTTTAATTTTAATACTTAATAATAATTGTTAAAAGTATATATATATTATATATATATATATATTATATATATATATATAAAGAATTAATCAACATAATATTTGACTTTAACAAATAATTTAATTATATTTTTTTACTATTATTATTGTAATTTTTTTAATTTGGTCATCTATTTTTTTGTTAATTTTATTTCTTTATCTTTTTATTAGTGTAGTTTTATTTCATCCGCTAACTTAATAATAATTAATATAAACATTGAGATGATAGTAGAATATAAATATGGATGTAGAGTACATTATTACAGCATTCTACTGCCATGTTAGTATTTTAGTTTATTGAATTTTAAATTAATAAATAAACTAAAATTCTATAATAAAAATAAAAATAGTAGATAGTGACCAAATTCAAGAAATGTAGATACTAAAAAACTAAAAATGCAATTAAAGTCTAAACTAATCATACCCTAATATTAAAAATAATATACTAACCCTAAACCGATAAAAACAAGCAAAAAAAAAACTATTCTACCTTCTCTCTCCGGCGGCATCGGGCTGTTTTCTCTCTCTCTGGCGGCGTCAGGCTGCTCTCTCTCTCCGGCAGCAGCGGTTATTTTTAATAATTTATGAATGAGGTACTTTTCGTTTGGTTTTTAGTTTTTTAGTGAATATTTTTTTTAATACAACTTTTTTCATATTAAAGTCAAAATGAAGTTGATCAAAGAATGCTTAAGGGCATGTCTCTTATACTCTAATAAGTTATACCCAAGCAATACTCGGAAACTTTTTGGTGGCTTTAATATAAATATATATATATATATATTACTTAAAAAACATGCGTGTTCCACTGGCAGCCAATGTTGTTTATTTACATATAATTAATATATTATCCGTAGTTATATTGAAAACAACTAGAAATATAGAATACGCTAAATTATATTTTAGAATTTGATAAGATCTAAGATAAAAACATATTTTAATACAAAATTATCTATAAATAAATTTAAGTTATAAAGGAAAGGTGTAGGAATATTAATAAACATTAATAAAACTTTATAATCATTAATTACTTAAAAATAAATATTTGACAATATGTTTTAATATAAAAATTGTAACATAATCTTTAAATTCTGTTATAAATAAAAATGGATTGATTTTTATTTCTATCATAGATGAAATTTATTAATAATTTTTTAATTATCCCATACATTATATGCATAGATTAAAAAAATAATATAATTTATTAAAATGAAATATTTTATTATGTTTAAAACAAAATTATTTAGCATTTATAAAAATAGTATTAATTAGATTGATTATATTGTACCCAATATCAAATAAACATTTTATTTTTATCTTTTCACATATTTATTCATTGTGATATTTAAAACCATAGTAGTAATATATCTATAACTATATATATGTATGTATGTAAAAAGAATTTCTTATGGTCTCACCTGATTAATCTTTATAGTGTAATATTCTTACTTGATCTTTTAATTTGAATAACATATAAGTATGATTTTATTATACTTGTAAATAATATATTATGAATAATTTGCTGTAACTATTGACAATTAAGTAAATTTAAATGACTCAACCTTAATTAAATATTTAAAATTAAAAATTACTATTATACATATATTATAAAGATTCCTATTCAATATATTATTTTATATATTAACAAAATTTTGAAGTATAAAATTAAAAAATATTAATTTAATTAAAAATCCAAAAATTAACTTAAATAAACATTAATTAAATATTTTTTTCATAAAACTTTGAAAGAATAAGAAGGGTAATAATTAAAACTTATCAATATTTTAGTGCAATAAAAATTATATTAATTACTTAAGGAATGTTTAATTATTATTTAAGTATTCATCACATATGTATATATAATTTTTAATATTTTATTTTTAATTTGGTTCTTTTAAAAGTATTGCTAAAGAGATTGAAAAAAAAAAACCTATATATATAATTTATATATTTTATGAAAATAAAATAGCATATTTATATTTTGTGTTACTAGTATTTTTTTAATGTAAGATAAATATATTAATAAATTCTTAAATTATATTTTTATTTATTTAAATATGAATTTCATGTTATTTTATAAATAGTTAAATATAATATTATCAACGATTAATTGCTAAATAAAAATATTTTCTTCACATTTTTAATGTGTATACAAACTTGAGAGAAAAAATAATGAGTGATGTAATAAAAGAAATTAAGAAATATACAAAGATAAAACTTAATAAAATTTCTTAATTATTTTTAGTGTTATTATTTAAGTTTAATTATCATTCACATGTAAAATAATTTTATATTATTTTTAAATTAAAATTATCATAATTATATTGGAAGAGATTATAATAGATATTAGTCATCATCAAAACTAATAGGTCATACCTATTTTATGGTAAAAAAAATCATTTGTTGAATAAAAAAATTTGACTTTTAAATTAAAACTCACCATTATATCTCATTGATTTTAATTATACTTTTCTATGCATTTTAATCTTTACATAAAAAATATTTTTCAATTAATTCTTATCATTTTAAAAGTTCAAATAGTGCATGTTAGAGATTTCTTCAATAAAATTGAAAATAAAAATGTGTTTTTAATGTTGGCCAGCATAATGGTGGATGATGTGTAAAAGATATTTTAAGAAAAACCTTTCTATTTATGTTATGTTTTTCTTTTACATATGTGTCCTATTTGTTTTTTTAAAATTAATAACAAATATTTTTTTAGTTGATAGACATAAATCTGGAATTTTAATTGTTTTATTTTTAAGTTGTACTAGTTTAATGTAGAACTAAAGTATTTTTTTTTAATTTAATGATGATATACTAATAATGTAAAATAGTTTTGCACTATCAAAAGAATAATAAATTTAATATATGATAATTTGTGATTAAATAATAGTGTATAATTACTTTATACTGTCAAGACATAACTAGAATAAAGTATAAAATTTTTTCACATATAAATTAGAATGAAAAATATGGAGACGAAATTTAATACAATCGTAATATTGATAAATGACGCATATCTATTTGCAATCATTTTTCATGTAGAGATTATAATTTTTTATGTATAAAAAATACAGTTAGGTGTAGAAATCAAAGTTTTAATTTAATTATTAAATGATGTTTGGTACAATAAATATTTTAACGATGTTAAGAAATTGACATGATTTTTTTTATGTATAACAAAAGAGAATAAAATATTTTTACACCTAAAAGATTTTCTAGAATGTTAATTTTGTTGGTAGATACACAACGATTTTTCACAGAAATTAATTTTAATCAAGTTAAAAATAATATAAAAGACAAAAAAATGTGTTTGAATATTTAATATAAATATATATTTAAGATTCCAACTTGATAATATAATTTTGTTAATATGTGAGTATAATTTTTTCTTATCTTTGTAAGTGAAAAAACTTTTTCATAATAATTAACTATAAAATTACAAACTTTCTGTAAAACTATTATTTTCAGGAAATTTATATAATAATAATAATAATAATTTTAATTTTTTTCTAATTATCTTATTGTTTTTTATAAAGTGATATAATCGAGGATAAAAAATTTTCAATACCAAACATAGCCTAAACTAAAATGAAAGTATACGATTTGTTATAAATGTAAAGTTTAACACTTTGTGTAAATTAATCCAATCCTTGTTTCTTGTTCAATATCCTATATCACAAAACTTAGAGTAAAAAGAGATAGAAAAAAAATGTCAATAAAATTATGCTTTTGATATTTTTTATATAATAAAAGTATGCTTTTATATAACTTGTTTTACTATTAAATATTTTTAAAACAAGCAAAATAATATAAGAATCTTGATAACAAACCAAGCTAGTGATCTAAAACGCTGTTGAGTGTAACAAATTACAACCAAGTAATTATTAGCAGCTGGTTGACTTTTTATTATCACAGGTGAATGATTTAAATTTAAATTTAAAATTTCATTGATAAACAATCTTAATTAATTTGTAACAAGGACAGTATATTCTCACCTTAAACCTTTTATTCATCAAAAGCATATATTACAATCAATAAGAAAATCCAATAAAAACATTTTGTTATTTCAATATTCAAAATTACAAATATTAAGTAAATAAACAGAGACGGGAAATGTGAATAGAAAATAGCAGCCACTGTTGGCTTTCAATTTGTCCTCGTCCATAGCATGACATTGATTAAAAATAATAATAAAAAAAAAATGGCACATCTAAACTACTATATAAATGCAACGAAGTATTGGGATAGGTGCTCTGCTTCAGTGCTTCCCATAGAAGTAGTAGAGGACCCTTCTCTCTCTAGTATAGTTTAAGTGAGAGTCCTAATTTGGGAGTGCCAACAAATGGGAAGGGCTCCTTGTTGTTCTAAAGTGGGGTTACACAAAGGTCCATGGACTCCTAAAGAAGATGCATTGCTTACCAAGTATATCCAAGCTCATGGAGAAGGCCAATGGAAATCACTACCAAAAAAAGCAGGTAATTAAGAGTTTAAATTTCATTTCACAATTTGATGATGTCTCATGTTTTGCTTTTAATTTTTTTCTTTGATGGGGTGTGGTTCTTTTCTTTTTCCTTTTCCTTTATTTTAAGTTAGTATGGTTTATTTATAACTATAAAATTAGTATAAAACTCTACATATTTTTCATTGGAAAGATAATAAATTATGTTGAAGTTAAGTATTTATGAATCTGCTTGAATATGCAGGACTTCTTAGATGTGGAAAAAGTTGTAGATTGAGATGGATGAACTACTTGAGACCAGATATAAAAAGAGGGAACATAACTCCAGAAGAAGATGATCTTATAATAAGAATGCATTCACTTTTGGGAAATAGGTGGTCTCTCATAGCAGGAAGGTTACCGGGGAGAACAGACAATGAAATAAAGAACTATTGGAATACCCATCTATGCAAAAAGCTGAAAAATCAAGGAAGTGATGACACAAACACAGACAATATGTTAGGGAGTCCTGAACAAGAACCTGCCAGTGAGAACAAGAAAAAGAAGAAGAACGGTGGGAAAAAAAAGAAGAAAGGGACAAATAATGCTGAGGCACCAAAGACACAAGTTTATCTACCAAAACCCATTAGAGTTAAAGCTTTGTTTTTACCAGGAACTGATAGTAACAGCTTCTTCACCTTTGATTCCAATTCAGCTAGTGGATCAACGAGCCAGGAAAAGGAGGAGAGTCCCGTGACGAAAGAATCAAACGTGGTTAGTGAAATTGGTAATGTGGGAGAAAGTGGTGGTTTTGGCTTCTTCACTCAAGACCATGACTTAGTCAACGCCTCGGATATTGAATGCCATTCTTATTTTCCCACTGATCATGGCACCTTACAGCAACTATATGAAGAGTATTTTCAACTATTGAACATGGACCATACCCAATTCGAAATGAATTCCTTTGCCGAATCTTTATTAATGTGAATTAACCCCACTTGTCACCAAACACAACTATATACCATCATAATATGAATTCCAATTTTATTGTTAATATCAATTTTTATTGCTAAATTATTTATAAATATTTCTGTAAATTATCCCAGCTTTAAAATTTGTCTATCATGAAGAATTCCAAAATTCAATTTACTTTCAACTTTTCTATCACTTAAAAAGAAATGAACTGAGAATAATGTCGAGGATATTCATCAACCACTCAAGTTACTTTATATATGTACATTTAATCTCATCTCTTTTTTGTACATTTAATAATTCGGTCACTTGTGTATGATGCACTGCAAAAACAATTGTCATTCACTCACTAAAACAACAAGTCCTTAGGATTAATTCAATTGGTATAATTTTTTTAATGGTAATTGAAGATATCATATATTTATATTAACCTAAGATGCATAATATATGAACTGATATTTTTATCAATAAAGTTGTTTGCTTGTATATTATATCATGTTATTAATATAAATTTATAATACTTATACTAACATTTTAAAATAAAAGCTGAAATATAAATTTTATCCCTCATCTTATTTTTTTTGGTTTTATTTTAACTTTTATGTTTACAAATTTTTACTTTAATTTTTTTAAGTATCTATATTAAGCCAAGTTATTTTTTTCCTTCAATTTAACGATCTGACTGGGTTAATTTGATTATACGTTAAAATTTATAAAAAAAAAATCATATTGAATAATTATTTATCATGTCAATTAAAATTAATATGGTTAATGGAGAAAGTAAAGAATAAACTTGATTCAATATAGACTCTTTGAGAGATTAAAGTAAAAATTTTAAACTTATGAAACCAAATTAAAAAAAAAAGTTGGGAGACTAAATTTATATTGACCAAAAGTAAAAGTTAATTTAATGACAAATTATAATAAATTATAACTTTTTTTTATTATGATGTGTGGTAACGAACTTATTTTTCCTTTTAAAACAAGAATTACTTTTTATTAAAAATAATTTTACTAAAATCAAATAAAATATTATAAATAATATATAAATATTTAATATAACTGTTAAATTGAAAAAACTCTACGTGAATTATTCAACGTACTCGATTATTTCTTATATGCGCTCATTGTACCAAACGTCATTCCACCCAAGCCTGCGATGTGATACATCTCATCCTTTTTAACTTTCTAGGAAAAGAATAAACTTCTACGAACGAGAAACGTTAGAAGCTTGCTTTTCACGTGCTTGCCTTTTCCTTTTTTTTTTTTTTTCTTTTTTTCATTTCCCCCTTTATTATTACACAAATCCAAGAGTAGTTGATATTTGATAATTTATGGCTTTGGATATGATTTATGCTTTAAATTGAATTAAAAGATTTAAAAGAGTGACCTTATAACTGTGATTCATGATTTCTTGAGTAAACTCACGTCTGTAAATCTTCTTCTACCATAATTTTTTTAATATCTAAACTAGTATTCAAACTCTAATTTCTTGGGTAAACAACAAATACTTATCACTTATGTCACTCTTTTCATTATATAATTATAAGCTATTCAATTAAATAAGGACATAGCCACATGGGTCATTTAAAATTAAAACAGAATTCGGTTAGTGTTTTCACTTAACTAGACTTAAATTCGGGTTTTGCAGTGAGCAAGTTTTCCAAAAATTAGTATGAATTTTCTCTCATTAAAATTGAAAAGATTTTAAGTTTAATCTAAACCAATGTAGCTAATAATAATTGATATCAGTGGGTGTAAATTACAATCTCAAACGAATCTTATCTACATGTTAATTTGATTTAAAATAGCATAAGCTATTATTAACATCAAATTCTGAACTTATAGATATGGCCAACAACAGTTCCATCTATTCTTATATTTTTATTTAAACTATATAAATGCAAATTAGACATTAGTTGTATCATAAGACCTTTTCATAATAGAAACAATTAAATTTGCCATTGAATTGATCGACCCTTTTATTTATATATAAGTTTAGATTTAGTATCTTCTTTTTCCATATTCTGGCAGCATGCTTGAAACAGTCATCTCATCTATTAAAAGTTCATCCGAAATTTCAGAGGAAGTAATAGTTTAATAGTGGCGTACCATGTAATCATATCTCATTCGGCACTAAGTGTTCTTTTACTGCTAATTGCAATTAGCTAGATAACGTTGAAAAGGTAAATGATATTATTTATTAAACTTTTACACTATCGCCTCTAATTAATAATAATACATCATACTAACATTGTTAAAAATTATTTCCGAAACATTTAGGTTGTCATCAAACATTTTGCTTCTGTTGCCTATTAAGAATCAGTCAAAGGAAACTTTTCAAACCAGGGCCTGCAAACTTGACTCGAAAAATATAGATATATTGAATGACGTATAAGTAACAATTGAGAAAAAAAAGTTGAGATTAGCCGATAAAAAATCTTAACATAAAAAGAAATTTTAAAAACAATTACTAGTTTAATTTTTTTTAAGTATATACTAAAAATAATTGCAAAACCATGCATTACAAGAAAAAAATAATATAATAAAATATGCTTTCATTTAAAAATGAAAAACTCAAATTTATAATATAAGAATTAATAATAACATTAAGTTGCCACAAGATGTGTATCTTTAAAATTGTAGAACTAAAACTTCAATTAACATAAAAATTGGTTTGAGATTATTTGCCGAAATTTAAAGTTTAAAAATTTATTAATATCGCATCACTTGAGGTGAAAAAATTGTTAATGTTAAATTCCTGTAATTTTACTGAAATTTTAATTAAGTATATGTAATTTAAATTTTTGAATAAATCTATATCATTTTAATTTTTAATTAAATCTTTAAAAACCAATGTTGTTAAATATTGATAACAACTATGTAACTAATCAACATTAGAACCCTACCCAATAACAATTCAGACTCCAAGACGTTTCTGTTCTTTCCTCAACTAGGGATTTGATGTAAATGAGTTTAGCAGTGTGAGGGGACAATTGTGAATGGTTTTATTAATTATTGTCAGATTTGGACCAACACTGCCATAGTAGGTGGAAGAGTGGTTTGAACTATGAATTTCAAATGCCTTTGAACTAATTTGTGAATTTCAAGAAACTAAATCCAAAATCTTTTTCAATTTAATATGACTTGTTCGCTTCCCTGATCTGGGAGAACAATTAATCTTGCATCTTGCACTACCCCATCGTTGAACTGCATGACATTACGGGGACGTGGTTCTGCTGCATGGGGATTTAGGAATTTAGAAAATTGAAGAGAAATGCTTTTAGAAAATAGAAATATTGTGAAAAGGGTTAGAAGTTGTTACAAAAAAAAAAAATACCATGTTAATTATCGATATAGATTTAATGGCATTCTTTTTATAGAAAAATACTAGGTTAGATTTAATGGTATTAGTTTATAAATATTTGGTAATATTTTTTTAAAAGAACTTCATTGTAAGTAAAACTACAAGTTAATTTAATAAAACAAACAAACAAACTTACTAGTCTTAATTTGACTCGATCATCAGAATATATTATCTTTATTAATTAAGTTCAGAATCGAAAGGATAAAAGAAGTTGTCTTTGAATGGATATCGATCTGCCAAGAGTGAAACCTCCTTTGTTGACTAGTCAGTGAATAAATAAGAATCAACAATAATACATCCCAGAATCTTGTTCTATATATACGCCAAAAAAGTGGCTAAGACGACCAGAAACGTTGATGGGTAACATCCAGGTATGTTACATAAACAAAATTAAGAAGGCACTTAACAACTTGGCTTCCCCTAGATTGAGTCTGGCGAAACTAGTTTTTGCTATTTAGCAGTTGGATTTTCAATAAAAGCAGTATTAAACACAATTTTTAAATCCCTAACCCCACTCTATTTTTCAAAAAATTAAAAAGAATAATGTTATTTTTATATTAATTTCCATAAGAAAGAAAGACTAAAAGACAAGAGAGATATGAAATAGAAAAACTCAACAATATTTTTTTATTCATTAGAATCTAACACGGTATATATTTATAATATGCATATACCTTCTCAACTAGATCTTAATGATAAAAAAAAATCATCAATATGATAAAAAAATGGTTAAATTATTTTTAGTTCTTTTTATTTATATATATTATTCAATTTAATTTTTAAAATGTTTAATTTAATCCTCTAGCTAGTCTTTAAAAAAATTGTTTAATAATGATTTTATGTTCAATTTCATTAAGATTACTAGTGTCAATACGAAAAAATAACATCGAATTAAACATTTTAAAAATAGAAGATCAAATTAAATAATATAAATAAAAAAGAGACTAAAAGAATAATTTCATCTAAAAAATAAATAGAAAAATAAGTCAAAATTTATCGAACAACTATAAAATTTATTTTTCATTTAAATTATTTAAAAATTGTACAAAATTATGTAAAATTTTCATCACAAATTTGACACTGAATTGATAAAATAAATTCATCATAAATTTGCAACAAAATTAATACATTTTTTCTAGCACAGATTTTCGATGAAATTAATACAAATATTTTGTCCCAAATTTAGCATATATATATGGAATTAAATACTTCGCGCTAAATTCTATCGCAAGTATTTTTGAAAATTTTGTGCATTTTCTCTGTATCATGGTAATTTTCTAATAAGCTACTAAAATTATAAAATAGATAATTACCAATAACTCATATATATATACTAATCAAGTTTTGCTAAACCAACTCATGCAACTAAGTAGTACTTATTCAAATACTAAATGTAATTGTTTGATCATCATAAGCATAGTTTAAGTTATCTCTACATAATCTAGAATATATAAGTTTCATCATAACAACCAAAATACCAAGATCTAATAATTAAGGCTACAAAAGAAAAACTAATTAAGGCTACACTTGCGAAAGATCATCAAATTCGATCATCACCATGAGTGTCATATATAGCATTACTTCTAGTTGTAGTATCACCTATAGGGAGATCATCTCCATCTAAATCTATTGCATCCAAATCAATGTTCACATGTTTAGCAAATAAGGAAATTGTTTTGTTTTGCCAAACAATGACACTACTTAATTATGTGATCAATGATTTGTTGTTGCTCTAAAAATTTCTGCATCAACCTCAGCACTCATCCCTCGAATAATATCAATGTAGTTAGCTTATATTGTGTGTTAGAAGTTGACGTAGTAATAGACATCCTTCCATCTAAACTAAAACCATATGCTCTATCCTTAGCATTTATTCCCCCAATAGCTTCGATCATGAAGGCATCATAATCAACGCATTCGTCCATGTATTAGTTTATGACCAAATACGCAACACTTTTTTAATCAACCCATTTGTAATGAAATTCAATTAGAGTACAAAATGGACATTATGGTTAACTTTCTGGGCAAGGTCCTTGCTATCATGCTGGGTCCAGGGAGGTCACAAATTGGGCGAAGCATATGAACTAACAATGGAAATTGAGGCTCATCTCCTTGAGATCTCGCGAAGCAAGGATTTGGCTTCGTGAAGCTAGGCTAGGGCAATCCGGCCTAAGGATAAAAATCCTAATTCCTACTCTTATTTGGACAACTTGACTTATTTGTTCCATCATAGCTTAACCCTTAGATAGTATTTTGGAGACTATTCTTGGGCCGGAACAATAAGTATAGTCTTGAATTATTATTATGATTTGGATATAAAAATTAGTGTTAGTAGATTTTTGTCTCATAAAGTGAGTTCATCTAACTTAATTTGAATTAATTAGACTGTAGCTTAAGTAATTTTTATATATCGAGGATTTAAGATAAAAAAAAATGCTACTTATGAAAACATGAAAAACTTGTTGTCTTGAATTTTGTATAAGCTAATCAAATCTCTCTTTTTTTCGAAATTAAATAAATTTAGTCTTTACTTCAATTTATTTTTATCTCAAACACTTAAATTATTATTTTTATTTAAATATTTAAAGATTTATTATCAATTTAAGATATGAAATATCAAGATCGTTCTTGATATTTTTGGTATTATCTACGAACCAAGAAAATAATCTTTCATAATTATTTAAATGTTTGTCTTATCATATTTTTTGTTATAAAATTATTATAAAAAATCAAAGTAAAAAAATTTAATCTACCTTGTGACATAGTAGATCGTAAATAAGATTTTAAAAATTTCAATTTTGAAAAACTTTCTTTAGAAGATGAAACAATAAATAAAATAATTAATTATTCTATAAAACTGAAAATTATTTTGTACTCTTTAATTAAGGTCTAAATTCAATTTCTAGCTTGACATTTTGTCGTAACAGGAGGTACTACTTTACTCTTACAAAAAAAAAATATTCTATAAATTGATTATACATTAAGAAAACAATTGAATGTCTTAAAAAGAACCACATCATACCAACATTAGTTGACATAAGTGATAGTTTTGAGTCCTTAACTAAGATGTTAGGGAATCTTGACCATAGGTATGGAAAAAACCATGTCAAGAGGAGGATTACCCACCGTTTGATCAACTCACAATCCTCTTGTGAAAATTAGTCATTACTTTCAGCAATTGATACTTCACATTATCTCATAGGTACCAAAAAAAAAAAAAGAACTCAATTGTTATCATCTATAGTTGGTATGCACAAAGTGACAAAGATATTAAAAAAGTAACACGCAAAAATTAATATTGAGAAGACATAATTGACTTTTAGAGATAAGAGGAAAAGTGAAATATTTAAAGCTATTATTTACTTGAATAATGAGATAAATTTTTAAGACTCTTATTTACATTAATAATAACAAAACAAATTTAGCATGATAAAATTAAGAAAAAATAATATATTATAATATTCTCTTTATATTTAATATTGTACACAAGTAATAAATTATAGTGTTACAAATTTAGTTTTTTTAAATTGTGAATAATTTTTTTGTTGAGAAGTAAAAACTAATCCATTAATTGATTTACTGATAAAAAAAATTTATATAAGTTTAGTTATATAATTTTTTTACATAAATTAATTTCCTCTAAAGATGGAACTCTGCACAGTCACCCACATTGGAGACCACCCTCAGGGCTTTCAGTTTTATTTGTTTTGTTTTGAGTGAAGTTTAATGTTTTGGTAGGTGAATTATAATTAAAAACAAAATCTAAAATAACTCAGTCGCTTCTACAAAGAGTTTTAATCGTTTCCCTTTCTTGAACATGTTCATTGATGCTTGAGGGACTTGTATTCTTGACATGTGTTTTTAATCGTTTCCCTTTCTTGAATATGTTCATTGATGCTTGTGGGACTTGTATTCTTGACATGTGTTTTGGAACTTGTATTCTTGACATGTGTTTTTGTTTGATGTAGTGATGTCGTGGTTGGTAATTTTTATTCAATGACTCAATGCTGTCCAGCTTTGAAAGTAGATGGAAGAATTCATATGACAATGATTGTATGCAATTGATTTGGTACTTGACACTTAAATACTTGGTTAAGGGTTTGGTTATGGGATGCTGGTCGATGTGGCACTCAGGGTCTCACTTGATGCTTGACAGTGATGTTGGATGGTGTTTCTTCTGCAATAGAAGTGGTGGCTCGGTAGAAGATTGCACAAATCGATTACATAGCAAACAAATTCAAATTTTTCTTTTCATATGATGACTAAACAACAATAAACATAAGTTGCATGAACAAATAACTGGCTTTTGACGGTTGATTTGTAAAAACATATATCTAACAACCTCTTAATAAAGTAACCATCAGGTTTCATGCATGCATGTACGACTTTTGCCTTGGTCCATGTTAAATGCCGCCATCAAATTAAAACAAATGTTTTTTATCTTAACTTAAAAAAAGAAGAGTTTAATGTATATTATATACCTTGAATGCAAGTCCAAACGATACATGTGGACTGGATTTGAAAATTTTGTTTATCCATACAAAAGTATGTGTAATTTATGTTTAAAATTAGATTTACTAATTAAACATGACGATCGACTGTGCTACATTCCAATTATATAGAACAGTTACATCACTACATGAATATATATTCTTGACGTTGTGTCACAATGAAGCATGGTATACTATTATGCACAAATGAACAAATAATAATTAGTAGTCGGCTACGTATTTTACTTATTGGGTTTTGTCATACGCACTATCAACCAAGTAGCTTTCTACTTAGTCAAATTAAAATTAATAGAATAATATATAGTTGTATATATTATTTTAGGTTTTGGATTTATTATAAACTATCGTCAAATTAAGTAACTTTCTTTTTTTAAACCCCACTTTGTAAATTGATTGTGTACTCAAATAATTAAAGTGGTAATTAAGTACACAAGAATCCCTTATCCACGTTAAGTCATGACCAGTTATGTCACTAAGAATCTTATATTAGAAATAACCTGTCATTCGTAGAAACACATTGTCTAGGAACCTTTTTTCAATGCAAATCAAGTAAAGAATGCAATAGTTTCAATATAATAACAGTTTATTAAACTATATTTTATGCAGTGATAGAGTGAAATACGGGTCCCGACGCTTTCTTATATGACAGGTGATCGCAAGAGAAAAATAAGACAATACATACACATATACTTAAAATTTAATAAATTATAATTATAAAGTTTTATTGGCATACACTAATTTTTTTTATATTATCAATTAATTAAAATTATTTTTTATACCATTTAAAAAATTTATTATAAAAATCATAAAATTTATTATATATAATAATTTATTATTAAATAATAGTTTATTCGTGCATGCATAATTTATTCATTATAAAATATTTTAAACTAAATAAAAAGAGTTCAACTTATAGCATTTGTAATTAAAAAAAAAAAAAACTTCTACCGTTTGTAAGTTACTCCTATTCTCACACACACACATTGTTAATAATTTTATATAGTATATTTTTATCAATTCAATAAATGAGTTATAACTATATATTATTTAAATTTGTTGATTTGAATTTTTATAAAATTGAATAATAATAATAATAATAATAATAATAATAATAATAATAATAATAATAATGTATGATGTATATAAATAAGATATCAAATAATATTAGATTTATGTAAATTTTTGCAAAGATAATATATATATATATATATATATATATATATATATATATATATATATATATATATATATATATATATATATATATATATATATATATATATATATAATTAAAACTATTAAATCAACTATGGGTTTTAAGATGAAGTTATCTAGTAAATTTTTTTTAATAACATAAGATCGTAAGTATAATTCACACCCATATAAACTAAATCCCTCCCCAAATTAAATTGTTGATAAATATATATTTTACAAATTGCATTAGAAGAACTTCATTCATGGAAAGTTATATTGTTTTGATGAGATTTACTTGCTTTATGTGCTATTAAAGCTACCGAAGCCGGCTCCGTTATTTGTTCCCTTCTCTAGTTGTATGTGTCGTCTATAAATGTATTAATACTTTCTTTATATATCTTAAAATTATATTTTAATTTTGATTATGTTCTTTATCTCTTTTATTAATTGATATTTCTCTTTGTTATTTTTCCAATATAATTAATGTTATTTTAGATTTAAAAAATTATAGCTAAGAGTATAATTAAGATAAGAATATATAATTAAAAATAATATATAATTATGTATGTTTAGGTAAATAATTTAATAAAGTATTTATTGAATAAGTATTTATCTTGTAAACACCTATGTATGGATTTTTTTTATAATTGAAAAAAAAATAGATTAAACTATTTTTATATAGGTTGTAAGTTGTTTTTATAAGCTTTCTT
Organism: Mucuna pruriens; assembly: GCA_025330945.1. Taxonomy (NCBI): domain Eukaryota; kingdom Viridiplantae; phylum Streptophyta; class Magnoliopsida; order Fabales; family Fabaceae; genus Mucuna; species Mucuna pruriens. The sequence continues at coordinate 5,695,993 of JAENHJ010000529.1, forward strand.
GTATAAATTATTCAAACAAGTTAAAAATAACTTATGGATATATATAACAAAAACAAAACATTATGAATATATTATAAATCTTTCCGAACATTTTTACAAGTATTTATCTCGTAAAAATTCTTTTAAACACACCTAATAAGTGTAACTGACATTTCCCTTTTTTATTACAAACTTAAAAAACAAAAACAAGATAGTAGGTTCGAAATCGACAAATAAGTACCAAAGACAGAGTAGATATTTAATTACTTTATGTCATACGTTGTTTATCACCCTTAAAAGCCCTCCTCCGAAAATATTGACTAAACCAATGAAACAATCAGGTGTATAGCTTTGAAATTTACTTTTGACTTTGAATTGCATGTACGTATAGTTTTGTTTTTTCTTTTCAATTATCAAGACGGCTTAATGCATTTAGACACTTAAAAGTTAAATTATAAAATGATACATAATTCGTTCTTTTGATTTCGATATTTTAATAAGTCCCTTTGAATAAACATTTATTTTTAATAGATGAGACCTTTCTTACATCATCCATCAAATTAAGGTTGAATAAAGAAAGGGAGAGAAGACTTGTACAGTGAACTTTGAAGGAGTTTCCATGACCTAAGTGAGCAAGGTGGTTCATGCACTAGTCATGAGCGTCGTAACTCGGATAATGACGAAGATTACAAAAATTTTGGTTTTAGAATTTGAATCTCTTTCCGAAAGAATAAGGAGTATGGAATCGTTATTGTCAAAAAAACTTCTGATAGATAAGGCTAGTCTGGAATCATAGTGTAGGTTTGGGAGTCGGTTACATATAAAGATCACTTAGTATCTCAACACGTCTATCAAAAGATAGTTACCCTAACTAGATGCAAGATATGACTTCTTCACTACAGTTTATGCCTTTCTAAGAATTGAAGATATTTACAAAATATGAGTGAGGCATGTTTTTGGGTTTTTTTAGATAAAGAATTTGACAAGAATTACTTCTTACTTCTACGTATCTCCTACTACACAGAAAAGTCAAAGTTTACGTAATTCTAAGGCATGAATGGTTAGATGGTAGGAAGGGCCGAGACTGACTCGACGTAGTTGAAGTGATGGAGGAGTCGAGACCGACTCGGTCCAGTAGGTGTGGAGAGACCGAGACTGACTAGACGTAGTAGAGTGTCGAGATAGACTCGGCGTAGTTGAAGGGATGGAAGGAGCCGAGATCGACTCAGTCCAGCAGGTGTGGAAGGGGGTCAAGATTGACTCAACCCAATTGAAGTTGTTGAGAACTGCCTTTGAATGTTGCATAGTTTTAGGAAGATTTCATATTTGTTTTTGTTTGAATAAGTCAATTTGATTTAATTAGAATTTATCATTAGATGTTAATGGATTAGTTTGTTCCCTATTTTTAGCTAAGTTATTAGTAGTGGTTGCTAGAATCACGGGATGTGATCTCTTGGTTTGTTATTTCTCAATGTATTTAAATTAAGCTGCTTTTAGATAAAAAAAATATCTCTTTCAACCAATATATTCAGTTTATTATTTTATTTTACTCTTTCTACTCTTGCTCGTTCTTTGCTTTTACTCTCTGTTAGCAACTGTCTCTCTTCTAAAAAACCAACAGAAGTGCCAATTAAGTGTTTGTGGGGCTATGTCTGTGTTTCGAAAGTGGGAAGGAATGGACTATTCGTTGGCGTCCAAAGAGTTGGATAAAAGTAGACTTTCCATTGGTGTCTAAAGAGATTAGAGAAAAGCGAATTGTCCATTGGCGTCCAAAGAGATTGGAGGAAAGTGGACTTTCCATTGGCTTCCAAAGAGATGGATAAAAGTGAACTTTTCATTGGCATCCAAAGATGATTAAGAAAAATATGGACTATCCACTAGCGTTCAGAGATGGTGGGAGAAAAGTGTAGCTTGGAGGCTTTAAGGTTAGATCCTGGGGGGACGAGGCCGACTCGCCCAGTTGGAATGGAAGGGAGCCGAGACCGTCTTTGTCAAGTCAGGGTGCCGACTCGGTGAGTGTGTGACTCAAGTGTGTGATGTTAGAGCCGGACCGAAGAGTGTTGGCTCTCGGTCAGTCTCCATTTCGGCTACATAGGAGCTGACCCACAACTTGTAGCTTGTTGCTGGGCTAAATGAAGGAAGCGTGTTGGCTCAAAGTTTAAAGCCACTAAAATTTTCTTTTTTTTGTTTAAATATTTATTCATATAGAATTGATATAACTAAAACGAGTCTAATGGTTGTAAATAAATAATCATTCTTTTAATGTAGAATTAGACATTCATTTAGAAAATTTCCCAATTACTTAATGCGCAGGGGATATTTCGAAGGACTTTCTCTAATATTTTTGGACGCCCAAGAGACAGTTCATCTTTCTCTAATATTTTCGGATGCCCAAGAGACATTCCACCTTTCTCTAATATTTTCCCAAGAGATAGTCCACTTTTTTCTAACCCCTAGATGCCAACGGATAGTCCCCCTCCTTCCATTCTAATTGGCCGACTCCGTCTCGGCCCCCATTCCACATCAACTGGGTTGACTCCGCCTTGGCCCCTTTCCATTCCAACTGGGTCGACTCCGTCTCGGCCCCATTCCATTCCACATAATCGACTTCATCTCGGCCCCCTTTCCACATCAACTAGGCCGACTCCACCTCGACCCCCTTCCATTTCAACTGGCCGACTCCGTCTCGGTCCTCTTTCCACATCAATTGGCCGACTCTGTCTCGGCCTCCTTTCACATCAATTGGCCGACTCTGCCTCAACTCCCTTCCACTCTACTTGGGCTGAAGTCAATCTCGCCCCTTTCCATCTCAACTAAGCCGAGTCGGTCTCGGCTCTTCCCCCTTCCTACTTACCAACCTTTCATGCCTCAAGAACTACATAAACTTTTACTTCTCCATTGCAATGGGAGATATGTAAGAGTAAGAGACAACTCTTATCAAGTTATTCATCCAAAAAAATCCAAAAACATCTCACGCTCACCCTTTGTAAATATCTTCCATTAGAAAGGCATAAATCATAACATAGAAGTCATCTCATTTCATGCATCTAGTTAGGGTAACTATCTTTAATAGACATGGTGGGATTCTAGTAATCCCAACACATAACCGACTTCTGAATCCAGACTTTGATTTCCAAACCTGTCTTATCCAACTCAAGGTTTTCTAACATTTCCCATAAAAATGTTGGTGGCAACTCCGCAATCCTTATTCCTTCTCTGAAGGGCACTTGGATTCCAAGCTTCTATTTTTCGCCGTCCCGGGTCACGATTCAGGTTGCGACAAAAAAAAGAAGAAAAAAAATTCTTTATAAGATAAAATTAACTTATGCAAAAGTTAGAAATTGATTTTTGAACAAATCAATATGATAGAATTTTTATAAATTAGTTTATGCATAAATTATTTTTTTAACTTATAAAAAAATTTATTTTAATTTTTTTTTCTATAAATACGTGTAAAGAAATTTATCTAAGTTATCAACACTGCACTTTTAAAACCCATAATGTATATGTCATGTATAATAGTGTTAAAATCACAAACTCTTAAGATGTCAATATAACATCTCTAATATATTTTCTTTTTAAAAAGAATATTTAATTAATTGACTATATAAAATAATTTTATTTATCACGTATAAAAATTAAATTCTTACTACATTTATTTTTAAAATACATTAAACATAGAATATACTTCACATATTATATGTTCTGTCTTGTTATAACACATATTAACCTCAACATGCATGTTAATTTTTTTTTATTGAAACATACGTGTTAATTGGCGTAGCCCATAAAATAAATAGCGAATTTCTTAGCAACGACGGTCAACACGTGGCATATAATTGCGGCAAAGGCGTTTTAAATAAATTTCTCTGAGAGATATTTGGACAGAAAATTTTAAAATGATAAGAAATTTAAATATATAAATTTTAATTTAATTTTACGAAAAAAATAACACTCACACCTTTAATTTTTTGAAAACACTTCCTTTCCCTATATAATATTAAAAAAAAATAGGAGTGAGTATTTTTTATTAAAAAAAATATAAAGAAGTGAGTCTCACTTTATTAAAAAAATTGTAAGAAAAGTGAATATTTATTTAAAAATTAAAAAGGATGTAAACGTCGTTTAAGAAAATATAAGGAAGTGGGTGTAATTTTTCTTTAATTTTAATATTTAAAATAAAATAATTTTTTATTTTAAAATATTTTATTTAGACAGAATAACATAAATTCTTTGAATTTTAAAATTTTGTTTTAAAATAAATATATTTAATTTTCATTATATGTAGAATTTTATTTTTAAATATTTTGTTTAAAAATTGAGATTCCAATATATTTGTTTATAAAAAAATATTAATTAATTTAAAAAAAAGGAAAAAAGTTAATATTTTTTGTAAAATTAAACAATTAATATTGATAATTTATTATTAATAAAATATAAATTTTTATCTTATAAAAAATACTAATTTTTTAATAGATAAGGATATAAAGGGAGAGGAGGAATTAATGAGAGGGAAAATTGGAAAATAGGTAGGTGTGAATAAGAGGGGAAAATAATAAGAGAAAAGAGTATGGAAAAGAAGAATGAGAAGATCATAGAGAAGTGGTGCATAAGAGAGAAAAAGAGAGGTGCAAACGTGAAAGAGAAAAAGAGATGTAATAAAAGTTAAGTGTGTAATAAATTTTAAGGTGAAAGAGAATTTACATAATTGAGACTTTTTAAATATGATGAGATTTCAAGTTTTTATGATGTAAATATATATATAGATAAAAGGAAAATAATTGTTTCTTAATTGATATTCTATTTTTTCTTGAGATTTATCTCAGGGTTTCTAGATGTAAAAATACCTTGCTTTTAACAAAAACAAAAGTTATTTTAAATACTATTTGAAATCATATTTTATTTTACTTGATTTTTTCTATAAAAATCTAATTTAAAAAATCATATTTAATATACGAACAAGTCGTTTTAGTATACACTATAAAAATTAAATTTCTCTTTTCAACATTCCAACCAAGGTGTTAATTAAGTCCATGAATTTGAATACTACGCATGTAAAACAAATTTGGTTGGTGGTGGTCAAGTCAACTAATTAAAGGGTTCGTTTGTTGTTAATGACCGCCAGCACGTCGTATGTATATAATTAAGTACACATAAATTAATTATAATCCCATATTGATTTTTTCAGAGATATATACGTAGTTAAGACAATGTTATTGGACCTAAATTAAAAAGAAGAAAAAAAAAAGTCATAGATTAGATTAATTGTTTAATACCAATTCTATCATGCATGATAAAATATCTTTATTTTATGAAGAAAACAAATTGATGTATAACGCGACCAAATTTGATCACGTTTGACTCGGGATATTGCCCAAAAAACATTTAAAGTTGGTGATACATTCACATGGATCATATATATATATATTGAAATTATCTGGATAAATAATTTGATTATTTTTAATTAATAAGAATTTATTATATAATTTGTTGTGATAAATTTTATTGTAATATATATTAAAATAATTTAAAAAATTTATAAGAGTGAGAAGTCATATTATAAGTTTAACTAAGTTCCCGTTGAAGGTTATATAATTATGAGTAAAATATAATATGATGAAATAGAATAAGTTATCATTTTATCATTTAAATTCTTTTATAATGGAATACCAGAAATAACTATTTCATCCAATATTACTAAATTAAAGGAAAAAGAGTGATCAAATGAAATTAATTAAAATATTTTTTATCTGATTTTGTTTCATTCCATCTTATTAATTTGAAATAACACAAATTTTGAATTCCATCTAATATTATTTTATTTTATTTCCATTTCATTTTTCATTAATCTAAAATAAACGGATATGATGAAACAACTCTTTTTGGAACACCTATTAAGGATTTAGTACCCGTTTAATCTACAACTTAGTAAAATTAATTTTAATAGAATTGATTAATAACTGATAAATATAAATAAATGTCTGCATAAAATAATGCGAAAATATTTACGTTAAAATGCATATATTTTTTATAAAAAACGAAAAAAATAACTTTAAAATAAAGATAACTTAATTTCTTCGTTATAGAAGAAATATGAAATAGTGATATGATATACATGCTAAACAAGTCAATCCATGTGCGCTAAAATATATAAAATAATTTTAAGCTGCATGATTTTCTAAACATACGTGCTACTTTCAACTTTGAACCATTTGAATGACGACATACCTTTCCTGTATTATTGTGGTGTGCAGTGTGCTGGAACCAAAAATTATTTAAGGGAAAGATTAAAATAAAATATTATCTAAAAAATACACATATAATATAAAATATAAATATAGAGAGATACAAATATAGAAATTTAATAAAATTTAAAATATAATTAAAACATAATATTATTATAATATACTCTTTTCAGGCAGTAATATAAACAAATAAAAAATATTTATGTGTGGTGGACTAAAATATAAATAAAATTTAATTAATTTTATCTTAATTAATATTATATTTTAAAATATTTTTATTTAATTTATATTTTATTTTTAATATAAAAATCAAATTCTAATTAAGGACCATTTAAAAAGAGTTACTGTATTTTTTAAGATTATGTTAACTAATTTTTAAGTTGGCGTGAATGTTTTTATTTTTATTTTTATTCTTATTTTAATCTGAAGGAAATAATATGTAAAATTAATCTAACATATATAGTTGAAATTTAAATTATAATAGAAAGTATTTAAAATGATTAACTAACTAAATTTGTTTTAATTTTAAAATTAGTAGTTTTGAGTTTAATACTATACATATATTTGTATTAACTACTTAGAGAGAAAGAGTTATGAATATATTACTGCTTTAAATACTTAAATAAAAAGTGTTAACGCTCACAAATATTTTAAATATTCTATTCGACTTTAACCGACTTTACTAAAGTGTTTTAATATAGTATTTTATTAGTGTAAAAAATGTTTTTTTAATTGTTATGTTTTATCTTTTAAATTAATTTTAAGGACAAATATAGAATCAACCTATATAAAAAAAAAAATCAATTGTGACTTGTAACTAATTTTCGCAATAGATTCAAATTAAAAAGTATCTCTAGTTATAATCGATTTAGAATTTTTTTTAATGTTGGAATAGACAACTTCTCTTATATAAAGTTTAAACCAACAGATCCAATACCAATAGCGAAACGTTACATTGAACTAATATAAATCATTAATGTATATATCGATCATTTATTATTTTTTCTCTCTATACGTGTATTTCAATGGAACAAGAAACATTTCAAAATAACAAACTACTAATCCTATTAGAAAATTTAAAATTTATTATCAAATAATTAATTTTATGATTAATTTTAAAATAATAATTATTTTATAACTAATTTTTAATAAAAATAATTAATTATAAAATTATTATAATATTAATGATAGCACAATAAGTAATAAATTAGTTAAGAAAATAATTTTAATTAATTTATAGTTATTTTTTAGTTAATTTATATTAATAAAAAATATAAATAAATATAATTTAAATTTAATTAAAAAATAATATTTTAATTAATTAATAATTAATTAGTTAAAATTTAGCTACTAATTTAAGTAGTAGTTAAAATTTTATAGTGTAAGAACATTAATAAATTCGGGAAGCATCATTCTTATAATCTATTGTATGCAAGTGTGCAGAACATAGAAAATGAAGTTTGTTCCTTTCATAAGCAGAATAGAAAAACAACGTCCATAAGCACACTAATTCAAGCTTTTATAAGATCAAAGTGTAGTTGTATGTAATCATAAGTTGTATTAGAAGTTACAACCAGAACAAAAGGCGCAAAAGCAGTTTCAAAAAGTTATTTAGAAGTAGAAAAGATATTCTGGTTAATGAAGATTGCTTAAAAATGTGTTTAGAATCACCCCATAAGGATATTATCTACATACATGACTTGTACGTATGCAAGGAAGTCAAAAACAATGAAGGAAGATTGATTGGAATGCATAGCAAGCCACCAAAAGAAAAATACAAGTATTCTCCAAAAGTTTTTTTTAATACTTTTAGTACTCCAGTATTAATTTCAAAGATTGAGACCTCTATAAATCACTATGAAAGAGAAATTCAATATTAGATATGAAATTTATATTATATATACCTTATGTTTATAACTTAAATAATATTCATACTTAATATGTATATATAAATATAAACAAACGAATAAAATAAAAATGATAAAAGGAAATATTATATTTCATTTTGTCATTTTTATTTTATATTGTTTTATATTATTTTATATTTAAATTATTATGAATTCTATTATTATTTATTATTATGTTATAATTATTTATATTTATAACAAAAATTCTATAAATATAAATTTTATTATATTCTAAACTAAAAACTCATAAAAAATTATAGAAATATAAAAACAGATATGAAAATATAAATTTAATATAGAAAAAATCTAGCAACCCCTATTATATAAATATATAAATATATAAATATTTAAATATATTTAATAATAAGTATTAAGTATGGATATTAATATTTAATACTTATAAATATAAGGTATATATAATATAAGTTTCATAATTGTTTTTAAACTTATCTTTAGTCTAATGATTTAGCTGTAACCTTTCTAGTCTTTTTTAGGTTATTTTTAAAATTGTTTTCTTATTTTTAATTGGCTATCAAATATGATTTATTATTAAAAAAATTATTATATTATGATCAATTGCGTCGGTACCTGTCCTATTTTTCTTAAAAAATAGTTCTCTTTATTTTATTCCTATTATTGTTTTTACATTCTAGACCCTCTTCTTTGGGGTCAAGTCCTTGTCCGTCGTGTAGCCCATTCCATCTTTCCTATTCTTGTAATGTTATCCTGAATTGCTAACATAACTGAGCTAAATCCATGCAGCTTTTTTTTTTTTAGATTGGTGGGCTCCATTGGTATTGGTGTCTATGTTGTGTGTTTGGGCTAATCTAATTAGCCTTTTGTTAACAAGATTGTAGGAATCAGTCCTTAAAAAAAATACTAAAACAAATTATGATAATTTGATGTCTTGAAATTCTTTTCTAAAATAAAAATATTTTAACAAGAATCGATTTACTTTAAGGGGTTGATTTAAGTGTGACATCACTATTAATTCTAAATTTAGTAAATATGAGTTGTGACAACTCAAAAATTCTAAATTTAACAAAAATAACGTATTTGAAGCATTTAAAAGAAAATTTTAAGTTTTCTATTGTGCCAGGAAATACACGTAAGAGCATGAAATTATAATTATCAAACCTAAAAATAAATAATATATAATGTTTGAATAAATAAAATACTTCTAATTTTTTTCAATTCTCTCTTTAATTCTTAATTATGTTTTAAGGTCAGTTAAGTATTTTAAAAGTATTTGCTTAATTAATTGTGTAACCATTTTTTAATTGGTGGTGTAGGGTGCAATAGCTTTCTTATACTTAATCTACTATTGAATCCAACATTTATATTCAAGGACCATCTTTGTTTTTAATGAGTTTTCAAATATTTTTTCAAATAATAAATTTTAGCAACGATTTTACTTTTTTTTTTTTTCAAAACTTAATATTTTAAGTTTTCATTATTATGTTGCAATCTTGGTTGCAACATCCTTTAAGCTAGAATGTGAATATCAAACATTCTAAGCTTGTTTTGGATTATTGCCTGGAAGGGACCAACATGTAGAGGCTTAGTCAATTTGTCAACCACTTGATCATGAGTTAAAATAGGTAGCAAATATAAGATGCCCTTTTGAACATTTTTTCTCAATAATGTGACAATCCATTTCATTAGTAGAAGATGGAGAGTAGTTTGATTGTCATAATATAGTATGCCAAGGTAAGTACGTGAGAGGATGAAATTATATAGTAAAAATAGCAATTATTGAACTTCACAACACACTTGGACAAGTGACTAATATTTTTACCTCAAATGATAAGTGTGGCATAATAATTTATTTATTTTTCAATAAATCAATAAGGTTCTTGAGAAGAAGAATAAACTAGTAATTGATCTTCTAGTATAAGAACAAGCACCCTAATTTGAATTATTAAATACTTCAAGGGTCAGAGATGAATCAATAGAGAAAATTAATCTTTGCTTTGAATTATCTTTGATGAAACAACAGTGCATTTGTTAGTTGTTGGTGAAAATGATGGAATTCTTCCTACCCACCATCTTCCACACCAATGCTGGTGGAGGGGAATCATGGATATGTGATGCCTTAATTTTTCTTTTGTCCACCCTTTTCCATACGATTGAGCACAATATAGGGTCGATTCAAGAAAAAACTACTAAAACTCAAGCTTAGCCTCTTGGGTATGCAAACAAGGAGGAAAGAAGATATCAGGTGCATGTGTGATCAAATTAATTGATTTTTTTTTTGTCAAAATCTAATAATCATATCTATAATTATAATGATACCTATGTCCATGCATGAAATTTGATGGTTTTAAGGTTTAGTAAACATACATAATTTTACTTCATGTAAGGTGGTAATCAAGGGTATTAGGGTATTAAGTTATTATTGTTGCTACTTGTCCCATTTGTTCTTGGATTTGGCCATGAATGTATGAGCTAGTTATAGAGTTTTTGATACTACCAAGCATATGATTTTAGTGAATAGTGAAGAAACAATGAAAGAATCTATCAAAAGAAGGTCCCTTACAAGCACTTTACCAACTAATTTGCCAACACTAAATAATAATATTATTTCGAAATTTTAAACATTATGGATCAAATAATAAATATGAACAGGTTAAAATGATCAATTATAATATGTCAGTTTTAACGATTCACTATGCAATAAGTGATTCAACATGCACCACTTATTACATGGTTCATTACCCCAGCAAGAACCATGTTTTTTAAGGATGAAAGGTGTTGGATAATTAAGTGAGTCACGTGTTATCTTTTGGTATTAGTTGGGTTATGTGTTATCTTTATAACTTAAATATATTTTTTTTGTCTCTTACGTGGCAAACAAAATATAAGTCATTATTTATCATATATATAATTGAAAATCAAAGAACATTGAAGGTAAACCTTTAGGTTAATAATGTTCTTTGATTTTGGATAATACAGGTGACAAATAATAACCTGTACTCCATTTGTCATGTATGACAAGGGACTAAAATTAACTATATTCAAAATGTGAAGACTAAAAAAATTAATTTCAAATTTAAAAAAAAAAAACAAATTTGACTCAAATTTGAAAGGCCAAAAACATTTAAACCTATATTCATTTATTAAATTTGGTGGCAATTTAATCTAAAATAAAATTTAAAAAAAACTTAAAAAAATTTTAAATTAAGATAATTTGTATTGAATTGACGTATGAACATAGATAATGACATCATTTCATTTAAATTTTATAAGATATTTTGTGAATTAGCACCATTCCTTTAATATTTACATGTTACATTTCACCAAAAAATTTTAGGTTTAATTATATTTCTACGTATAATTGTGGTTTCTTAAATTTTGTTGAGTTAATTAATTTTTTAATTTTAAAATTATGTAAATTTGGTCTCTTCATATTTTTTTAATTAAAATTATTAAATTTTTATTTTTATCCAAATATTTATGGGACTAATAATGAATTTGAGATTTAAAAATAAAATTCAAAAAATTAGTGAAAATATAAATAAATGAAGGATTTCATAGTATGAGATTAGAACTTAAAAGAGAGAAATATAAGAGTTTGTTAGGGTGAATTTTAATAATTTTGTGTTTAATTATATTTCTGGTTCTCATAATTTGGTAATATACAATTTTTGGTTTTTCAAAATTTTGAGTTAATTAATTTCCTTTATTTTTAAAATCATGTAAATTTGGTCCTTTCATTAATTTTTTCCTACTTAAAGTTATTAAATATTTAAATTTTTACCCAAATATTTTTGCAACTAATAATAAATTTGGGATTTAAAAATAGAATTAAAATAGTGAAAATTTAAAATAAATGAAGGATTTCATAGTATGCGAGGTTAGAACTTTAAGAGAGAAATATAAGAGTTTTTTTACTTTTAGGCGAATTTTTTTTTTTTTTGTTAAATTTTAAGTAGAAGAAAGTTTAAAAGTAGTTTATTCAACTATATTTATAAAGATTTTAAATACAAAATGAGAAGTTAAAGATTTTAAATAATAAAAAATCGATAGAGTACCAAATTTATTTAATTTTAAAAATAGATAAATTTAATCAATTTAAAAATTAAGAACATATTTATTTTAAAAAAAAGTTTTCTATTTTTATTTTTAATTACAAGCTGTTATCCTCTTTTGAATTTATTTATATTTTTTAAGGATTTGGATAGGAAAGAGTGACTTTCACACCCACAAGTGACTAAACAAAATAAAAAAAAAAAAAAGCAAGTCTGGGAATGGGGAGCGTGGCGTGGAAACAGCTTGTTCTGAACGCTTTGGAATCCAACAGTCACCTCAACCACTCTTCTTTCATGCAACTCGTATGTTTTTTATTTTTTTTTTTTTTTATAATTTTGGCATTGATCTTTTTATTTGTGTTTCGGGCAGGCAACTATAGGAACCAACCGAACACCTTCGAACCGCACTGTCGTTTTCAGGTTGTCCCTCCCTCACTTTTTTAGGTTTTATAGAACATTGACGACATCGCATGTTTTGCGTTTTCAGAGGATTCCAAGACAACACTGATAACATCCAAATTAACACTGATGCCCGCACCCGCAAGGTTCTTATTTTCAATCGTTTATGCAATTTAGACTATGACTAATAATATGCATATTATTTAATTTTTTAGCTTATGAGTTTTAAGGTAAAATCTGTTATGTTAATTTAGTTTAGACATACATTTCAATTACCTTAAATGATTCAAATCAATTTTACCTAACTTTAAAATATAGATGATGAAGATGCCAGGTCGATTAGTCATATAGCCAAAATTGAGTACACAAATGATAGACAATGTTCACTTTATAAACTGGTTTTTATAGTTTGGCATGTTTAAAATTTTCGTTGATAAGTTACATAATGAAATCTCTGCTGTCTTATTTGTTGTGTAGATTGAAGAGCTCAAGCTTTGCCCCTCTGCTGAGGTAATTATTCCATGAGGTACTTTTTTAATAAAATACTGGTAAGTGATAAGGGGCGTAGATTTTGAGACTAAGTTTAGTTCTTTTGGTTAGATATGTTGGTATTTCACAGATTCTTGGGAGCAATTTCGGATAAATGGTAACGTAGATATCATTGATGGTTCGAATCCTGACCCACTAAAACTTCAGGTTTGATTGGAGATTTTCAGTTATGATTGAAGTTGTTATTCCCTTTGCCATTCGTTAGATCAAGTGTGGTTTGAACATGCTGTATAAATGTTGCATGGGTTTTTATGCAAAGTTGTGATGTGAAAAAAAAAATAGTCCAGCTAAAGCAATTGTGCTCTTTACAGCCATTTGCTTCTTTCACTGACTGAGTGAAGTGCAATGCATGCATACCCTGTGATAGATGATAATGTGTTGTGCTTTATACTAAAGGAGATAAGTATATCAACCTGTTCTGTAAAAGCAATTTGAACTATCTCTAGTGATTTAAGGATAAATTGAGCTAAAGATAACTAGATAAGGGAAGATTAAATTAAAATGGTGGTTAATAATTGAAGTAGCACTCACGAACTACTTCTGATTTTCCTCAGAAATATATTCGGCATATATACGAGAAATCTCATATAATTTTTAATAGACTAACTCAAACAGATCTGCCATATGACCAAAAATGCTTAGAGCTACTTAGCAGTGGTAGCTTGTGGGGCACTCTTACTGAAAAGATGACACATTTGCTACCAAAGTGGGACTTGGGATTTTACACTATTTGTATAAACATGCACCCTGCAAAATCGAGAAACCTTTATTCTCCCTCGTATAGTTATCAAAATTTTACAATTCACTGTTCATATCTTATGATTCGATATAATTTGGCTATCTATCGATTCGTATTTTAAGATGAATCTTAAATGACTTTATATTTTAGGATACATGAATGAATCTATATAATTTTGTATCATTCGATACGAATCATACGATTCAATAATTCATTATTTTATCTTTTTTGTTATTTTTTTCATTAATTCCTCGTGAAAAAAATTTAAAAGTCATATAAGCCTAATATTTATTTATGTATATATTGATTTTTCATATGTTTTTTATGTTAAAATGCTCCTAAAGTTATGTCTTTTAGTTATTGATCAAGAATATGTACTTATGAATGTCTATAGGTTATGTTTTATTATTGATTATATATCTTATGATTCATGATACGATTCGATTCGCGATTTGGAAAATATGCATTCCAATTCACGATTTGAATCCCAATTCTACTACCATGCTCCTTCATCAAATCAGGCAAAGTAAAACAAAACTCTTTGGCTTTGTTCAGTTTGGTAGTCAGTTTTATGTTTTGAATTCTTTAAAAACTAAAACTAATCTTCAATTTTATAATTATAACTTCAAGTTTTAAATCCAAACCTTGCAAATCACTCCCACTTCCTCATTCACTCACTCACCTCTCTCTCTCCCACCCACAACAAAATTGTTAATAGTTTAGGCTAGTTTACTTTGAGAAAATGTCATGTTTTCACTTTTAATTACAAAAATGTCACCTTGTTTCCTGTTTTTAAAAGTTAAACAGTGAAAACAATTTTTTATTGTTTTCTGTTTGCACTTTCCCTATATAAACTTAAAATAGAAAATGAAAACAAAAAAATGTTTTCTCAAATCTGACGCCCTTTTTTCCAATTGATTTAAAAATATTTCAAAATTGAGTTAAAAACCAATTTAGCTTCATTTTAGCTAAACACATTTGTTTTGAAATTTATATTTAAAAATTAAAAATTCTAAACACACGACTACCTTGAACATGTCCTTAAAGAAGCTAGTTTTGGTTTACATCATGTCAACATAAATATTTTTGCAGGTTATATAACAAATCTTTCTTATTTTTAAATTTAGATGCTATTCATTGCTATAATCTTACCCCCGGTTTATCAATTCATAATGCAGCAAAGAGAAAATTCCTGGTTTGCCAGTTCATTGAGATCAAGGTCGCAATATTTGTGCCCCAACCCTGGACTTCCCCGTCTAAATGAGGAAGCACAACCAGAAATATCATTAGATCCTTCTACAGGTCCAGTTGATGCTTTTTGTCTACTGATCCTAGAACCAAATCTGGTAATGATATCTCTCATAGTCTAACATAAATATATGCCTGTTTGCATCAATTCCTCTACACATTCACTTTAACCATTTACAGGTTGATTACTTGAATCTGAAGAGTAACCAGAGGCTAACATTCATATCAAATGAGAGTGCTGCAGCAAAGAAAAGCTGGATTGTGGAGAGGGTGAACCCATAATAATCTATTCTCTGTCAGTGTCATGTTCAGATTTCATGCTGCCCTTTGAAGATTGTGCTTGTTCGATATAAACCTAGTAAGATTGGATGTGAATTAGCCTCGTATCTATGTGGACACCTCACTGGGAATTAGTATAGAGGTGAAACCTTGGAGAGAATTGGAGTCACTATTTATCACTTTGTTTTCCAATAATATTAATGTATTTTAGTTTATTTCAGAATTCTGATGGATTAGCAGATATAAATCAAACTATAGAGAATGAAATTTGCATTTATCTAGTGCATGTTTAGTTCAACTTATTTTAGAAAAATAATTGCTTATTTTTGCCAGCTTTCTAATAGAAATTTTAAAAAATAAGCGATTATTTCTCCAAATTTAATCTTTACCAAACATGCTACTAGTCATTTTGCTTCTTTACATCCATAACCTTTTGCTTTTAAAGAAATGCCAATGCCACATTTTACAGTTACAAACATGGAGCTAAGGAACGCTTGAATGGGAAAAAGGTCTCAAAAATAAAAATCATCTGTTAGTTCTATTTGTTATGATCCACTGGCAGTCTCAACATTGTGGCAGGTCTGGTGGAGGATGTGGTAAGGATTCCAGCTCTCCTTTTCCATTGTTCACTATAAATACCATTCCTAGTCCCCATGACTGGTGTATATCAATATGGCAGTGCATATACCACACCCCTGCAAAAAAGTTTCATGTTGTTGATAGTAAGCATTCAATAATTCAATTGACAGAGAGAGAGATCAATAATTCCTTGCTGTTTCAATAAAACAGCAGAGAAAAGAAATACAATATTAGGGTTTATACCTGGATTATCAGCAACAAAGCGAATTGCTGCCCATCCACCCACTGGAACACCAATTGTGTTCATGTATGGAGGATCCACTAAATTGAACTGTGCAGTTAGTGGATTATAGTTGCCAATGCCATACCCTACGACATAAAAGCTGTGGCCGTGGAAGTGCATGGGGTGGTTTTCAATGTTGACTGTCCCTGTGTCCTGCAGGATGAGTTGCACCCTGCTACCATATTTAAGAACCTTTGTTCTAGTTCCATTCAATGACTGTGTGTCATGTGGAATGTTATTTGGGGCGCCATTAACAAAATCATAGAACTTGGGCGGGGTGTCAGGAAAATCTTCAGTATATGATCCTTTTATCTTCTTATAATATGCTTCCAGGATTGAAATATTGGGATGAACAAAACTTACATTGTTCATTGAAGCTGCCAGCACCCCATTCTGCATGGCTTGGCAGTTTTGCTTTGGTGTCTTTGAATGACACTTCTGAACATTCAATCCAATGGTGATGAATAGATTTTTATCAATTTCTTTGAAAACATTGACTTGATTTAGGCTCCTTAATCCATCCATGACTGTCTTAACAGCCAGTTTATCATCAAGTTTAGGCAATTTAGCTGGTAAATATAAGCTATCAGATGCAGCGCCTATATAGTTGAAGCAGGCTATTGCTGAAAGGTTTTGATATTTGACAATCCTGCCAGACTTGTAAGGTGCTACAGCCATGGAGTATTTTCCTACTGGTTGATCAGCAGAGACAAGGACATTCAGTGTTTGACCTGGTCCAATCATCACAGTGTCTGTGGTGAATGGCTTCGTGTATTCAGCATCAGCTTCCACGATTGTTAAATTGTGATTAGCAATTGCAAAGAAGTTCTCAGTGTTCAAACCCGCATTAATCAGTCTTAACAAATAGGTCTTCCCCGGAATCACATCAATTTTGTAGACATCTGAAATGATGAGGAAAGAAACGTATGTAAGAAAAGGAAATGCAGAAAATTCAAATTACAACAGTATTGATTTGTGATAGACTGGTTTAGGAGATCAATGCTTATGTAACCTAGATTTTTATGTATGTTAAGCTTAGTTTAATCGAAACATCTTTTAAAAATAATGACCCCGACCAATGGGCAATTTTAAGCAATCCCTATAAATGTAAATCACCCTTATCACATTTACTTTGTTAGTTGTTATCTTTTTGTTATCTCGCATACCATTAGTGGAGCAGTTGTAGTTGGGTCCTGGATATCCATTAATGGTATATGCATCTGCTGTAGGAGGAGCTCCTCCACTTGCTAGAGTGGCATGCTCAATTTGTTGAAGATCCTGAAGCCAATATTCCCCTGCCATAATTCAAATCAACCCACGAACAATAGCATTATATGGAGAACTTACAACTACATTAACTATGAGTTCAAAACAAAAGGGAGCTACCAAGTTACCTAGTATGATTATGTGTTCTTGATAGGGAAACTTAAATGGGTAAGGTACCCCGGTCTTTGGATAAACAATCATGGCACCATGAACCGTTCCTCTTAACCAAGAAACATGAGCATGCCAGAAGAAGGTGCCCTTCTGCTTCACCACTGAAAAATTATAGGTGAAACTCTGGCCTGATTGAATTGGACACTGTGTAATCAAGGATGGCCCATCATACCAGCATGATAGCCTTTGCCGGATACCATGCCTAAAATTTCAAATTCAAGATTGTCAGCTATAATAACATTGTTAACTAAGTAAAGTGTTTTTATGTATGAGATTGTCATTGGGATTACCAGTGAATTGTAACATTGAAAGGTGTCTTATTGGTCACCTTTACTATGATTCTATCATCCTCTTGGGCGTAAACAACTGGTCCTGGATACATACCATTAATTGTGACAATGTCTTTGGAGTTACAAAGTTTGGAAACTCTTTGAGTTTGAACCTGTACATTAACCATTAAGAGCATAAACTAATAGAGAAAATAAAGGCATTGGAGATACTGCATTCCACTGAAAAGTAAAATGCTGTGTCATAATGTGCACTTAAAGAGTAAAGTATACCTTGAAATCATAGAACCTGGTTGATTCTCCCTTGGTACTTCCATGTGCTATAAGCTTCACATTGTAGATAGAAGATATCATACTCAACCACAGCATAAACAAGGTGATTGAGTTGGTCATTTTCAGGGGGAGTGAGTAGAAGTGAAGGCTTGAGGTAGAATGGAAGGGAAGCCCTTTTAAAAGAGTGAGACTCTCTTTGAAGGATTTATTTTATTGGAGGAAAGTCTCAAAAAGGCTATGCAGGTTCTATTCTATTTGTCAGCTTTCATGATTCCTCTAGCGTGAATTGGTGATAATAAGGTGTTGGGAAGTGATTATTCAACATGACCACAATGGTAGGGAAGGCTTCAGCATTCCCTTTTATCCCACTTCTCTGTTTTTATCCATTTTCTTCTTTACTGCCAAACATTTTGTTACAAATCATACCATTGACTGAGAATAGAGGCCACACATGCCTCTAAACATGCTCTATATTAAACCCCACCACAATCAGCCACCCCCTTTCCATTCTACTAAATTTCCATAAATATGAATGCTTTATTACTTTTTATTTTAGAGTAACATGTTCTAATCAAGTTGCTTCTCACTATTGAAAACCATTAGGTAGAAACTCAAACTACAAAGCAGCATTCAGCTATCACTGGTAAAGTAATCAATAACAACTAATCATATTCCATCATTTGATATCTGCTATACATATCAATTGATGTTATTGGGTAGTGTCTAAAACCACATTAATTTCCAGTAAAACAATTTAGAACATTGTCTTTTTATTGGTTTCACGTGATAGGATCAACTTATTGAATTTCTCTTATTAAATTTACCGTTACCACTTATGTAAGTAAAGAGAAAAGCTATTTGTAAAATAGAGAGAGAGAGAAAAAGAAAGAGAGAGAAAAGAAGAGTGTAGTGTAATTAATGATGTAGTGAAAAAGATAAATATTGAAAATAATATTATGCGATTTACTGTAAAAATTGGTATACGGGTATTATGTATCCTTACCCAAATTTTTAAGAGTTGAAAATCATAAAGCACTGAAAAGACAAAGATTTAGACAATACAAAACACTCATTTTCTGTGTATATGGGGGAAAGGTGGGTTACATTGTTTTGCCTTTATTAGACATCTTCCTCTTCTCAATGATAAGCAAAGTTGATGCACGCCTTCACATCCCTACAACACCATTATTGGAGCAAAATTATAGCACAACCTACGTTACATTTTATAAATATCTGTTTTATAACTAAAGCATTCCAAACATATTTCTGGTTGATTTGCTTTAACAGGGTACGTTTCATCATACCTGCAATACATGTGTTTTGCATGGTATCTTTTCCAAACGAATTCATTTGGAAAGAAAGATTTCATCGCTGGTATATGGATAATTAATTATACATTCTTCATGCAACTTACTACATATTCATCCAATTAAAAACTACTGCTGATCATATCAAATGTACTTAATTAGCCTAACTAATGACCTCAATAATTGGCAACTTAGTAACTAAATGTTATCCATTAGTTTTTCTCCATACTATAAATTGCTTTTAACCCCTATTTATAATTAATAAACTAGATAGGAGGATTATTAGCAACATTCTTTAAACATACGTATGTTTGGATAGATTTTTGTTAAGTTCTACAAAATGATATAGGTGTCAGTGTCACCAATTATTTAGTAGATTTGATTCCCAAAGTGAAACCGAACCTCTCCCGGAGAAACCCAATACCACACTGCCCTCTTATTTTGTGCAATCTCATTTTTTTTCTTTAAATATATTTTTTTATTAATTTCTTTAAATATCTATCAAACACATTGTCGTATCAAATAATA
Source organism: Mucuna pruriens (assembly GCA_025330945.1). Classification (NCBI taxonomy): domain Eukaryota; kingdom Viridiplantae; phylum Streptophyta; class Magnoliopsida; order Fabales; family Fabaceae; genus Mucuna; species Mucuna pruriens. The sequence goes on from JAENHJ010000529.1 coordinate 5,716,063, forward strand.
CATAAAAATGAACCATTAGAACCTTGAGAAAATAAAGAACCTTGAGAAAATAAAGTTTTAATAATTGTTGAAGAAGTTACCTATATTCCTGCCTCAAATCTAATCACATCGATTTTTGTCTCATGACTATGGGTTTTCCTTTATCATATTTACTTGTATGTATTTCATCTAACAATAAAAAATATATATATTTAAAAAGTATTAAAGAATATATTACTGCAATTTCTTTTCAAGTAGTTCTGCACACTTAAAATACACGTAAACTAATTTGTCCACCTTTGAATGCAGTCACTTCATGTGTTATTATTATTAGTATACCAAATCCAATCACCCTTGAGCTGAAACTATGATGACCCAGGTGTAGAAAGTGCCAAAAAAATTGCCATTTTTTTGAGGCATTTGAAGGACAAAAATATATACGCTAATTAGCCAGGCCAAGATGGAGCAACTAGATGATTGTGTCTCATGAATGCCATTATACACACTTAGTAACTTCTCAAACACGCTTCCAGTCAGCGTGTGATGTTGTCAGTGACCACACATGACCTAAAATAAATTATTTCTCTCATAACATAACATGTAGATCCACATGAAATTAGATTTGAAACTCTTTAATAAAATCTCAAAGAATTTTATAAATGAAAAAAATATAACTAAAAGAGAAATTTTTATTAAAAAGACCCATTAAGTTATTAATAAAAATTAATTATTGACAAAATTAATAAATATTTCATGTGAATAAATAAATTGTTACTCTCATTAACAGTAGTGGTCGGATTCCCTCCTATGTCTTGCACCTTCTCACATCAACATTTTAAGTTGGTTCCTTTTCTCATTTCCTATTTAAGCTAAGTTATTTTATCCTTTATCTTTAGATGAAATACCAAGTACAACCACTATATGCAACATGTAGCAAGTTCTTGAATAACTTCGCTAGCTAAACGCACGCGTATCAAAGTCACTTGTTCGTCCTTTATTATGATGATCCTTTATAGATTAAATTAATTAGTAGCTGCATGATCCAAAATTATATTCCAAACTTAGATGTTTATAGAGTGCCAACCTTTTTTCTTCCCCTTTGATTGTTTACTACTTTTGTGAATATGTAGAAGGTGACACCAATGCTTTGCGCAAAAACTATTGATACAACTCTGCATACTTTCTGAAATCACTACTCTGAATGTACAACAGCTGAACATGTTCATAGACTTTGAGGCACAATGATACCATGCGCTTTAAATCATACCTTATTTAAATCTTTTCTGTTGGGAGTTACATCTAGGTATATGTGCAGGCATATTAAATAATAATTAGAAACTGTGCCCCAGATATTTATAATAAGGAAACAACCAAATTATTTATACTAGCCAAGTGCATGTGTATTTTGTTCGAATTTCAATTTATTGATTATAAATTGTTTCTTTGCAGAGGCAAATATGCATACGGAAAAGTTTTTAAATTAGTAAAGAATATATATATTATTTTTTATCACCATGTAATAGATAAAAAAAAATATTTATCGATTTTATTAATAATTAATCTCTATTAAAAAAATCTGATTAATCACTTTAGTAAGTTTTTTTTTTCAATTATATTTTTTTTATTTAGAAGACTCGAATATGAAATTTTACTTAAGCTTATACCAAATATAATCATAATTAATTCAAAAAATTTAAATATATATTTTAAAAAGTTAAGAATAACAATATAGATCTAGGTGAGGATCATGATCTAGTGCTCTAAGTTGCAAGGTTGAGAGATACGTCTTTAATAGAGGAAATCTAGTTGGTGCCCATAGGAAATGGTAGGCCTCTAAGAAAACACTTTTTAGGAAAGTATTTTAGTAAAGTAACAGCAAAGTTTTGAAAGGATCAGGCTATAATATTTATAAGCATCTGGTTACGATAGGGTTGATGGAATTTAGTTAGTTAACTACACTTTATGTTAACTCTTTTACCATCCTTACAATCACAAGTAAACGAAAACATATATGACAAGATTAGGAGGTAGTTTCTTAAATAATTAAGGTGCTACTGTCCTATCTCAATTCGTATGTAACTCAGTTAATTGTGACGCCCCCTGACTTTATGTGAGAGTCATTAAGTGTTGGAAAAAAAAGCATTAATACTAGTAGAACATTTACTTAATAGTGAAATATTTATTTAAATTTGATTCATGTAATTTAAGGTGCATGGTATTTTTATGTATTTATCTTGTATTTAATATCTTATAGTTTCCAACAGTCGTATTGTTCCAAAGTCTGTCTATTACCGACGGGTGTCTTATACATCTATAAATTGATATCCATATACTAGTCCAATTTGTAATCGAACAAAAAACAAATTTCAAATTACCTCCTCTTTTCATCTCTCTTATTTTTCTTTAAAAAATAATATCGAGAACTTAATTATTTAAATGTGTCTAATATTATTGTTTCAATTTCCTAAATTACAAAAGAAAATCATGATAAATGGTGTGTGCATGAGAAGGTGATTCTTGCCTCCCAAGATGCATAGGGAGACAGTTGAACAATGATATGATGAATCAAAAAACGAAAAGATCTTTGAATCAACAACAAAAGATGATGAAATGTTTGATAAACTGTCAAGTACAAATATCTTTATGAGTCTACATACGTGATAGAAAATACAACATTATTTTGTTTTTATCGTTTTTAATCACTACACTCAGACAAAACTATACAAGGAGAATACATGGAACTCAAAATCAAGTTGCAAATTTTTTCATCAAGTCTTTTAAATTTAAGATATTTCAAATATTACATACATATGGATTAGAGTTACTTGGACAAATCAAGTTTAAGAGAGGATGTCGAAAAAAAGAGAGTATTAATGATAGTAAAATATTTATTTACAGTAAAACATTTATTTAAAATTGATTCATGGACTTTAAAATTCATAATATTTTTTCTATGCAAGTATCTTGGCATTTAATACCTTATATAGTTTTACGAGTTGTATTGTTTTAAAATATATCCATTGTACCAATAGGGTCTTACACATTTATAAATATTCATATATTAGTTCATTTGCAATTACGTAAAAAAATCCAAATCAAATTGAGTTTCTTAAATTATTTGAATGTTCTCCCTCCTCTTTTTATTTCTTTTATTTCCTTAAATAACTTCCAAAATACTAAAAATAGAATGGCATCTAACTTATATCCGATGTATACGGGATAGTGTCGCTTACCATTGAGAGCTTAGGGGTCTTGAAGCGTATTAACCCAATAAGAGACTTGTCACTTTAACCTAATTCAATGGCTCTAGTCCATATCAAACGAATATTAATTTTTGAGGAAAAACTGACTAAGAGATTTAAACTTAATTACACCATTCTAATTTAAAATATAAGAGAAAATGGATATAATTATGCAGAGTTATGGATACAGAACAGATTAAGAACCTTGTAAACTTTTCAGTTTTTTGTGTTTTCTAATTCAAGTCAGAGTAAAGGATAAAATATTTTGAATACATTAAAATTTAAATAAGTTTATCATTTATGTATTCTCATTTTTCATCTGGTCTTTATTATTGTGTCTAAATGCTTGTTCTTTCATTTCAGCTTTCTATTTTTCATTTACTTTACCCAAAATAATGACAGTAAGCGCACAATCCTTACATTTGGTTGGATCAGCTAAAGTTAGAATAAAACGTAATTAATTTCAACAGTGTGTTCTTCTTTTAAGTACAATGATCACCAATTAACTATGATGTTTTGAACCCCTAAGTGCGCTTGCAATGTAAAAATCTGAAGAATTGAATGACATTTTAATAGCCTTTGTTTAATATTTCCTCAATACAAAAGCGAACCCTTAAATTAGAAATTTCAAATTAACCTTATAATTATATTGCTACTTTAAATTTTTTTGTTATTAAATTAATTTTCAATAATATAAACATTTATTTAATCTACCTTTTTATATCATCATATCGTTATTTTAATTATTGTATGAACACAAATGTAATAATATTTATCGGTAAAGTCTAGTTCAGTTGTTTGAATATAATAATTGAGTAATATAAATTTTTTGGTTACTATAAATAGAAAAATATAATAATATTTTAAATTTTGAATAAATGAATTTAATAAAAAATATTAATGTAATGATTGCTATTTGAAATAGAAAATTAGTGTTAAAATTTGAAGGAATGATTACTTAAGTAAAGAAAATAACTTAAAATTGATTCGTCCTGTCATTTGGTTTTTCCATTTCTAGAGAGGAATGATAACTTGAAGAAGATGAATTTCTTTATTTATGTCATATCTCATTTTTTACTTGGGAACATTTATGTTATTTTATATAAAATCAAATAAAAGAAAACGAAAAAGTTTTTTTTTTTTTTTTCTCTTTTCCCAAATAACGTAAACATCCTAGCCAAATGTAAATAGCCTTAACGGAAGGGATATTTTTAATTGATGAGTATCCAAATTAATAAATTTTAATCTTACTCCTTTTAAAAGGATAAATATAATATAATAAGCAGGATCAAACTCACGAGTTTACTTCCCTTATGGGGTTTAATAAATCCAACGAGTAAAAAGAAAAATAAAAAAAAATGCAAATAAAGAAGATTAACTAAATTCAATTATGAAATCAGTCTAGTCCAAGGTATAATATTAGCATTGATCCTTAAAATTGATCACTTTTTTTTTTTGTTGACTAGAAGAGTCGAAAAATCCATCCAAAACAACAACAATTAACTAACAAAAGTAGTGAGAGCTAAATCAGTCATACTTCTGACGGTTAAACTACATGAAGGAATAGCTACCTCTGACTAAATGTCAAACAAACAGTTCTGATGGTTAAATTTGTAGACGCAACTAACGACTGTTTTTTACGATATGAAAGGTGATGTTCTCCCAAATTTAAATTCACTCAACAATACTGTCCATACCCATTTTGCTACCATTTCATGTTCACTTTGATTGAGATTTTACTTCAACATCAGCTTGGATTAAGGCAAATTGAAATGCTCAAGCACGTGAATCCTAGAAATCCATAGACGTTGTGGAAGAAACTTTAAAGAATGTTATAGCTTAACATCACTAAACAATAGTCTGAAATTTGAATAAACCACTAGAAGCACTTTGAAGCCTGGCATATTGATACACAATGTGGAGATTTCAAAGGCTATTGTGTTTTTATGCCAATTTGTTGGAGGAGCTAGTTTGGAAACTCGTTGAGAGCAAAGGAATCACTTAGAGAAGTAAAAACTATAATATTATCTTTTGAAAATTGCATTTGAAATATGAAACCAAACACGTTATAAGTGATCGATGACTTCTAATTGTACACGTGTTCACACACTTTACAGAATTTATCAAGAAACTTGTTGTAACTGAGTGCCAGAGTAATTAAGGAAAGAAAGCATCTATGACTTTGACTAATATAAAATAATCTATCAGCATTTGATCATCAATTATTGCTAAAAGATCGTGCTGTGTTATTTAGGAAACATTCACTAGTGAATAAGGAACCACAGATGTTGTAAAGGTTGAAAGTGGCACAATTGGCCTGCCATTGTCAAGAAGTGAAACAAGGTCATTATTTCAATTCAATGTCTAAAACCTTTAGTTTATTTCAATGTTTAAAGCTCTCATGTATATTTCATTTGCCAAACAAGTATAGTCAATCCTTAAGGAGCAGAAAATCCAAGATAACCAATCAACCCTTAACAATATAGTCCATCCACCTACATTGCTACTTCAACTCAAAACAGAACTCAGTGACCCCACAAAAGATTTCAAAGCATTAGACTAAGACATGCTTGAATTTGACATCCACTTCCAATCAAATGCGAACTTCACAAACCACACAGAAAATTTCATCCTCAATCACAAACTATAGCCAGTTATGCACATTAACCATTTGTCCACCTCAGATTGAAGAACGATATCAGATATCTTATCAAAACACAAAACAACCTCTTCCACTCCTTACTAATCCCAATCAACCCACAAGAAAGTTATTTTTCCAAAGAGGAAACTAGGAGCCATCTACAAACACACCTTTCCCATTCTTTCGTTGTCAACATCCTAAACTTCAAGCCCAGAACAAGCAAGCAATTCACGAAGATAGACTATGGGCTTTAACATTAAATAAAGTATATACCCAATATATAAATCGTACTCCAAAAATTGAAACAAAAAAAGTGGAACTTCTGAACACACTCTAGATCCATTCTAATTAAATTCCAAAAGTGTAAACCAACAAAGATGTAGTTATCGAACCATTAGACTAAATGAATTACATGAAAGTAACTATCAATGACAAACTTCCATAGATTGATGAGACAAAAGGTAATAAAGGGGGGGGTGGATGAAATCCAGAAAACATAAAAGAAGAGAAAAATATGTTAATAAGAAGATGAAGAAACATGAAATTAAGAGTGAAGCTTGGAATTGGAGGGAAGAGGAGGGGTGGTGGGGTGAGAGAGGAAGAGAGGGCGATCATCGTTGTTGTTGTTGTCGTAATCATCATCTTCGTTGTCGGCGATGCTAAGGTTGATGCAAGAGCAACGCTCCAATGAAGCAAAAAAAGCAGAGGCCACGTTGGCGCCGACCCAGTTGGCCACTCGGTCAAGTTTGTCGCACGACATGAACCCACAGTTGTTGTTGTTGTTACTGACGTTGTCCATTTTCGTTGATTCCTAAATAAACTGTGTTCGAATTGTGCAGAGATAGATATTTGGATTTCGGAGAGATGAATGAATTGAAGACCGCAAGAATCATTAATAGAATCCAACAAGGGACTGCTTCCCTTTTCTTCTTTTTGACTTTTTGACTTTTTATCGGATTCCAGGCCTCAAATTCAGTGCTGCAGTTATTACATTTACCTTCGCTTTTATTCCTTGCCACAAAACAAAGCCTACGTATTTTCAAATTTGAATTTCAATATAAGAAAACTAAGAGAAATTTTGAAGTTTTCTTTTTAAAAATTATTTCTTTTTAGTTTTTTTCTCCAACTAAAATAAATTATTTTAAAATTATTATTTTTTCACTTTTCTCGTTAAAATAAATTACTAATTTGTAATATTAAAATTATAGTAAATATATATTAATACTTTTAGATTATCATTTTTTAATTTTAAGTATTGCCATTAGAATAATAGTTCAAAAACTGATAAAGTATTTGTTTTTAAGTACTGTTGTTTCTTGTGAAGTTATATAATATTTTTTATATCAAGTATTTTATTTTTTATATATGTAATTAATTAAACTTTTTAAGTACTCTTTTGTTGAATTTAATGATTTGCTTATGCAGGTAATTAATTAAATTCAGGATCTGGATTATAGATAAAAAAATTTAAAATACTTAGTTAGCATCTCTTTTTTCTTGTTTGGTTTAGTTAAGAGAAGAAGAAAAGGAGAAATTTATCCTATTTGGGTGTAAAGAGAGGAAGAGAAATTATAAATAAAATATTATTATATCTTTATAAATATTGGTGAAGAAAATGGAAAGTACAATAAATTTAAGGATAATTTAATTAACACAATTTTTTTTTCTTGTAAATTTTCATAATATTAAAGAGGAGACAATAGTATGAAGAAGGAACATTTAAATACTCTCGTTTTTCTATCTCTTATTTTTCTATATTTCTAAATTCTAAATATAAAAAATTATTTTCTCTCTTTTCGTCCCCTCATTTTCCCTTCCATCAAAGGTATAGCACCAAAGGCTAGTAGTACACGCACAAATCACAATAATTCAAGACAAATAGCTATCTCTTTAGTGTATTGTGGGCCTAAAAGTCGTATGTAGTGACCCTTCCTCTAACTTTTTTGGCCCATGTTATTGACGGTTTCGGTGTGATCTTTATAATGTTTTTTTTTAATTTAATTTTAACAAAAGTATTTTGGACAAAAATTAATTTTCATTGGGTATGTTAATAAGATTTTGTCAAAGATATAAAATGAAAACTATTTTTTGTTTAACATTTTACAAATTTTCGTTAAGATACATAATATACTCTAGTTTTCATTGGATATTTTGACATAATAAGAATTAGTTTTCATCAAATAAATTATATACGAAAAAAAAACAAAATATTGTTGAAAAAAGTAATGAAAGTACCAAAATTTACATAAAAAATAATAAGAAATAAGAAAGAGTAATGCTTGTAGAAAGAAAATGAAAAAAATGTTTGAAGAATATGAGAATGTAGGGTTAAAGGAGTGGGGAAAAGAAGAAAAAGGGGTGTGAATAGCACGTCCCTTTCAAGATTTGAACGAAACGTAGATAATAAGAAAGATGCTGCTGTTGGATAACTGGAATTCTTATAAGATAGTATTGACTTTTGATGCTGGATGACATGTTCAAAACGTACAATAAAGTTGACAAGTAATAAATACAAATTATATATCAAATAATTAAACTTGCATGATAATCAAGGTCCTCAACAACTAAAACTCCACACGAACGACAAAATGATATGATAGTTTTCCAGAACCAAGACTTTACTTAATTGCGATTTTTTTTTTTGCATTTCTCTACTGTTTGTCCCAAGTCCAATTACAATAACAATTTTTGTATATCCAATCACAATTTTCAAAAACAAACTTCACTGCCAAACATTCGTACTCCGTGGTGCCTCTAAAATATCATGGTTAAGATTTGATGAATTACATATGTGATTTTTTATCTTACGGAAAAAAATCGTTTTAGTTTTTTATTTATAAAATTTATTTTATTTTTTTAATTTTTAAATTTGAGTTAAGATTATTTTTAATAAAAAATAATTATTTTATATTTTAAACTAATTTTTTTAGTAACTCAATAAGTAAAATTTATATTATTAGATTCATTTATTTATATAAAAATTATACAAACAAATGTTCAAACTAAAAATAGTTTTATATAAGATAAAATTATAAGAAAAATGAGTCTTATAAAAAAAAATAAATAAAATTCTCATATCAAATCTCATATCAAAATATTTTTCAAATATTCATGACAATTACTTTTCGCGTGATTTCTATTATATTTGTGATTTTTATTAATTCAAATCTTAATTGAATTTTATAATTTTCACATAAATAAGTCTAATAAAATAAGTTTTACACCTTGAATTAATTAAAAATATTTTAAAATTGTATCCTAAAATAAAAAATAATAATAATTTTTTTAAAATTATAATATTAACTCATATTTAAAAATAAAATAATAAAAATAAATTTATTAAAAAATAAATTATCAAAATAAATATTTATCATAATATAGAACAACTAAATTTATAATTTAACCATAACAATACTTGTTTTCATGAAAAAAATAGTTTTCTTATTATATACCATAATTCAAGTAAATATTCACTTTGATATTTTTTTTACCCAACAAAATTAAACACAGTATCATGTTGTTCACAGTATACCCTTACCCTTATCAACCAATCGAACTGAACCTAACGGGTAATCTTTACTTTAATATTGGAGAATATAATCATATTTTTACTTTCATTCTTACTTTTATAAAAATTCATTACTTTAGGTATTGATTTAAAAAATCAAAATGTTATTTACGTTAATAACATTTCATTACTTTTTTTTATTATCATTAAATATTAAAGTAATAATATTTTGTAAACTTTATAAAGTTAAAATTAATGTAAATGTTTTACAAGTCAAAACCTAAAGTACTAACACTTATAATTATACGGATTAAAGTAATCACTTACTTCTCATAACTCTTTTTTATATATTAGTTATGAATCAACGTGCACATTGGACATTAAAATTAGAAAATACAAGTCAAGCAATTTTATACTTGACTTTATATATTAATATTTTAATTAATATAATACTAGGTTAAACTGTTCTATAGGTCTCTATAATTTTATTAAAATTTTCAACAAGTTTTTATAGTCATCTATTTACACTACGTATATCTTTTAAAAACATAGTATACACACAATAATTTTTAAATATTAATTATACTACACACTCCTTTCTCATTTTTTTTAATTGTATTATAAAATAACATTTCTCTATTAATAATGAGTTGTTTCATATTATTTAATAATGCTTATCGCATAACCTTTTATGATACGTCAAGATTTTAATACTTTTGATGGCGGGGAGAGAAAACTTTCAAATTTAAATTAATTGAAAAATAAGAAAATTTTAATTTTTATTTCAATAAATGAACTTTTTTTCCCTCCATATTTTTTACTTTATTTTCAACGAAGACAATACATAATTAGTTTCCTATTTTCTTTCCTATCGTCCAATAATACTATTAAAATCTATCTTGTTTGACGCGCAACTTGCATCATATGCATTTGCTTAGGCATTTCAATTTATTTATTTCTACCAAAGTACGAAGCATATATGAATCTCACTACACTGTGATATGTGCATAATTCATGCATCTATTTTTGTTTTATTCATTTTTTTTCTATAATAATTACAAGATTATGAAGAAAATAAAAGCAAAAACGACAATACTAAGATAGAAAGGCATTGAGCCTCGTGAAGGAGCACATAGAATCAGGGTTTTTTATTTTGGTCCGAAAATTTTACTTATGGACGACACACTAATTTTCTGACAGAAATTGAATCAGGATAATCTCTCGTGAAAGGAAAAAGGTGTGTATTAGAGAGACGTCATGAGATGATAAGAAAAAAACCTGTAAATGACATCAAATTACAATTTTATTTAATTTTTTATTAGTTCAATGTTTTTAAGTTTTAAGAGTGAGACCCTCTACTGGTATTTTTATTATTTTTTATATGTATATTTCACGTACTTGATTCGTAGTCTAAAAAATTTCTTTTAACTATATAAAATTATATATTTTTTATTTTTATCTATATACTTAATTATGTTTTTATAATATTTTTGAAATTATTAATATTTAAAATTATTACATCACCATTCAAATTATTCACTCTAAATCTTAAATATAACTTATATATTAAAATATTTATTTAAAAAGTACAAATGCAAAAATACTACTTCCAATCCTCTTAAATATAAAAAGCATATACTAACTACAGGAGTGAGCCTAATATTAAAAAATTCGAGTAATATGTATTAATTATTGATTTTTTTTATATTTTTATTATAAAATCTATTAATGAATATTCGTAAGCAAATACATTTATTAATAAAAATAAGAATACTAACCTTAAATATAATTATTATTTAAATTATTGAATTTTATAAAATATTTTACTAGAAAATTTAAATTTATAATATTATTAATAAATTTAGAAGGTGGATCCTACTGAAAGGGTATGGAATTGTTAGGATTAAAAGGAATAAAGTTAAGTGATTTGATTGTTATATAAAAAGAGAGTGAGTATTACAGATGTAGCAGTGTTAGTATGGAGAGGAGGCAAACAGAGCACCCCTGCATTTGGCAATAGAAAGCATTTCCCATACACAATAATCAACTTGATAGCATTCTCTCTTCTGTAATCATGGACTTTGTTTCTCTCTTCTTCCCTTTCTTCCTTGTCAAGCTTGTCCTCAAATTAAAGTATCCTAATTCCCCCATCATCATACGTCTCTTCCAAGCAACCTTCCACCACTACCACCCCTAATCCATTCTGAATCACACTCTCCCCCTTTCCCCCTTTCTCTCTCTATTCATCTATCATTATATACATCATTACACATCACCACAATCTTACATCCTCTGCTTCTTCTTCTTCTCTTTATTTCACTCCTTTCTCTTTTCCAATTTGCACTTCCCAAATTCTTAAATACAAAAACATGAAACTTTCGCCCTTTTCTCTCCCCAATTCAAGAAATTGAATAGTGGCCATTCAAATTAGCGACAAAAGTTTCCGTTTTGAATTCTGGGCTGTTCAATCTCGCTCCATGCCGCCTCAAACGCAGCCGTTTGGTGTTTTCCTCCGTGCTCCGTCGCAGAACGAACCACCGCCGACGATGAAGCGAACCGTGAAGAAGACGCTTATAGTGGAGGACTCCTCCCTGGACAACCCGGATCTGGGCCCGTTTCTTCTGAAGATGGCCCGAGAAACCATAGCTTCGGGCGAGAGCCCGGTAAAGGCCCTGGACTTTGCCATTCGGGCCTGCAAATCGTTCGAGCGGTGTGCGGGTCCGGGCCTCGAGCTCGCCACGTGTCTCCACGTGGTCGCCGCGATCTACAGTAGTTTGGGGCGGTTGGATGAGGCGGTTGAAGCCTTGGAGCGGTCCATTTTGTTGTTGGATAGTGAAAACGGGTCGGGTCATGGCATGGCACAGTTTTCCGGGTACATGCAACTTGGGGACACGTATTCCATGACTGGACAGTTGGATAGGTCCATTTCGTGTTACGAGTCGGGTTTGAAGATCCAAATGGATCTTCTGGGTGAATCCGACCCGAGAGTTGCCGAGACTTGTAGGTAAACTAATTCTCACCTTATCCAATATCCATCATCTCATATGGCCCACATGTTATTCTACTAATGTACATATACTGGTTGACCTATATTATAATAATAATAATAATAATATGTATAGGGAAATGCTTCTTTCATAAATAAATAAATAAATAATTTTCCTGACCAATATCACACAAGATAATGTCCTCTTTTAGACTTTGTGAATTGATTCTTTTAGTTTTATGATAATGGTTTTGGTAATCGACAGCTCATGTTTATTTGATAATTGATTATATATTTGAAGTTGGACAAATTCTTCGATTTCTTTAGAAAAAATTTGTTGACGGAGACGTTACATTATGAAGAATATTGGTAATATTAGTGCATGTTTGGTATAGATTATTTTTAAACATAAGTTGATTTAAATTAATTTCTTAGAACAACGAAATAATCAACGTTAATGTACCTGGCTATCTGCTGTCAAATGTCTAGAGAAAAATTTAGAGTTTACTGGCGAATTGTTTCTATAAATGGGGCCTTGATATCAGAAAAAAAAAGGGCGGTGTGTTTGTTTTTACCTATTGGAATATTAGATATGGATAACTGACTTATGTAGTCTTTATCCTTTGCACATCACATTTGCAATGACACATCATCACACATGCATCATCGTCAATTTTGTATAATTTATTATATCAATCACTGATGTGCTGGACCCGGTATTGATAAACGTGTAGTTGTTGGCCACGTAATGCTCTGGAATGAATTTGGTGATGTCGCTTTCAGAAACAATAAGGAAGTAAGTATTCAATAGGCTGAACCTTCTTGGAACTACGCTATGATGGTCTCTCCCAGACACTTAGGGTGTGTTATGTTGTACTTCTATTTTAAAAAAATGTTTTTAATTTAAAAATTAAAGAAAACAGACACATACACCAAGCTGCCTCACCACTCCAAATGACCCACATTCTTGAGCTACGGCCACAAAATAGAATAAGATAATGAAAAAACAGCTATTTTTTAGTTTTTTCAACACTTGTTTTCGAAATGATTTTTAAAACTTGATAGGATCGTTGAGTAGCATGAAATTGTTAACCATTTTTAAAACCAAAAAAATGAGAAGAAAAGCAAACTGATCTTCATTCTCTCACCATATAACAAAATGCTCTCACTCTTTTTCTTTTCTTTGTGGCATATACAAAAATCTCCTTCCTTTTGTACTTGAAGAAGCAGCAGAAAAAGGTTGCATCCTTAAACATGTAATCGCAGCCATTTTCTGAGGAACTGGTTACCACAAGAGGAAGTATAAGCATGGAGAATGTTTGAATGCAAGTTGTTTAATCTTCTTTTCTTACTCGGTTGGGATGAAATAAGTTGGACTGCTTTACTGAGATTAATGATTTCAATTAAGAGAGTGAGCTTTACTGTAAATAACTCAATTTTGTGATGATTTTACTTAGCACTCAGTTGATAGCACCTTAAATTAGGCCACTTGTTAGAGCCTCTAAGTTAAAAAGTAGTGTCTTGGTCATCTTTAGGTGAAACCCTGGTCATATTATCTATTTTCTAGGTGAAATTCTTGGAAGAAATAGTGTGTTCTACTTCTTCCTGTATTGTGATTTGCTAGCTATTCATTATGTTTATATATTGTGGATATCATGTCTGGTTAATAGGATTGGTGCTGAAAATTTCCCTAAATAGTTGCTTTCCATGAAGGGCAGGTACCTAGCTGAAGCTCATGTTCAAGCCATGCAATTTGAGCAGGCAGAGAAGTACTGCAAGAAGACCCTAGAAATTCACAGGGAGCATTGCTCACCGGCTTCCCTTACGGAAGCAGCCGATAGGCGTCTAATGGCCCTTATATGCGAGGCCAAGGGAGACTATGAACCAGCACTGGAGCACCTTGTCCTGGCTAGCATGTCAATGATCGCTAATGCACAAGATAACGAGGTTGCAGCTATTGATGTTAGCATTGGAGATATTTACATGTCACTGTGTCGTTTTGACGAGGCTGTTTTCGCCTATCAAAAAGCACTAACAGTGTTCAAATCCACTAAAGGTGAAAGCCACAGTTCTGTGGCATTAGTGTACATTCGCCTTGCTGACCTTTACTACAGGACAGGAAAATTAAGAGAGTCAAAATCATACTGCCAAAATGCCTTAAGAATATACAGTAAGCCTGTGGCTGCAACAACCGCTGGGGAGATTGCGAGTGGACTGACTGAAATCTCTGCCATCTATGAAGCTCTAAATGAGCCCGAGGAGGCACTGAAGCTGTTGCAGAAGGCGGTGAAGTTGTTGGAGGATATCCCCGGACAGTATAGAACAGTAGCAGGAATAGAAGCTCAAATGGGAGTTATGTTCTACATGGTTGGGAGGTATATGGATGCTTGGAAATCTTTTGAGCATGCTATTACCAAGCTTAGAGCCAGTGGGGAGAAGAAATCTTCCTTTTTTGGAGTTGTATTGAACCAGATGGGGCTGGCATGTGTGCAACTCTATAAAATAGGGGATGCTGCCAAACATTTTGAAGAAGCAAAAGAAATATTCGAGAGAGAGTGTGGAACATACCATTCTGACACTCTTGGGGTTTATAGCAATCTTGCAGCAACTTATGATGCCATGGGGAGGTAAACATCTTTTTGTTTCTTTATATCAGTTTGTTAGCATGTAAGATAATCACACTCCAGTTATTTTAAAAAATGCACGAGCTAATTTATGTTCGTTTACAATCATCATAAGAATGACTTTTTTTATTCTTTTTAAATAGTTTATGATTTTAATCAGATTTTATATTCTTTTCAACTAATGATTATTTTGAAAAGCTGAAACAAATGCATAAAAAACTTTTTTAAAGTCTTTTTTTTTTTAAGTCATTTTTTTATGAAAAAACTTGTAACAAACGGGCCCTATTTGTGTCCCTAACTCAATGTGGCTTGGTTTGGTTTTTCCTCTCTTGCTGTCTTGCAAATACTTGGAGTATCATCTTGTTGCACCACAGAATTTTCATCATTATCACTCATTGTGCTGAGACAATTTTTTCATGGCATGTCATGAGAAATGAGTGTTGTTTCCTCATCAGAATTTGACTTAAAAATGAATTTTGATAATTGTGCATATCTTTTTGTATCTGTTTAGAGGGACCCGTGTAGAACTTTTTGTGATCCATTGAGTTTATTGGCATTAAGATGTGATGATTGTTCCTTGGTGGATGATTCTGTTTTTAATGTTATTGTCTACAGAGTTGAAGATGCCATTGAGATATTGGAATACATACTAAAGATGAGAGAAGAAAAACTTGGAACTGCTAATCCAGATGTTGATGATGAAAAAAAGCGACTTTTTGAGCTTTTGAAAGAAGCAGGAAGAGTTCGGAATAGAAAGGAGAAAAAATCACTTGAAAACCTTATAGATTCCAATTCCTTAAAGATGAAGAAGGAAGGAAAAAAGAGATGGGCTGCTTTTGGTTTGAGAACTTAAAAAAAAAAAAAAAAAAAGAATAAGACCCTCCCTTATATATATATATATATATTTTAAGAGTAATGATATTTTCTCATAATTTTTTGTCACAATTTAATTTTGATTAGAAAAAGAAGGAAAATAAGTGCTGGTGATTAATATTTTGATAATTCCGTGAATGAAAGTCATGTAGAACAGTAAAAGTGATATATATAACTCAATTTTGTTTTTATTCTTGCTGATTTTATTTTCCATATGCTTTTCTCGATAATGCTGTTAACATTAGAGATCCTTCGTTGATAACCCTTTGCTTATGCACATTATTTTTTTTTGGTTTATCATACTAATTTTTGCTGGCTCCTTGTACACGTACCTTTTCCTCAGCAGAAGCCATGAAGCAAATCATGTAATATTGATGATGTGATGGTGTATCAAGAAATAAAATAAGACCATGACGGACTTGATTAGTTATTAAAGTTGGCTGAGTCATTGACTCCGGATCATTAATTTAACTAAGTATGTGTATGTAATAAATGTAATATAATAATTAAAGTATAATAACCAACAAGTACATGTAGTGTAATGTTTGTCTTTAGTTGACCCGATCAATAGGTCTCAACTTTAATATTCAACTATAACTTGTATATTAAAAAAATTCAAAATCGAATAGTTATCTCTTACCCGACCGATTTATCTGGTCACCGATTGATTCAGTCTGAAGTAAAGACCGAGTATTCTTTCTTATATTTTGTCGAGCGGTGGGGCTTAAGGGACTAGACTATGCTTTAATTGTTAATTTAACACGTGAAGTGAAAGCAACTTGCCTCAATCTTAGCTGATAGTTTGTAATAATACCTTGATGGCAAAGTTTATAGATGCTACTATAATGAATATAATGCTTGTGCAAAATGTTTAACAGCCAGGATTTATTTATTCAGTTTCTTGCATACTTCTTTAGTTGTTCAAAATCAGCTGATATATGATAAAGGATAAATATAAAAAAAAAAAGAGAAAAAGAAAAGTTAAAGACATGGGTTTGTAAAGTCTTAAATGTCCTATATTTGAGTTATTAGAATGACAATATATTTTGTCTGAATTCTCATAATTTTCTACATGGATTTTTCTTATTCTGAAAATGCTTATTATTTATTTCTTGCCATATATGCACATTAAACATGATGAAAAACTAGATAATGATTGCACTCCACACCCTTAAACCATTTTGAAAAAAAAATCCTTAACAGGTTTAGCATACTAACTGAATTTAAAACAGAAAATAGTGATGAACTTCTCTGGATTCTGAACTATTCCTTGATAAACAATGAATGAGCAGATGACCACTAGAAAGTTTTGAAGCTTTAGACACAAATCTGAACTATTCCTAGATAACAAATTGTTTTATTATTTGATTCCTGGCGAGTATGAAACAAGTCAATTCTCGATAGCTGTTTTTAAAATGGATAGAATGTCCCACGTAGGAGGTTTTACAAACTGAAGGGTGAGGATCCGACTATAAATAAACCACAAATTATAATATAATCCGTTCTGTCAAAAATAAAAGGCAACTTGTTTGGGATTACTTTGGAAGTCTTTCTTTCAAGGAAGGCTCATAACAGAATCAAAAGTAATTTACCAGTATTGCTGGTTAAATTATTATATTATTATTTTTTAAATTAATTAAAATTAATTAATAAATATAATTTAATAACAAACTTAAATGTATATATTATAATTTTATTTATATCTAATATTTTTATAGATGAAAAATATTTAATTATATTGCGTAAAAAATAATATATGAAAAAATAAATTTAGATAAATATTATAAGCATGTTAATATTATAATTATTTTATTAATATTTATTATTTATTTGTCTATTTTTCATATAATTTTTAATTTACTCATGCCATTTAAAATTTATGATAAAAAGTCTAATATATAATATTATGAAATTCAACTCATAAATTTGGTGAGCTTCAAAAATTTAACCTTGTGATAAAAAAAAAAATTTATAATGGTACTTATTAATTTATTTTTCTTTCTTCAGGCAACTCATTTCTCGCATATCACAAAATTATTTTCACGTTTTTTAAATACATTTTCTTTTTTTCTTTTTTTAATCTTTTCAAAAATTAGCTCAAAATAATTGTTATTGTATGTGCTTTCATCACAAGAAATAAATTAATTTTTGTAAAATTTAATTGAAAAATATATATAAAATAACTTCTAATAGATTTCAATTATAAGAGAATAAAAAATTATTTTGAAATGCTATATCAAACAAAAATTAGTCATAGGACATCTATGGCAAATATATTAAAAAAATTATATGTTGTATCAAACATGAAATTTTTTTCGTAAATTTAAATATTGCAACAGCATTTTACATAGAAGTATTCAAATATATGTTTTTATTAAATTAATTATATATTTTATTAAATTTTAAATTGTATTTTTTAATTCAATCCATAATTTAAAAAGTTAGGTTTCATTTGAAGTTACTATTAATGAATTGATTTAAAAAACATGGCCAAAACTTGTTTCTTTGTCAATTTTGTTACCGTATTAGAAAAATTTTATAATATTGGCTGATTTGACTATTGGTTTAGAAGTAGAATTAGAAAAAACATTTGTTGGGGATTTTGCTGCTCTTTCAAAAAAAAAAAAAATACATGCTGCTCTTTCAAAAAAAAAATAAGAACACATGCAGTAGACACACAGCTCATGGAAAGAGAAGATGGAGAAGTTGGTGGGAGTGGTTCGGATGAGGAGAGAGGAATCTACGAGCAACACTATTAGTCTTTAATTAATTTTAAAAAATAACTATCAAGTTACACTAATATGTTTGAAATATATTAATTGTATTAGAAAAGATATCAGAACTTTTGTTTTAATCTTATCGTAAGTTTTTTGTGTAAAATAAATTTATTAATTTTTGAAATATATTAACTTGTAATTAACTTGTTTAATCACAAGTTGGTGAGAATGGTTCAAAGAGGAGAGAGGAAACTACGAGCATCACCATGAATTTTTAATTAATTTTAAGAAATAAATATCAAGTTATACTAATATTTTTTAAATATATTAATTGTATTAGAAGAGATATTGGACTTTTTTTCTAAACTTGTTATAGGTTGATCGATTGTGTGAAATATATTTAAATATTTGTTTAATCACAAATTATTATAAATAATAAATTTATTAATTTTTATAATAATTATATTAAAATTATATCAATAATTATTTATAATTAAATAATAGTGTAAAATTACTTTACACATTAAAAATATATAATTATTAAACTTTTAATAAATTTACACATAACCCCAGACCCCGAGCCCCAGAGCCTCTTGCCCCTGACCCTGACCTTTCCCATCCTTTGCTGGATGACAACACTCGTCGTCTAGCCGAACTGCCCAGATGAAGGCTTTCATTTTATTGGGGATTTAGTGTCCCTACCCAATTCATTTGGCCAAGAGAAAGACTCCCGATAGAAGGACAACTTCTAGTAATTATCTCTACTTTTAATTTCACTTAAGTATATAATAACTAATAATTACTACAATTAATTTTTAAATCATCTAACATGATCATTCAACATTAATAATATAGTCATTATTTAATTCTTAAAATTTATATATATATATATATATATATATATTATTAATTAATTTTAAGCATTAAAATATTTCATTTAAGAATGATTATATTACTCACCTTAATTGATATTTCTATCTATATAGAGGTATGTATTTATACTTGTACTCATCTTTATTAAATTTTACAAGTAAATTTTTATTATATTTATGTGTATAAAAATTATGAAAATTAATTAATATTAAAATAAAAAATATATATAATGAAGGTAGAAATCATGTGAATAAAATTTTTTTTAGATGATTTATGTTTATTTTTAATTTAAACATTAATTAGATTTCAAAATTTGGATGTAGATGAATTTATTTAAATAAATTTTATGTTTTGAATAAGTGAAGAAAATATTTAAAATTATGATTGTTTTACAAAGACTTTAATTGAAGTTTAAGAACTAAATGATAAAAATAAATATTAAAAGAATTAAAACATTTTTATAATAAAATAAGTGATAAAAATATACTTTAGCTATATATTTTTATTTCTCAAAATATTTTAAAATATTGAAAAATTGATATGTTTTTAGTCTTTACTTCTTAATAAAAACAAATGTTTATAAATGTGTATTTTGGGAGAGAGAACCATAGCATTTCAAATATTTGGAGAGAGCAATTATTTATTGTGTAAAATTAAAAAAGACGTGTAGAAAAAAATAACGAAAATAAAAAAAAAAAAGTAGCAGAAGAGAGAGATGCATGGTGTTGCTGTTATTAGAGAAAGAGAGTGAGAGACATTTACGCGAAACAAGAAGATGGACCCCATGGATGAGCTTCCCCTCCGTCTGCTCAGATCCGACACAGTCGCACCGGCCCCCACCTTCTCCTCATCCACGGTGGATTTCCTCCCTCACTTCTCCGGCTACTCTTGGATCGCCTACGCCGCTTCTTCCCTCCTCGTCGTCTCCCACTTCCCTTCCCCTCTCTCTCCTCACCAAACTCGCATCGGTCCAATTTTTCGCCAATCCTTCCAACTCTCCGCCCATCCCGTCGCCGCCGTCGCCTGGTCCCCCCGCTCCCCCTCCTCCGGCGAACTCGCCGCCGCCGCCGATAACTGCATCTTCCTTTTCCACCACCATTCCGCCTCCCCTAAAGGTAACTCCGACTTCCGCTTAAAATTTAATATGTTTTGTGCTCTGATTGCAGAATTTTAATGTGTTTGTGTCAATTAAACTGTAAGTAACGGTTTGAATGATAAACTTCTACTGAGTCACTGCAGTGAGAACGTGTTAATTAATTCGCATGTTTGAGACTGTTGTGTTTCACTCGTTTATGAAAATGAAAGATAGTTAGTTAGGTTCTAATTTCCGGTACTCTTGTTTGTGCTCAGGGGTAAAAAAATCACAACACGTGCATGTTCTAACAGCTAGACTTAGTAAGTTTCGACTTTTGAGAAATGAGAACTGGTTCAATAATATTTTTCGGAAAGGGGAGATTTCAGTGACTATTCTGAGGTTGCCTTTTGTGTAAGTTTCAGTTTAGAGCTAACTCTAAGAGTAGTTTACATGTTTTTAAAATTCTACTAAACAGGACCTCAAGGTAGTGTATACTGTAGTGTGTCCACCTCTGTAAGAGTTTGTCATGGAATGGGGTCTATTTCTATTATGGAGGGGTTTAGATATATGAAGATATTGACAAACTTTGATTACTTGTGCTTTTCTTGTCTGATGCATTTTGTTTTGTGTTTTTCTTTATTATTATTTCTCTTTGGAGGATGTCTTATCCTCTGTTCTTGCACTTCTTTCTTTTCTGTTTCTAAAATATTTATTCTTCTGAGAGAGAGAAAATTTTAAAATAGGATGAGTCATCTCTTTTATTAGTTCTATATATTAAAAACACGATCTTGTCACTCATCCAGGTTCTTTTTGTTGGAGCCAGAATGCAGTGCTTGTTCAACAGACAAAAGTGGCAAACATCAGATGGACAGGATCGGCAGATGGAATTATTTCTGTTGGAATGGAGGTGGTTTTCTGGAAAAGGAGTAACAAATGTTGGGAAGTTGCTTGGAAGTTTAAAGCAGAACAACCCCAAACTCTTGTTTGTGCAACTTGGTCTATTGAGGGCCCTTCAGCAACTGCAGCACATCCTAGTAAAGAAAATATTGAAGGGACCTTGACTAATGGAGTAAGCAAATGCGTGTTACTATGTCAAAGCAACGGACTATCTAAATATTCAAAAGTCAAACTACATCATCCTCTACCTGTCGTAATGATTCAATGGAGACCATCAAGAGGAAAACTATCAAGCGGATATGTTAAGTGTTCAGCAAGACATGTATTATTGACATGCTGCTTAGATGGGACTGCCAGGTTATGGAGTGAAATTGATAATGGAAAGGCCAGGAGAGCTGGGAAGGACATCAATAGTCAGAAGAACATGGGGTGCTCCTTTTGTGTTGTTGCTGTTATTGAGATTAATCAGTCCTTAAATGGAAGTCTTGGTTCAGATATATTTGTGACATGGGGGACAGAAATTGAGGGAATATTTAGAACTGGTGAAGAGGCCAAACAAATTTTTTCCCAAGAAGGATTTGAGCATGATATTAGAAATTGTGATTGGCTTGTTGGGTTTGGTCCTGGAATGTTGCTTAGCTTTTGGGCTGTCCACTGTCTCGATGATGTTTCCCCACTGAGATTCCCCCGAGTTATGTTATGGAAGAGACAGGAACTCCAGAGCCATGACATAGCAAATGTTTATAAGTTTAACTCATCTGATTTTAAAAATGCATTATTTCTTCATAAGGTCATTATAATGAGAAATCGCCTGTCTGGTCCACCGACTATATGCTCTCCACTTCAGCTATTGCCTTGTAATTCATTAGTTTGGTCATTTTTCAGTATCCAACCAACACATGATGCTGTGGAGAACTCCATTGATAATGGTAACACAGATAACATCTCCCATTTGACTGGTGGGGTTTTAAACTTAGATGGTCATAGTGGGAAAATTTTAAAGGTTTCAATTCATCCTTATACATGTGAAGTTCAATTTGCTGCTTCTCTGGATTCTAATGGACTGCTTCTTTTTTGGTCACTTTCTAACATTTCAAACTGCATTTTGGGATGTCCGACTTTGGTTCCTACTATGGAACTCTGTGGAAAGCTTGCAACTCAAGACTCATGCTCCTTGTACACAAGCTTGACATGGGCACCTTCAATACTTGATGACAAACTGGTTTTTTTTATGGGGCATACCCGGGGGATTGATTGCTTCATTGTCAACATTTGTCGAACTGAAGAAGAAAACATAGAATGTCACTACTTATGCACTATTCCTTTCAGTGGTCATGGTCCTTATGAGGATGGCCCTTTTGATATCTTTACGATTCCTTTGAACTCCACTTGTGACAAAAATTTTCATAATAATAAACTCATGCTATTGGCGATATGGATGGGGAGATTTCAGGCCATATCATGGGAAGTTAACTTGCACTCATTTGACATGTCAACAAACTGTTGTGAATGCAATCTTGATGTTAAAAGCATTGATGACTGCAGTGTTTGGGCATTTGAAAGTACATTTGCTAATAAAAAATATTGCATTACTGTTAATCCATGTTCATGTGAGTTTCCAAGTTCCAATGATGTGGTTACTAGTTTTGCAGTGGCTGATCCTGGCACTCTAAGCCATAGACAACAAGAGTTTGACTTTGCAAATGATCTCTGTAGTATTTATCCCACATATATCATGGCCACAGGCTCCTCTGATGGCATCTTGAAACTCTGGAAAAGTAAACCTGGCAACACATTGACCCAGCACTTGCTGTGGGAGCTTGTGGGTTCAATTGTTGCACACGATGGTCCCATCATGGGTATATGTTTCACTGATTGTGGTGAGAAGATTGCTACATGCTGCTACGATAGCAATTCAAATGCTATCAATACCATCCATATATGGGATGCTGTACCACTAATCAGTGCAGGAACTTTTATTTTGGAGGATAAAATAAAGCCTGAAAGTGATGTTATTGCTCTAAAGTGGTTAACTTTAGGAACTGGGGAGTTATTGCTTGGAGTTTGTTTGCAAAATGAATTGCAAGTATATACTCCTAAGCGGTATGTTGGTACAACTTTGTCAAATTCTGCAAATTTTCCAAAAATGAATATATGGGTTTGCATTGCATATGCTCACACTTCCATTCCAATTTATGATTTCTTATGGGGACCCAGAGCTGCAGCAGTGGTGATTCATGGAAATTACTTTAGTATATTTAGTCATTGGTTGTTCCATGTGGATAAAAAGCAAGGGAATAATTTTCGTCCTTGTGATTCAGAGCCTAATGCCTATAATTGTGAGGATGAAATATATGAAGACATACTTTCTGCAGTCTTTACTGAACATGACGTTGGTGTAAATTGTGATTCTGTGCAGTCCATCAAAATTAATATGAAGGACAATAACCTTTCCAGTAGCTTGTTTCTGGCCAAGGAGCAATTACAATCTGAACTTTTTACCAAGGTTGGTTTATGGAGCATCTTAGAAGTAGCTGAGATAATTAGTGGATCGTTGCCTACTTATCACCCTGATGTACTACTTACTAATATAAGTTCAGGTAATGGTTGAGTAAATTGTTTTCTTCAAGTATGACTGATGACTCAACTAATTTACTCAGGCATGTACTAGTGGGAATGATAACATGTTTTTCATGTATTTTTATTATTATTTTTAATGTCTTCAGGAAACTGGAAACGTGCTTATGTAGCTGTGAGGCATCTTGTTGAATGCCTGACTTCTAATTATGATCTTAAAAAGAGACATATCTCCAAAAGAATTGGTCTTCCGAATATTGTATTGTCATATTATCTAGAAGGCTGTATATCAAAAGGTTCCCAAGATAAGGGATTCCAATGGGGTGGGGATGCTGCATCAATCACATCAAATTTACAGGCTCAAAGTAGCTTGTTCCAGTTTCCATATCATTCAGGTTCTGGTGCTGAAAATGGAAGCATTTCCTCCTCAACAAAATCTGAGCTTAATGGCTTTATTGAATCTCTTGAGAAATTTCCTGATTTACCACTTTTGATCGACATAGAGAAGAAGCAGATTCTTGCAATTATAGATCTGCTTAGTGAAGTTAGTAGTGCACACTCATCTTCTGCATATCAGAGTCTTGATGAACCTGGGCGAAGGTATTCATGAACTTATTTAATATTTTATAGTTTCCTGTTATATTTCCTTTGACCTTTTCCTTTTATCTATTTTTTTTTTCTGTTTGATAAATCATAAGTAAAAATTATTGAAAGTTACCGAAGAAGTTTTTCCCAATCAAACCCAATGTAAACAAAAAGGATATCCTGCAATGGACCAGGATAAATGACAAATTAGAAGATATTATATCATTAAAATGCATGATGGAAATTTGGGAGTAGAAAACAAAATACAAGATCAAGTGTGTGAGGTCTTGAATTGAAGACTCTCCTCTGAATCTCTGCAATAGAACTTGAACTCTCTTGAAATATTATCAACTTGACTTCATTACACACAGGTGGCAAATGAATGTATATAAGAGACATACAATTGGCAAACTACCCTAGCTTACTTTTCGAGACATTTAAAGCTTTCGATATTTCATGTTACTTTGTATTGTTATTGTTGCATTTGAACATCAATGGAAAACACCCAAGGCCACCTTGTTCCAGGATATCTTTTAGCATGATAACTTTGTTAAAATCATGCTCTATTGCATTTACATGAGATTATTAAATTATAGGGTCATAAACTATCATGGAATTATGCTGGCACATGGGACTTACTTTAAGGGCTGTATTTGGGTCTGGGCAAATTCTTCTCTATTCAGAGGGTGTATTGGCTATATTAAGTGTATGCCATTCTTAACTTATATCATGATTCACGAGAAAGGATGATTTAATATTCATGCTAAAAGAAGTGTGTAAGAAGAAAAAAAGGGTTGACCAAATAGTTAGTTTCTGTCTTTTCTATTACTGAGAGTTTAAAATTTTTTAATTTAATTTATACATTTTCAGGAATTATCTTTCCATCAACATACCATACTTATGGAATCATCTAATTTATCTTGTTGACTATGTATCCTCTGCCCCTTCATGAACTATGCATTCTGTTAATATTCTTACCATGGAGATTCAATAACCTATTAATGATATAATTGATATTGTTCACATGTCAAAATTCTTTGAATAAATGGACCTGGAACTGCAAAATTATGGAGTGCCATTGCAGATGATAATTATGAATACGAACTTAGATGATGAAATATATGTATCTAAAGAACATGTGGTGGTGGTGGGATCTGATGTCTATATGGTTGCTTTTTGGTAGTTGGTACATGAGTGATGTATTTTTCTAAACTTTTCTTTGTAGGTTTTGGGTTGCACTAAGGTTTCGGCAACTACTTTTTCTCCGGAACTTTGATAGAGCTGCATCTTTCGAAGAGTTGCTTGTTAACTCAAGGTTGTTTGTATGGGCTTATCACTCTGATTGCCTAGATAATTTATTTGGTTCTGTCATACCCAATGAACCATCGTGGCAAGAAATGCGTGCTTTGGGTATGGGCTTTTGGTATGCTAATATACCTCAATTGCGTGCAAGGGTAATGCTTAGTCCTCTTCTATTTTCCATACTTCTCCATGTTCTAGATGGGGTAACAAGCATGAAACAAAATCTTGGGAATTGAAACCATAAGTTTCTAGCATGTGAGCTGCTATATCTCATAAGAATTTATATTTCTTACTGGTATTATAGGATTTTTAACTGAGATCAAATTTCAAAAGAAAATATAGATTATTTATACTTCAATGCATCACAGACAGCAATTTATTTCTTTCCACAATGCAAAATTACTTGGTTATTTAGTTTGCCTGCTAATTTGAACAGTTCCTTGTTTCATGCATTCCTCACTTTTTCATCATGAATATTTGTTCTCAAAAATTTTACTAGAGTTCAGATTTACAAACAACCTGGCATGGTTTAAAATTGTCCCTTTAATATTTTAACATGGAAGAATGAATTCATTTTGAAGAAGCATTAATAAAATTTAAAATAGATCAAAAGACATAAAGGTAGTGTTTAGTTCACTATTGATAGTTTGTACTTGTTGGATTGTATTATTGGCCTAAAGAAGGAGCTTGATCATGTAGAAATCTATTTTCAAATGATTAATCTTATGGAGAAATCTTATTCCTATTGTATTGAATTGTTGAATACCTGTGTAAACTGTTTCCAAAGGGGATTACTATGGTACTAAAGTTTTTTCTCCCAAGGCAACAATACCTTGATGAGTTAGTGGTTGTGCTTATACTTGGTGACCCAAACATTTCTTTGTAACCGTTATATGTTACCCTGATGAGTTTTCAAACATTTATTGGTTGTTGGTTATACTTGGATAATTCTCATGCATCTATTGTGAGAACTGATTTGACAACTCATCAAGGACATTGAGAACTAAAGAGGAAAATCACAGATCCCGTAGCAAGACTTGTTTTAAAAAGCTTCCCTTTTTGTTCCTTTTGTTACAATGTCTTAGAATTTGGGCTTACGACCTACTCCAATTCTACAAACCAGCTTGTAATGTGAGGACTGTCCAAGTCTTATAAGCACTACTTAGGTCATATCTTTAGTCGATGTAGGATCTCAACCACTTAAAGTCAATGTCTCGGTAGCTACACTCTATAATGCTTCACTAAGCTTTTTTGGTTAGCCCCTCCATAGGTAGCCCTTTCCGAGACATTGGCAACCAATTTTAATAGGCTGCAATTAAGACGGCTAGGGGTCACCGCAATTAAGGCATTTTTCCAGCCCCCTCCCATGCACAAGGCTATATAGGCCTGGACCCTGGAAAGACAATGCAAGTGACCCAACAATTGATCTAGGATAGGTTCTGATACTATCTTAAAATTTGGACTTAGGACCTAACTTAACTTCAACAGCTAGCTCATGAGGTAAGGGTTATCCCTCACTTATATTATACTATTTTTGTCATATCACTAGTCAATGTTGGATCTCCAACACTCTTCTTACATTGAGAATTGATTGTCTCAAGCTTGAAGTTTATAGAATTTGACATTTGCAGGTGATCTAATAATGGATGGCTCGATAGGTCTAACACATTGTCTCCATAAAACTTTTCTGTTTTGTAGCTCACTAATCAAACTAATGAAAGTTGGTCAACTTTATCTCAGAGATAGCCTTTTCTCCTTACTTGATTTCAAAATCTTTGTGCTACATTCGTTGTAGACTTCTTTGACAAATTCAATTTGGATTTTTATGTTTTCCTCCTTCTAAAAGGTAGAAAATATTTGGGAGCGAATTTTTTCCTGTTGAACCAGATGTTAAGAATTACATACTTTTGTTATGTACTTTGACGGAGAATATTTCAGTGTCCTTTTACATTTATACACTTTGTTGGGAGTTGGGACCCTGGGAAGTAGTTGCGGTGTATATCAAGTATCAACTGTTATGATGCTTTAAAATGCTGTTTATCAGGGTATAAATATCTAGTCTCTCATGTTCATTTCTTTTACTCTCTCAATATCTGCTGTTTGCATGATGTTGCAAGAAAAACTGGGATTTCTGCCACTTAGAATGTGGAAGGAAATTTTTTATTTCACTAATTGTTGATTTATCCTTTTTTTGTGTTTGTCATCTGTTGATTATTGTTGTCAGAACTCAAAATATCTCATTGTTTATTACTCTTTTTCCAATTCAAACAGTTTTAATACTTCCTACTTTCTTCTTGCTCTAGATGGAGAAATTGGCAAGAGCTCAGTATTTGAAGAACAAAAATCCTAAGGATTGTGCTTTGCTTTATATTGCACTGAATAGAATTCAAGTTTTGGCTGGCCTTTTCAAAATCAGTAGGGATGAGAAGGATAAGCCTCTAGTGGGCTTTCTTTCACGCAATTTTCAGGTAAATTATCTTACAAATCTGCAGGAACAGTGTTTTTTTCAATGCCTCCTTGTTCATCAATGCCAATAAAGGACTTAGTGACTTACATTAGACTGATAGAGTTTTAATTTTTAATTGTTGTTTTAACGTGGATTGTATAAGCATTGAATTCCTTGTCCTACATGCATTTGTTTTATCATTATGGTATTAAGTCATTGATCCAACCATAATAATTTTATTACAGGACGAGAAAAATAAAGCTGCTGCTTTAAAAAATGCTTATGTCTTACTGGGAAAGCATCAGCTGGAATTAGCAATTGCCTTCTTTTTGCTTGGAGGTGATCATTCTTCTGCTATAAATATTTGTGCTAAGAACCTTGGGGATGAACAGCTTGCCCTAGTCATTTGTCGTCTTATTGAGGGCCATGGTGGACCATTGGAGCATCACCTAATTACAAAATACATACTTCCATCTGCAATTGATAAAGGAGACTACTGGCTTGCCAGCCTTCTGGAGGTGCCCAAAAATACTTACATTCATTTATCGCTAAAGGCTTTCTGTTATACTCTGCTTTTAAGGCTTGCTTGGTACATGTTCCTATACCATGTATAACGCTCTCCTTGATTTGTACTGTGAAATAGGGATTACTATCAATCCTTTTATAAAATGCTAGAGTTTTTGTTGAATTCTTTTATAAATAAGATACAAAACCTCTTAGTGTTCAAATGTGCAGAAGATAAACATGTTACAGGTATAAAGCGTTTAGTTCCTGGTGACGAAAAGTGGAAGATTTTATGGACCTGATTGTGGCAGCATGTCTAGATGACATTATTTGAATTTTTGGTTCTTGCTAGATTCATGCTTATAGGGACTAGGGAGTCTACACATGATTATGGAATCTGATTTAGATAAACTTGCCAGAGCTGATTAGATTGGTCTTGTTTAGCTTATGTGATCTACTGACAACAGTTACTTGTGTTTCTTATTATCATGATATGTATATTTTTCTTTCATTGCCCCAAGAAGGAGCCAGGCTGAAATTGGCCTGGCCTGATCTAATTAATATTTTTCCTTTCTCGGCCCAGAGAAAGGCTGTGGCTGAAATTGGGCCAGTCCGATTACTTTTGGTCAGGTTGGTCTGATCTATTTTTTGTACCCTAAGATGGAGGTGCCCAAAATGCTTAAATTAATTTATCAATAGTGACATTTTGTTATATTTTGCTTGTAGTGGCTTGCTTCATACATGATCCTAACTCTAACTAGATGTCCTTGATTTGCAGTGGGAAATGGGCAATTACTATCAATCTTTTTATAGAATGCTAGAGTTTTCAGTAAACCCTGTGCCTCGGGAGTCCACTGTCATGTCCAATTGTGGTCCTTTTCTGGACCCTACCGTTGGTTTTTATTGCCAAATGTTAGCCACAAAGAATAGCATGCGGAATGCTGTTGGGGAGCAAAATTCTGCAATCCTTTTAAGATGGGCAACTTTGATGACAGTTACTGCCCTAAAAAGATGTGGTAATCCTGTAAGTTTATTTTACATATTCTGCAATTAATTAATTATAAGTTCATTGAGTTTTGTATTTGTACATAAAAAGTGAGTTTGCTTGAACTACAAGCATATGTAACGAATTCAATTGATGTCAAAACTTCAACCATTTACTGGATATGAATAACATGTCTTAAGCTCTGTTTATCTTGTGCTGGTTGATACGAAAACTGTGTAGTGTGAACTAAGCCACTTTTGTCTTCATGTGAGGAATACATACTCTGCTTTTCATAGCCTTATATGTAGGTGTGGTAAATGATTTTCTGCTATTGAAGATGGAGAAGTTAGCATCTTACTGGACTAAAATGTTTATTGGACTGTCCTTTCCTTAAGAAATTCTTTTTGCAGTATGTTTCTTAGGCTTTTTTCATGTAAATGTGTCCACCTGTTCTTGTCAATCTAGGAAGATTTTGTGGTGATAATTTTTATGCCTGTCCAAGTACCCAGCCAAATTAATGAAAAACATTCTGAGAATTTTTAAACAATTCTAAATCCTAATTTTTTTGAACTGGTGATGTTATTCATCAAGTTAAATTTTCTTTGCAGCAGCTTTAGATTAATTGCTACTGCTGTCTGTGCCTGAAGTATGGGGTGCATGCAGTGCAGAGATATTAGACATGTTTCAGTACGTTGCCAATATGTGACATATATGTCTGTGTGTACTCTATGTTACTGATCAGTAATTATTCGTAATGTTTTCTTGTTTTAAGCTTGAGGCATTGGAGTATTTCTCATCTTCACTGAGCATGCTTGGGACTGCAGATCAAGAGAGTGTATTAGGTGACAGGCATGATGTGCTGTCCAGTTTTCTTAATCCCTTGCCAAGAAATTGCTCTAACTGGTTGTCAGCTAATGTGTCTGTGCATCTGGAGTTCCATATTAAATTGAATTTGGCACTTTGCTACTTATCAAAATTGATAAGAGAGCATCCAAGCTGGCCTGACACTTTTGCAGAATATAATGGAGAAGCTTCTGATTCTGATGAGTACATGATGCAATATGAGAAATCAGTTGAATGTTTTAAACAAAAGTTATACACAGGGCTTGCCCTATTTGAACAGAGGTTTTTATTGGCTCCACACCGTCTAATCAGTATGGTATGCTTTTCTATTCCAGTCTCCCCCCCTTTTTGTATGTGTGTTACCATTCACAATATACTACTGTGATCACTTCAATTTCCCTTTCCTGCAGATTTTACTCTTACTTTGCCATCATGGATCACTGTACATTGGATGTGATATGATAGATGGATGCACTCAAGGAGAACTGTCTCAAAAGAAGAGCAATATATTTGATGATTTCAATTTATATTACTCTCGGATTAAGCCCCTCTTTAAGACTGCAGAAGAAGTTTCCTTTTTCTATTCAAGATTTTTTTGTGCCTGCAGTATGGAATATTCTCAACAAAGTTCATCTATTGATAGTGAACCTAAGTTTTTGGATGCTTTGCAGTGCCGCTTTGAAGATGTTTTGATTTCATTGTGGTATTTAAGAGCAATTTTGAGGATCCAGTTGAGTTCTATTAGCAAAGATCTTATTGGAACACATCTAGATATCCTAGATTTTTATGAGTATTATTTACATTTTTCATTAGCTTGGCTTCAAAGAAACTCGGAAGCACTTTTGTATATGGTGGAACCATTCTTAGTTGCACAATCTAATGGCCGTAATCCTTATGACGTTGATATGGCAAATCTGAAGAAGCTCATCCCAAAAGTTGGACAGTTGTTGGCTCAAACTTCTTCCAGACCTAATATACAAAACCTTCAACTATCCAAAAGTGCAAAAGATAAACTAGTTGCAGATATAAAGCATTCAATTCCTGATGATGAAAGATGGAAGATTTTAGGAACCTGCTTGTGGCAGCATATGTCTAGATTCATGATATCTAATTTGAATCCAGTTCTTTCCAAACTTGACGATGGTAATTTGTCCGGTCCTTTCCACAGAAAATATACTTATGGGGAGTTTTATCTCATAAATAAGGATTCTGAAAGCATCAGCTTGCGAGAGAAGATTCGGTTAATCTCATTTAGCCTTTGTGATCTACTGATGACAACAGTTACTCACATTTCTTCTTATCATGTTAAACAACATGCAGAATTTCTGTGGCAGAAAGTTGAGAATGATTTGAATGTAATGACTCTTGAATGGTTAAAACAAAAATCAGAATTCAGTCAGAACCAAAACCTGGACATTTTGGAACTGGGGAACAGGAAAGATAACTATTCAGTTCGTCAGTTATTATGGGATCACTGTGCGGATCCCAAATTGATATCTGATTGCTTTGCACAGGAAAAACTCAGTTGGCCAAATGATTTGGATCATATGCATACTAAAGGATGGAATGACCTGTCTATAATTATGACAGGACTGCATAAAACTGATGATACATGCAGTGATGAATGTAAACTTAGCACTAGATCTTCTAATCATGAAGTTGGAACCCCTGTTAAAGGAATGTCTCTAAATGGCCATGCTTCTGCAAGATCAAACCAGAAAGATATAACTTATACAAATTTTGCATTTTTCCAGAGTCCCAGAGAAATATACAAGAGAAATGGAGAACTTTTGGAGGTGATTTTTCCTTCTGTTTAATCATTTTCACATGGCCATATATTTGTGTATATATAAGAATGACATTGTTGCTATATTTGAGCAGTCATTGTGTATAAACTCCACTTATCAATGGGAAGCTGCAGTTGCTAGCAACCGAAAGGTTTGGCTCTTAACCGATGTTATTCTAAAGTTTTAGGTGCTTGGATGTTGAATTTTTCATTGGCATGCCAGTATGCTTTATTTTGGCATGCCTGTATGCCTTTAGAAAAGATTGTATAATTTGTTTGCACACTTTTGGTATGGTTTCAGTTCAATCTTTTTCTCTAGCTTTCTTTGTTTGGGTTCTGAGTTCAGTTTTTTGTTATGGGTGGGCATTGAAGGTGGAGCCAAGAATTGAATTCAGTAGTAGAAGAGAAATACAGTGAATTGATAATCCTGGATTTTTTTATTAAAAATATAGTTTAAATTAAAGTATAAAAATTTAATGAATAACACATTTTTTTTAACTATTTGTAAATATTAACATTATGTTAAAATGTTTGGAAATAAGTGTTCTGAACCTTTGTGTAGATTGAGTCACAGGCCTAGACACGGATGAATCTTTCTTGCAACCTATGGTGAAAGCAAGAAGCAAGCTCGTCCTTGACATATTTCAGCTGAAACTAACACAAGCTTCTTTTGAAAATAATTTTTCATTGATAATATTCTATCAGGTCTGGCCTTTAAAAAGCTACAAAGATATCCCTAATTAATAGGATCATATCTAACAATTATCCTAATTGATAAAATAAAAAAAGGAAAGAGATCCCTAATTAAATCCTAATTAATAAAATAAAAAATAAAGAGATTCCTATGTAGTAGAATCATAACTAACTATTATCCTAATAAAAAATAATAATAATAATAATAATAAGGATCTAAAACCAGGAATTCTGATATGCAGATGATATCAGGATAGGGAAATATAAAGAAACAAAATAAACTGAAATAATTCAATATTTAAATAAAGAGATATGGTAATCCTATTTAGTGGTCCATATATACTAACAAAATATTCATCTATAACTATTATTGAGGAGGGGGGATATTGAAGGTAGGCAATAAAGTTCATTTATACTAACATACATAAAGGAAATACTGAACATCTATCTATGTGTCTTCAAAAGTTTGTTTCATGCCTTATCTTTACTAAATTTTATAGGTTTGACACCCTTCTTTTGTGAAAATGGTCATCTTATTCTCTTTCATGAACCTTTTCTTTATAAAAATATTATGGTGGTTAAGAAGTTGTCTGTTTCATATTCACTCTATTCTTCTCCATATAATCGAGAGTTGACAGAGTGGCCTAATCATAAGCCATTTACAGTATATATTTAGGTTCAAAATAGATAGGATAGGAAAGATGATAACTAGGGTGAACCACATATAGCATTGTAACTTTGGACTAAACTGTCTGAAAAGGGAAAGGAGACCAAAAAAGAAAATAGAATCCATGTTACACATGAATATATTCAGAATATCACGAGGAAATTATTGTCTCTGGACTCTCCTGAACTGTGCTGTTAAGTATTTCCAATGTTTTACACTTGGCTGTGATCCACTAAGCATGGATATAGGGTTTGAAGGAGGTAATATGGGAAACATTTCCAACATTTGTTTTCAACTTAATTTCCCTTTTTTGGTCAAATGATGGTCAATGGACCAATGTATTATGCAAAAAAAATATGGCTACGGTATTTTATGCAGATGGTAATGGTTATTTATTATGTCTGTTTATTGTTACTATTGTTTGAAATGATAATTATTCTGCATTTGCAATTATACTTAATCCTCCTATTAGATGGCTTTATTTTAAATTTCATTGCATTTAAACTGATTCTTTATAAAACTCAATCATCCAACACCTGAATATTCAAAAAAGTTTATAAATGTCTTTGTTTCTGTTTATTTAACTCAGGGTATAATGTTCTTTCATCTGAAAGATGAGATTCCTTTTAGTGGTAAATCAGATGATCTTTTGTGGGCCAAGGCTGATTGGCCTCAGAATGGATGGGCAGGTTCAGAATCCACCCCTGCTCCAACATGTGTTTCTCCTGGTGTTGGCCTTGGGAGCAAGAAAGGGGCACACCTTGGGCTGGGTGGAGCAACTGTTGGTGTGGGCTCTTCAGCTTGGCCCAGCAATGACTTGACAGGTGCTGGAGTATTAGGAATGCTAGGGTATGCTGGTACTGGTGCCTCTGGATTAGGTTGGGAAATTCAACAAGATTTTGAAGATTTTGTTGATCCACCTGCCACTTTGGAGAATATAAGTACAAGGGCTTTGTCTAGTCATCCAATGAGGCCTTTCTTCTTGGTTGGTTCTAGCAATACACACATTTACTTGTGGGAGGTAAGGAAATCTCAAGTTTCTATACATAAATAATAGATGTGACTGTACATCAATTATTTGAGTTTAAAACTGAAGACCTGTCATCCTATGCAGACTTTATGATTGTTTTGCTAGAGGTTATAGGTTCAAATTTCTGTGCTGTTGTAACTCTCCTCTCTCCCCCCTATATAATATCTGGATAAGTGCAGTTAACAAATTGCACGTGTGGTTAATTTTTCAAGCTTATGGCTAATAACGAGCATTATAAATACAGTTCAATAAAGACAAAGCTACTGCTACATATGGAGTGCTGCCTGCTGCCAATGTCCCTCCACCTTATGCCCTTGCATCAATTTCAGCTTTACAGTTTGACCACTTTGGACACCGGTTTGCCAGTGCTGCATTAGATGGAACTGTCTGCACATGGCAGCTGGAGGTTGGAGGAAGGAGCAATGTTCGTCCATTGGAATCATCTCTCTGCTTTAATGGTCATGCATCGTATGTACCTTTTCTTTCTCAACTTTTAGTTGCAATTGTTAGACATTGGAGATATTATTCAGATTTCATTATATCCCTTGATTCTTTCCTAGTTTTCTTAGATAGCTCGTTCTCATCCCTAAACCTTACATAATATTGTACAGTATGTAATGTAAATATAATACAATTATTCATTCTCTCAAGTGCAAGTTTAGTCACCCTTGACTTTAAGTTGTTTCTGGGAGATAACTGTTTCAGAATACACATGAACCACATCAACCAAATTACTATAATCTTTAGAGTTATTTTTGATGGGGAAAAAGTAATAAGGCACATGCAATAATGTCATAACGCAGCGGATATAAATTCTCCTAACTTGCAAGAATCTCTAAGGAGTAACCACAAATAAGAATGATAGTAACAATGAGAAGAATCACGCAAGAGACACCAATATTTTTAACATGGAAAACCCCTCTCATCGTGAGAGGTAAAAATCACGGGTCGTCCAGACCAAAGAAATCAATCCACTACGATCAAATAGGAGAACAAGAGTGTTAAATCAAGAGCACAAATTTGTGCATACAATCAACCAACTTAGTCAAGCAACAAAGCTTGCAAATAGAGAGCAAGACACAAGAAACAAGAAAATGGAAACTCACAAAATCGTGCTATTGTACGAGCACGATGTCTCACACCACATACCTCCAAATCAAAATCAGAATGATCAAGAAGATATCGTGATTTTGACATTATGCTGATCTGTGCAGAGATGAAAGTAGAACTCTTTTTTTTTCTCTCTTTCTCTTCTCTCTTTTTGGTTGTAAAAGTTCACTCTCTCTCTCAATCTCCAAATCTGACCCCTTCTCTTTTTATAAAGAGAGACCTAGCGAGCTTGAGAGTATTGAGCTTTTGTCCACATAGTTGGGAGCCCAAAAATAACTCAACAATTTTTGCATTCTCTGGTCTGCAGGACAAACAGAAATTGCCCTTCTAAATTTGCTTTCCCTGTTGGGGGCTTTCTTACCACATTTATTACCCTGTGGTGGTTTAGTTATGTTGACCACCCAGAAATGAAGGACAAGGTTAGATGACAGCATGTCATTAGAAGTTAGAACTGGCTTAAAAACAAAACTGCATCCATAACCAGGACTAATGTATTAACCATTTGATTCATGCTTAGGGTGTGGTTGAATAAGTTTTTGTTTTATATTTTGTTAGCATGTTTATTTTTTATTTTTGTCAATAAAGATATTATTTTGCTCTTATATGAATGCAATTCTATTCTATGTTTGATTTCAGGGATGTCACATATTTTTCATCAAGTGGATCGATAATAGCTGTGGCTGGATATAGCTCTAATGGGGTTAATGTGGTCATATGGGATACTTTAGCTCCTCCTACTACTTCCCGAGCCTCCATTTTATGTCATGAAGGTCTTTCTCTAAATTAGTTTTGTTAATGAATGTTTATACGTGTTATGTATTATTAACTATTTAACATACTCCCAAAAGGTAGCTTAAGGGGGGAGGATAGGGAAAGTCTTATAAGAAGTATTACAGCCATATTCTTACCAATGTGGGGCATCTTAACACACCCTTCATGCCTAGGATTAGACATTTGAAATGTGAAATTTATTGGACTAGACATGTGTGAGTGGCCTCACATCAAAACTAGATGGGCTCTAATACTATATTAGAAATGAATATAACTAAATCACTCGCAAAACTAACTCATGGGGAAGTATTGCCCAAGTCTTATAAGGAGTATTATGGCCTTAGTTTTAGCCTATGTAGGACATCTTGACACCCTTTATGCCCAAGACTAGATGTCAAGAGTGTGGAGTTTGTAGAATTAAACATCTGCCACATTAAAATTGGATAAGCTTTGATATCATATTAGAAATAGATTGACCTAACTCTCCCAAATGCAAGCCCAGGAGGGAGAATTGCTCAAGTCTTATAAGGAGTATTCTAGTCATATTCTTAGACAATGTGGGGACATCTAACATTATGAACTAACTTTTCCAAAAGGATAAGCTGTTTGATGAAGGTACATGGATGGTTTAATATTTTTATAACTTCTCTAATATGCCTCCACACTAGACCCCTTGAGCTTGACATGTGGATAATGTATAGGCCTACCTAACTTGTGTGTAATTTCAACTTTTTTATTTGAAAAATGGTGGCAGCAAGACTTGAACTCTAGATCATCTGGTTGTAGAGACTTTGATGCTATGTCTTGAATAAACTATTTCTAAAGCTTAAGTAGTTAGGTGAAGGTACATAAATGGTTTTATATTTTTTAAACATCTCTAACATTTCAAGATCTGACTATCCTATAAGCTTAAACTATTGGGTAGAGGCATATCAATGATTTTATATCTAAAAATGTTCCCTCACCCAAGTCCTTTGGACTTGAAGAATAGACATTGTGCAGGCCCACCCAGTTTTGTTCTAAAATTTAACCTTTATTTAGAAGAACGGAGGCCACAAGTATCAAAAGTAAAAAGTCATCTAGGTCATCAAATTGAAGTTCTAATACCATGTCATGAATCAATTATGCCAAAAGCTTAAGCTATTGGGTAAAAAAAAACATGAATGATTTTATATCTACCAATACATAAATATAATCGAGTCATTGAATTTTCATCTATCTATATAGAATTGATTGAAATTGGGTTGGAGTTGCAAATTATTGCATAATTAAACTTCTTTTAAAAGAAAAGTAACTTCTATTCAGGGTAGGAATGGGGGTTTGCATCTAGTCCGTAAAATCTGAAACCTCCAGTGCATGCAGACCTTTTACTTTTGTATGTTTTTCTGTGAAGGGTGAATATGTTCTAAGGTTTATCAATTTTTTCCCTTTAAAAAGGGGGTTTATGTCCTGTTTCATTTATGAAGATTGGTCCATGCCTTATCACATTACTAACCTTACCTCTTGTTTTTTTGAAGGTGGTGCACACACCGTGTCTGTTTTTGATAATCATGTGGGAAGTGGTTCTGTATCCCCCGTTATTGTGACTGGTGGTAAAGGTGGTGATGTTGGACTTCATGACTTCCGCTATATAGCTACTGGAAAGACTAAAAGGCACAGGCGGGCTGATTACATTGGGCAAAGCTCTGTCTCATCTTTGACTCGTGATAAGGACCAAAATGTAGATGGGATGCTCTGGTACATTCCAAAGGCTCACTCAGGTGAAGAAAGTTTCTTTGCATTGGTAGTAAGTAATGGTTTATTCTTTTTCTAATGATTTCTGCTTAAATTTTATGATCATAGGGAGTGTCACAAAAGTAGTTACCATCCCAAATACCAGCTTGTTTTTAACTGGAAGCACAGACGGAGATGTCAAACTCTGGGATGCCCAGAGCACAAAGTTAATACATCACTGGTCAAAGATACATGAAAAGCACACCTTTCTGCAGCCAAGTTCTCGAGGATTTGGTGGTGTTGTTCGGGTAAATTTTTCATAATTGTATATATATATTTTTTTTTGTTTTTGAATGCATTTAACACCAAATTCATCTATTTTAGACATAACAGACTCTTAGAATATAGGCTCAAGACCTAATTCAATCCTATAAAATATGGCTTGTACAGTGAAAATTGTCCTAGCTTTATAAACACTACTTAAACCTTATTTCTAGTATATATGGGATCTAACCCCCTATCAGTTGATGTCCCAACAACGGTGGCACACTATGACTGACGCTTCACTCAATCTTTCTGGTCAATCTCTTCGTGGGTAGCCCTTTCTAAGACATAGGCAATCAACTATAACAGTTGACAATTAAGGCAGAGTAGGAGTGATCACAATTAAGACGGGCAAAGAGTGACCACAATTAAGACAACTTTCCAATACTCTCTCCTCAAGCCTAGGGCTATAGGCCTAGAATGTGGCAATACAGGTGCCCTAACAATAAATTTAGTATAGACTCTAATACCATCTTAAAATTTGTGTTTATGGTCTAACTCAACCCCACAAAACCAACTTGTATGGTGAGGAGGATTGTCCAAGCTTTGTAAGCACTACTTAGGCCTTATCTCAACATGAGCTGACATCCCGACAACTACACACTATGACACTTTACTCAACCATTCTGGTCAATTTGTTTATAGGTAGCCCTTTTTAAGACATTGGAAATCAACTTTGATAGGCTGCAATTAAGGCGGCTCTCTAACACGAACACTCCCACCATTGCCAGTGCCTCATGACTGAAATTCACAGCTGCTTTAGAGCTTGCCGTGGGGTGTCTGGTTTTGCCAAACTCAGTGACCTTCACTAACAAAAATAAGTCTTTAGATAAATGAATTGGGCCAATAATTTTTTTTTAAAGTTAAATAAATAGAAATAGTCCATCAGAGACAAGAATTCACACACTAAACTTGTTAGCTTAAATTGTCACAGGCTGCTGTTACGGATATACGAGTTGTTTCCCATGGTTTTCTCACATGTGGTGGGGATGGAACTGTAAAGCTGGTACGGCTGAACAATCACCTGCATGGCCATGGAATTGAGTTATGATACTTCTGAGATCCTTTGTGTTGATGACAAACACTACCATATTGCCAATGCTTCGTAACAGGGGCCATCATCGGTGAGAAGTTATTATTTTCTGTGTTACTAATTTCTTCAACAACTTACATAAGAAATGTGAACATTGCTAAACCCGTCATCTATTTGAAAAGGATTCTTAATTGGTACGTTCACATATCCAAAAAATCTGCAACTTGGACAACCCATGCATCCCCATCTCATGCTAGGGAGTAGGGAGCCTTGTTGCTTCTTTGAACAGATTTGCATGAGTTCATTTTGACTCGAGTCATTCTTTCTGCATGGAACGAAACTTTAGTCTGTGGCCAGCATATAATTGTATCAAGCTATGAATAACTCTTGAGGCTGGTAACATTTTTGCGAGAAACCTAGGCTTCTTTGTGTATATTATCTGTTTGAATTTGTTGAGGCATGTGATTATAGTATGATAGTATATACACATACGAGGAAGGAGGTCTTATTTGGGCTATTATTTTATTAGACCTCTAGTGAGCTTTGTTTTGTTTACATTGTAGTCATACCTTGCCGCATGTATATGTAAAGAAATTGTGTCAGTGATATTAAGTAGAACTTTGAGAAAAGTTATAATATACTATGGTTCATAACTTTTATGAGGCAAAAGCTTTTTCTTTTACCAAGTGCAACAGTATCAAAAGATTAGAAACATACTACCACGTGTGTCTGCAGCTTTTTCTTTATCTAAAATTGGCACTATGTTAACTTACGTAATTAAGATTAGCACTAATTTCTGAGATCCATTTTTTTTTAATTGAAGAGTGATATAAAAAATATCTTGAAGTTGTTACACTTAAATTTTGTCATTAAGATTTTTCTTTGCATTACTTAGATGTGTAGCATAACAGGGAGAGGGTAAACAACTATCACAATTGCTAGTTTTATGCTTACAATTGAAGTGAAAAGTGAAGTTCTTTGTAAGTAACCAACGAATTTGTGCTCCGGTATAAATATCGATTCAAGTCTTTTATTTGTAGTTTGATATAAGAAAAAGTTTGTACAAAACTTAAGTTAAATTAAAATAATTAAAAACAAGTATATGTAAGTATAACTAAAATACCAAATTATATATAATTAAAAATAAATTTTCTATTATTGTTTTTCTTACTGTTATCTTTGTTACAACTGATAAACAAAAATCTTCCTATATTTAAGATTATTAAAATATACACCTTTCTAATAAGGTCTGTATACAAATGTCTTTATATATACAATTATTTTCAATATTTTTTTTATTTGTTTAATTATATATACAATATTCGATTTACAATTCATTTCTGAAATTAGATTTTTAATGAAGTATTTAATACATTATGAAATAAATTTCTAAAAGTGATGCAAAATCGGGTGGTAAAAGGATAATTATTATAAAAGATAATTATTATAAAACATAATTCTTATTCAGTTACTGCTTTAAAAAAACTAAAGAAAAATATACTTAATTAGTATTTTAACGATACTCGTTTCTATTTAAAAAGTTTGATTGAATTTTTTTTATATTTGATACAGATATTTATTCATTATTTAAATATTAACCTATGGCGGCTC
The DNA here is from genome assembly GCA_025330945.1 of Mucuna pruriens. Taxonomy (NCBI): domain Eukaryota; kingdom Viridiplantae; phylum Streptophyta; class Magnoliopsida; order Fabales; family Fabaceae; genus Mucuna; species Mucuna pruriens. Next base: position 5,757,458 of record JAENHJ010000529.1, read on the forward strand.
CCTTTTGTCTTTTTATCTCTGGTAATAATAATAATAATAATATATGGCTTTTATTAGCATTAGTTCTAAGTGTATTATTAGTACATCCAATCATATTTTAAAAAAAGTATGTTATTTATTTATTTCTTAATTAATTTCTTTAAAGGATTCGTGAACGGGACTCAATGTTATTATATAAATTTATATTGACGTGAATTTGATTTCTATGAATTTTATATCATAAGATTTCAACTTTTATATGTGAAAAGAGTATAACATTGTAGAATTCTTCTTGAAAAATAATATTGCGGGAAATTATTGTAGTGCTCTAAGTTTTTAAACGTGTAATTATATTAACATTTTGATAAAAAAAAAAAAAACTCTCCACTAAACATTTAATGATATGCTGTGGTCTTTTCTTCTCTCCTTTTTTATCCACCCTCCAAATACCTTCTATGTTTTAAAGTTATTTTAATATCAAGTAAAGTGAGTCAAGAGAGATAAATTTATTATAAAAAATATATTTTAATATCTAATTTTCTTCCTCTACGGTCTTGTGACTATCTTATAATCTGCCAATAAATCTAAAAATTATTTCATAGAACATTCTTCTATAATCAAACAAAGAAACTAAGCATCAAAATTAAATTTTAAAAACACGGACAAAGTCATTTTGCTATGTAGAATAATAAAAGAAGTTATCTATCTACTTTAATCTCTTGTCGATTTAAAAAGAATAAAAGTAAAATTTATAAGTTAAATACAGGACTACAATTTTTAAATTCATTAAATATGTAATAAAGCATCTAACCTTCATAATTTTAAAAGAAAAATATTATTTATATGACAATTTATATAATAAATTGTATAATTAAGAAAAACATAAAATATTATTGTATAAATGTTATATATATATAAATGTTGTATAGGTTGTTGTACCAAAGATAGACACTACTATAATATTAAAGATTCCTAGCTCAACAAGTATAAATAAATAGAATGAAATATCTAATGTTGGCTACATCAAAATCACACTAACTTCAATACTAGCTACTTATTAGCTACATTCTATTTTAATTGTATTTATTATATATTTTTTAGTAAGAGATTTAGAATAATTTTTTCTGTTGTTTTTTGTTATTATATACTAATCTATATATAAGAAACAAATAAGTTTTTTTTTTCTAATGTATTAAATGTTAATTTCTTTTTATATATTATTAATGAGATGTTTACTCATTTCCTATGAAAGTAGGTGTATTTATTGGGCTGTTAATAATACAAATATCTTGACTTATTATGTCATTAATTATCACCTTCAATTGATTTTATGGAAATTTTTGGAATGAAATTTAAATTTGTGTATTATTAATTAAAACTAATTAATTTAATTTTTTTTTTGTCATAAATAATTATGTATTTGTTCCTTATATACATGACCAAAGATAGTGTGATAGGACAATAATTATATTTTTTTCTCTTTCAAAAAGTTAAAGGTGTGTGAAGCCTAAAGATACTAGTGTAAAAAATAGTATTTGGGTTAAAAATTGTAAAAGAATACTTGAAAAATAAAAGATAAATATATCCTTACATGTCAATCATGTTGGTAGAAATATTGGTTGTCTTAAGAATTAAACATAATCTTGAATTATAAGGTGAAGCAATATGAATACTATATCATCTTAAGTCTAAGAAAATATATTTGTTCTAAGATTATTTTTTCTTTACATAATTTTTTTGAAATTTTTTATTTTAAAAAATTCATATGATCTATCAAATTATTTTTAAAGATAACAAAACATAATTGGAGTTTTTTAAATATTTTGTATTTGTCTTTCATTTTATTTGCTTTTTTATAATAAATCTACTGCTCGTGTAGATTTATAGAGTTGTTTTTGCATGATATTTGCATTCAATCACGGGGAATTAACGAGAAAATAACTTAATAACAAAAAATTCATTGTGATTCATTTCTTGCAACATGAGCATAAAAAATATTACATTTGAGTACAAAAGAATAATTTTCAGCATAGATACCCAGAGCCAAGGTGGATACAAATCCAAAAAAATAGTGGTGGCACCCAAAGACAATAATTTCTATCTTTTTTATTTTAATTTTTCAATTCAATAACAAATCAATGTTGTCTTGTTTAACTCAAGCGAATATTGCATAAAACAAATTGAAACAAGTCAATCCTATGGCAAAACAAGTTAAATTAATCACTTATTCTCTATTACTTCACTATTGCTCAAATTGCTATCTATGAGTTCTATCTAGTTATATCAAAATATGTTCAACTTGGTGGTGTAACAAACTGGGTTCTTAAAAGTGAGACTCAAAAAGAATCAAGTTAATTTAGTTTTACTCAGTAAGTCATGCAGGTTTAATAATTTTTGAACCTATTTTGGCTCAGTATTATTTTGTTTTTTTTTTTTAAATATATTAAAATATGTAAAAAAAAATCAATTTGTCTCAACTTGACATGTTAGGTTGAACCAACAAAAACATAATTCATGTTAATTTTAAACTTAACCAAGCTAAACCACTTTTACATCTTAGCTTGTCGAGTCAAGCCATCTACTTCGACCACTCTAGTTTTTCTTAAGCTCAACATCATCATTTTATGTAACTTTAGTATTCTTATTTTCACATAGTTATATATATTTTTTAATTTATGATACATATTTTCTAAATTTATATATTAAGTGATTTTCTATTTAATTAACTATTTAATCCAACATCTTTACTCTAGTTACTTTTTAATTAACTATTTAATAAAAAAATTTATTTTTTATTAATAATTACTTTTCTTCTATTAACATATTCTCATATTTACATAGTGGGGTATTTTTCTTATTTTACCATACATATTTTCTAAATTTATATATTAAGTCAAATTAATTATTCAATTTCTTTTTAATTAACTATTTAATCAGATATGTTTACTTCAGTTACTTTTTAATTAACTATTTATAATCAAGGATGTTTACTTTAGTTGATTTTTAAATTTTAATTAGGAATTATTTCTCTCCTATTAACACAAACATAATAAAATATTTACAAATTGAGATTAACATAATACTTTGTTAATTGAATTAATTCTTAAAATTTTTTAAAACTAAAATTTGTAAACATGTTTATATTTTGCATTTCAACTTTTTTTTATTACTAGCAAAGGAATTTTTCTATCACTTAAAGCAATATATTTAAATTTTATTTTTATATTTTATATTTTTTAGAAATCCAACCATAAACATGACAAGATATATCCACATTCAAGAAAAATGTTTTCCTGACTCAAACACATTGCAGCATAATTCCACCTTTTTTTTATGGATAAAGTTCATTAAGAGACATTTATTAAAATTAAAAATATGTGAAAATAATTTTATTTCTTATAAAATACATTGCAGCATAATTTCATCCTTTTATGGATAAAGTTTATTAATATACATTTATTAAACTTAAAAACATGTGAAAATAATTTTATTTCTCAAAAAATATTATTTTATTTTTCAAATTTTCAAGAGTACTTGTCAAAAAAGGTTAATGGAAGTTTGCTTACAGTAATTAGGCTGCTGTTATATTCTCCTACCAACCTTGAATAATAAATGATCATTTTTTCTTCATTTGTCAACCAAACAGTGAAAAGTGTATAACAATTCACAATCCTGCTCCACACAACCCATTGTAACTTGTAAATACTAATCCAAACCACAACAAAACCATGGGTATGCCCACAGTTTGGTTATGAACTTTGTGTTGACACAACTTAATGCGATTCAAATGCAGCCCACGCCATGTGATGTCTTGTCAACTGTACAAACATGGATATAACACCTAAGTGAAGAATTATTTTTGAGTAAATATTTAAATTAGTCTTTAAAATTATAAGACATTTTATTTTTTTTTAATTTTAATTCATTTTTCTATGATTTTTAATTTTATAAAACGTTATTTATTTTCCTATTTTTGTGTAAAATGATAGTTTAGTCCTTAATCCATATATTTAAGTTTAATGTAAAATATTTAGTTATTATCCCAACTTGATGGATGGGTCTTATGGTGAAATCTCCTCATGCCTTTGCCCTTAAAGGCCAATCTCTGTTTTGCCGTAGGAAAACTTCACACTCCTTTCTTATCTTGAGAGGTTGTTGTTCAATCACTGTGGTTATTTAAAGGCATGCATGCAAAGTTTGTTTCCAAGTTTACGAGGAGAAAAAGAGTTTTAAAAGTTATGAAATTTTATTAGCAGAAATGGACTACGAAACTTACTTAACAAGATAAATAAATGAAAATTTCTTAAAATATATCGTGCATCTGCATAAATAGTTATTAGTTAAACTTTTAAAGAAAAGTTTTTTATTATAGCCTAATGAATTTCAATTAAGTAGAGTTTAAATTCATGAAAATATAATTACGTTATACTTAAAATTTTATTGTTCACGTGCCACGTGTCAGACCAAAATTGTCTGATCGTATGATGTTTGATTTGATCATGAAACCACCGAAGGGTTTTCCCCAGTGGACCCCACCAATTAAGAAAGAGCGCGAAAGTGAGAAGAGACAAGGCAGAAACGACGCCGTAATAGCCGTCCACAGCACTTGGGTTGTCCCTGCTTGTGGAAACCGACAACATAGAATGATAACCAAAAGCAACGTAAGCAGTTACAAAAGCCAACCCTCTCATAAAAACTACAATCTTTTTCTTCTTCATTGCTTTTGATTCTTTATGATCTCAATCTTTTTTGTTTTTTCAATTTCTAACTTCCTTTCACCTTCATCCACTCACTCTTCAATTCCAAGCCTCAAATTGTTCACCACACTACTATCCATCAAGAGATTTTGCATTTGCTAAATGCCCCTTCGAAAATCGTGTGTCTTCTGGTGAGTATCTGAAGAAAATTCAAAACTCTGTAGCTGCCATTGTGAAAATTGACAACCTTTTTTTTGTTTTTAATTTCCTTTACATTGGATATATGCATATTGCAGCAAAACTACTATCTGTTCCTATTTCTTATGTGCGGAGTAATAGTTCCAATATTCTTCATCACAATGTTTTATTTTTACATTTATTTGTTGTTTTTTTAATAAATAATTTGTCAAAATAGATAAATAAAAGAATATGTGAAGTGGACACACTATTTTCTCTAAATAATATATGAACAGGTAGCTGTCATATATAATAAATTTTTTTTATTTTTATAATACTTGATATTAACCATGATTTCTAATTAATTGATAGCATAAAATTTATCTATTATTTGATTTTGGATGTTTAACTGCCAACATTTTTGTTTGGCACAGAAATTATTAATTGGTGAAGTGATGGCCACAGCAGAAGTGAGGGCTGTGTGGCAGAGAGCTGTTAACAATTGCTTTGTCCAAGAAGATGCAAAAAGAGCTCCCAAGTTGGCCTGTTGTCAATCTTCATGTGCAATATCAAAATTGGTTGATGCTGGACCAGCCAGTGCTGCTGATGAATCTGATCATGTTGCTGTTATTGTCACCCATTTTAACCATAACTCTTCATTTTCCAATGTGACTCCTGATTCAAGATGGTGGTTGCAACTGCAACCTAACAACGAGTTTCAAAAATGTTTAGCATATCAACAGTTAAATGCATTAGAGGATGAAGTTGGTATTGGGAAAGTTGGTAATGAAAATAAAACATGTAAAGGAGATGCCAGTCACTTTGGTGATGAGAACCGTGACTATTTTTCTTCCATGGAAGGAATGCAAGAGGCATATGGTAAAAATTCTCTAGCATATCCTCAACTAATGGATGTAATGGCTAAACATGAGACAATGGAGATTGGTTCTGTTGGCTGTTCAGTGTCCAAGCAAACAAATGATTTCTCCTTTGATTCTGAGTTTTCTTGGATTGGAGTTGAGAAGGCACAGCCATGGTGGAGAACTGCAGATAGAGATGAGTTAGCTTGCTTTGTTTCCTGCAAATCAATCAACCATATTGAGAACTGTGACCTTCCACCTCCACAGAAGTATCTCAGAGGACAACCATGTGCTGATATCAGTGATAACAAAATAAGAACATCATATTTTGAATTGGAAGCCAAATCCGGTGCGTTTTCTAATTTCAATGTTCAAGCAAAGGGAGGTGTAGAATCAGGATTGATGCATAGGAAGCTGGGGCCTTCAACCAATAATAAAGGGCATGTACATTTTGATTGTAACAAATATTCAAGGTATTCTCCTCTTCACATTTGTTGGTTCACTTGGTTGCACTAGCACCTTATGTGGCTCTAATTTACTCTCAAAATGTTTCAAATCAAACAAGTTACAAATTGAGAAATGGTGTATTGTGGGAAATTGGTTCATCTCATTGTTTCTCCTAGAATCTGATGATGCTATATCTTCAATTTTTTTTAGTAAATTACACCGACTTTCCTTGAGATTTCTTGAAATTGATCATGATTCCATGTTTTTTTAACATTTACAGCAACTCTCTTGTAAAGACACAGGTGTAAAGTGTTTCTTGGATAACAAAGGGTGTCGGGGTAATGTATAGACATGTCGGTGTAATGTATTTCAAATAATTAAAAAGATTTAATGTAGGGGAAAAAAGGAGAGATATTAGAAGAAATTTGGCGAAATTTCAGAGTGTCAGTATAATTTGTTCTTAATTTTTGTTTTTGAAAGAACTGGTTTAAATTATGTATATTTTATAAGTTTCTTTTGGTGCATCTGGTTTGGTTTTCAAATCAATTTGCTTTGACTTGCAATTTTGTTGCAGTTATCCCACCATCCAAAGGGGTGTCGAACAAGTTTTAGAGGGAAACCCCAGCAAGGCTCAAGTTATGGAAGCATTGTGTCATTCTCAAACACGTGCGAGGGAAGCAGAGGAGGTAGCAAAACAAGCTTGTGCTGAAAAGGAGCACATTATTACACTCTTTCTTATACAGGCTTCACAACTTTTTGCCTATAAGCAATGGTTTCAACTCTTGCAGCTGGAAGCTCTTAACACTCAGGTTAAGAATAAGGATCAGCCAATCTCCACTCTCTTCCCATGGATAGGTAGAAAACCAGGCAAGAGAAAGCCTAAATTTGGCAATGCCAAACAAGAAATGCTTGGGAAGCCAAAAAGTGACATTACAACATATGCTGTTGCATTGGCTTTAGGATTGAGTCTTGTTGGGGCTGGCTTGCTCTTAGGATGGACTGTTGGTAGGATGTTACCTCTTTCATAGTTTTGTAGGATTTAGAACAAACTCTTGCTTTGCATAACATTGGTAAGCAAATCAAATTGGTTAAACTTAAATTATAGAAAGAAGCGCAATTTGTTTTTACCTAATGTGTATGTAGTTTTGTTAGTCCGTAATGTACATTATGCATTGTATTTCTGAAATGTTTACTAATAATTATGTACATATATATTGGTACTTCTTTTCAAATATCCTCTAGGGAATTGATCTAAACCTGAGAAAGGGAAATTTACATTTTTCTTCCTTGTAGCGTTAGGCCTAATAAAGTCAGGATCAGATTTTTACTAGGTTTGGAAACACGTTTTGTATCATTGAATATGAATTTTCAATGCAAATAATGGTTATTTTTACGTTGAGCGTGATTTGATCTTACATTAAATGGGAATCTCAAAGAATTAAACACTTTTTTTTTCCTCTCTTAAGTTCAACTTACACATTTTGCGTATAATTGCCGAATGTGTATGTCAAGTGTTTTAGGTATGCAATGAATAACACATGATAATAGTATTAAATTGGCTTGTTTTCAGAGTCAATAATAGAGAGAGTAGACGTAAACAATAAAACTAGGTATTCAAAGTGTGTTATATCTATATTTCTTGCAGTTGTGAAGAATAATAATAGCCTTGTGAGCGGGCCCGGGCTCAGGTTCAACTTAAGAATAAAACAAATGAAGTTTAAGTTTTAGATCTATTAGTAAAAAATTATTTTTTATAAAACAAAAAAAAACCATATATATTAAGAAAAAGACTCAAATATAGTTGTTTTTATCTCTAAAAAATTAGCTTGAAGCGTCTTTCTGGGACTACTGCGATTGTGACTGTGAAGAATAATGACTAGACTAGAGAGCTGATATGTTGAAATAACTTGTGCTTGGTGACAATATTTCCTCGAGCATGAATTGACCATTGATTTCATGGTCCATACTTTTAAATTCCATTAGGACGAATATCGTTTTCATAAAGAGCCAAAATAATTAAATGCTTATTCACCAAATAAGTAAATAAATGCTGTACAAATTTGGAAGGCTGGAAGCTACTTCAGCAAGCTTCCAAAATGGTCTCAAATTAACTTATGTTAAAAGATACTGCATAAAATTTGTGTTGTTTTGATTCTTGAAGGTGCACATTTATATGATCTCTAAATTTGTTAAATTACTTACAAGTTTATCCTATCAAGTTTTATTTGATAAAGAACTAATTTGCATAGATGAAACATTTATGAAACAAACCATGTGACACTTTGATGGAAAAAAATTGTATATTAATTCTTTAAAAGTGAAAAATAAAAAAATGCAAAATTAAGCTTTTAGTTCAATCTTTTACTTGTTAATCATATTTTCCCGAATAATTAAAATAAATTTCTGAACGGGACAATAAAGAAACTATGACAAAAAATTTAAGTGTTTGTTTGGTACATAGAATTAAGCATAGATTTAGAGGTTGAAATTGAAATTAGTCCCATTAATTTTAAATTTTATATTTGGAAATTTTTTTAAATCACAATCATGAATTTATAAGTTATAAGTTAATGACCTTATGTCATTGCCCAACAACAACAAAAAAAAATAATTAGCTTATGTCATTTCCAATTTCTAACTAACCCATTGATAATTGTCAATTCATCACCCATATATTATTACACACAAATGCTTTGCGTATTTCAACTCTAGTTGCAATTATTGTTGCCTCCATTGGATCATTTAGATTTTTTTTCAAACCTGACTCCACCTGACTTAAATTTCCTATTTAGAGGTTTCAAAATACGCTTAAAACAATTAGCTGACCCAATCATATTATTATTTTAAAATGAAAATATCATTATATTCAACTATTGAATAATTAGTATATAAAATAATTTTTATTAAGAAATTTATAATTAATTTAATTTTCAAACTTTAGTTCATATATCCACACAAAATTATTTAGATTGAATTTAACATATTAATTCTATATCTAATTCCTTGTAGAACTCAAATATAACATTCATAATTTTGAACCAATTCTAATTCAAAAATATAATTGTACTTGTATCACTCGTACTACAACAAAAAATCAAATCTTCAAATATATTATTCCCCGTAAAATCTTTCTTTAACAATTTCTGATGTTATTTTTTTGTCTCTCTTAACTCTACCTATGATATTATAGTTGGTTCCAAATTCAAATAAAGAAAGAAAATTGTCTTATGTAAAACTTGTCAATATACTAAACACGTACCACTCACCTAGATAATGAAAAATAATTATTGATTTATGCATTTTCCATTAGTTCAATTCCATCTTTTTATTTGGATTTTTCCTTCCTTGGTAAGGGTAGAGGGATATGTTTTTTCTTTTAATTTTTTAGGGGCAATGATTCAATAAGGGTGGCAGTGTCACCAGCAGATGAAGTGTGAGGATTTAATAATTAAGATAACATAATATAATGAAGGTAGAAAAATTTGTACATCTTGTCCTATGACAATAACATAAAGTTTGAGCAGCAACAAACCAATCCAAAGTGTTACAGTGGTATAGCAAAAGATGAAAGAGGTTATGAATGCCACCTGTGACTCTGATTTCATAAATACAAGAGAAAGATAAATGGAGTAAAAACAGTACATGTGGCAGTGAATGGCATCCAAGTAATCGATTTTTATCAGACCAAAGGTCCCAAAAGCCTAAGGCCACCCACACCCATATTTCTTCAGTTTTTTACTCTTCCAAGAAACCACCCGCTTCAACCTCTCATACATCGTTGTCTGCAAAAATCAAAAGCTCTGCACGATTAGGGACCAACCATGTTAACTTTTTCGATACAATCTTACACACTAAAAAACAGACACAAATACTCCTTTATGCTACCCAAATTACAACTTTGGTCAAGTGGACTCACTACTCACTACCCTCAATTTTCAAATTTTCATTTTTCCCATTCAGAAAATTCACTGGCTCTAACCATTATTATTAGTACTATTCCAATTGCATGTTGCTGTATCAATGATAACACAAATAGATTAGATGAACATTTTTTATATATCACTCACGTCAACTTACATGTGTAACATTACAGGTTGTTACATTATTTCAATTTAACTAGTTGTATCAAATTTAAGTTCTAAATAATTAGTATAGCTAAATAATAAGAGAAAAAACTTTGTCACGATTCAAAATAATTTTATCTAACTCAAAAAAAAAAATCTCGTCTGAAAAATAAGCAACTTTGTGACAGCTCAAAGTAATCTTATCCATGTTAGAACAAAATTGTGTCCCCTGGAAGATAAGGGGTGATCTCAAACCAGCAGAAAATGACCATCTTGGATGTACTAAACTAGATCTGTAATATGAGCCAAAAAGAATTTTATACACAGTATGCACCATTCAGAAATAGTAACCTTAGTTAACTGAAACCCCTGGTTCTTACAATCCTATTCTTGACTTCAAAACCACACGAACAACCCCAGATATAGATAGCTACAATGCTAAATGTTTTATACATTACAACGCAAGATTCATCAAAGTACAATTTAAAGCACAGAGAAAATGTCTAAGCAAAACTCAATTAAGGCATAAAAAGTGTGTTAAGAGTTAGAAACTTACCCAGACAGTAGACTTCGCATGGAAGGGGTTAGAAAAGCTCCCAGAAAGGTTCCTCTTTCTCATGTTCCTGACCTTCTTGTGAGTGCCTAAAATGACACAATCAGGATCCTTGTCAAGAGAAGATGGAAAGACATGACTACCCCCACTGGCCTCTCTTTTGAGGGTCTTTTCCCTCCAAGAACCAAACCACCCTGTCTCCTTCTCCCTGATCCCCACTCCTGGGTTGAGAACCATGCTTCCAAGCTGCCCTCTTTCAGCACCAAAAGAGTCATAGCAGTCTTCACTGATTCTGAAAGATGGAGAGTGGCAACTGGTGCTGGCAACATAAGGGTAGGGACAGGGTCCCTCCAAGACTGTGGTGGGTGAGGAGAGTTTGTTGTTGTTGAGTTGGGAATCAAGTAACAACCTTGGAGGGAGTTCCAAGCACTTAGGAGTTGGGTTGGAGAAGGTTACAAGGGCAGTGCAAGGCCTTGGCTTCCCTGGCTCCTCTTCCCAACCAAATGGGACTGAAGCTGAGGTGAAAAGTGGAGGAGTTTGCATCCCTGATCTCTCTGGAGAATGCATTGTTGGAGGGTTCAACAAGGGTAGTCTTGGTATCTTCAACTCATCTGGCTCAAACTCTACTTCGCAACCACCCATCACAACACAACCACTCTCTCTCTCTCTCTCTCTCTCACTCACTACACATACACAAGCACACACAACTATAAGTGTTTAGCTTTTGACTATAAAAGTAGAAAAGACAATATTACAATGTGGAAGAAGAGATCAAGGGAAGCTCCTCAGCCGAAAAGCTTGGCTCTTTCGGTCATATTGGCCCAAAGGGGTCATTCTTTTGGGAAATAATGTGCACAAATTGGGGACTTTAATTTCTTCACACGTTAACGTTTGCAGGATAATGAAATTGAAAATGAAACCCTTTCATTCAAATTCTTTTTTACTGCGTAATTATTTCACAATTCTATTACTTTTACAAAGTCGCCAAGTGGTTTGATTATCAAATCAAATCAATTGTTGCTGTCAAACTACAAATTTGAGCATTTGTTGAATAGCTTACGTGGGCGAGGCTATGACTTTAGGAAAATGAATCTGTGGACGTGATTCAAGTGTGAAAATGCATTTGGTAAAGAATTAATACCAGCTGAATTTGGTTGGATAAGGGTATGCAAAACTGCTTTTTGAAAAAAAAAATTCAGCTTTTAAAATGGATTTTGACGTGTTTAAATATTTTTATTCTAAAATCAAGTATTAGTAAAAAAAAAACTTCATTAAACATAAAAACTATAGACTAAGCTAATTTTTTTCGCTGGATTTAATTATGTTGATTTATTCTCCCACTTTAATGCATAGCTTAACTATTCCTCGGTGCATCACGTGACACACCAAATAATCCAAATTTGTCTTATACGAGTTTCACGTACGAGATGGATTTGGACCCTAACTCTTGGGCCTACACAAACATAAGACATGTGATTTGTCTTGTTGGACCAAGGCAATTTAGTGGCGTGTGTGAACAAAGCATGGCTCTTAATATTATGGGCTTCATTGGCATCTACACATTCACATGAATTAGAAGAATTTCATTATATGGCACATTATTATTCGAGGCGGATATACGAGCTAGTTTTCTCTATTTCATTTAATTTAATTTATAATTTTTGCATTTAAATGGATTGGATTAAGTCAATAAATTAAAGGTTTTCTTTTTGTGTGACTTGTATCCAATACACTTAGTCCATAGGTTAATAGACTGATTCGTATGCTAAATAATAAAAATATAGGAATATAACTAAAATAATTTAAAAATATAAAAAATTTGATAAAAACTGAAAAGGAAATGTCCTAAATTATCGAAAAATATAACAAATATACATGGATGATTCAAATTGTAAAATCTAAAAGAATTTCATCAATTAGGCATCAAATAAAGTATAAAAAACTCAATAGTTTTAAAGCTTTAATTTTCTAAAATTTAATAAAACATTGAACAACAAAAGCATAAAACAATAATTAATATTTTATAAATAGTTATTGCTCTGTGAGTTGGTGTAATAACCTGCAGATCTCAGCTCGTATAACCTACAGGATTAAATAAATCAAATCAAATAAGTATTTGATTAAATAGAGTGACATATTACCTAGTCTTAACTTGCTTGGTTTATGTGTTAAACAGACTCTCTTTGAGCCTAAACTCATATACCCATGCAGCTCTAATTACTATATATGTGTTTATTTTTCAGTTAATGCACGTTGTGAGGTCAATCTATGAATTTTGTATTATTGAGTTCAGATAGTGTTTGGGACTGATAAACATTAAAATAAACACACTTTATAATTCAACCGTGGAACATTTGTGGTGGCCAGTGAAAAGCATTTTGCTAATAGTCTAATTATTAAAAATTAATTGATTCTGTTTATCTAGAATTTTGTAATGGTAAAAAGAAAAGATTATAAAAAAGTGAAATAAAAGGAAGAATAAATACCCAATTTTCAAACCATGTGATTCACATGGCTCTCTTGTTACACCATAAAGTCTCAACTTAATTCGTTTGCACAAACATACTAACTATTAGTTCTTCGATAGTTAATGCAAATAAATATACATTAAATATTTGTTTTTTCTTCATTGCTTTCGACTAAAATCGGCTCAAAAATAAAGTTATTAAAACTCAAGTTTTAGATATACTAACAAAAAAAAGTATTTGTTATTAATTTTCATAAAGCAAAAAAAATTACATATATCGAAAAAGAAAATTCAACATATAATTTTATATTTAAAGTAAAATAATCTCAAAATTTACTTGATACAATACTTCATCCACCGTTTGACACTGCTTAATTTTTGTGACTTATTTCTTTGCTTATGTTGCCGCGTGTATAATATTAATTAAAATCAACCTTTATTTTTCACACTGTACATGGTGTCAAGCTTGGTAAAAGTAACAAATAAATCAAAAATCTCTTACGCATGTGCAAAGCACCAGAAAAGAATGAGATTCAATAATGTAATGATGGAACAATGCAATGAAAAAAAGATGGTAGTCAATTATTAGATCTCTACTTCTGATCGTACATGCATCGCTTTTGGACACGATGTTATTTTATTTGTGTATAGATGCATGCATGTAAAAAAAAAACTCTTGAGACCATAAAGAAAAACAAGGAAAACAAATTACACATAAATTGTTCAAGAATGAGATTGAAGCCATTAACTTAGATCAATAGGGAAATCAATACAAATTAATGAAAGAGAATGAGTGGTGTATGATAGTGGGTCTTCTAAGGCCTAATTAAAAAGAAATTTGGATTGCAAGATAATAAAGGATATGTTGTTGAGCTTAATCAGTTCCTTTTACTACACAACACTGAACTAGCTTATTTTGAAAATGTTGTTTATTGCTTATCGGTAAGAACAAAGAATGTTGTCGGAAGCAACCTTTGCCTCCTCTTTTAGGGCAACTTGTTACAAGGTAGAAGAAACATCAAACCCTCTCATTCCAGCAAACAATTTCTATCACCCCTTTGTTTTGTGTCCACAACCTCTGCCGTTGCTTTATATTAGACTAACACTCACCATTCCACCATACCTATGTATCCTCTCCATTTGCATAATCACTTACCCTCACCTCAATATTTTATCTATTTCCTTCTCCAATATGAGCAAATACAAAAACTAATTTATATTAATTAAAAAAAAGTATTAAGTTGCTTAGTTTTATTATTTTATTTAAAATTAAACATATATGATATAAAAAAATCATTGAAAACCAAATTTCCTATAAATAAAAAATACGTAGAGACAACTTCATTAAATGTAATTTGTTTATATTTAAAACCAAACATATATGATTTTGTTTTCCTTATATTTGAAACAGAATGAAATACACAACTAAAAAAATTAAAATACAAATCCAAAAAAATTAAAATTGCAATGACGTGTTTAAAAACCACACAAGAATTGAGGTTGAGGTTTTGCTTAGAGTTTGTTTACTTCTATTTTCATTTTATGTTTTTATTTTTTTATTTTACTTTTAATTATAAATTGTCATCTTGTTTTTCATCTATTTTCTATTTTCACATATTTGTATATGAAACAAAAAATAAAAAATAAGTTGTTTTTACTGTTTCCTTACAAATATTTAAAACCAGAAAACAAATTAAAAATAATGTGATAGTTTTGTAATTAAAAATAAAAACAGAAAATATTTTTCAGAGTAAATTGACCCTTTTTTTTAATTTTTCTTTTCTTTGAGAAGTTAAATATTTTCTAATTAATTTTGACAGAAGCTTAATGTTTTAGACTTTTGTTTACTATTTTTATTTTTCTTTAAAATTTGTTTATTTCGGCTTCTGTTTAAATAAGAGAGACTAGAATAGATCAAACACTACCCAAAACAAAGTTGGAATAGAGAGAAAAACAAAGCTGATAGCAATGCCCCAAATTTAAATGGAAAATGTTGGTCGTGCATTATTTTGTCATCCCATGTCTCTCAAATATATCATATATGCAATGACAAAATTAAAGTATATATATAAATTTGTATCAAAATTCCAATGCAAGTAGTTATAATAAAATGGTGATATTTACAAAGTGATGCACAAGTAGCATTACTCAATTTAAATCCTTAGTCAAATTCATGTATTTATTTATTTCCACCAACCTAGTCTAACAAAACATTAACGATAACGATATTGCAATAAGCAAAAGTAGAAGTGTAGAACACAGGTACAAAATGTGAAGATTAGCAATGCAAAACAATCACGAAACCCGACAGGCACGAAGTTTTATTTAATTATGCTAATAAAAACCACACAAAAATATTTGTAGCCATCGAAGGTGCATTTGGATACTAGGTCAATCATTGTTTGAAAGTTTCGTATCTCAAAGACACCTAAAATTGTCTGCTCCTGTCATGTCACGTCAACATCTGTCTCACAAAAGGACCCTCTGCCTGAACGCACATGAACAATCTTTTACTGTATATATCCCAACTCTACATCGCCTCCCATTACCTTAAACCGCACAATTAAAGTACAGATTATAGAAAACTACTGCCCAACTCAACCACTTGCATCATTTCCTAAGTCATATATACCACAATTAATTCACATATATGTAAAGGAAATTCCTTTCACTTTATAGTCAACTTATTACTGTTTCACAATTCATTACACCTTAAATTTGACTCTCAATTTCGTAACGATTAGTCAAAATATTACTTAATTAGACTAACTATCATTTGCCAAAACCAAATACCTAATTATTTTATTAGCACTCAGAAACCAAAACTAACAAATTTAGCAAGACACGGTAACATGTATACGTAGAACAAACCGACACATCACAGACAAACAATCCATTAGAGATGGAAAAAGCATACTTGTTTACATGCTGATGGCACTGTAAGGGGAAAAAAAGTATTCACAAATATAAGTACCTAAAATCCAACTGCACTACCTATTGTTTTCATATTATATAATAGTACTCCACTTAAACTAGTCCACTAATTAATCTGCAGTTGCTGTGAAAGTTCCATTAAATTAAGCAACCCATGATGCCATCTCAAACCCAAAAAAAAGTTAAAAACTAAGTTATCTAAGCCATGTGAGACTGTTGAGTCTCGTCCCTATTCTGTGAATCTGGGCTCAACAGAGTCTCTTCAACCTCTGATGAAGATGCAGGTAGCTTGCAGCATTTCATCTTCTTCAAGTCCTCCCTTGAACAAATGAAAATCCTCTTCACTATGTTGCAGAACTCCCTGCATGTTAGGTGTCATGTAAAATAAATTAGAAAAAATAGGCTTTACCCTGATATTATAATATTTTTACACTGTTATCTAATTATAATCTAATTATAAATTAATATGTGGAGTATAATTTTGTTTACTTGATTGGGCATAGAAATTAAATTCAATAAAAAAGGGGTGATAAGAAATGTCATGTTACTCACAGCCATGGATCATCACCCGCGAGCATCATGTCATTTTCATCATCTGTGAAAGTAACTGCCCATTTGTTTTGTGAACGCAGCTCTCCTCTGATATCAAACAATTTCTCAAGCTCATCTATGAGATCATCATAGCCACTCAACGTGGTCAAGTCAAAAGCACGACCTACAGCAACACCTTGCATTTGCACCTTCTCAAAAATATTGAAGTTAGTTAGCATCCCTCATCTATATGGTTAGAAATTAGGCCCCAAGAATCATTATAAATTAATTAAAACACCAAAGTGAAAAATTGGAAAGAGAATGTGACACCCTTGACTCCTAAGTCCTACCTACCTACCATTAACCATAGTTCTTATTAATAGATGACCAACTTCCTAGCCTTTTACATTATTTGACTTTCTCTCCAAAAATATGAAGGGAATCTTAGGTTATTTTCCCTCAAGGCTGACATTGTACCTTAATCCGCGTCCTCATGGATGGTACAGTGGCCTGCTTGTTCTGCCACTCAATTGGTGATGCCTCAGAAATAATTTGCTTCTGCCCCTTGTTGGACAGTGAATAGTTGGGACTCTGAACCCTCTCAGTTTCACATGCAGCTGCAGGAATAGATTCTTTGGGACCACTAGGAACAATGCTTGAGCTTGGACCTCTCACTTCTCTCTCTGAAGAAGGACTAATAACATTGCTACAATTGTTACTCAAATTAACTCCAAATAACCAGCAATCAAGAGGATTCTCAGTCTTTTTCCCATCTTCCACTCGGTCACATGTGGGGCCATCACTTGATTTGGATGGAACATTAGGATAAGTCGAGATTGATGATAGTGCCGAAGTGCCATTGTTGTTGTTGGGATCAGAAAAGAGGTTAGAAGTCACATTCAAATGCGGTGAAGACCATACTCCTTCCACCCGGACTCTAGAGCTGCTGCTGGAGTTATTAGCATTAATAGGATTGTTACTATTAATGTCTTTCTGCCTCAGAGAGCATGCAACAACCTGATTTTCCTTGCTTTGGACTTCAGCAGTAGCAGCACCTAATTGAGTAAGCTCATGAGAATGGGAAGAACCATGGTACCAGAAACCTGAAGCAGCTGAGTTCAAACCATCAAAATAGTAACTAGCTTTAGTTAATGTCACACATAAACAAGTCATTAAAGAGAACTTAGGACAAGTCTCCCACCAGAAGATGAAACATCAGCAGGCCTAGACCTTTTTCCCTTCACTGCTGGTTGAGTGACATTCAAAGCAGTGGAAGCTACAAAAGGCTCTATCTCCCAGCAAGAAACTCTCTCTGGCCTTGGAATTGTTGCTGGTTCATCCCATTGAACCTAGGTGCCAAAAAATTATAAACACTCAAATGGGAAGCATAGCATACAATTAATTTAAGAGTAAAAGAATGGTTTGGAATAAAGCTCAACCTTCAATGAGCGCCACTGAGAATTAGACCATCCTGGAGACACGTCCCCGGCCCCAACAATAGTACCAGAAAACCTGACCAAATAATTACACAGTAAATAAATACCAACCAGAGGGAAAGTGACATTTTGACCATAATAACTGTTTACATGAATATTGAATACCTTCTCTCAGGTGAGTCATCTCCCTCAAATCTCATCTTGAATCGCATGCCAACTAAAAACTTATTGTTCACTGCCTCAAGATATTTGTTCAAACCAACAATAAACTGGCTAGTCCTGAATGGATCAACAGACATGTTTAAGTTGCAGAAATTGTTGGACTATAAGCTAGTGACATGACATCTACAGTACAATTCAATTTTTTTACAAACCTTGGCTTGTAATAAACCAAAAACATGGTACGAGTCATAACAGCATGGGAAGCTGTGGCAAGCACTCCAAGATGCATGCTCTGGCTTGATATTACAGAGGAAGGCATAGGACTCTGCTGCCGTGCTAAACGCCGAACACCAACTCTCAATTGGCCATGCTCTCCTCTGCAACAATCAAGTGCAGACAACCCTCAGTTGGGGGCCCAAAATCAAAAGCAGGAAATTATACAATGCCTTATTATTCAAATTTCAATACCTTAGAAACACAAAAGCATCCCCAGCAACCAATCTTTTAGAAGCAACAAATGTACTCCAGCCAGTTGTAAGCAAGTGCCTCCTTGGTTGTCCTTATCACATTAATGAAAGGGATAAGCAAGATTCCAGTAATAAAGCAGATATGAGCACTATGTCACTAGCATTTCTCATTTGATGCATATCACAATATTCATTCATTCCAGAATTTGAACATGCAACTAAAGTTTAAACCAAAAAAAAAAAAATACTCGTATCAAAACCAAATTACCCCTATATATGTGCTTAAACTTCCACTCAAATCCATGAAGATCCTTTGCTGCCAACTCTTGTGTTGGGGTTGCCTGGGTCATGTCCTACGATATATAAATTGAAGTACTTAAAATTCAGGAAATTTTTTATTTTATTTTATTTTAATTATTAAACATCTACATTCACTCATTCATCTCAGATAAAGGAAACTCAAAGGGCTAAATACCAATGGAGGCAGACACTCAGTAGCATGCTTCCGCAAAACCGAAAACCCTCCATGTGTGCTAGTATCAGAGGCTGTTAATATCTTGCAAAATGAGTGAAACTTCTGTTTTGGAGCCTCAGAAACACTTGGATCAGGATTTGCAGGCTCAGTTTGCTGTATAAACCACACACGCAGAAAAAATGATTACTATTTCATAAAAACTGTTGAGCTTATAAGTTTTAACCCCGGTTTCTCAACTTGAAAACTATTTCTTTGGCATGAGGTTGTTTCTTTTTCTTTTTTTTTTTTCAATAGCTGAGAAAATCATAAAGCAGATTGAGACAGACCAATAATGAGGGAAAACTCTACTGAGAAAATGTGACTCAAACCAAAAGAGATCGACAAGACTAAACCATAAAAGGATAGGAGACACATATATTCTCACATCTGATTCTGGAAGCAAAGCGATGCAAGCATAAACCTCATCAGTGTCTTGTTCCGCCTACAAAAAATTAACAAGATTCCACCATAAACACACGTGAACCGTCATTCCAACAACAAAAGTAAGGAACAAGGAAAAAACAACAGCAAGGGGAACAAAACAACAGTACCAACAACTGAATGTTCACAACACGGCAAAAAATCTTGGACGGGAGATTGAAATGAGGAATTTCCTGGTTCAATTCCTGATCCGTAGATGCTTGCAACTGCAAAAGAGAAAACCAACCCAGAAGAAGGCCTTAAAGTTTGGTATGCAAATAGAACAAAGTTGAAAAAAACACAACCCAAAAAAGGGAAAGAAAATAGAAATTTAAAATTTCAAACAAGAGAAGAAGAAGCATGTGATATGATACATACTTGTTCCATGTGACCCTGAGGGAAGTAGAAAACTCTGTCCCCAGTACGAGGAACATCCACCAACGGCCCTGCACACAACTTCCATAGCTCTCTATACAGATCATCGTCCTTCAAACCTGGCACAAAACAAAACAAGTGAGAACAAGAACACAAGCTCAATGCCCCTGCATGGTCTCTGAGAAAGTTAACAACTTTTCTCCACCCCACTTTCCCCCATCCTCACAACGGAAAAGGGTCATTCATGAGCAATTGCTAAAAAAACACAAGCATTTCCCTTTTATGTGTCAACTTTCTCAGTCACCAAACAAGGTAATCCAACAACACACCAAATTCCAACCCCATTTACCTTTTTCCGGTTGAGAACTACCACTCCCGGGGCCCCTTAGATTACACTCCAGATGTGCCATTCAATTTCAAACCAAAACCACACTCACACAACACAAAACACAACCTCCTTCACCTTAGCCACAAACAAAGTACCCCAAGAGAGAGAAAGCACCAACCAGACATGACAGTTAAATGTGAATAGTAGTAGTAGTAATGATAATTACAAACTACAAACTGCTTTTTTTTTTCTTTTTTCTTTTTTCTTTTTTCTCTTCCTCTTCTGTAACCACCCGAATTTCACACTCACACACAAGTATATATATTATAATATCACAGAGAGTGGCTGCTTCAAGTTTGGGTTACAGAAAGCATGGTGGTGTGGTGTGGTGGCTCCTCTTGTTTTGCTTTGTTTGTTTGTCTTGGCGCTGTGGTGACCAAGAATCAAAGGGCACTTTTTTCCTTCACTTTGAAGCTCCAAAACCGCTTTTTGAAAAGCTTGTGAGTTTCTGAAAGCCGTTCCCGTTCTGGGTCTTTCTCTTCCTTTTGATGCTGTCGTTGTCGTTGATTGTTTCCCCCAAAAGACCTCAATCCACGTTACCAACTTGCCAACTTTGTTTGTTGCTTCTTCATATCATAATGCACTCTTCTCTCTCTCTCTCTCTCTCTGAAATTAAGCACTGATTTTCCTTTACACTTCTATGGTCTATAGACTCATGTCCTCTCTACTCTACTCTATAGATTCAGCTTAGCCTACTGCAACTTATTCCCTCAAACTCATTGGTCACTATTTAAACAAACTTTCTTTTTATTATTAAAAAATGAAAACTCTCATATTTATTGTCTCATTGAATACCCATATTTATTTCCTTGCAAAAAATAATAAATATACATTGTTATAGACTTATAAAATATCACTTGCTCGCGCTACGACAGTTAAAAAAAAACTTTTTCCTTTTGACCACCGAGTATCTTTTTAAATAAAGGTGTGAAATTAACTCAGGGATTAAGACAGTAATTAACTTAAATGCTTTGTAAAATAATATATTTGATATTTAGATTTTTTATATTACAAGTAAAATTTTTACGCAGAATCTCAATCTATTTTGTTTTGATCTATTATTATTTGATGAATTAAAATAAATTAAGATGGCTTTTGAAAATATTGAAATTTGAAAAATATTTAAATTAATAATAAGTTTAGTTTTGATACATAATGTAGAAATCCTATAAACTAATTAAAATGAGTTTAATTTTTATATATTATTTATGTAAAAATATTACATTATTAATTAATAAAAAAATTATCGTCATCATGACTATTTATAATAAAATAATTGCATAAAACTCATTAAGATCTAAGTACAAATTTTATTTACTCTTAAACACTAGGTTTCAAATAATTTTTAAATAATTATTATTTACTGTGACAATTTTAATTAGATAATAAATTCTAAATTTATTGCGAGTAAATAAAATATTAATATTATTAATTTAACAATGAATGTTAAATGTTTGTAGTAGGTGCGGTAAGAGACGGTGAGTCACTCAAAACATTTATGATACTCTTTATAGTATTTTGTTTTAAGTATAATTACATTTTTTTTTCTATATGAATCAATTATGAATTATAACCGAAATCATCCTTTTTTTTTAATTTATCCTACATTAATAACTGGCCTCCTGTCATTTATAGATAATATCAGAAAAATTTCTTTTTTGATGAATACCTGAATGTTAAATATATAGCTAGTAATAATTTATCTTTTCAACATTATTTTACTATTTAAAATGTTAATTTATCCAATAAAATATTGTCTCTCTCTGTCATGAACCCATTATCACAATTTTATTTTTGTCTAAATTTGAGTAAATGGGTTTTTATGTATAGAATTTTATTAGTTATTTTTTCAAAACATAATTTGTCATATGAATTTGAGTCCCATAGTTTTATATGGAAAAAGTTCAACATCATGATTGTGTGATTTTAATATTCAAATTTTAATTAGAAAAATTAAGTCATCAATATAGTATAATTATGTAATTTTAGTTTCTATTTTTTCATTAAATATTTAACAAATTTTAATATCATGACATTTAATAATAATGTGACACATAATGTCATAATTTAATTACATATTTGATTCATGACAATTACAATATCAAATATAATTAAGTCATATTAACATATGTTTTAAAAAACATGTTAGTTAATAATAAACATGACGTCATTTATTTTCATCATTAAATTAATTAATATTTAATGAGTGATTAAAAATAAAAATTATACAATTATAATATCTAAATAGTAAGTTATTATAACTTAAAGAATAAAAATCTCACCATCAACCTACTTGAAGAACTAAAATCTCACCGTTAATCTACTTAAAGATACTTAGTTACAATTAAGACTGATTTTTAATAAAAAAAAAGTTTGTCGCAACATAATCTACCAAGGTTAATTACCATAAATGAAAGTAAATAAGTAAAATTTGTATTCAATTTAAAATAATAATAATAATAATAGATATGTCGGTTTTAAAAGTAATAAAAAAATTCTAATTCCTAGAAATCACATTTTATAGATTGTATTATTTTTTTTAAAGATTAATGTTTGCAATACTTAAAAATTAAAACATACTTATAATATAATTTTTTATATTTTATTCAATTGTACTTATCTCATAATTAAAATAATTATATTTTATGAATTACTTTAAAAATCTTATTTATTATAATTTTAATTTGTCAATGATATAAAAAATTATACCGACGGTACATTAAAATTAAACTAAAAAGTTAATGTCACCAGTATTCATGTTTTTAAGAACTAATATAAACATTTTATATTACAAAATTTAATGTATCTTTTCTTGACTGTTTGAAAGACGAATTTCAAATTTCATTTACTCAACATTCAATTTCTTTTCCCTGTAGAATGGGTCAATCTACATGGGTTTTTCTTTCACTTACTTTTTATCAACTTTCCATGGTTTTTAAAATCACAATTTAAAAAATAAATGTACATTGACGTTGAATCAATGTTGGTAAAACATGTTGTTTGACAATAAACGTATGAATCTAGGAAACTTGGGATGCATTTGCGTTGCCCCAATACATCCAAAGTGATTCGTGAAATGGTGACATCCACCACGTGAGTATTTGGAAATGCATCCTATTCTAAAGTTTTCATAAATATATATGATATACACTTGTGCCACGACAAAAATTATTTTCACGAGAAAATAAAATATTTAACATTCATATTTTCATTTTGATAGAATAATATAAATTGAAACTAATTATTACCGAGAGTTCATAACACAATTAGGACACATAATATCTCATGCAAATGTAAAATCTACCATTACAAGTATTTTTGAAATCAAGGTGTGGTTAGGTGTTAAGAAAAATTCATATATTTGACCAACCCTTAATAAAGCTTAAGACAAAAAAACAATTTGGTTTGAATATCTAGTTCACATAGAGGAAAAAGAAGAATGAACTTGGGGTTCGGGTCAAAGATTTTCAAAATTAGAAAACAGACCCAACTTACTTTATAATGTAAAAACACAATTGAGACAAAAGAATTAGAGAATTAGTGAGAAAAAAAAAATCAAATCTTATCTTCACATCTTGATGGTTGAAATCCACCCTAACCTCACATCACAATTGTACCCAACTTAAGCCACCTCTGACATTGTCCTGTGTCTATACTGTCATGAGTCACCAAACCATTATTAGTCAGTCGCATCTTCCTCATGATCGTGCCCAATTTAAGCTGCCATGATTAAAAATAAAATTACCATGTTGGACATGGTTGAAGAAAAAAGTGAAATAAATAAATGGAAAGTGATATATTTTTTTTAGTTTGATTGCTAGAAGAAAAAATATAAGAAAAGAAAGATATATTTATTTGTTTGGTTGTGTAAAAAATAAAAAATAAAAAATAACATAAATATTTTCAATAAATAATGAAATATAATATAAGTAATAGTATTTTTTTTACTATATAAAAAAAAACACAACTTTTCTTATTGTTCTTAATTTTCCATTCAAAAACAGACGGAACCTAAAATTACGGTGAAACTCACTTGCAGAACACATTTTTTCTGTCTCCCGAAGGAAGTTTTTTTTTTTTTAATTCTTCTTCCAAAAATAAACGAAGCATTGGAGTCACTCTCTAGTTATAATTGTGTAGACCCTTTTTGCTATCGATTACTATTTCTTTGAATTGCACTTTTATTAATATTGAATTAATTTAAAAAAAACACATTACATTTTATTAAAAAAATTTTATTACAACGAATATATGAAATGGAAATAGCAGTCTATTAAAATTAAGCAAAAACAGAGTATGTATTAGAGAAAAAATAAGATAAACTAATCATTTTCTTTTTAAAAATATCATTAATTGCTATAGAAATATATTTATCATAATAAATATACGAAATGGAAATTAAAGGCCATTACAGTGAAGGAATGACAAAAAGTTTATGTTAGAAAACTTTTTCTAAGATAAAAAAGGCTTAGTTTAAAAAATTAAGGAAAAAAAAACTTACCTCACTCAATTTCTTGATCTAAACACTTCTGTAAGTAGTTTTTAATCAGAAAGTTTTTCTTGTTTTGAAACGAGATACCATCTCCTCTAGTTTTGTTTTGTTTTGTTTTTTATTTAAAAAAACAAGTTAATTAAAAATACATTAATTAGTCGACATAAATGTAGATTAATATTTATTCATTCCACGATAAAAACTTAATCAAATCAGGCACTTTCCTTTTTTAAAAAAAGACAACCATATTTTAAAAAATTCTAACATGAAAATATTAATTTTTGTGAAAAAAAATATTTCAGACATTAGAAAAAAAAATATATTCAACTCAATTTGTAGGACATTTTAATCCTTTCATTGATTAGATAGAAGGATTAAAGTGTTCTATATTTACAATCTTATGAGACTATCTTATGAATGTATCTCTAATATTGTTCTAGCCTTCTAGAGACTAAGTTGTGTTTTCACCCAATTATAATGAATGCGAGAAAACTAAAATTTGTTATAGTATACATATAAATATAAGGACTTGATAATGCGTAAATGATGTTATTGTAATTATGAAGCTTTGTTAAGTAATAATAAAGATATCGTCTCCATGAAACTGTATTATCAATTACCGAATACTCGTAATTTAATTATTTAAACGTAGTCAAATGAATCAAAGAAAGATATATAAAGAGAGAAGTACAGAAAGAGTTGTTGAGAAAACTAATAGTAAAATAGATCAATATTAAAATCAATAACTTCTAGAAATTAGTTTTACCAGTAAACATCGACGAAACCGTAAAGTCATAAAGATTGCCTTCTTACCAAATCTTAATTTATTTTGAAGGTAAATTATCTTTTGGCGATTGTTATTCCCTTTAAGAATACAATAACATGTTTAATTGATAATTCCTATTTTTGTGGTACGTAATTATATCAAACTAAACACATTATTAAGAACTATTACAATATAGTAGTTCTTCAACAGACCTAACTTATTTTCACGATTTAGAGTCTCAAATTTAATTTTGTGTTTTCCAATATTAAAATTCACCTTTAGTTCTTGACACACATTATGATACAAATAAGAGATCTAACAAATTTGAAAGCGTTAAGTATTTCAAAATTAAATCAAAATTATCAAACATTAATAAAAGGCCACTATAAAATCAAAGCATTATTGGCACTCTGACTTCTAAATTTGGGTATTCCCAATCTCCACGATGAAAGACTTACTCAGTCATGTTGAGAATATATATAATTCGCAGATATAATCTTAAACAACAAAATCAACAAGAATAAATTATATATATAAAAAAAAAACTCTAGTCTCTATTATGTAGTTTCTTATTCTCCAATGATTTATTGGGACCTTTTAGTAGTTTTTTACTCCTAATATTTGGTATTGAGTCCATCTCTCTCTTTTCCTTAAATAGGTGAGTTTTCAAAATTCTCTTTGCTCCCACATTAATTAATGTTAAACAAAAGAAAATATACGAATCTAATACAAACCACAGTTATGGAAATTACCATTGGCACCCAATGAAATCTTCTAAACAACAATTTACCAAGTCATTTAGCTCAAAATTGAACCACAATAATGGTCATCTTCAGTGACACCCAAACGAATTTCTATAGAAAGTTTAAATCCAACAAAAAAAATTGAATTTCAAGAGTAACATAATTTCATCCAGCACTTCAACTACATGCAAAATGATAAGTAGATTGGACAGTATTAGTCGTATAAGTAATAACATCACAAGTAAAGATGTTGTTTCTAATTAGAAGTGTTTCACAATCATCAACTCTCATAACTAGTTACTATTTGAACTAATCAATGTAATAAAAGAAATGAGAAACTTAAAGCAACAAGTAAGACCAATTGGTAACTAATTGAATCTATTGGTTTTTAATTAAGTGATGAATAATAAATAGAAGCAACTAAAGTTCAAATTACTCTATTTTTCTTCCAGGCAATCAAGCTCAATCGACATAAATTGATTCATGAATATTAAAGTTTGAATTGACCAAATTAGACTAAATTCAATACTTTAAATTAAAATCCCTATAGTTAAACTTATACGCAATCTTCATTTCCATCCTCAGTCGGATCACTCCAAACAATAAAAGAGTAAGTGTTTTCCATATTTTCCAATACTGTCGAATCAAAAGGAGCATTAAGGAGAAGAATGCATAATTTAAAAAATATATATAATATTTAAAAATCAAAAGAGTTAATTTAATTTACTCTTTCTATTTTTTCTCAATGGCTTTGAGGAATCAGGCGAACATTACAGCAGTTTTTCTGAATAGGCAAACTGCAACTGTCAGATAACGGCTGCGGGCATCGAATAGGCGTAATCATCACAACAGAACAAACTAACGGCGTTACGGGGAACGTAAACGTGACCATATACAGTAACGGAGTTTTGAATAGTTCCGTTATTTTTGACGCCTTTAAACGTTGTTTCGTTTCCCCCTTTTGGTCGCTACTTTCTCTGTCTTCGTCGTGGCAGGCAAACCTCATGGCTCGACCAAATCCGGCACCCATTTTTCTCGTTTTCCTTTTTCTTTTTTCATGACTCAGATGTTTTATTTTTCAAATCTCCATTTTACCCTCCCAGGTATACCCTTTTTACTCGCTTGTCACTTCGATTATATATTTAGATAATTACATTGTAAATTTGCGTTACCAATTTCATTTTTCTTTTCAAGTAAACATGTTTTAATAAAAGGAAAATTATGTCGAGAGCCTTAACTCACATATTCACTGACAATTTTTGATAGTTTAATTTTTAATAAAAACATTAAA
This sequence comes from Mucuna pruriens, assembly GCA_025330945.1. Taxonomy (NCBI): domain Eukaryota; kingdom Viridiplantae; phylum Streptophyta; class Magnoliopsida; order Fabales; family Fabaceae; genus Mucuna; species Mucuna pruriens. Next base: position 5,785,221 of record JAENHJ010000529.1, read on the forward strand.
CTTTTGGTTTTTTTTTTTAATTATCCAGTTCCATCTAAACCTTGTCATAAGTCTAATACAATGAAAAAAAAAATGAACTGAATCGTTTTTGAAAATGGATTTTATTATAAATTACTTTTAATATAAAATAAATCAATCTACATGTTTTTAAATCAGTTTTGATATTGATTTACAATAATTATAAAACTCAACATACTTATTAAATATAATTAAATGACTGTGTTACACGTTTAGGGTTAATAGTTTATTTTCGATAAATATAATACATGAATCTAATATGTTATATTAAATATAAAACAATTCATAAATACAAACTATATAACTACCAAAAAGTTACTGTAGAATACTAAATTAATTAATTGATTTTGATAACCCTAAAAACGTTAAGAAATCATTTCTTTTTTATAAATGTCAGAAGGGTAAATAAATTCAACCACATAATATGACCTATGAAAGTGAAAGGAAAATAAGAGAAAATTTGACTTTTAAAAATAAAAATTCAAAACTTTTTTTTTAATTTTCTCTTCATTTTCAATTTCAATTTTTTGTCTCTTTTCTGATTTTCTTTTCTCTCAACCAAACATAGGATAAGTTTTTTGTGGAAGAAATATTTTCTATAATATATTTATTGTGGATCACTTATGTGGATGGCTTATTTTTTCTCTCATTTTATTTATGTTTTTTTCTACTGTAGTATTGGATCATATTTTTATTTATGCTTTTAATATCATAATAATTGAGTGTTATACAGTGAATGATATAGAATAAAAGAATTATTCTTCCGTACAAATTAAAAGAAATTTTCCATTGTATTGAGCTCTTTTATAGTCATTCATTTAGTAGAAATTTTTTTAGAAATCTGATAATTTGCAATTGAATAAAATTCCTGCACCGCTTGTAACTTGTAATTCTGAATGCAATGATTTGGATTTTTTATCATATGTTAATAACTTTTTTAGCCATTCATTAGGTTAAAAAATAGAAATGTGATAATCTGCAGTTTAATAAAAAAAAATGCATGGCTTGTAATTTTGAATCTAGTCATTTAAATTTTTTGTTAACGTTTGTAGTTTTTTTTTTTTAAAAGGCTAAGATCATTGCATATAATTTTTAAGATGGGTAGGATCCAAAATGCTAGAAGCATATTTGAAGAAAACACACTACCAAACATAGTAAGTAATATACAATTAGAAAATAAATTTATTCAAAAAATGTATAAGTATGCATTGCTATATGGCTATGCACAACAAGTATATTATACAAATAAATACATTCCATTTTCCTTTATGCTATGTTTAGCTAAGAAAAAAAAATAACGATACATTTTTTTATTCGATTGAAGAGGAAGTAGAGGCAGAAAAAAAAAATAAACTTCTAAAAATAAAATTTTAAAATTTTTCGTTTCTCTTATTTTTTAATTTAAATTTTAAACTTTTCTACTTCTCCTATTTTTTTTATCATATAAAACATATATGGTTGAACATTTTTGAAACGTTTGAACAGAAGATGGAAAAAAAAAGTGAAAGGAAAATACAAATTCTAAGAAAAAGTCATTCGCTTGAAATAATAAAAAAACACACTTGCGACAAAGATTTTCATCCACACTGCCTAAAAAATCAGGTTGGCAGTAGAAAATGATAAAATCAGATGCATATTCTCTTTTTGATAATTTTTTATTATATTATTAATTAGGGTTTAAATATTATTGAGCATGATTGTATTGTTTTTTATCATTTTTTTCTCAAATCAGAAAACATGTTTTTTCTTCTTTTTTTTATATATTCTTTTCTTACATCCTCTCCTTATTATATCAAGACTTACCTATTACGGAAAAAAATATAGATGAGAAATAAACATTGGAATGTGGTGAAAAATAGAGTAAAAAACATAGATAAAGATAGGAGAGTTGAAAAAGCGATTGTTTATCAGCATAACCTTACCAATCCCGTTCATTTGCTGCAGTGGTCCCAGTTACAGTAACATAAAACAGATCATGTATCAAAGTAAAAAAGACAAAAGAGAGCAAGTCTTTAAAAAAGGAGAGAGAGAACATCCTTGTAACATTAATCTAAGAAATAAATATGTTGTTTACTCAAAGAAAAATCTTGAACATGTTATTTTACTAACAAATTTGTATTGACACCATGATAATATTGGTTTGAAAAAATTCTTAATTTAATCATATAGAATTATGTCTGTTCTTTAAAAAAAATTGATGATCAATTTAGTACTTTAAAATTTTAAATCGTAATTATAGTAATTCTATTAGAAAATTTATATTTTATAACTTAATAGTGTTTGAGAGAGACTAAAATTAAATTTTTATATGTTTAAAGAAACTAAAGTCAAATTTTTGCACATTTAGATAGACCAAACTCAAACTTTTATACATTTAGATTGACCAAAAAATTGCAATGTCTTGTTTTTCTTAAAGAAGGTAAGATAAGAAAATTAAAACTTACTTTTAGTATTTGAAACATCTAGCAGGTGAATAAATATTTGCTTTGAGAATGTAAACAAGACTTGACGTATTCCTTTTTTCCAAAGAAGAAAAAAATTGCATTAGTTTGATGTTTTGGCAAAATAATAAATTAACTCATAAAGTGATGCATTAATTAAGGTACAAAGTAGGAAATTAAGATACAAAGTTGAGAATTGTGATGAAAAGTTTTTATAGCTAGTATTTAGTAAAGTTTAGTGACATATGTTAGAATATAAGTTTATGTGTATAAAATGATTTAAATGTTTTGATTATAATAAAATTATATAAATAGATGATATATTATGTTTAACTAGTATTTTTTATATATCAAAAGAACTGCATGTTATTGAACTTAAAAATTGAAACATAATCATTTACAGGAAACTGATTTAAAATAAAACTTCATCTATTATATTTATAAAGAGCTCGTTGTCTAAAGACATATTGTCCAAAAGAAAGTTTATCGTCCAAGTGATGTATTCAACGTTTATAAAGAGACTCATCATCCGAATGACGTTTTCAACGTCCATAAAGAGACTCGATATTCAAAAACAAAGTCAACGTTTATAAAGAGACAAGACGTAGTCAAAACGTCTATAGAAGAACTCAATCCATAGACGGGTTCACTATTCATAAGTGAACTCGACATCCATAGAAAAACTTGTCGTCTAAATAAAAGATCGTTCAAAATAAAATAATTGTATTGTTTTATTCATAAAGTATCTATTAAAAAGTATAAAAAGTTGTTTAAATTATCTAACTTATCATGTGAATAATTTCTTTCATATAAAGAGTTTGTTATCATGATCCAACGTTCAAATTTCTACCCAATGCATTGTTTTGAGAATGTGTTTCAAAATTACCAAGTACTGCATCAAATATTTTATATTGCAAGTCAAGACTGATAAAACGGGGTTCAGATCATGACTTCTCTCAAAAGGAACCAATAAAAGAGCTTCTGTAGAAGTATAACATAAAACAATCAAATAGCATTTAATGTTGACTCAACCATTGTTCATCCTTCAAATTTCTACATGCTACGAAAAGAAAATTGACTGAGCTTGAAAAAAAAAAAGAAAAAACAAATAGAGAAGTATAATAATGTGAACAAGAAAGATAAACTGATATACTCGAATATTCTTTTACATTTTAAAAGTTGTTTTGGACGACACTCTCATTCATCCTTTGTAAAAACTTATTTTGCTCAATAAAGTTACGTATTTGTGAATTGTATTGTAATATCTTCATTGTGTGAGTAAAGTTTCTTGTAAAAATTCATTGAATTGGTATGATAGCATGCAAAGATTAAGTGACAAAGAATACTTTTTTTTTATTGTAATCAGGTAGATTATGAGAGTTGTAATACTTGAGGAGGCGTAAATGTCAGAAGTAATTAAATCAAGTATACATGCACTGCGAATTATTGATTGAACCAAATTGTAGGCGCTTGCACTGTTACAACACCAATATGTTACAAAGCTGCACCTATAAATTGAAAATTGAAATCTGCATTGTGGGCACTGTTGCTAAGCCAATTCATTTTCGGTTCCTTCACTGATAGATTTTCCTCAATGTAATATTATATTACTTGTAAAAGGTAGAAGCCAAAATTGCATTGAAGGCATCACTAATAATTAGCCACAAGTTAAAAAGAACACAGTCAAGTCACCACCCAATCTTTACATTCCTTCACAAATGGGTTTCTAAAATTAATATTATATTGTTTTATAAAGCCTATAAAAGGCCAATATTTGTACCGAAAGTTGTATCAATTTTGAGACTGGATAATATATTGAGTAGATATTCTCTCTTCCTCTCTCGTTTCCACTAAACGTGTGTGAGTTTTTTTTTTAAATTATGTCCCAATAAAATACTTATTTGTAACTCAGGTAAACTTAGTGGAATTAGTATAAAATTTATGTCTTTTATCTCACCCTACTATTTTTACATTATGCACTTATTAAAAATCATATACACAGAATTCAACTATTCGTTCTTGTGTGTTACATGTACCTGCGCCATACCTAATGATTGGAACCTTAAAATTAAGAACTAAGACATAGTCATATGATTGAATACTTATAGTGGTAAGTTCTCCATCAAAATTTTTTGGGATGATTTTCGGTCTATCATGTATATATTATTTGCATGAATAAAATTCAAATATATTATTAATTGCACATACAAAAATTAAATTAATATTATTCAAATAGTATTTTCATTCAAACTTATAAGAATAAAATTAAAATACAATAAAGTTTTAATTAATTTAGAATAATAATTTTTTATAATATTACACCTTTTTCTCTATTTATGATCGATACATGTAATAAAATATGTATTTTCTAATTAATTAAGAATCAATGTATTTTTTAATTTCTATTCATTTTAAAAATTTAGAAAAAAATAATTATAGGAAATAAATAAAAAACAATTAATTAAAAATATAAAATTTAAAAGATTGGAGATATTGAAAGTCAAGAATTATACAAATAAAAAATATGAAATAAAAAAGAAGCTATGCATTTTAAAAAATGAAAATAAAAATTTCGAGAAAAAGATAGAGATGTGATGTAAAAATAAATAAATAAATATAAACAAAGAAAATAACTTTAAAAAGAAATGTTTCATCTATACACATGAAATTTTAGATAAAGCCTACACCTTTTAGTAACGAATTATTAATTAATATGCATTATCATTGATAGGTAAACTTATCACATGTTTTCCTTCCAAATAACAGAATCATAGGCGCAACATCGTAGGTGTAGAAATAATAAAACTACTCTCGAAATATACCATGGAAATATATAATCGAAGGAAGAATATTGCTTAGGAATTTTATGAAGAATTTAATTAAAACAATTTATATTTAAAATAAATTTTATATTATCATTCAATTATAATTTATTATCAATAACAAAATATTTTATATGATTAATGAATGAAAATTTAACTAATGATTTTTCTACTATTAACTTTTGGGTTCAATAATTTATATATAATTTAAGTGACATAATAAAAGTTTCTTCTATTCTTCTATTAACTGATTTATGTATAGGATTCCATTCAACTCATGGTTGGAAACTAATGATTGATTTCGTCTATAAAGATTTTGGATTTGTTCAAAATGATTAAATTATATCTGGTCTTGTTTCCACTTTTTGATTTTCCGTTATTTAAATCGAGTATCTCAATCACTTGTAGTGATTTATTATTGAATGACTGACTAAAAAAACGTTCACTTATTCAATTTGAATTTAAAATTTTCTTTTTTAGCTAAAAAAGATAACTTTTCTTTTTCCCTTCTTTTGAACCCCTTAAATTTAAAAGGGGTTCTTAATCTTTGACAGGGAACTATGCGAGTGACCTACCAAATCTTATTGTAAAAATTTTAAGGATCAATAAGAAATACTAAAACATTCTCTTTAATACTATTTTTTTTAATATTTTTTATTATAGTTTAAATTTATTAAAATTTATACATTTAAATATATCACATTTCTAAATCAAAAGAGATATTTCAATAAAATATAGTAAATAATAAAAAATATTAAAAAGAGAATAATAAAAAAATTTGTTACTAATCTTCCTCATATTAAGAATGATGCATCAAACTCACCCAATTTAGTTTTACAATAATAGTGTTTTTGTGGTAAGAATAAAGAGAATGAATTATTTTTTCAAGCTAAAATCACCAGACCTCTTTCTAACTTCTAAATTTTCAAAAAATAATATTTGTGGTGGCACCACTAACTAAACATACCCTAAATCTTGTGGGTCTAGCCTTGTCTTATTATGGGAGATTCTTTTGGGATTGGTAAAATCTGTAGTTTTCTGTATCTGTTTGATTCCCCAATGGTGAACTATTCATCTTCTATATTCCTTTAACCTGCTGTTGTGCACAAATATATATGTTTATGAATTGTCACAAAGAAGGTCGAATAACATATAATATTTAAAAAATATTATTTATTAATTTTATTGTATTTTAATAAATGATATACATAAGTTGGCTGGTAAAATATTATTAGTAATATTTTATATTTAATAAATACTATTAAAAATATAAAAAATATTAAATCGATCATATTTTTATAATAAATATTACTAAAAGTGCAAAACGAGGAAACATATTATAAGAAATTCACTCACAAATTCATAATTATAATTTTAAAATTTAGATCAAATTATTTGTTTAATCAGTTGAAGTAGGAACAGGTTAAGTTACCATTCTGAACAATATAAGAAAACACACTACTACAATTATATTTTTAAATAATATTTATTATAAAAATGTTGTGAATAATTTTTAATAACATTTTTATATTTTTAGTAATATTTATTAAATATAAAATATTATTAGTAATATTTTGTAACACAATTTCGATATAATATTTATTAAAATGTTATAAAAATTAAAAAATAATATTATTTTATTTTTTGTAATATTTTAAAATATTACTAATAGTTATATATTAACGCGAGTGAAAGTAAATCAAAACATTGGTCAAAAACCAATAGAAGCTATAAAAAAAATTAATCAAAATTAGTTAAGAACTAAGACAGAAATTTGATTTGAATTGGTTTCTTTTAAATAAAATTCTTTTTAGTTTTTATATTTTTAAAACCTTCTCTTTCTAACACATTATAAAATAAAATAAAAACTCATATATGAAATATATTTATAAATAATTACTATGTAGTTATTTATAATAAATTTATTTTTATCTTATATGATATTTAGTATGATCAAATTAAATTTTTGTTTAACTTAATATTAATTTATTATTAATATATTAAAAATATATACTTAATTATTAGCAATTCAACTTATCTAATCACACTTAAATCAATAAAGTGTAAATCAATACATCCATCAATTCATTTTTCAATTTGATTTTAAAAATATTACGCATAATTTTATTAATATGGAATTATTTCAACGAAAACCAAGACAATAGATTCTTTTTTGCAATGATATTGTCACAACTTCTATCTCTTTTGATAAATCTTATCAATAAAATATATATATTTCTATAATAAATGTGAGATTTAACAAAATAAACGATATGATTTTAACACATGATAATCTCAAATTTATCTATTTCTGCTTGAGAGGATCTATTTTTATTTAACCAATTGTCTTGAGTTTATATTTAAATATTTAAAAGAAGAATTTTATTGTTTATAATATTCTATTTGGGTCAAATAGAATTATCTCTTATAAAAAAAAATATGTATTCTTTATTAAAAAAAATATTACGCATAATGCATGTTTTATGACTTTGCTAACTTAATTGAGAGAAATGAAGAAATCAAATTTATGTGACTCAGGCTCTTCTTTGAAACGGTTTTCTATTTTCAAAAGTAGAAAAAAATCCTATAATTTTTAACTAATTAAAGTCAATAATTTCCCGTGTCAAGTAGATTCATTATTCCAATTTCCACATTTATTGCACGAAACCAATAACCACAAGTCAACAAATCATATATAAGCACTTTCGGTAACCCAAAAATATATAAGCACTTTTAATTATTTAAGCTAAGATACCTATATGCTGTTTTCTCTACTCTTTTGAAAGAGAGATGACGGACTAAAAGTATATGCGTTTCCGCAAACAATTTAGTGAAGAGTTTATTTAATACTTTTATTTACTAAGCTTAATGAATATGCATTAATAATAAACAAACTGTTTTACCTTTTACACTTTTTTTTATAACATCAGAATTTATGCGATAAACTCGTTTATACAATTTATTGAAATTAAAAAAATACTTTGATAAGTTATATAATAAAACTTATTAAAAGTAGTTTAAAAAAATCATGAAAGTCATAAGTTATTTTTAGTAGTTCAAATAAACTTCTCATAAAATCTTTGAAACACTCTAATTGAACATATCTTGAACAAAGCGCTAGAAAATTAAGTCTGAAGAGTAAATAAAACAAGTTAAGTCTAATTAATTCAAAAATTTTAAATGATACACTCTTATGCTTAATACACATCCAATCCAATCTATAATTTTTTATTGGGCCTGCGTTATACATTCTAGTCTACATGACATAACAATAAAAATAAAACTTGAGAAAATTTTAAAACTTACTTGAATACAGATTTACATTTTTCATTATTTATATGCAAACAGTGAGATCAAATTTGATTAGTGTGAATATTTTTTATTATACACCTCCAGTACTTGCTGCACATTATAACCCAAAGGATCTTCTTTTACTTTAACATAACTATTTCCTTTCTTTAGGTTGGAACAAATTATGAAACTGATTTTATTTAACATTATAGCAATCCAAATTCATTATGTATTATTTTTAAACAATCATAAAGAGATATTTAATTATGATTGTCAGAAAGGATACTTATGATTTATTTATATATATATATAACACTAATAAAATATGCAGTACTATTGTAGTAATGGCGTATTACAGCATGAGAAAGGTATATATAGAGAGAATAGATATCTGTGGCACAAAACGATCATGCAACTGTCAAAGGGATCGTGGACAGCAAAATATTAATAAAAATTTATCAATTATGGTCTTATCCTCTTAACTCTCCCTCTACTTGGTAGCACCTTTTATCTCATGGAATATATGTTCTGTTAGTTATAATCTTCAAACTTTACGCAAAGTAGATGCCGTGCTTAACTTGCACTTACCAATATATATTACTTCTTCACACTACACTTCATAATATTATTACAAAATGTTTCACTTGTTTATAATAATTAAACCTTTTTAATTCTTTCTTAATTTTAAACTAGGTATCAAATCTTACGTACCAACATATCAAAATGGAAGAATATTATAAATAAATAAAAAGTTATCAATTCATAAGAAGATTGTCCTTATTAATTATTATAACCATGTAATGTAACCATAGGGGTCATAAATAAAAAAATAAAAAAACTCAGTATAGTTCGCATGTTTGTGCTACGGTTATCATCGTACCTTCGCATAAAGACACGTAGAGAAAAAAATAATATGTGTGTTTGTATATGTACATTTATGCGAGCTATATGGTATATATACGTGTCTTTGTGTATATACATCTATGGGAGATATATGGTCAACTATTAATAAGAAATAGATTAGAGAATCAATGAGAAAATTCATATTCGAGATTGGACTCTTCATTATTTTTATAATGATAAAATAATAAAAAGATAGATTACTTTTTTGTATTAATTGTAATGACACGTAAATGCAACCGCACGCGTGTGATTTGTGCATTCGCATTTGACCAAAGGGAGAATTAAAAGTCCCCACCAAAGTTGATTAGTTTTTGAATCACATGAGTTTTTGGGTCCAATGGAGTACTCATAGCTATTAACAGGACTGCACTCTGCAGATTAGATTGCACATTCCTTTTACAGGGTTGCATGTTTTTAGGGTTTTGAAATTGTTTCTTTTCTCTTTTTTCTTTATCTCTCTTCAATTAAAAAAATTATGTGCCATTAAAAAAACTTTCTGTTTTTTCTGTCTTTTAAAGAGTAAATAATCTTTCTTTTGATTTGTTATTTATTTATTTCTGAAATAATGTTTTTTTAAATAAGAGTGGATGAAGTCACGTGGAAAGAAATGAGAAACCAAACGCACGATTAATCGTCTTTAGATCCATCTTGGTAAATTCAGGGAAGAAAATTTTTGTGCTGACTTTCTAACCAAGAAAAATGCATTAATTCTAAGAGTCTAACTTTGTTAGTTGGAACTCTTCCCCGCCAAACATTCTTCCTATATTCTTGAAATGTTTTGGATGTTCATTTTTCTCATAGATGGATGTTTTTCATCATTTTCTTTTCTTTATTTCATCGTGTACAAAAAAAAATAATAATACTCATTACTACACATACCTCTTCGCATTTTATTTGCAAATTTTACGGGAGTAGTTTTTAGTAGGAAAATATTACCTTATACTTAGCTCCTTATAATTGGAGAATAAAATAAGAGAGAGAAAAGAAGATGAAAAGTGTTGCTGATTTGAATATTGCTAATAATAACAAGTGTAAAGGGGAGATGTATGAAATTAAGTGTAAGAATAATGACATTTTTTAAAAATAAAGTTGAATGAGACACCTTATATATTATCTTGTCCAATTTTATTCGACTCGGCAATGGGACCATACGGGAATGTTTGTGAACCTCTGTAAATCATTTAACTGTGAAATCGAATTTATCTTTTTTGTAGTCTGATGATTATTTAAAATTTAAATGCTACTTAAAAAATCTAACACAGTTAATTATTTTCTTTAGCAATATTTTTCCTTATTTATTTAAAAATTACTACAAAATTCATATAAATTTACAAATGAGTTTTAATCTAAGCAGTGTTGAACCAACCATATATCTTCTTAAATTTGACTCATTTCCTAAGCCAATTGATTGAAATAACGTGCGCTCTTTACACAACGAGAAGTTGATGGTCATAAATTAGTCACATACTTTTTTTAAGTATTTGTAAAATGCTACTACAAATACAACTAATTATCATTATACTTTGACTAATAACAATAACGAAACAAGTTATTTAAACCTAAACTTCGTGGGAGCCTCAAAGAACATCTTGAATGCATAGTGACCCTCTTATGGGCATAATGCATTTTGACATTTTCATCAAGAAAGTCTTTCTCTCTATGACTGATGAAATTCGTCAATAATTAAATCCTGGTTCCACAATGTTTGATATAATAATAACATAGGGACAAAAACTGGGCTAGAGGACAAACCAGGGGAATTGTAGTGGCATTGGTTTGGGAAGGCCAAACTTTCCACTCCATCACTTTTTATGTTTTTTTATATATAAAAAAAATCTCCAATAGATAATTGAGAATTAATTTTTTCAAGGCGTAAAAATTATTTAAGTAAATATTTTTTTTTCTTTTAGCAAAACGTTTTTATATATATATATATATAATCAGGAATCCAACTTTTATTCAAATATCGATCAACTGTAATAGATTTTATTTGTTTGTTTGTTTTTTTTTTCCTTTCCTTTATTGATGCCTTCGGTGCAATGACATACCAAGTGGAATTTAATCATGTAAACTCTTCCCATTAATTATTAGGACACCACCATTAGGAATGCCATTATTGCCAACAATTGTGCAGTTTTTTTTTTTTTCATTGAGATATGGAATGACTTTTGCCCCCTCTTAAGGGCTACACTTTGTATTTTATTTTAATACGTGTTTTTGTTTTGACCTTTTGAATAGAAATGTATAAATAGCTTGGTAAATCAATAAATAGAAAAAGCTGCCTCAACCATATATATCATATAATTCCATTAAGCTGATCTGTAGATTCCATTTAGATTAGGGATCAGATCCCTCCATTAATCAAAGATTAGCGATTGGATCATTTGGTAACAATTTCTTTGAATATTGCTAATTTTGTCCTCCTGACTTGACCTGACCTAAGTGATTCTATTCCCCATAATTAATTTTTAATTTTTCGCACAAAGCTAGTATCTTGGGGGAATCTTCTTAATTCTTCCGACCATTAATTTGGATTGGGCTGTGAAATAGACCCTTTTTCTTCTCTCTTGTCTCTATGACTCAAAGGGGGTAGAGAGAGAAAAATAGAGAGAGAGAGAGAGAGTTGACCTCATTTTGCTGTTTCCACACAATGCATGCCTTTGGCTAAGGACATGTATACAGTTTTGGTGGGGCATGTGATTTGAATGCACACCCCATGTGTAGACCAATTCAGTTTGTGTTCCTTTGCTTCCCCAAACCGTACAACACATCACACATGATGAATTACGACATAGGCACATTAATTCTAAGGTTTGGTCACTTTTTTGTGTGGCTAATCACTCTCTTTTTGACGTTGGTTTATTTTATTATAATCATTATTTTTTGTGGTAATTGAGGTTTGGTTCTTGTGTCTTTTGGGACATTTGATGGGAATTCATGTTAAAAACATGTGAGACAATGATGGGCAATTGGGTTAATATGAGCACTCCTCCCATACTCCATGGGTGGGTGGGTGGGTTAGCACCATGGCTTACTAATTTTAAGAATGAACGTGTGGGACCCATTTCTCTTCCTTTTTCATTTCCTCTTCGTATAACTTTCTAAACCTCACATTTTATTTTATTTTCAGCTGAAGGGCAAGGATGTTTGAATATTGTCGTCTTTTCAGCAAGAATGTGGATTTTATATTGAATAAGACTTGAAACGTCATTGACTTTTCCAGAGAATTAGATGCTTAAACGTGGGTTTGCTTTTCAATTAGACCTTGTCAATTTTTTTTTAACATAAAAGTTAGGGAATAAAATTACTTGTCTCATACTAATTAGATATTTTTAAATTTAATTGTTTTTATAGATCATGTATGTCTTTTATGAAATATCATCTTTAACGACACATTATTTTTATCTAAATATTTAATACAGTTATATATTTAAAATTTGAAATTACTACTGCTTGTTAATTAAGAAATAATAAGCTAATTCACTTCATGAATAGAAATTTACATTTTTTTTTAAAACTAAAAGTATCCTTCAACGTTAAAATTATTAAAGTGACTTTTTTTTTATAAAGTCGTTTTTATATATACAGTCACGAATCAAACTTTAATTCAAGGGATTTTCATTTGTAAATAATGAATTACAATTTTCTTTATTATGTGGTATTAAATATGTAATTACATTGATATTTGTATGTAACTACGTATTATTGATATTTTATTACTAGGGATCCAAGAGGCGTGGACCCTAACATAAATATAGATAGGGTAATGCAATAATACAACAAAATTGATGCTAAATTCTAATTTATTCCGTCGTGTTAAACAGTAGACACGACCCATTCTTTGAAGTATATATACATTACATTCTTCAAAGGTAGGAAACTCCATTCATTTATTGATGAAAAAGTGTACATTCTTCATAGCCAGTTGCCTTTAAATTTCATGTACTTCAAATAATTTGTAAAACATACACAAAAAAATTGTAAAGCAAATTGTTAGTACTACTAGAAAAGTCAAATGATTTGTATTCAAAGTTATCTTAAAAATAAAATTAAATAATCTTAGTTACGTATTAGTCACATAAAAAAGGAATTGAAGCTGACCTATTTATGTGTAAAAACGATAAAATACATAATTTACAGTGGTAAGTTTTTCATAGACATGCAATAAATTATATATTTAATGTTTATCTGTATTAACAACTATTGTTTTCCCACGACATAAATTATAATAATTTAATATTTTTAATCATCATTTATTTATATCTATTTATATATAATATAAAATTTATTATTAAAGTTGTCACATGATTTTTTAATTTTTTTCAATTTATTAATTCATTTAATTTAATTTTATTACATTTTTATTTATCTCATGTACAGAAGATTAAAAGATAATTTAATTTTCAAATAAATAAAGAATAATGATTAATGAATACTACATGAATAAATATTTTATTTTATATTTAATATTAATAATTAATTAAATGATTATTCTAATTTATTAAAAAATTTCAATTATGGTTTATTTAAAAATTAAAAAATAACAACAACAAAAGTTAAAAATAAAAAACTGAAAGGTAGGAACATGTAAAGTAACGAAATAAATGAAAAGTTAATTAAATGAAATAATTAAATTGAAATAATTTTAAAAATTAAAAATAAAAAAGTCATGTGATAATTTAGTAGTAAAATCTTAGTATCATATATAGATAGATGTAGATGAACGAGGAAATAGTGTCTACTTGAATATATCATTGTCTTTGTGTACAATAAGATGAAAGAGTTCAAATTATAATGAATAGGCATGTTAATATATAGATAGATGAGGATGATGGTGTGTACTTAAATATATCATTGTCTTTTTGTACAATAAGATGAAAGGGTTTAAATTATAATGAATAAGCATGTTAATTTTATAATTTGTTATTTTTATTCATGATAGATTTAATATTTCATCTTATTCTAGATATTTTTTTATTTTTTATTTAGAATTTGTCCGTGCGTCTACAATCCACGTAAATAGTCCTTTTACGTTTATTTCTATCTTTTGCAATTCAACTCTTTTCAATGTAATCGAACAACTTACTGCTATCCATATGGAAGGCCCAGCCCACGGAACACTAGTCCAGAAATTATGGCCGAAAAGCCCATTTCTTATCTTTAAAGACTTAGAACTTGTATAGTTTTGTCGTCTTTTTTTCTTCTTTCAAAAATGATTATATTTTGTAGACTTTCCAAATTGTTTTTTAAAAAATAATTATTTTCTACCAACAATACTAGTCCGATTAAAATTAAGTTTAGATATTTAAATTTCCAAGTCTTATAAATAGAAAAAACCTAATTGAAAAGAAAAAATTCTACTAAAGATAACTAATTTAAGTTTTTATTTTATACTTAAATAATAATCGCGAATTTAAGATGAATTTGAATTTTGAAATATAAAATACACCCAAAAAATTAGTAGAATTTTGGTAGGATTCTTAAAAAAAATATAAGAAGTGACGTTAGGGTTTTAAAGAAGGGAAACTTTTGAATTCCTTTATTTTGCAGAAGTTTTGACATTTTGATGGAAGAATTTCAAGTAAAGATTTAATATAGCAAAACAAGGATTTGGAAGATTTTAAATAGAGGATGTTAATGAAAGGACTTGATAATAGCAAACACAAAAATTGAGAGATAAAATTGGGATGAAATATTGTTAATAAAAAAATGTACTCCTGATAAGTTAATAAATTTAGCCCATAGGTCATACACATCACATGGGTTTGCCGACTAAATTATAGCAAAAAGAACATATGTTTAATGTGAACACATTAATGCATAAATAAAGTTGCAATAAATTTCCTATTAAAGCATATTTCGAATTAGGCATTTCTAATAAAAATAGGCTGAGTTTCTATGCTGCTCCTTTTATGTGAATAAAATGATAGTCAATATCTATATCAGGTACTGTCAGCTTTAACTTTTAAGAAAGCACATAAACTCAGATGAAAGACAAGAATTTGCATCTCAATTAGTAACAATTAAGGCATCTGTACCAACATGATTGTAGTAGCTTGGTAAGCAAATACAAGATGTATTAACACATCAGAAGCCAGCAAGTCATTTTTCACGTTCTCTTTTCAATATATTTTTTTATTTGCTAAAATTTATTAAAAATTAATATTTTTTTTTAATTTTTAGTTTATATTTAATGATTTTCTCTCGTACTTTGTAATTTTTATATGTTGCTAACACTTCTTGTTACTATATGGTTAATCAATTTCTTAAGCATCTTGCACTTAAGATAACAGAGCTTGGTTATATTTTCCACTTATTAGATCGAGAAGGAAAAATTATTGTACTATTACAATGTGTTTATAATTCTAATTAATATTCACATGACGTATAATCATTATTTTTTATAAATTAAAAAACTTTGCTATGTCATATCAAAATTAACTTGAATTATAAACCTACAGTAGTCTCAAACTATATAATAATTCATCTAGGAGACTTGATAATTAAAGTCAACAAGTTAGTTTCATTTAAAAAACCTATTTCCTCTTTTTTGTTTTTATATATAATAACCAAATTAAATATTTGATATGGTTGTTTTTATGAGAATCATTCTTACATAATTTTTTTTATAAAAATATTTTTAATTATGAGTTATTCATCTTAGTTGAATAAATATGTATAATATATTAATGTCATAAATTTATTGAGAATCTAACTTTATTTTGTATTTTAAGAATTTTATTCTATCTCTTCACTAATCAATAGTAAAAAATAAAATAATAACTATATTAATTATGAGAGCAATTAAATAATTAACGTAAATAAAAATATTTGTAAAAAAAGAAGAGCATATTTTATTAATGTTAAGAGTAACTTTAGAAAATATATAATTTAAAATAAATTTAATACTACTAATTAAATTAATTATTTTAAAATTTTTATAAATTAACTAATGGAGTTTTATAAATAAAAAAAATCGAGGAGAGTATAAAAATATTGGTATAGATGAGCAAATTGAATATATGGTATTGGTACTTAACGGTAAATAGGACATGTTTTCTTTCATTCAAAGGAAAAAGGTAAAGAAGCTGGATTAACAAAACTTATGATATGCCCACAACAAAAATTGTCTAATGACAAAACATACAAACCTTGTTAATCGTCAATTACATCACTACTGATTTTTCAAAGTGCTTCGATTTTACTTGCTCTGACTGCAAAACAAATGGTTAACATCACTCCACAAAATGTGTATTTATATACAAATATAGACAAGCCAAAATATGCATTTTTGTCATATCGATTGCTAAACATCTTTGTTCTCTCGTTACCAATCAAAACATGCTACATGCATATATGTGACAGTTACGATACCTTGCTATGTTCTCAAAATTGTAAATATCATGAAGAACTACAAACATGCAGAGCAGGCAGATGAAACAGAATCTGCAGGACAAGATTAGATGTGCAAGAATAAGAAAATTATCCAAAATTCTAACTTAATATTTTTAAAGGTAAATAGGTAACATGAAATACCAAAAAGCAAGCCAAAGCAACCAATGGCAGGTCCCAACAATATAATAAATCAATTAATCACCGTATATAACATGCCAAATGCCAATCACGATGGAGCATAATCAATTCACACTCACAAACAAACCAACACGATATTCATGCAAAAATTTAATGCAATGGGAACATTATAAGTGAATGAGAATTAAATGAATCACAACATTTTAAGAAAAAACTGCAAAAATGCAGTATGAATTTACAAAGCAGAATGCAAATTTGAGTTACTTGCGGCACAAACTCCTTCCAAAAAGGGCAATATCAGGCAACGGTTTTTGTTCAGCTTCCTTCACATCTCATCAATTTGAAGTCCGTGTTTAGCAAACACATCATCAACCCTATTAGCTTCACGCTGGACATGTCTCCACCAAAACCCATCTTCACAACATCATCGCGCATCCGTAATTTATACCAAATTTTTTCTTTATTTATTTTTTTATCAACCAGGTATCTGCAGCTTATATCCGTAATTTCTATAACAAAATATAAAATGGGATACCAGATTTTAGTACACCCATTTTTGTGTTCTTTATTTTATTTTTCATAATTACTGTTATAAACTATTATTTCTTCCTTATAATATGTTTAGTAAAATTAACTTATAATTGAAAACTTATAAATTATAAGTTGAGAGTTGAAAAACTCAAAGGTTATAAGTTTAGCTGATTAAATTAAATATATTTAATAAAATTAATTAATAAGTTAGCTGATTAAATTAAAAGTATTTGATAAAATTAATTAATAAACTAATAGATAAATATAAAATAACCTATAAAAATATATTTAATTATTTATTTTAAATTAAAAAATTCAAAAAAATTAATAAAAAATTTAACGCCTTATAAATTAGTTTATTTTTATAACCTACTTAACAAATAGCTTATATAAATAAAATAAAAATTATTAAAATAAACTCACCAAACAAATTTATTTGGTCAAACTAGTTTATATACTAGTCAAAATTATTTATAAATTATTAGAATGTTTTGTATTACTATCTTATTTTTCATTTAGTTTATGTTCTTTTACTCTAATTTCCACATGCAATCTACTTACTACTATTTAGTGTTCATTATTTGTTTTTTATTTTTTATTTTTAAAAATATAAAGAGACACAAGTGACTCTTTCCTAATATAACTAAAGTTCATAAAATTATTTTTATGTATAACAAAAAATTACATTGATAATATAATTTTTTAAATTATCTACTTATATTTTAAATTTTCAGTGAGGTTAAAGGGAAAAAATTGCATAATCACATGGATTATCGCTACCGCGGGGGATTTTTGTTTTAGTTAACAAAAATAAAGGCCTAAAATTTTAGTATATGTTTTAAGTGTAATTGATAACATGTATATCCCTAACTCCTGTAAATCCTTATTTATGTATGGTTGCTGCTTACATTGATTGAAGACGTTTTTAATTAAACACTGACCAAAATGACTTGGGATTTGGTTTCTACGGTGAGAAGAGAGAAACTGAAAGCATGATCACTTTTCTCGCGATCTTAGAAAATCATCTCATTGCTTAAGAAAAATTATAATATTCAATTTTAGCCACCAAAATTAAGGCTTATAACGAGGACTTGTGTCATTTGAAATGCGACATATTTGAAGCGGAAGCATGAAAAATAACAGGCCTTGTTGTAAAATTTACTTTAATATGCAAGACAAGTTTACACAAAATTGACCGGCACCGTAGATATCCATTACAATTTGCTCAGCAGGAAAATGGGAATGGGAACCATAAAAGAATTTACACTGAGATCCCAACTAAAGCACATTCTTACGGTATTCAAAATGGGAGTAACAGCAACGCATAAATCATGACACTGGCAAAAATGGATGATGATAATAGCTAAAACCTTTGTTTCAATGCAACAAGTACCTTTAGCTAGCTCATAAATGTTGCACGAGGCCGAGCACCCGGACAGTAATATCCCACCATATAATCCTGACAAGTATCATGAATACCTTATTAGCCAGATCACTCGTTCATTAATCATGATCAAACTTTCGATAACCTCTAATAAGAAAAAAAAAACAATAATCAAACTTTTCTCATAATTCGTGTTAACTGTTTTAGAACTTCTCACTTAACTTCTCTGAAAGTTAAAAGTCAACTTTATTTTAATAAATGAGAAAAGTTCGATTGTTTTGTTATCCTAAAAATGCTTGACGACAAAATTATCTAAATTAGACAAAAAGTATAACAAAATTACAAAAATACAAGTCAGCTGCACACAGCACCAGAGACAACATATTTCCTGTCATTCTGATATGAACAGAATACTCCTAGAGCTAAGAGACTGATTTGAGAAAATGTTTGTTTTCATTTTCAAATTTCACATTTAATTACAAAAATATCACCCTGTTTTCATTTGATATTTTTTTTTTCCAAAAGTTTGTATAGGAATCAATGAAAATTATTTTCTATAGAAATTTTTAAACAGGAAAACAAAAAGAAAATAAGGTGACATTTTTGTAAGTAATCAAGTGAAACAAAAAGTATAAAAACAGAATATTTTCTTAAATCAAACAGTCCTTAAAGTTTTCAGTAAGCAAATCTCATAAACAAACCATTAATCGGAGAAAACAACTTTTCCAGCCGGTAAAGAAATGAAAAGATTGATTAAGCATATGATTAAACAAAAATGAATCAGAAAGCAGAGAACAATTTAAATACTAAACTTTTTGAGATTATTCGTGTGTTTTATAGGGTAGAAAAACATAGCTGCCTTAGAAATTGAGGAGTCGACTAACCACAACTATGAAAGTCAATGAAGGGCATTACACAGAATACAGGATTACTGTAACAAGGTCCCCATTCCAATATTTCATTCTGACGTAGATAAAAAAAATTTCACTAGTGTTTTTTTGTTTTTTTAAATCTCCAATCAAGTAACATAACACTCTCCCCTCCCCCAACCATAGCTTTCAGAGTTACATATAACCCATTCTATAGCATACCCATTGCAAATTTCGATCCCTCACAAGGCAGCACAACAAATATGCTGATGATAAAAAGAAATTTTGTACAAACTGTCCTCTTATGCTTGTTAGTTGTTACCAATGAAAACCAATAAAAAAGTACAATATAACAAAGAAGCAAAATTCCACTCTAAAAAGGGTCAAGCAGACAAAAAGCTGGATTGGTATTTAGTCCAGAATAACTAAGATGAATACAGAATAATAACAATATAAAAGGAGCAAGTAACTCAAGCACCGACTTACTCAAACAATTGAAAGATTATAAGTGTTGCAAAGCTGAAGTAATGCTGCTTGATTCACAGGATCAACATTTTCACTGATGACCTTAGGGTACCTCCCAGGGGAAAGTGCAGAAAGTCGGGATAATGATGCCACAAAAAACTCCCTGGGATCTCTTATATCTTTAAGTGGATCTTCTTCTTTCTTTCCAGCATTGTAAAGAAGAACAAATGTGGTGGTATAACCCGCATTTTCTGTTATATCTGGCATGTCAGGTTCCTCCTCAACTCTATCCTCCTCTGGCCGGGAAAGGAGTGTCACAATGCTGTCCACCATCTTACCCCAGGACACAGAAGCTGCATGATCCAAAAGAACTGGAGACTCACAGATGAGTCTGGTTGAAGCAACTGCAGTCAACTTGAGCTCTATAGCTCCTGTAATCAGCTTAAGATTAGGAATCCAGAACTGATTCAAAATCACAACAAATATATCAGGTTGGACACTGTTCATAGTATCAACAACATTTGCAGAACCATGCTTAATCAGGAAGAGTGACATAAATATCAAGAGAGACTTTATGAGCTTTACAGTCCGCCTTTTCTGGAGCTCTCTAAAAAGAGCAGCCCAGATGTGAGAAATATAAGGTTTAATAGCATCATATTCAAGACTTTCAATGACAGTATTAAGCACATAAAATCCTTGTTCAGATGAGCTTGAAGATTGAATTAGTGTGTCAAATATGCCAAGCACTTTGGTCAGTCTATCCCCTTGGCTGATCTCATTTGGTGCCTTTTGAAGGAAGGCCTGGAGTAGACGCACAAGGGCAGGAACATTTGAGGCTCTTTTCCATGATTCAGGTGACAAAAGAAGCTCAAATATCTGCATGTAGATTGGTGGGATGGGTGGCCTGTTTAACTCAACAAGCTGAGCAAGCAATTGAAACGTGTACGGGAAAAACTCAGTCACATCATTGCTCAATATTATTTCAAGCCTAGGAAAAAGGCTTGCTTCAAAAACAAACACAAAAGATGAGTCCCTCTCACAAGCCCGCCTCACAAGAATGGCTACTGACTCAAAGAGATAGTGATTGAAGATGGGATTTTTTGGATTTTTGCAAACTTCAGCAAGAAGAGATCCCAACCCTTCGACACAAACTTGTGCAACATCAACAGATATATCTGCAACAGCAAGAACCCTCATAATACATTTCATTATATATTGATTCTCTTCAGACTCTGGGAGCTTAAAGGCACTGAAAAGATTGTTCATCAGCACTGGGAAAATTGGATTGATATCAGCTGAAGTATAACGTGCTCCACCCCCCTCATCCTTCACCAACAAGAGTTTTTCAATGCAGCTTGCGGCATAAGAATGGACAACATTCGACTCTGCAGTAAGGAAACGAACCAAATCTGGAAAAAACTTCAACGCTATATGCTTCGATATTTGAGCCCGGAACATGGTAAAAAATTTGAGTGCACCTGCCTTGAGCATAGGATACCCATTAACATCTGAACTTTGCAGCTCAGGGACAATCACAGACTCAAAGAAGCTCTGAACATCAACAAGTTCTGTGGAGACAACACTAGCCCCAGCTTTCTTGGTTGCAAGAGAAACCACCAAGTATATAGCACAATCCTTGTCCTTCCAATTTGCCCCAGGGTTAGCAGCAAACGAACTCAACAAACTCTGTATCTGTGCAGAAACAATGCTCTTCACAGAATCCCCATAATGCATCGCAATACCCTTAAGTAGCTCACAAGCAATCCTCCTCCTAGTATCAAGATCACTCCCTTCCATATCCCTCCTAATAAACTCAATATAATTCATCTCAAACAGCTCCTCATCGTCCTCCCTCAACCTCACATTCGGGATCACAATGCACTGGCAAATCTGCGGTATAACCCCATCACTAGCAAACAAAGTATGGTGAACACTAGTACTAACCGTGGTCAAAAACTTAATGGCGGTAATCGCCAGCCGATCACGGCTCGATGACTGCGACACATTCCCAAGCAAAGTCCACACAGCAAGTGCAAAATCATTCAAGAACTCCTGAAACTCCTCCTCATTCTTCTCCATGTAGAGGTTAATATTCTCGCAAACGGCGGCACGAAGCTCGTCCACAAGCGCAACACCATCAGCACCGCTGCTCTCAAGAGCAGGGTAACTAGTGGTGAGGTACTTCCTAAACTCACCCATCCACTCTTTCATGTGATCCTCGAAGAACTCAGGAAGCTCCTGAAAATTCAGCGAGTAAAATATCCGACAGCACAGCCTCTGCGACTCGAAGAGCGGGCGCAGATTGGCGGCGCCGGCGTCGATCAACGACGCCGTTTTCAGGAAAATCTCCAGCAGAGGCGCGGCGAAGTTGTCCAAACAGTACTTCAAGTCAAGTAACAGGTCATTGGTTTTATACTGAAACCTAAATTTCTTGAAAATTGAATTAGCGGTGCCGAGAATACCGTTAATGGAGGCGTAATCGGAGGATTGGGAAGCTTTCTGGAGATTTGCGATGAGCTCGGGGAGCAGAGAGGGCCAGGATTTGGGGAAATCGTGGTTGCCGATTAGGGCGAGGGCTTCGCTCAGCTGCGATTGGATTTTGGGCGTGGAGGAGAGCATCAGAGGGACGATTAGGGTTTTGATCTGCTCCTTCTCGGGCTCTGGAACGGGGGCGTCGTCGGAGGACCACCTCAGGCGGAGGTGGTTCTTGAAGTTGACGGCGGCTGCCTGGCGTATCTGCTCGTCGATGGACGGCTCGGCGACGAGGCGGAGGACGGCCAGGGCGTAGTTCGGGCGGTCGGCGGCCTCCGCCAGGGAGGACTCGGCGCGGCGGCGCGGCTCCGGCGACGGGGAGAGCGTGTGGAGGAAGCATTCCGAGAGGAATTGGAGAGTCTGGGAGTTCCACTCCATGCTGGTTGCTATGCTAGGGTTTATGCTTCCAGATTTTTGAGTTTGGGAACGAAGGAATCAAATTAATAAATAACAAAAAGAATCAGAATAGTGAAAAAGGAAATGGAGGGATTTTCGAGATTTAACTGCGATGGCGCACATTATTTATCTTTATTTTCAACATTAATCTGTTAAATAAATTATCATGCCATTCTCATTTTAAATTAATATAATTTATAATTAACTAGCCGAAAGACACGCAATCCATGTTTCTCTGTATTTTTATTTTTTGGATAAACATAAAAAATAGTTACTGTACTTGGAAATAAAACCTTGCTAACAACTCAAGTCTCATGACCCTGGTTAAAAATTATTTAATGCATTTATTGAATATTTCAAATTATTTACATAAGTGTTAAATGAAATTTATAATTTTTTATGTTACAAATACTTTTTTAATGTATATTTTATACTTTTATTTTCTTAAATAATATCTTTAAGAATTAAGATACTCAGCATTTAATAGTTAAAAAAAAGTACTAATGGTGGTTTATTTTTGGTTTCGTGGTCGACGCTAGGTGGTTTATGTTAGGCTTTTTGTTTTTAGTCCAAGTGGTTTATGTTGTTAAGCTGAGGCTGGTTATAGCAACTTCACATCTGGGCCTCAATGTAACGGGCTTACCTTTGAGCAGGCCCAAATGAAATGCAGCGAATAACCACGAGGGTGCATTGGGCCTATGTTTACAAGCAATAAAAATACTGGGTTTTTCTTTTTGTGTGTGTACTCGAGTTTCCTCGTATTGTTGCAATTAACGAAAATTTAGGAACAGTATGTAATGAAAGCGCTTGATCTTATTTCTATTTCTCATCGAAAAAGTATCTTATATAGTAGCAGAGTAAGATAAAGCAACTTGAACTTTATGTTGAATTGACACCAGCCATTATTGCTGGGAAAATCGATATTCCCATCGATTGATTGAAAAACTTTTGTTTTTTTAAGAATGACAGCGAGATTATATCTGAGATTTTTTCTATTTTTTTACTTTATTAAAAGTTATAAATTTTAATAAAATTCAATGGACAGAATATCAGAAAGAAAGAGAATCTTCCTATATATTTTTTTAAGATGTGAAAAGTTAAACTATAAAAGAGAAAGAAAAACGTAATCAATGCTTTAGAAACTCTAACGTCAGAATGCTTTTTGGCATTTCCCTTGAACTTTTGACACTGATCATGAATCAAGAACAAAAATAAATTTAAAAAAATGGAAAAGAATAATAATAAGACAAGATAGAAGTGTTTTACATCTTAAGTAGCATTAAATTACTCTAATTAGGGGTTGAACACATTTCCTACTTATTTCTTGTAAGTTCAGAGTAAGATTAATGAGCATATTGGTATCGTTTTTATTTAATTATTTCAAATTAATTTTCATACACCGTTAATATTTTTTTATTTTGTCAACTAAATATAAATTATTATAAATATGACTTTTAAGATAATTATTATAAAATTTAATAAATTTAACCTATATAATAATTTGAAAAGGAGGAAAATTTATTTTTTTTATTTTAGGTAATTTATATTTTTTAAACAATGAATTTTGAGGCAAAGAAGATTTAAAATAATTTAATTAGTCCAATTTGTAAGATTGTTGAGTAAAAAAAGTTGAGTTTTATAGAGCATTTGATTTGAAAAATATTTTCCATTTTTGTTTACAAAATTGCCACCTTATTTTTATTTTATTTTCTATTTTCAAAGATTTATGTAGAAAACAAAAAAAGCTTTTATTGTTTTCACTGTTTGTATATAAACATTTGAAAATAGGAATAAAGAAAAAATAAAGTTTCATTTTAATTATAAGTGAAAATAAAAAATAAAAATATTTTTCAAACAAAATCCCTCTTAACTTTTAAGTAAAATAAAAGTGATGAAAGAATTTAATTGTGATAGTTAAAAAAATTCAGAGATTTTTTTTGCATAAAAATTAAGAGATTAAATTCACTTTAAATGATTAAGAGATCAAAATTACACATTAATTATAATAGAGGAACTTAAAGTATAATTAACTCTATTTTTATTCTTTTTCCATAGATATCTTTTACTCAAGGTACGATTGGGTATAAAGTGTGAATGTTTCTCTTGGCGATAATTTGAATTGTGATTCCATAGACTAAATCCCCTTATTAGTCCTCTTTGAGTATATTGTTAGAGCAAATGATAAATAAAATGAAATAAAAAGAGAGATACAAAATAGATATAACAGAAAAGAAAGAGAAATAAAAAAAATAAGATGAAAATAAAATGAAAGAAAAAATAAATATATATTAAGTATTTTCCATATTATTATTATTATAACAACTAATCAATAATTGATTTGTTTTGTTTGCCTTTGTGTATCACCACTCTATAGGTGACTAGTGATAATTAGTGACAAAAAAAAAACAATTAAGTTGCAAAAACAATTCTTATATTTATAAATTTATAAGACAATACTCATATTATATATTAATTTTTTATTATATTTTAAATTGTGAAAAGTTATAATTATATATAATATATTATAAAAAATACTATTTTTATAATAATTTGTATAACATCATTTTTTTTTCTATTTCTCTCTCTAACATCGAATATAACATTATACACTTTTCTCTCCTCTTTTCCTTTTTTTTTCTATTTGTTATATAACTTGATATATGAATTGTTGTATAATTAACATTTCTCTTGATGAAGTGATGGAGAAAGATGAAAAAAAATATTGTAAAAATTATTGTATGAATAACATTTATTGATATTATATTAAGAAAAATTAAAATGCTTGCGAGGCAATTGAACTTATAAATATAAGTTAGATTCTTTCTTGCCACTGATACTATTATTACAATGTACACCAAATAAAAATTATAATCGAAATCTACCTCATTTAATTGAATAGGATGCTTGAATATTATAAACTTGTCAGTACCATTTTCAATTCTTATAGATAAATAAAATACTAGATAGAGATGATGGATGCATTCTTCATGTAAAATAATAAGATGTAAAAAAAAAAAAGGCAAAAAGGGATTTGATAATATGAGCATTGTTATTGGAAAAAGTGATAAAAGACGAATTAAAAAAGTTACAAAGCATAAGTTACAATAAAGGAGTGAAATCCTACGCACTATTGTCAATTTTATGAAATAAGATGAGAAGGGGAATTACCATTCATGCAAAGACATT
The DNA here is from genome assembly GCA_025330945.1 of Mucuna pruriens. Lineage (NCBI taxonomy): Eukaryota > Viridiplantae > Streptophyta > Magnoliopsida > Fabales > Fabaceae > Mucuna > Mucuna pruriens. The sequence goes on from JAENHJ010000529.1 coordinate 5,811,592, forward strand.
GGAGGAGGAAGAATTTAAAAATGCACGTACCAGGCTTGTATCCATATAGTGTCCATAAACCAATAAAACGCATCAATGGTTAGAACTTAGAAGCACAATCATATGCCATGCTTAACCTTCAATGTGATATCGACCCCCTTATTGCCCTCTACAAAAATGTAATCAAATTTACAAAAGAGTATTCGATCAGTTATTATCGAAATTTTAATTTTCTTTTGAGAATTTGTTAACATTATAGGTAGATTATTTTTTTCAACAAATTTTCTTTTATACATATAAGTCAAATTAAACGTCTACCCACATGTTTAAAAGACTTAACATAATGTTACACAAACCAACCACGTGTTGATGCTGTATGATTATACATGTTACCAGACAATACCACTTAAGTTGTGCTTGTCTCGTACACCACCCACAGACCCACTTGGTTCTCCTGTGTCCCATTGCTTCACTTCCAAACCCACTCTTCACATCCCTGACAATGAATTCACATTTTCACGTACAAAACCAACATGTTTTTTTACCTTTTGTCATCCCTTGATAGAAAAGTTGTTCAGTTCCAAAACCAACTGAATGCTCAGTTTTTACAATTCTACTCATATTGTTTATGCTTGTGTCTCAATTCCACGAAACCACTCTGCCCAGTTTTTTCTGTTTCTGTTTCTGTCTCAAGTCTCAACTCTACAAAACCCCTACGCTATTTCTCACTGCTCAGTTTTATCCGTTGCGGTCTAAACACATTTCCATTTCCTATAGCTTAGCTTATGTTTTTATCATTTTACTCAGTCTTTACTCTAGAAAATGGAACTGTTCAAGGAGCAGTATTTCTATACATTTTCTTTCATATTTTGGATGCATAAATCAAGTAGTTTACCATTTTACTCCTAAATTAATGTTAGAATATCTGAAAATTATTCATATCATTATTCAATCATAAAATATGTCAAGAGTCTTTCAAAATATTTCCTATTATTAGTTTTTACATTTACGTGGTCAAAGGTTTCAACTTCAAATCTTAACCGGTGTGTTATGGAATAAATCTTGTTAAAAAATAAATCTCCCCTATCATTATTAACAAATCTTTCGAAAAGGGTGAAAAAATTCGATGATTGATTATGGTATTTCTTTGCAATCACGACCTCCAAAATAAAAAGTTTTTAAATTTTCTTATTTGACTATTAATAATATCCGGTATCAATGTATCAAAACTTTTGTAAGATATATTATCGTTAATATATACATGGGATCAATTTCCTAGAAAATTATAACAGTCTGATTTTCTTTCCTCAATAATTAAGAGGAGTGTATGTACCAAATGCCAAGTTTATACGAAAATACTTTTAGATAGAATTGAGGACTAAGGATCCCTACTGGGCAATAATTTGCAACATGATAATGTTCTATTATTCTTCCATACGAAGGAAGAAAACATGCACCCAATTACAGAGATAAGGCACAGCATATCAATTTTGGACCTTGTGCCAAGATATTGAACCTATCTGTTTATCACTATACGAGAGGCCCAACCTAAAGGGCAAGGAGACAAATTAAAAAGGACTTGTATGATTCTTTTTGTAGTTGGAAAACTTGTCGTTGGTGAGTACAAATTATAAGAGGTTAGATAGTAATTCTGAAAAATAGCATAAAGTCACCATAACACATGCAATATTGTGCTCTTTTTATCCTTTACACCGAATCACTCACCCCCTTCCCTTTTTCTGAACGAATTTTCTTGATGCAATATGTTTCAGCGTTTGATACCTCAGAGCCTCCTATAAGGTTGCAATTCCTTTATGCTACTTTACGTGATAATGGCTAGTGTTTGATATGTCATTTTAATCTCAATAGCTAACATCAAGTTAAGGTTAATAATCATGAAACTGCATGTTATCTAATTGACACATGTAAAAACCACTATTGGTGATTTATAGTTGAAGTTTAATAGAAACTATTTGGAAACGTAGTTGAAAATTGAAATGGATAAGTTAGGACCCGAGGTTTGTGGTGGAAGAGAAATCTCTTCTTACTAGTTGGTAGTGTGTTTGACTTGCCGGTTTGATCATTAGTTATATATCAAATGATTCTATGTATTTTTTTAATATATTTTGTATTATTAATTAAAATTTATAAGAAATTCATTGTTAAAAAATACAATTTATTAAATAAAATTTGAGACACGTGTTATTAATAATTTTAAATAAAATTAAATATGTTAAAAGTGTTATAAAAATAATGTAAATAGAAGAGGAAAAATATAAGATAGCAAAGAGAAGTAAGAAAAAAAAAGAATTACATTTTATTTTGTTTAGATAAATAAAAGATTACAAGAAAAATTAATTAAAATTTTATTTTATAAATATTTATAATGTCTTTTTAAGATCAAATATTTATTAAAGAAAAATAATTATATAATATTTTTATTAAAAGAAATCAAATTAATTATAATTTTTTTATTGATCGATTATGTATAAGACCGAAGGGTTGAGTTTGTATGCACCTAAGAATTTCTCCTTAAACCGTTTTATGATAATTCAGCATTAAATATGGATTATTAATCATCATATATTGACATTAACTACTGTTCTTTTATATTTTTGTGTCAATATTTAAGAGCCTGGGGTTATGATAATTGTTAAAAATATAAATTTTAGCAAAAAAATATTAACTACACATTATGTTTACTCTCAATCTCTCATTGTTAAAGTTAGAAAGAAGAGTGACAAGTTTATGAATAAAAAGAAGAAAAAGAAAGAAAGAAAGAACTATAGTGAATTTTTATTTGGTTGAAGGTGTAAGCTATAAATGAGAGGTTTTGTGACTTTTGCCTCCCTTTCTTTCTACGAAAATTAAAACTACTTTTTAGATTGTTCTAACAGCGTCATTAAGAATAGTTGAAAGAAAAATAATTATTTAAGTGAAAATTTATTTAATATATGAGATAGTAAAGGCCGAAATTAGGGTAAGACAAAGACAATGATAGCGTAGAGAATCACGATGCTTGGGCAAAAATAACCCTGCAAGCATTTAAAACATGACTATAAAAGTCAAAACAACATAAAAATGTAGCAATAATGATGTAATTTTCACTTTTTTAGAGTCATTTAAAGGAGCAACTTACACTTCATTTAAATTACTACCTCTCGGTCACTTCTTAGTATTATTTTTTTAAATTATCGAGACTCATCTTCTATTTTTTTTAATATAACTATTTTTTATTTAATTAATTAATTTATGTTGATAATCTTTTTAATTCTTACCAAAAAAATAAATTTATCTTATTAATTTATAATATTTATTATTTATTAACTGTAAATTTTATAAAACAATTAAAGATGTTTTAGTAAAAAACAAGAATTAATGTAAGAGATAATTTAAAAATAATTTTATAAAAAAGAACAAATAAATTTTTAAAAAATTATATATAAGGACCAATTCAGTATATTTTTCTCTCTTTGAAATTGAAATATAAATGTGTTGTTCCACTTTCGGCATATTGTTGTAAACAAACTTTAAAAAAATCAATCCCTAGCATTTTTAACATGATCGATAACTAATTTTAAACTTCAAAACTAGTAGTATAGGGTTCTTTAAAACTTCATGTTCTAAAATTCTAAAGCAATAATAGAGCATTTAAAATTATTTGTAGTTTGAGAGATTCACTCATAGTTATTCGTCTTTATTAAAATTTCAATTACATTAAAATGATTAAAGAATGACATATATTCATCTCTCATGAGATTAGTGGATAATTTATTTTAAAAATTTAAAATAAACAATTTTTTTAGTAAACACAATATTATTTTATTCGAATTAGATAAACCATTATAAAAAATAAAATTCTCTCCGGAAATTACATGTTAGAACATAAACTTGGAATACTAATTAAGCATAAATAATTCTCATCACTAATTGATCCACACTTAAGGATAGGGACAAATAAACTATCATTTAATTAATGAGAGAATAATTATTATGTATCTTAAATTAAAATTACTTTGTCACAACAGAGTAATTACATATAAAAAAACAACTAAGTAATTTGTTTTAAGCATTTTGATAGAAGAGAAAAATGTAAATTATAAATATGAATATTCATCCTTGAATAAGAATGTTTTGAAGAATTATTCTTACTCTGAGACACATGTTTTATCCTAATCTTATATGTTGAATTTTAATTTAATTTAATTTATTTAAAATATACTTTTTAATTTTAATAATTTGATTTAATAACTATTCCCAGAAAAAATCTTCTTTGACCATCTCAAATAACTTTCCTTCTATCTTTATTTGTACACTTAATTTTATTATTTATTTATTTTAAATATAAAATTTTTATCTTTATTTTAAATTAAATAAGTATTTTTTAAGAAATATTAATAATTAAAAATAATAATATATCACAATATAAACTAATATTTTAGCCTAGCACAAGACAAATATTTATTTTATATAACTAAAAATTATAATAAGTAAATATTTTTAATATATAAATTATATTATAACTAAAATTTATAATAAATAAAATATTTTTAAACATATAAATTATATTAAAAATTTATGATAAACCATTTATATTATAATATAATATTATTTTAAAAAAATAAAAATAAAGATAAAATAATAGATGAAAAGAGATAAAAAAATTAAATTTTTTTCCCAAAAGTACTCTAGTTATATAAAAATAATGAATTTCACGTACTAGATTAGTAGTTGTTGTAATAAGTATGCAATGTTTATAATGATCAATTGTAAAACGTAAACTTATATGTGTTGATAAATTAAAGGAGGAAAAATTATATATGGGTGAAGAAAGATTACAGAGAATAATTGTTGGTTTGCTGAGTAGTTGGGAGCAGAGAGGGACCAAACTTAAGAGTGTGGAGGCCATGGAAGATTCTCTGAATAAAAGGTTACAACCAATGCCAAAGCATCCACGTCTTTGGGAAGAAGCAAACAAATAGTGTTCATCAATCAGGCTTGGAGGACCACACTGTAACTTGGCCTATAAGTTTATAGGGTATGATTCAGATTGCAACAACAAGATTGTGATTTGTGAAGGTTCTAATAAACGCACTTCTCAATCGTCTATGCATTTTAACCCCCTTTCCCACTCACGTACCTTTCAAGGTCAAAGCTGCCACTATTCTTTTTATGTCTACGCATGTGCTCCAATAAATTATTCACATCAACCAAAACTCACATTTCACCTTCTCAATTGTTTAACCGTTATGCACATTTTGTTTTCAGTTTGCCATTTCCTATGGTTTCGCCAAATATTAACCTCTGCTTTTTAACCTTTCTTCTAACATACTTGTTAGGCAAATTGGAAATATTTAGGGGTTTTGGTAAGTAGATAGTTTAATCAGTTTTTACACCAAAAAAATCGAGTGTTATACGTTAAAATAATATATATAAATAAGTGTAATTTTTAAATTATAAGTTAATATGATTATTATTAGATTTATTGAGTAACTTGTTATATCACATAATTGTTAGACTGCATAATGTAGTACACAAATATTTTGATTTTGAAAAAAAAAATATAAGTAGAGGGAAAAAAGAAAATTTTTCTTTTAAATGTAAAAAAATTGTTTCACATGAGATGCAATAGAATTTGAGGTGAAAAGAAATTTAAATAAAAAAATAAATGTAATTAAAATTAAGATTTGTGAATTTATAATTTTAATATAATATATATTTTCAAAATTATATATATATATATATATATATATATATATATAAATTCTTCTTATGATAAAAATTTAGAACTATGAATATAAATCATATCATCTACTAATAGATCGATAATAAATATTAAAAATTAGTTGATGGTCATAAGACCATTTAGAATTTTGATATATATATTTTAATATTTATTATTTAAATATGATTTAATGATTTATATTTTATTTTTTATTTTTTATAATAAGAAAAAAAATTCATTGGATATATTTTCTCTCTCTTGATATATATATATATAAAGAAAGAGAAAAGGAAGAGGATAAGTTTGTTTCATAAATTTTACTCATTTCATTAATTATTTGTACAGAATAATTTTTTAACTCAATGTTAAAAAAAATTATATTTATTCAATGATCACATCAAATTTTAGATAAATTGAATATTTGTAATTAGATAAATTGAATATTTGTAATTATATAATCTTATTATCAGCATTTGCTTATATTTAAAAAAAAATATTACAAGTTAAATTAAATTTATTTAATAAAGTGATAGGGATCCAACCAACAAAGTCAAAGATAATTTGTGTGATATTGGAGGTCCACTAGGCTCAAAACCCAAATAATGAAGCAATCATTGTCAGGCCTAAGTTTGGGAATTACGAAAAGTTTATAACAAAGTGAATCAAAAGCTGCACCAAAATGGGTATGTTATTACAAGTTGATGAAGATTTGAGCTTATATTGAAGAACATATATGAAGCCCAAAGTCATTGTCATGTAATTTGGACTGAGTAGTTAATTATGATTTATTTCCATGTATTTTCACATAAATTACTTTTTGATAGTCGGGAGAAAAAGGGAAAGTAGGATAGTTGGTGAAAAAATAGGAAGGTCATTAATGATGGAAAAAAAAGATTAGTAGGGATTAGGGTCCCACTTTTGATAACTTTGGTTCTACCGGCAGGTCGCAGTTAGGGTCAAGTTCCTCTTTTTGTCTGCTTTCAAGACGGTCCAATTCTAAGATCGTATCATAAAGTATCAAATAATTTTAAATTTTTACAAAATAGTTATAAATATGATCTATTCGATAAAAATATTTAATTGAATAATTGTATTATTAAAATTAATTTATATAAAGAATTATTTTAAAATTATATTATAAGTCAACTTGTGATTGATAATATAAAATTATTTTAAATAGTTATATATATATATATATAAATAAATAAATAAAAGTATCAAATACGAGATTAAAAACGAGAACTAAATAAATATATATTATTATATCATAGATATATTTAAATTAAAAATACATATAATTTTTTAAATATTCATATTATTATTAATTAACTTTTAATTTTAATTATTTATATGCAAATGTACGCCACCTATTTATAATTTTAGTTTGTCACATGTGTGTTAAATAACATCAAAGTCACATATTACAATAATAAAAAAAATTTCGCAAGAATTCAAATTAGATTTATATCATAGAGGTTTATTTATTGTCGTATGGAAGTTAACATAATACTTCTTTCTAAATGATATTTGTTTAATTTTCTTAATGAATTTAAACTGGTTTTGGTTCTTGTGATTGGATTTTCCTCTTTAGCGGACCGAAACGTTATAATCTTCCCAACGAAAAAATTTCCCCAATTAATCGTACGTGTGAATGGAAATTACAGAAAGTCAGAAAACAATAACCACGTTCACGATATTATATTCTAAATATCGAAACATCATGGTTGAGTGTTACATTGATCTAGTTCCTCATATTGAAAGAAAAACAAAAAGGGTATGAGAAGTGCTAGTAATAGGTCAATTTCACATCACATTTTTCCTGAAAGATACAAATAGAAAATGACGAAAACCCTATCGCTGTTAATTTTCCATGAAAGTGTTATTTACGCATATGTTTGTTATGTGAATATTACAGGCCTGACAATAAACGGAAACAGCCTTCAGGCTGAATGGTTGATTCCTGGACAACGTTATGCCACCAAAGTAGCATAATTTGAATCCCTTCTTAATAGGTTTAAGTCAGATAATTATTGACAATTGTCTGCAACAATGTTTTATATGCAAGATTCTTCAATAGATCAAACGTAACATCATTGCATTGCTGCACGAAATCACTATAACAAAATGGTTAATGACGTGCTATATGACTATAACAAAATAGTATTTGACTTTTCTTCTTTAATTTGTTTACAATCCCATGGGCTTTGCTTAATTGGCTTTTGACTACACATTTTATTGGTGGGTGTTTCTTTCTAAAATTCATTAAAAATTATAATGATTAGATGCCTTTATTACAAATTAAATATTTACAATTTTATCAACACTGATAAAACATAATTATTTATCTAAATGCACTTAATATTGAAACAAGTCTAATTAATTTGAATTTAGTTCTATATCTTTGTGTGTACCAATAATTTTATTTTTTTCAACAGTTTTTCTTTTCTTGGGCATAATTAAAATAAAATTATAGTTTACCTGTTTAAGGATTCAATTATATGTTACATTTACTTTTATGTTATTAATAAGGAGATTTAATTCTAAGCCAAACATATAAATTTAAGATTGAGGGTGCTACCAAGTTGAATATCCTAGTAATTAAGTAACAGGTAATTAAATCCATAAACATGTTGAATATAAATGGAGAAAATTCTCTTTTTAACTTTTATATATTAATTTAGTTTTATTACATGGATATCTTTGATAAACAACATATTCTTTTAAAATTATATTTTATTATTAACTAAAATTTATTAAAAACTGTTATAAATTGTTAGTTAGTTGTGTTAGTTTATTGAATTTAGTTAGTTAGTTGAAGTAGTTAATTGAGTTTAGTTAACTAGTTGAATTTAATTAGTTAACTAGTTAGATTAGTTAGCTTCTATTATATTCCTATAAATACATGTAATTCTTTCTTGTATCTTTCATCTTTCATCAATCAATCTATGAGAATGTTAACTATGGTTCTTCATTGCTCTATTATGAGCTTTATGATGTATATGGTCAATATGTTGTTATTACTTGTATTTTTTTCTCAATCTATTTCGTCTTAAATTTTTTAAATGGTATCACAGTGATACCTTCCACCTTCTGACGTTTTTTGCTACCACACACAGTGATCTTTTTAGTGTCATCTTTGATCCACCATTTTTTATCATGGTTCATTTCATCATGTCCCATTTATGGAAGAGAAAAGGATAGAGAAGAATAAATTCTTACCTTCGTCCCCTGCTATTCACATTGTTTGCCACCGTATTAAAATCAGAATACGCCAAATTTGATTGGAGCAATTCTACAAATAATTTTGAAGATAATTTGGATTTTGATTTCTCTTGCTATGAATTGGAAAAACATCAAGAAATGCAAATGTAAGGATGTGAAGTGAAAGAGAATAACACACAATTTTATACTAAAAAGAAAAAGACTTTTTCATCTCATTTCAAGAATTTTTTTTTACACTTCATCACATATGATGACAGATAGTACACAAAAGAAGAAGAATAAGGTTATAGAAAAATGCACATGATTTCAAGACTGATATGTGATCTTAGAACATCATCTCTATTGATCATAATAGTACCTTTTGCCTCCTGAGCATGTGGATCATTATCTTTGATATAGAGGAATTTGTGATTTATCTTTTTATTTCTTCTTGTTGTTATAATTCATAACAAACATTTTTCAACCTTTTTTTTTCCTCTTATTGTTTGTAATTTAAGGTGATTGTAATGATACCATTTATCACCTTGTGAGAGATATTATAAGTTGTTAGTTAATTGTGTTAATTTGTTGAATTTAGTTAGTTAGTCGTGGTAATCAGTTGACTTTAATTAATTAGTTAGTTTCTATTGTTTTCTTATAAATAAATGTAATTCTTTCTTGTATCTTTCATTCTTTATCAAGCAATCTATTAGAATATATTTCTATGGTTCTCTATTATTTTATTGTGAGCTCTATAATATATGACTTCAATATGTTTGTGTTGTATTTTTTTTCTCAATCTATTTTCTTTCAAATTTTTGATAAACTATAAAATTAGAAAGAAGGGTCATGAAATAAGAAGAAATTCTCATAATTTATAATTTTTAATAAATTTCAATTAATAATAGAGTGGGTTACTAAGATTTACTATCTTCCTCCCTATATGTAAAATTCTTTTTTAAATTTCTTTGCCTCTATTTATAAGATTTTTTTTAAATGGTCTCCATCATTAATTTTTTTTACTGGTCTATCCTTGATTACTTTACAATAAATTTTATAAATTAATAAGATAAATTTATTATGGAAAAAATTTATTAGACACTAATTTATTAAATGAAAAGTAACAGCGGTGAGAGAGAGTGATTTATGTGCCCTAATTATTTTAATGATAATTTTAAAAAAATAAGACAAATTATTAATGAATTTAATGTTATAATTAAATTAACTAATTTTTTTAAAGGGTAAGAATTAAATAAAAAAGTGTTATATATAATAATGGAAGTAGTATCATTTGAGGGGAAGGGGATAAAAAAGACATAAATTTGAATTTTTATAATCCAGGAAATGACATTAAGAAGCTGATTAGTATAGGTTCTAACAGAGTCAAATTAGGCCATGCAAGGACCAATGGGGGAGGTAGAATGGCTGGTACAACCCTCTAGAATTTCCCAAAGAATCGTTTTAGCACCTTAAAATAATGGTTGACTTCTGAAACCAAAATTCCTAAATTTGGTTGAATGAAAACAAATGTGAAAGAGTATGAGAGTAATGAAACACGTCCACGAAAAGAAAAATAAGCAAGAGGGTGATTTAAGTTGGAAAAAACTCTTGCAATGTAAGTAAAAAATTCTACAACTCGGCATTACCGCAAAAAGAGATGGATCTAAACAATTTGCTCAGTTACATTAACTTGCACGCGATCGAGAGAGCTGAGAAAAGATATTCCCATTGAAATAATTATTAGTAAAATATTAGATGCAAAAACACACTCTTTAACAAGTCTCCATCTGAAAGAGACCATTTATCGTACACTGTTACTTCAACAAATTCAGACAAAAGCATTTACTTATCTTCCAGTTGGAAGATATAAATATATACCCGTGTAATCATTTACCATCTCCGTCATTCTGCACAAAGCAAAATGCACTTTTTCCACCAGAATAAAATAAAGTAAAAGATACCTATTGCTAGAGAGAATCATCAAGTGCCCTCCAACTTCAAAGATATATCAACTACACAAACAGAAATAAGTACCTAAGTATTTCACTACACCGAATAAACAACTAACAAGTATATATACTCGAATCCCTATCTATAATTCCAACTCAACCTATACCATCTCATCTCTCTACAATTCTTTTTTTTCTCGCGTAATAGAAACTCTTTTTCTTTTACATCAAAATAACAAACGAGAGGAAAAGGCTGTTATGTTATAATATTATTATCATCAACGAATTAATTCCAAAAAAAAAAAATATTGGCAAATCGAATGTTATATAGAAGCAGCTTCGAAGAGAGATTAACAACAATTGCTACACCTATATTAAAACAATCGTGTGATTTCACAAGCACGTGTAGGGAAAAAATAAAAAATTAATATTTTTAAAATTAAAATTAAGTTATATTCTTCAATTTTTCTAATCATTTTCTTACTTTGGTGGAGAAGTTTATACAAAAAAGAAACGTCTATGCATTGACGGGAATACTAAAGTCCTGCTAAGTAAATTAGAAGGAAAAATAATTAGTGAAAATGTTATTGTGAAAATCTAATTATACTAATAATAATATAATTATTGTGAAGAGAACACAAACAGTTACGTACTTAATTATATGAGCAATATGATACCAACCAAACGGCAGCAGAAGCATTATTGATTATTACAAACTACAAGCACGCCGTCGTGAAGGGTTGCTGCGGCGGGAGCTCCGACTCCGGCCACGGCGTGGCGTCAGCGGAGGAGGTCCACCACTTGCTGTTGAGGAGTTCCGGGAGCTCAATATCGCGCCAGAAGTCGTCGGCGTCGGCGTCGGAGGAAATGCTGGTCTTCTCCGGCGAGGCGGCGGCCGTGGACATGACCATGTGGGCGGCCTTGGCGGCGGCGGCCTGGATGTCGCGGGCGGTGCAGGAGGACGGCGGCGGGAGCGGCGGGAGGCGGTGGACCTCGTCGGGGAAATTGAGCTGCGCCTTGCGGCCCTTGAGGCAGTAGGCGGCGACGTCGTAGGCCTTGGCGGCCATCTCCGGCGCCGGGAAGGAGCCGAGCCATATGCGCGACTTCTTGCGCGGCTCTCGAATTTCGGAGACCCATTTGCCCCAGCGGCGCTTGCGGACGCCGCGGAAGAGAGGGTGGCGCGTGCCTCCGCGCGGTGTGGCGGGCTTTTCGGCGGAGCTTGTGGTGGCTGCGTCGTCGTATGCGGCGGCGCTGTGCGGCTGTTGCTCCATTCCGAGTTTTAATTTACATCGGCAACGGCTCTTGTCTCTGCGATTATCTTGTGCATTTATAAACGAGCTTTTACGAGCGGGGTTGAATTACTAAAATGTCCCTGGAAAGAGAGAGAAGTGCTAAAGTTACTCGTTCTATTTTTCTACGTAAAGGACCAGCATGCAATTAAATAAAGAGAGCATATTGGTCCTTCACATTCACTCCATCACAACGCGCAGCACTCCCACAACTCATGTCGTTTTTGGTTCTCTCATGTTTTCTTTGTAAATTTCCTTCTCTTACTCTCTGCTAATTGCTAATTACTTGTTTATATCATCTTCTATCTATGTTTTTAAATTAGGTCAAATTCATTTTCACTTATTTTAAATTGTAACAAATAATTAAGATGTCTGCATGCAAATTAATTTTAAAATCATAAATTATTTTATATATTGATTTTTCAATGAATATCTTAAAAATTATTTTTAACTTGATTTCTAATTAGTTAATAGTATAAAAATATTTTATGATTAATGGATATATTTAATTAATTTAATAAAGAAAATGAAATAATTTGTTAGGTTGTTTAGTAGAGGAAAAAATAATTTTTCTTTTCTTTTCGCTTATTTGGTTGAGTGGAAAATGAAAGAAAAATATTTGTAATAAATGATCTAAATAAAAAAAAATTAATGTAAATAAAAATATTTTTTTCATTGTATAAAAAAAACAATTTATCCTTTATCTTCCGTTAAAAAAATGGACAAAATCTAAAATTACAGTGGCACCTTCTTCCCTCACTCCCTTTATGAAACAAACCAATTAGCATATTATATCCTCAATGTATATATTTTAAATTCGAATTTTATATTGGAATGTGAATAACGAGTCAGAGAAATTAATTTTAAAAGTTAATCAAGCCAAGTTAATCAAACCGCATTACTAAAAGTGTTTGGTAAAGGAACTTATCTGGTAAGTTTCTAACATTTTTTTAGACACAATTTGAAGTAGCGTTTGATGTTATAACTTATTATGCTTTTTTTTAATTTTACTTTTAATGCTTTAATAACATTTCTTATTTATCACCTCTATTAATATTACATTATTTATTGTAATGGAAAATAATAAAAGTTCAAAAATTAAAATAAAATGACCTAAAATATATTTTTGTCTAATATATATGTATATAATCATATAAACATGCTTTTTATATGACTTTGTATTTCTTAAACAATTGATTTTATTAAAAAAATTTAATTCAATGTTATTTTAACATATTTATATTTTAGTTAAAAATTAACTTTTCAACTTTTAGTTAACTTACCATGTACTTTTTTAAAATACAACCTTCATTTAAAAGTGCCTTTTCAGGTTATTCCAATAAAATTTTACAAAAATGGTCATAATTAAATAAGTATTTAATTAAACTACGTGTCCACACACCTTTAATTCATATCTTTGGAATTTAGCTAGGATAATTATGAGATACTTTTAATAACATTAAATTTTAGTGGGTGGTACATAAAATTGACTTTCATAGATCCTCCAATGAACACAAATAATGGTATGATTGTTACAATCAAATTTGACTATATTGTATCATTTAATTTTGTTAATGCATCGTATCTTCTATTATATAAAAAGTATATCATGTAAAATTATAAAAAGAGTTAGTTATATATGGATATACAGGAGCGATCATAATTCGACAAATAAACTTAATTTTAAGTTTTATACATGTGATAAAAATTAGATTATCAGACTTTTACTTGACACTGTGTTAACTTGTCCAATGCTAATTATTGTCCAATGATTTGTCAAAAAGTATAGTGTAACGTGTAATTATGGAGTTGCAAAATTGGGTTATAGAGGAGAGAGATATTGGCTCAAAATGAAGTATCAATTTTATCCACAATCATGGCCAAAATCTATCCACATTCGATACCTACTTTTCTTTTTCCTCCTTTTATAGTGAACATAGACTATCAAACCAACCTTAAAAAAATACAACATCAAACTCACGGGTGACAATTTTGGAGAAGACACCCGAAAAGTTTGAAATTAACACCCAATAACTCATTTAGCTTGAGCCCGAAGCTACGTGACACTTTCCAAAATAAAGCAAGGATCGATTATTTTAACCAAAGTAAAAGGCAAGCAAATTAATTAATTAATTAAAAACTCCTAGCAAAATCATGAAATGCGATTGGGAATTATCACTTTTTTTTTTTTCGGTCAAACGTTGAAATTAAAATTAATTGAAGAAGTTTAATTAGATGAAAAGGGGTGAAAATTGGGAAAAGCAAAAACCAAAAGAGAAAAAAAAAACAATCTCCTCCACTGATTTAGACATTTTAACAAGCAGGTTGCAAGTTGTAATGACAAAGAAACGTGAAATTCAAAACGGGGGGAAACAAATTGGACCCGTAATGAAAGTGAAACCAGACCGTGAGACCCACACTCGGAAGTGGCGCGTGGTGAACCCCACACAATTTATCGCCACTGTCTCCGATGGTCAAGGTCTCAAGGAAAAAAACAGAGCACGAGAATGACCAAAGTGCCATTTGAGGGAAGTCACTTTTTTCTCACTTGGGATTAGAGTGAGTTGAGTTGAGTTGTTGTTCCCTTTTTGTGCTTCAATTTTTTATGGGCTTTTTGGTGGGTGGGGTGGACTTTTACTCGTGAGGGATTGATGGGTTTGATATACACAAACAAAAAGCCCATGTGTCATTGTTCTTGCCAAATGTCATCCACTTGGCCAATTAGCTTTTGAGCACGAGGATAGACTGAAAGAGAATTTGAAAAAGATCCCTATTTCATGGATCATATCAACCTTCTTATCTCTTTCTATTCTATATTTTCACTCCAATCATTATCATGGTTTTCAAACCTACATAATGTGCTAGCAACACTTTGTCATTATGTTTAATTTAGTTAGCCAGGGAGTTCAGCAAGGGAAGAGAGGTTAGTTACTCATTTGATGAATCAAAAATTATTTTTTTTTATCCAAAGAAGATGATATTTTAGTATTTGATTATGTCTCAAATAAAATTGCTTTAGAAAAAATAAGAGTGAAACTTTTTTTTATATTATTAATAATTTTAATAAATTTTAATTAAAATATGTGAGAGAGTCTAGCCAGTATTTGGTGAAGGGAGTTTTATGTTGGAAATAGACTAATATTCATTTTTTAAAATGTCAATAATTAATTATATTTTTCTATCAAATAATTTTGTATTTTTGATATAATAATTTTTTAATAAAAAATATTATTTTCAATATAACCTATATACATAACATATATAAGATAGAAATATCGTAATTAATATAAGAGAAAATTGTCAAGTCCCATAAGCTTGTCTCAAATTCGACTCATAATTTAATTAAAAAAATTTAACTCATAAAAAGCTTAATTAGTTGACACAAAAAATTTAAAAGATTGTCAACTAACATTTTTAACAACCAAATTTGTTTGAGCCACACACATACATATACGTTACACCTTAAATATGTTGGGGCAGTGGGGATGGTAGTATAGGTTTGGGTAGTTATCATAATATACTTATTTTAAGATTTCTATACTTAAAAAAAACACTCATCTCAAACATACATAAATAACAATTTTAATGTCTATTCTCATGTGTTATGGGTACCTAAATATTTATATTTAGACCAACTTCTTACATTTTTATTAAACAAAGATATTATTTCACACCCTAATTATAAAGATGAAACTATTATAAGATCAACTATTGATACTCCTCTACCAATAAACTTAAAAAATGTCTTAATTTCTAATAAAATGAAACACGATTATAAAGAGAAAAATGTTAGATAATGACTATAAAGAACTGGGACTTTCAATTTTAACATCATGAAAAATGAGTTAGTGAAATAAGATTTGTGGGATACGTAGGTAAAATTGAAATTAATTATAAACGAAATATTGATTTTTATATTAAAAAACTATATAATAAATATGAATACGAGACCAGTTAGGTAATAAAATACTCTCACACACACACCCATATATATATATATATAATCTAAACTCAAATTCATTGAACAAGTAATTTTCTTTTTTCACTATGAATATTTTTGTGAAAGTTAAGGTCGGATTCCTACCTGCCAGATAAACAACGAAAAAAAATCTGGATCAATATGGTTTTAGCACAACCACTTGTTGAGGAAAAGACATCCGAATTTGTCATATATGATTTTGGCATTGTGGGCACACTCACTTGTGTCTCTTCAACTGTAATTCAATAGTCAATATTATAATGGATCCAAATGAGAAAAAAACTTTCTAAATAAGGTTTTCTTCCCCACCTTTTTTTTCGTTTCTCAATGCTCTTAACAAAAAAAAAAAAACACAAACAGCTGAAGCTCCTGTCACACTTCGGATCTTGGGTACTTTAATAAAAAAATTGAAAGATAAGCAAATGTGTTGGAAATATTTTGTGAAAAGTAATAAAAATGTTGGAACTTGTAGAGAAATTGAGATATTAAAATTGAAGTTTTCTTTATTAAAATTCATAAAAAAATGTATATGTATAAGTTTATAACCAGTTTAAAATAAAAAAAAATCATTTGTCATCAAATTTATTGTGATTCCATTAGTTAACTAAAAACAGAACATAAAATATAAAATTTACAACAATAACAAAATTTTAACTAAAACTTATTCAAAATTAAAATTTTAAATAAGGAAAAATCTTATTAACTCTAATGTTTTTTCTTAAGATATCTCATTGGCATGTCAAGCTTTACCGATTCCAAATTTAATTTGGAAAATGCTTTAATCATTATGTCAACCAGTTGAATATAATTTTTTTTTACATAAATATTTTTTTATTTCCTTATATCTTCCAGGAAGCAAGCCCTAATATCACCTTTAAACATATCGTGTGACAAATAATAAAAATATTGAAATTCGCAGAGAAAATGAGAGATTAAATTTAAAAAAGATACTATATGTATTTTTTTATTCTTTTCTAAAATAGATTTTAGAATATCTAAATATTATATATAAAAAAATAAGAATACATAAAATCTCAAATATAATATATAAATAAATAAATATAGTTTATAAACAATTTAAATTAAAAACATGACACGCGAATATATTAATAACCAGAAACATTTATACACTATTATAGAAAAATTGATATAAAATAAATTAAATAACTGTTATTAGACTTAAAGATATTAAAACTTACGAATAAGTACAAAAAAATTAAAGGCAACATATTGAAAGTATTTTTGTTTTTCTCAGTTTAAAATCAACATTTAAAATAAGTAACAACTTTTTGTATTTTTTTTATAAATTAACATACTTTTAATATTTTCAAAGGTTAAAAATATGAAAAGGTCAAGAAAAAATTAAATGAAATAAAAAAAAAAGTCCATAACAAATGAAAGAAAAAATAAATTCAAATAAAATTTTAAAAAAGTGAATTCAGAAAAAAAAAAATATCATGTGACCTCTATAATGGGGGAAATTTGGCGTTATATGTAGAATTAATTATATTTGAAGGATTTTTTTTACCAACCATGATATAATCTTATATTATTAAATGTGCAGGATTAATTTAAGTTTGAACATAGCCTTAATCCTCTCCATAAGATATTGAAAAATATTAAGAAAGCAGTCTCTAACATGTTATTTTTAACAAATTTTTGTTTTATTAGTTAAAATATATTAAAAATTATAAAAATTTGTAAATTTTACTAAATATTTATTTTAGTTATGTAATTTTTAATAAATTTTAATCAATAAAAATATGTTTGAGAATATATTTCCAAGGCTAAGATATTTTAGAGTTTCAAAATAATCCTTCCCGACATATAAAACCCACTGACATGAAGTTTGTGAATTGTCATATTTAAATGAAAGATTTATTAGGCAACAATTTGATTCCACTAAAATGAATATTTACAAAAGAAGGTGACATGTACAGGCTGTATTATGTTGTTGATATGAGATGAGGCCGAAACATCTCATCAATTATATATTTTATCATTATTATCTCATCTTACTAATCACATACAACTACACAAAGCTTATATCATATACTGATAGAGTACTAATGAAAGAGCCTAGCTATCCATAGACTAGGGCATAATTTGTTGCTAAGCAAAACAGACCCTTCAATTGATCTATTTTTATTTTCAATTTGTTAATTACACAATATTATTATATTCTCATATATATTACTTACAAGTCTATATATTAAAATTAAAGTATGCATGTCATAATAATAAACAAACTCAACCTTGTATAATTAATATATTAGTACTCACTTTTATGTTTGAGAATATTGTTTTATTTTATTTCCTTTTCCTTTAAGACATGTAGTGTTTTTATTATTTAACATTGTTTATGTTTTTAAAAATACCTAAATTTATAACATTTTACGTTAGTTTTTTTTTGTCCAAATCTCAACTTTCTCAGGAAAATTATTATGCTATATTTTTTTTCATCTTATGTTTTAACTGTTCAGACTATCAAATTATCTTTTTTCTTCATATCTATATTATTGCATTCAAAATTTTTTTCTTTAGTCTTGATTACTTTTGCACTTTTTTTAAGTACTTTAGACATATTTTTCTTTTATTTTTTTTAAATGATACCAAGGTTTAAAATTATGTAATAGATATTAGGAAAACTTGACTTCCTTAAGTTTATTCAACTCAACTATAATTAATTGAGATCTAAAGCAATTTCTTGAATACCAATAAAAAAATGATGTTTTAGACATAGGAAAATATGAATTTATTTAGTTTTAATCTTTGAAAAAATTATCATTTTTAGATCTTGACAAATTTTTTAGTCTTATTTTTAGTCCTTATCACTAATTATAGTTAATTTAGTATTAACGTAACTATCAAAATAAATAAAATTAATTAAAATAATTAAGATGATGAAGAATATTTTAAATTAAGATAATTAGATTATTTTTATATACGTATTTAAACGTACTAGTGTATTTATTTATTATTTTATATAAATAAGATAATTATATATAATTTATTTTTAACATTGTATTATTTTAAAAATTATAATTTATTTATAGTTTAATTTTAATATATTATGCTTATGTTATTTTTATATATCAATTTATTAATTTTGACTGGTTGAATATAATTTGCTTTTATATATTATATTTCAATTTATTTTTGCCTTTAGAGATAAAATCACTGCTTAATATATATTTTAAAAAATAAATTATATTACAAAAAATCAAAATTAATAAATTAAAATATAAAAATAACATCAAAATTAATAAATTAAAATATAAAAATAACATCAAAATTAATACATTAAAATTAAATTATATATATTTTTAAAAAGTACAATGTTAAAAATAAATTAATGAATTGAAAAATAAGAATAATATTAAAAAATAAAATCATCATTCATAATATATTAAAAATAAATTATATGTAATTAACCCATTCATAAAAAATAATAAATTTATTAATTGAATTTATTACCTAGAAATAATTTAATTATTTTAATTAAAAATATTTTTTGTTATCTTAATTATTTCAATTAATATTATTTATTTTTTTAGTCATGTCAACCCTAAACTAATTAGAATTAGTGATAAGAATTAAAAAAATGATATTAAGAAAATGTCAAGATCTAAAAATGATAAAAAAATTTGCAATGATTAAAACCAGATAGAAACATATATGTAAATACCTAAAACATATTTAAGCATTAAAAAAAACTAAATTTAAAGATTACATATACAAGACACAAGATACTAATAATATAATTGTAAACAAAGAGTAAAAAATGATAAAAATATAAGCAGATATGTAATATATAATTGATTCATGCAGTATTGAAAATGTAAGATAATATAGTAATTTAAAGTGGGTGATTCACTAGTGTTAAAAATCATGGTGGAGTGGAAATAATTGATTTTTATAGTAACAAATGTTGTTTGACAACTTCTGCAGATTTTCAAAATCAATTCCAATTGATTCTATATCACGCTTCAAAAGCAACATAAATTATGAGTATATAGAATGTATAGGTATTTATATATCTATTTTTCATCTACTCAATTCTGTTGGTAAATCACGAAGATAAATCAACATATTTAAAATATGAATTTTATTCAAAATAAACTATGAGTGAATATTTAAAAATAGAACTTCAAATTTTTTTAGTTGACCATATCTAATTAAAAGGAAGATTTAGTTACTTACAATGTAGTAGATTAGACTGAGAGAATTTCGACCAAAAAGAATGTCTATTTTGCAAGGAATACATGAATCTATATGACATAAATTTTAGGCTTAAATGTTTTGTTATATGTAGTTATGCGCTTTTCTGCTTTTCATCCTGGATTTTTTTTTCGAAATGGTGTTTGTAGTGTTTTTTTTTCATTTATGTATAATTTTAGTTCCTATAATATTTGGTTCCTATGAATTAGGCTTGTGCAAAATTTTATTAATAAGAAAAAAATATAAGGATAATTTCCAAGAAAAAATTGCATGAACGAAAAGCAAATAAATGCATAATTACATGAATAAAAAACTTATTTACGGTTAAACAAATATTTCATTTTTTGAGATAAACAAATATTTTATCTTGTAAAATGTACATGATAAATATTTATTTTTATACAAACAAAAATATAATAAATATTTTTAAATACATAAATTATATTTTAAATTTATGATAAATAATTTATACTATGATATAAAATTATTTTTAACTATTATTAATTTTTTTAAATATTAAATTTTAATTTAGAAATAAAGACAAAAAATAGATTTAAGGAGAAAAATGATTAAGAAAATCAAATATATGGATAAAGGTAAAAAAAAAAGTCTTTGTTGCTTTATTATAAACTATATGTATCTTTTACATAAGATAATTATGCTCGTGCAAACCTACATGGATGACAAAACTTTTTTTAAGTATTTAATGTAATTATATACTTAATACTTGAACTCAATATTGTTAGTTAAGTTACTACATGTAAGAAGTCAAGTTGAGATGGTGAGAAAATTTATTTTGGAGCTAGTTATTAAATTACATTGAATTTCAAATTAAAATTCATAAGTATATTTAAAAGGAACTAAAATATTAATAAATTAAATATTTAATATATGATATTAGAATAAGATATGTGGTTCAACGAGAAGGATAATAACTCATAAATATAAAGGTGACAAGAATGACTTGGCACATGTCAAGACAATGGTTCATAAAGTTGGGCATGGAAAAAGTTAACTTAAATAAAACTAAATTAATTTGATCCAACTCGATAGGTCAAGCAAGTTAGCTTAGACCCAAATAAAACTGACCCCAAAAATGAGGTTATTTACCTTGACATTATTTTTTATTTTAAATTATATATATTTTTAGCAAAAAAATAACCCTAAATTAGTTTGTCCTATCAAACCATCGAATCAACAAAAGTCAGTCTATGTAGAATTCTGACTAAGTTGAGCTAGTCCACTCACCTTCTCTCATTAGCTCATGGGGTCGATTCGAGTGGCCTCATATATCACTTCTATGTAAATAAAGTCTTATTTAAAGAAAAAATTCTTAAAAATATTATTAAATAATACTTCATAAAATTACTTTAATTAAAAATGATAATTTAAATTTATAATTAGGAATATATTTATAATGTTAGTTCTAATTACGAAACATTAAATATATTTTTTTAATGAAATACTAAATGTATTCCTACGAGAGCTGAGAAAGCATACTATCACAATCGAAATTGCGATGGGACGGCAGAAAATAAAAAATTAAATTTAATGGAGTCATCACCAACATTTTTAAGAAAAATATTGAAAAATCTTGGAAAGAATAAGGCTGGTCTTTCATAATCAAATTTAAGGTTTGAGAGTCAATTACGCTTAAGGAATGTGTTAACATCCTACAATGTCTGTCCTAAGATGGTTAACTTAAACAAATGAAATTATTATGACTTCTAACTTATTATTTCCATCTTTCGAATTGTAGACAAAATTGAAGTTATTAACAAAAGAGGAAGGAAATATGGATTTGAGTTTTCGAACTTAACAAAAGTTGTCTCTTATTCCTACGTATCTCCTTGTACAATGAAGAACTTAAAGTTTACGTAGTCTTCGACTATGGCTTTGAAAGGGATGGATCAGGTATTGGCTAGGTGTTGTCTGATCGATAACAAAATGGCCGACTAAGCATTGTTTGGCCGAACTGAAGAGTGGCCAACTAGGTGTCGTTTGCCAAAACTAAAATGAACGACTAGGTATCGGTTAGCCGATAACAAAAATGGACGACTAGATATCGTTTGGTCGAACTGGAAATCAAACAATTCAGAAAATCACATGATAATCAGTATAGTAATGATGAGCTATATCTTTGGACAATGACTTTGGCTAAATAATAATAATTTACTCGAACGTGAGGTCTCTTATTGTTGTCGGGACATCTTTCCTCCTTTTTACTTGTTATATTCTTTCCACTAATTGGCCCCTTCTTATAAGCCACTTCCTTTTCTTCCAGATTTTTTAAGAGATCTCCACCATTAATGGGGGCTGCTTTCCTTATGACTTTTGTCTTGAGCTATTGAGGCAAAGTCGTCTCTACTATTTTACAATCTCGTAAGAGTTCAAGAAACATATTCGTTGAGAGAGAGCAAAATGCTAGAGTTGTCTTTCCAAAAAAGTAGGTAGGAACGGAAGTTGCAAGACTCAACAGTACTCTTTGACGGATTCAAAGTCGTTTGGGAGAAGGGAAGGAGCTTCTCGCATACGCTCCTTCCTCATTTTTCTTTTACTATATTTTTTTATATTTTTTTAAGAGATTTTAATAAATTTTAAAAAAGAAAAGGGGAACAAATTGGGTGTATACACATTAGAGGAGAGGGCTGTTTACGAATTCTAATGTGAGAAATGAGAATGATGAAAATATAAAATGAGTAATTAAGTTCGGGATATAGCTTTATTGATTGATATACCCAAGTTTCGTTGTATTAGTTAATTATTGTCATTTTCGGTCGATTGCTATCAATTTTTTTATGAACCTTGATTGTTATCATTGATTCAATACAGGGAAAATCACGTTGGATCCCCCCGGCCCAAGCAAAACTTCACTTTATTAATTAATATACCTTAACCTAACCTAAATACACTTATTAATATATTATAGTTCTATACAAAGAAGAAGATTCTATCAGTTTTGGATATTACAGATTAATTTTAGCGGATATATTAAATTGTATGATTATATACTATCCCAATCCTCTGGAAAAAAAATTGAAATGAGAAATTCTTAAAATATTGTAATCTTCACTAATTTCACTTTAAAACTTTGAATTAACAATAATTAAATTACAAATACTGTGTAGTAATAAACATTTTAAAATTTCTCTTGCTTTGTTTAGTTCAATTTCAGAAATTTTCGTTCCAAATTATGAAAAGTTGTTAAAAACAATTATTTTTAAAAAATAAAATAATTCCAAATTATTGTTTCAACTAAATAACCAAAGATACCCAGATTAAATATTTAAAAAAATGTAGTTGCGCTAAAAATTGTTGTCCTTGATAATCCAATCTAATTGAGTGAGATTAGATATATATTTAATGTGATATTTGGATGTTGATTATTCTTTTTTTAAATGTCACTGTTCAGTCTATATAAGTCTTGATTAACTCATTAATGTGATAGTATATGGAAGTTAATTCAATAGTTTTTTTAGTTCATGGTCAAGACTTTGGTTTACATTTATTTAGATAAATCTTTTGTCAGTTGTGTTATTTTTCGTTCCTATGGATGTAATGGAGTTAGCTAAAGCTAGTAAGATTTTAATGTTGTTTTCGACTTTATCCTCCTTCAGACAAACAAACAAAAAATTAGATTCATTTATTGATGAGTATTGTTGATATTTTTTAAAATATTTTTTTTATTATTAGTTAAAATTTATTAAAATCATATATTTAAATACTCTCTTTCAAGAAATCTCTTTACTAATCTATTAGAGAGATTCACTAAAATTTATTTAATTAATAAAAAAATATTAGAAAAAATGTTACCGTAATTTATTTTAAGTATAATTGTATTTCTAATTTATTTTAGGTATAAGTGTACTTTTAGTCTTCTGGTGGACTATTTTGATTTTCATAGTTTTAGTCTTTCAATTTTAATCCTATATTAAAAAAATAATTTTAATTTTTATGGTTCTAATTACTTAATTTTATTCAACATATTTAAAAATAACAATTTTAGTTCTATAGTTAAATTATTATTTTTAAATATAATACTTAAAATTAAGTAATTAAAATTATGAAGATTAAAATTATTATTTTTAAATATATAAGATAAAATTAAACAATTGAAACTTCAAAAATTAAAATTACTCTTACGTCCAACTAAACTAAGAGGATTAAAATTATAATTTAATAAAATCGTAAAAATCTAAAAATTAATTTGCTCCATTATAAAGATAATTGATAAAATAGTCGAAATCAATTTTTTTTATAACTTTGTCTATTTTTGAGGCTTATTTTCCTGTTAATTATATTAATTTAGTTATTGGGACATTTGAAAATGTTGATCGGCAAATGAAATGGAAACAGTTAGCAAAAGAAGGCTTCGTATGGCAAGGACCATAAAACCAAACCAAAAGTAATACAACAAATACATACTAATTAATGCACAATTTCGAATTACATGCGTAGAATGGCAACACAAAAACAAATTAAAAAAAATGGAAACATGTAGTCTGAAGAAGACGAGTAGCAAAGTTTGCGATAGTTGCCTGCGGCTAAATGATTAACGGAAGGAAACATTGTCTGCTTCCAGATAAACATCCTCCAAATTTTAAATGTTTTAATCGACCATGCTTATTTTTAAATTATTCTTCATATTAAGTAGTCACATCTAGAAATATTAAAAACAAACTTTCAAAGCTTTTATTATGTGTCCTAAATGATTAGCACCCCTAATATTGGGTTCAAATCCTTAAATTATTATTTTAATTTTTTTCCCCCTCAAATTTCTTCTCCCACCAAACAAAAGACTAATCTCGTTTTGGAGTGACTCTCTTCCTCGATCTATAAATTAGTCCCACTTGCATGTGAAAATACTCAATAAAACTATTTACACCTAAGATCTTGTCATCACATGTCGGTAAATTTTGTCTTCAACCATATGCTATAATATATGCATATCAGCTTTTTTTAAAATTTTATTTAAACATTTTAATTTTTAAATATAAATAAAATATAAAATAATAAAACAGGCAAAATATAGTTTGCATTCACCGTGAAATATCGATTAACATAATTTTTAATAAATATTCACATGTTTAACTTTATGTTTAAATATTAATTATAAGTTTCAAATCGATTTTGAGTCAAAATAATTTTAAATAACATTTGTATAAAATAAATATTTATATTGGGTTTTACTTTTAACTTGTTTTAAAAATAAAGATATTTAAACATAAATCAATTTCAAAATAAATTTTATAAAACCAATTTCATTCAAAATCTATTTTGTAAACGCTTATCCATATATATATATTTCCCCTCAAATCATTGACTGACTCATTAGATTTGGTAGGAAAAGTTGTTTCATGAATGACTCAACGAACCCCCAACGCTAAACAAACAGTGGTCCAGCACCTATATATATAGACCTTCAGCCCCTACGACTAGGATATGATAGTAACTCCTCTCAATCATAATAATGAAAACAACCTCACAAATCATATAAGCCCAATCATTTACCACCACGCCACAGTGTAAATAATTTTATTAAACGTGAAAATTAAATTAATAAATAACTCCGTTTTTATTCTTTCCTTTTCAGTCACTTTTATTTTTTTAATTTTAAAATTATTATTTTTTGGTTTAACATTTCAAATATAAAATTTAATTTCTTACGTTACATGATGAATGATGAATAAAGTATAAATTATTACTTGTTATATATATAGTTGAAAAATAAATAATATTGTTAGTTTTAATTTTTAATATTTTTAAGTTTAAATTATATATATAATAAATGATTATTTGTAAAAAAAAATTAACATGGAAGACTAAAACTATGTTTTAGCTATTTTTGAAATATGATAATTAAAAGATAATTTTAAATTTAAAAAAAAAAATAAAATTAATTCAAATTTAAAAATATTTAAGTCAAAATAATTTTAGTCTAACTTGATTTTTGCCATAACACACTTTGTAAGTTGTGGCCATTTATTTTATATCTCAATATAATTCATTTTGAGTTGTTAAAGTGTGATTGTGTAATTCCGTAACAAAAAAATATGTGATTGAGATATAAATTCAAATTAATTTTATTTACAAGTTTTATATTAAAATGTGTATGTAATGTAGATTTTCAATTCTCAGTGTAACCCATTCAGTGCCTAAAATTATAATTAACTTATTGTTATAATTTTTATTTTTTAAAAAGTTGTTTAAATAATAAAATTAGTTTAAAATAAATAATAGTATAGAAAATGTCATATATTAATTATTATTTATTGCGTACGCTTGCTATATAACTTCTATTTAATAGAAGTTAAAACATTGCAGATTTATACTAATAATGTAATTTATTATACTAGCAGACAATTTCATAAGTATATATACTATTAATATATCATATTGTGAATATAATGTATTACACTAATAATGAAGAACCGTATATTTAGATCACCAGTTTAATGCTTATTAGACAAAGATCATTCCAACAAAGATAACAGAAATGTTTAAACCCTTTTTCCCCCATTAGCACATGACATTTTTATAGTGTAATATAACATAATATTTTCAACAATAATTCATTTTAAATTTTAGCAAAAATCAATTTAGATTTTAATGTAAATTTAATATATTATTAAAACAACATCTCATTATATAAATAAGGAAAAATTATAAATAAAATTTTTTTTCCAGATTAATCATAGAATTAACCCTCCTAACTGTAGGAATTAAGAAAGTCGTACAGTGTAAACAAATATTACCTTCGACGGTGAGAATTATATTTATATTTATATTTTTATAAATATGTAAATTACGAATCTTGTTGTTTATATGAAAATTTTGTCAATAAATATTTTATAAGAACTCTTTCTCTCTTTAGATTTACTCTTACCTTATTAAATTTTGAGATTCAATTTATCTAATCTTTATAAATAAATGTGCGTTGAGAAATGCTTTCAAGCCTAAGGTTTCAGACAAAAAAGGAATGGACCATTCTCAACTAAGCATTGATCGTAATGGTTAATGGAGAGACAAGTCTCTGATTATGGGTATAAGAATTATTGGTAGCAGAATAGGTTTTGAGGTTTCCCACAGTAGAAAAACTTGTCCCTCTTTCCATCTCTATTCAATGTGTAACAAACATGTCTTTTAATACGATGCTAGAATTGTTTGGCTACGCAGTGTGTGGCACATTCTGTGACTCAAATACTCACAAGTGGATACAAGTCCTTTCACTGAACAACATCACAAGGATGCCCTACAAAGATTTCTTTGCTATTTTGTTCAATTTGTAATCTACGCTGTAACCAGCTAAAAGGGACCTTGTCTTAAATATATATACACATATGAAATGACAAAATTGTTATTTTATGATGTTAAAATAAACTGTCCACGCTTTGAAGATAATTTTATTGTCTCAAGTATATGTATAAAATTCACTGTAATCGACCTAATGATAAAGGGGATTTAAGTTTAAATTTTTTATGATTTACTGTAAAAAAAGAATTGTAATTAGTGTCGCAAATAACAATGTTAATTTTCTCCAAAATGGAATAGTATTTGAAATTCTTTAATTCACACCTTTAACTTTCTTAGTTCAATTTATTAACTTACTTGAACTTTCTAAATTTGATTCCTTAAATTTAATTATGACATCCATAATTACAATTATATATATAATAAAATATATTATTTTAATTAAACCTATTCTTAAAAAATCTATCATAATTGTATAATCAAGATGAACTTTTTCTTATAAGAGCATGTTGTGGTCATGTAAACGTTTTATGTAGACTAGTATTTAAAATTGATAGATGTTCTTTGTGATTTTTTTATGAGAATTACAGGCCACATCTTTTTAATGTGAGAGCTTTCACCTTCTCGAATATGTCGTGGCAACTTCTTTTTTATTTTTATTTTCAAACTGCAAAGAAGCAAAAGAAACAAAATCCTGGTGGAAGCAAGGTCTCTTTAGTCCAAACATAGTATGAGGATATGAGCATGTATACAAGTCAATACATGCTTAATTACTGGAATAAAATTTATGTTTCTAACTTTGTGTTTTAGTTTCCTATTTTATTTGGGCTTAATTTTTTGTCCTAAATAACTCGAAACTACCATAATTTGAATTGAGTTTTTGCCAAAGAAATTAACGAAGAATGACCAAGTTGGAAAGCAGATCTGACATGTTGGGTCAATGATGATATAATATTGCATGACTTGTTCGCCAGCAGAAACCAGACAAATATTTTATATGTTGGCAGTGAAAAAGACTAATATAATTTCTTTTTAGTTAGAGACCACGTGAATTCTTTATAGGAAAATATCTTGCTCGAGTTAAAAAAATTATTAAGAGTGACAACATTTTTTTTTTGGCATTGAAGCAATTGATTTATCTATATCATCAATAGAGTTTGTAAAATCACATTATCTAGAAAAGAATGATTGAAAAAAAGTAACATGTCTTCTTATTAACGATGAATTCTAAAAATCCTTTACTTTTATTGGATTCAGCCCAAGTTTTTGTTTAAATTTTTTGTTTGGAATAAAAAATTTTAATTGTGTTTAATTAATAAAGGGATAGGACTTAGTCCAATTAATTATAAAAAAAACAAAAATAACAAGTTTTTATTTGTTTTTTATTTGAATGATCGTCCCCATCTAATTGTACGCTAGAAAAGGTTTATTAGAAATAAGATGTATTCTCTACTAGAAGTATACTCAGTAGGATGAAAATTAACTATTATATAATCTTTTGTATCCAATATTGAGACTGTTATGCTTTTAGAGTTTAACTTTGATGTTTTGTATCATTTTGACCAATCATAAAGAAATATCCACTAGGCTGAAATAGTTTCCATGCTTGTTGTCAAATTATCACACAACAAATGATAAAAAATTATCACACTTGAGATAGTATTTGCTATTGGTCTTAGGAGAGTAAGAACTTAGCTTAGGCAGATCATTATATTTTTTTTATCATTGCACCGTAAACTAAACATATTAATAATTATCACTCTTGTGTATCTAATCATTTTATTTGTTATTTATTAAAATTGTAAGATTAAATTGTCTTGTCTATAATAAATAATGATCTTGTCAAGATAGATCGTGTGGATAACAAGGTCTTCAAGGCCCTTGCCTTGGGCCTAATTGAGAATGCAACTACCGATGTATATAATAAAAAAATAATTTTATTATATTTTAGCATATTGTAATAATTAATTGGAAAGAGAAATAAACAATTAAAAATGTAATTGGCAGGTGAGGCTCTGAATTGCTACAAATACATATGTTACACGCATGCACACGAATTGCATTCTCCACCAAATAGTTCAACCTACTAGCTTTAAGGAAAAATTACTCATAAAAAAGAATACACCTCACATAATCAATTTTGCATGATCTAAATAAACTATCCCATCTTTACAAAAACAAACAAAAAGTAAAATGCTTATAATAACTACACAACAAAGATATATCTCATGAACTACTAGATACAATGTAATAAATTACCTTCAAGGTTTCCCTGATAATTTGGTGATGTCATAGTGATGCAACATGTGATGAATACTATGATAAAGGGATTTTTCATTGAAATATTTTCAAATATTGCTAGTGCACTTCTTATTACGAGCAAAGCATAATAAAGAATACCACAATGACAATTAGAAAGTTATTTTATCATTACTGCTCTAACTAAGAGCAACACGTTAATGACTTTCAGTATACCTATGCGAAACCATTGTGTATTTTGAGAATGGTCAACCTCTTTAATTACTAAAATAAATAAGTATTTATTACATATTATTAATATAATAAAATAGTGACTAACTTTAATATTGGAGTATCTATAGAAATATTCATAGGTAACTATCATTAGAATAGTTCAAATTTTCGAACTAGGAGTCAAAGTTGGTAATCAAACAAAGCAATATTAATAACATTTGATTGAAAAACAGAAAATACTAACAATAAACTATTATTCATTGAATTTTGTAAAATTTATAATATTTATTGAGTATCTCATTACTAATAATAAAAACATATCTATTAAAAATGTGTAATTGATATTTTTATATTTTTTAAATCAAAACAAGGATCATTCCGTATCATTTTTAAATTAATCTTAAATTAGGGAAGAGATTATATTATTTGGTTGTTTGACATTGTTCGGATGAACAATAAAATCTTTTTACAAGCATGATTAAAATGAATATGTAAATAATACTTAATTAGACGAAAGTACTTTTAAGACCTATTAACTAGATTCTAAAATATCTTAAAATTTAGATTTTGACATAATCCAACTTCAAAAGTTAGTTTATAATATGAAGATTATTTTTTATTTATATATATTATTCAATGTTATATTTAGTTAATATGAAATTTAGATTTTCTCAATATATTCACTCACATCCAACACTATTATCTTAAAATTTAAATTTAAACATAATTTAATTCTAAGAGTTACCTTATAAAATGAATATTTTCTCACGTCTATATGGATTATTCAAATACTATATTTAATTCATGTAATACTTAATTTTTTTCAATAAATTATGTTAATTTTTATTTTTTTTTATTTTTTTTCCAAATGATAAAGATTAAAGAGTATCATCTCTTGATAACATTAACCCTTTACAAACTTTGTGAAAGCAAGTGAATTTTTTAATTAACTAAGAAGTAACTTGAATTCAAAATGGAAAGTTATTAAATATGGTTACAATATTTAAATTCAATCCGGATAACTGTTGCGTCAATTTGAAGACAATTTAATTTGAATTTAAAATTCTAATTATAATATAGTGATAGTATAAAAAATTAAATTAGCATTCAATTATAAATGTCTAATAAAATTGTTAAATTTTACAATGATTACATTAATAATGTTAAAAAGTTTACATCAATCATATGTCAAAATAATTTAATTAAAATAAAGTGTAAATATCTTGTTACATTGTTATGTAATTATAAATTTTCATCTAAATAAAATTTATTAATTTATGTAATTATAAATTTTCATCTAAATAAAATTTATTAATTTATGTAATAACTACTTTAAAATATATCTACAATTATTTCAAATTAGTTAACAATATATATATTTTTTCTAATCACGTTGTATAAAAAGAAACTCTTTGATTTTGGTTAATAATACTTTAATATTTATCAAATTTTCATTAAGTTTCTTACTTTAAGCTTTTGAAGTTATTTCATATCTTAAATCTTTCTTAAACACCAAATATTTGGATAAAAAATTAAAATGGGAGTTTTAGGTAGAAGAAAATTGACAGGGACAAAAGTTGGTTAATAATAAAAATAAAATTATTTGATTAACTTAAAAACAATTTTTAAAGAATAAAAATTGTACACAGTCTAAATTAAAGATATAAAAATATATAAAATGAAGTCTCTTTTTTTTTTCTACTTCCATATTAATTTTTTCATTTTAATAATTTGAAATCTGACAAGACTCACCAAAAACCATTAGAGTTAAATGTACATTTTAGATTTTTTGACAAAAATTCACAGTAAACAAGCATCAAACATTCCTCATTACTCCACACTCGTTTATCTATCCATTCCTGCTTCAAGGAGGAGACTCATTCTATTCCCAACATGAGTTCTCAGGCAAATGTGTAGTAAAAAAAAAAAACTGTTTTCACCAAGCTGAACATGGGTTTTGAAATGATAAAATTTAAATATATTTTTTTAATTATTTTTTTGTAATATTTTCTAATTAAAATTAAAGGTTTGCCTCAACAATCCATGTTATATTTAATAGAAATATTTATTACATAAATTACAGAGGTAAAAAATTTCAGTTTTAATTAGAGAATAACATAAAAAAATATACATGAAATTGTGTGTAAGCTTTGTCCTTTGAAATATTACTCCCACTTACCTAGGGCAATTTCTATTTTGTGTTTATTTAAAAAAAAAAACTTATATCAAAAGAGAAAAATTTTAAAACAGTTTTCAAAACTAATATCTCATTTTCAGTTTTTAAAATCAGAAAATCAAAATAAAAAAAAAAGTTGTTTGTTTTATCTTTTCAGTTTTCTATTACGCACGGTAGTTAAAATTTAGAATTAAAGGCATAAATCATCATTTATGATTATTTAAAATTTAGAAAACAAACACACCCCTCACTTGTCTCATAAATCCCAATTCGTATTCCAATTTCCGGGACATTGTACGGACTTGGACTTGCAAACTTTCCTGAAAAATAGAGTCGGCCCATGAAAATAAAAACATATTTTGATGGATAAAAAGTTGGGCCTCTTCTGAGTTGTTAGTCCTTGGAGTGGGCTTTAGGGGGGGAAATTATTATGTGGTGATATATGTAACTGGGTTTTATTAAATTTTTTTTGAATTAAAATTTTTAATTATATGTTGATGACTATGGTGGTGCAGCAGAAGCACAAGGATGAAAGACTTTTGACATTTTACATTTTCTATTGTATTTTCTTCTTGTATTTAATCATTTATTTTGTTTTTATTTCTGAATCAATGTAGTTTGGGCTTCTGGCCCATAATGTATTTTATTTTGTATTTCATTCAATGTTTAGTGAAGTTTTTGGTATTGGGCTCAGCTAGCCCAGTTGGTTGTTATTCTTCTCTCTCTTTTTTTAATTACTTGAAAAAAAAAACTAAATTTATCAATTAACTAATCATTATTAAGATAAAATGAAAAAGGGACAAAATTGGGTGTTGATATAACATAACCTATAGCTAAAAGTTGCAAGATGTAATTTAAGCATAAGAATAAGCGGTTTAATTATCACTTGGTTGAAGTGCTTACTTGCTTTATAGAGTTGTTGGGTTCAAGCTATAAAATCGAGTGTTAGTTAAGTATAAAAGAAGTGCTAGTAACGTTATTTAACGTAATTCTTTTAATATAATAATATTTATAAAATTATTTCATGAATCTCAATAAGTTTTAGTTAATGATAAAATTTGTTAGATAAGTGTGTTCTTAATATTCTTCAATGAAGAAACAAATCGAAATGAAATCCACAATCACATTGTGACTTTCAATTAAAAAGAGATATGAACAAGACCTAGCTGATGATTGAGTTTGAAAACAAGTTGGTGAAAGTTTATTCTTACCACACTCTCAATAATCAATGTTTTATACATCAATGACGCTAATCTTAGTCCCCAAGCTGAAAAAGACGTTGCTTAGATAACTGAACAAGGATTTGGTGGGGATCATAAGAGAAAATACACTGTAACCCGTGAAGTGTGAACAAGACTATGGAGAATGTTTGAGACCAAATAATCAACACCCAAAACCCCTCTTAGATTCTAAATACTAAATTAATTAATATTTTGTCATCACTGTGTGTTGATAGTTACGGAATAATATTGATCCACAACAAATAGTTTGAGGTTGAAATTTAAGCCAACAATTATGAAACCGCGTTGATGTTGACTTGTTCATACACAACAATTGTAAAAGTTTCACATTTATAAGCCCGAAAATTATTGCAACTTTCACATTAAAAAGAAAAACATCTTTTAATGTTTCCTGTTCTGTAGCACCCCTACATGACAAATGATCTAAAGCTAATTTGACGAATTCCAAGCAAGTTGTAAGTCTATTGAACATATTACTGATTAAAGACCACAGAAAAGATAATTAAATGATTTTTTTCTTTTACTAAGAAATTTTCATTTATTGTGTAGAGCAAATATTGGTTCAAGTACATTGGATTCTTCTTCCTCTCTCTCTTCTTCCTCTCTCTCAACAAATATCTATGTATCACTATTTAGGTCAATAGACACGTGCATTTTTCAATATACAAAAAGCTCATTATTTTTTAAATAAATTAATAAACCGGATTATAGTTCACAAAACGATGCATAATGATGAAAAACTAATGGAAAGAAAATAAGTTTAAATATTAATATGTAATTGTAAACTCCTCTCTTCGCTGAACATATATATATATATATATATTCTAATTTTAAAAAGTTAGTTAATATTTATTTATTTTTATTAATGATTAATCTTTTCTACAAAACCGTTATATTTAGTAGTATGGTTTATCTTTCTAATATTTTTTTTAAAGGTTGAAACTTGATATTAAAAAAAAATATTATTAGAAATACAATTTTAATTAAATAAAAGATATTTTGATAGTAATATTATTATATATAATAAAATTTGTTAAGATTAACTTATAATTTAGGTTAATATACATAAATTTTTTTCTTATATTTGAAACTGAAGAGGATAATAATCTCCACCAATAATGAAAATATGCAGAGAAATACAAAAGATGTTGAATTATGTTTTATTTTTTTTTGGAAATATACAATACTTTTCAAAAGACAAATATTCATGTAAGTGAAAAGATGAGATAGGCAGATTGTCTAAAGAATTTGAAAGGGATTGCCACGTACAATATATTTGAACATTAATTTATAATAAAATAAGCTCCTACGCTTTGAAATGATTTATAAGTATTTCATTTGATTTTAAAACCAAAAACTCATGGATGAATAGACAGACACACAAGATGTTTACTCTAATTCTTTCTCAAATTACTGATGACTATGCTTAATCCCAACTATACATATTAGAATTTTGTATTATAACTAGTTCAAATTAGTGAGATTTTATGATAAGGTGTTATTTAAGCTAGTTTTTCTATGTTCTTAAGTTCAAATATTCTTTTTTTAATAAGTCTTTTCAAGCACATTCTCCACCCAAGATTTTTATAAAAATAAAAAATAAGAAGGATAAATTTAATGCTATAAGAAGATATAGATTAAATGCTTAATGATAGTTGGAAATATTTTGAAAATTTGAACAAACTGTTCAAAAACTATTAATAAGATATAATACAGTAGATAAATAATTAAGTCCTTTTAAGTATGACAATAGTCATGTATATAGGAATATTTTGTTAAGAGAAAAAAAATTCACTTTAATACTTTACGCTTAGAAAGGAATTAGTATTTAACCATCAATTATAAGATATTTTTAATAAGAAAAAAAAAAGATGAAATGTGTGACAACTTTAACATGTAACTAAACTCATTCTTTATAAATGTCTATATTATATACAATTTTGAGAAACTGAACATCGTGTGACACGAGTATTTAGAGTTAGATGACTGTATTGATTCTTCATTTAATGTAAGAAGTCAATATATAATAGTCTTGTACCACAACTTAATTTATATGCAAGACAATTTACTTTTTAGATATTTGGTGTACCTTGTCTTTATGGTTCATGCATTTAGCAATGTAAGAAGTTCAAAATTATCTCAGATTTTATTTTGAATGGGGTAGCATGAGCTTTCATGAGATAATATTTCAGACTATTTGTCTCTTCTCTCTCCCTGTTCATTGGACATTCTCACTTCTCACTTGCTCTCTCTCACTCTCTCCCTGTTCTCTATATATAAATCATAATAAAAATTGAAAACTGGAAATAGAAATCACAATAAAGTAATAATATAATAGAAAAATAAAAATATTATTAAAATTTTGTGCAAAGAAAAAAATAAGACAATCAAAATTAGAAAAAAAAAATAGATTATAAAAATAATATTATAATAGCATATATAAATAACACTAAAAGAATATTTTAAAATTAATAAAATATTATCAAATCTAATTAATGACATGAATATTGAATAAATCAGATTGTATTATTCTTCACATAAAAATAGGTTATGGACTGGACTACAAAGCAATATATATTATAAAGCATACAATGATACAATTATAAAATAAATGTTATATAAAAAAAATGTTTGATGTTTTAATAAAAACAGCAACCTATATGTCTATAATATTCAACTATTCTTATAACATCCAAAAATCATAAATTAGATTAAAATAATATTACCATAGTTAAAATCTGAACCATTAATTTAAAAATATTATCACGAATCAAATTAACAATAAATAATCTATAATCTATAATGGTATACAAATAAAATATCAAAGATTTTAAAAACCAGTACTGACATGAGGGATATTACTGTAAAAAATAGAAAATTATGAAATAAAATTACTATTTCTTTTTTATAAAATAAAAATATACAATAACAATAATAAAATTGGAATTTAGAACCTTATGTATATACATACATCTCACAATATCGATCTTAATGGTTGAAAGTATTAGAGGTAGAGTTTGAATCTGTAATCCTTTTTCTTTTACGCAACCATCAAAGTTATAAAATTATTTTATTGTAATAGTAAATATTATTGTCATAGTTTATATATATATATATGAAAAAAAGTTTTACAAAATTAAATAAATTTTAAATATTTTAAAATATTATAAAATATTTTAATAAATATATAATATATCAATCTAATTAGTATTACTAATAAATTCTAATTAATTTATATTCTAAAAATAAAAAATATATGCTCACACATTACACCATCACAAAGTATACTATTTACACGAAAATGTTCATAACCGGCAAAGGCACTGCATAGTTTTTTATGTTTTAAAATAATTTTCTATGTTAAAGTTATTTTATACCGCTAATTGATAACTTTATTAATTTAATAATTGGTACAGTTTTAATATTTGCATTCATTACAGTACTCACTAAAATGGAAACCTTAAAATTCATAAAAAAAAAAAAAAGCAAAGGAAATTTTTGTGGCATTTAATAATGATTACTTTGCCTTAAGTAAAAAATTACAACAAATATACGAATTATTTGAAGTAATATAATAATAAATAGAGTATCGTTTTCACCCAGATTTCTTGTC
This sequence comes from Mucuna pruriens, assembly GCA_025330945.1. Classification (NCBI taxonomy): domain Eukaryota; kingdom Viridiplantae; phylum Streptophyta; class Magnoliopsida; order Fabales; family Fabaceae; genus Mucuna; species Mucuna pruriens. Next base: position 5,848,688 of record JAENHJ010000529.1, read on the forward strand.
AATTACTACTTACTATTAAGGAATTGCAAATTGAATCAGCCATTGCAAATAAAGAATAAAATGCAAGGAAATGCAAAAATATGAAGCAAAGACTATGGATGATAACGTGATTAGGCATTGAACTTTTTCTACACTTAATCTAATAACATTTCTCTTTCAAATACAATCAGTTATTTACTAGAATGGGTAGAACTAGGTCCTTTGGTGGAAAATAATTTTTTTTCTTTAATTAGAATCCTAATTCACTAAGTGAAACACAATTAAAGAGAAACATAAATTCAATAACTCATAAAAATGTACATGAACCATGAAGTACATGAACCATGAAGCACATGGTTTCTAAATCAAATTTATCGTTATATCCAATTTGCATTACAGTATAAGGTAAAAATAGGAATTCAACTATGAGTAAATAAAGAAAAATATTAAAAGCAAAAGTAGAAACATAGATGGAAAAATATTAAGAAAAAATAGAGTAATTCAATTACAATAAGATCAATCGATTCATCATAAACTAACTATGAAAGCATAGAAATATCTGATCATAAGAAAAAAAAAAAAAAAAAGGGAAGAGAGAAAGTATCATGAAACCTTCAAGAGGTATTTTCTAGTTTGAGTCCTGAATAGAAAAAGAGAGAATTTGAGTGGTTGGAATTATGTTTTTATATTGTTTTGATTAATTATTATCGGTCAGAGAAGTAAAGGCATGGTTGAACAATTTTGCCACGTAGAAGAAGTATGATATTCTGAATGAACAAAGCTAAGAAAGGTATTCAACTGGTCAAAATGTCACAAAGGCCAACCCTCTTAAATGTGCTTAGTGATTAGGGACGGCCACGAGTTTGACTCTACACGTTTTTGTTTTGTGAAAAGGGAGGGGATGTTGTGGAAAAAAAAAAGAAATTCAATCTTAACTCTATCAAGTTTTATTAAGTTTGAGAAAATTTGTGGAGAATCTATTTTATAATTTTTTAAAATTTTATTTTATTTAAATATTTTTAAATAAAAAATATATTAAGTTAATAATTATATTTTAATTTAAATAATATAAAAATTAATAAATAATAAAAAATTTAAAAATTATAAAAATCATTTATATTTTAATAGATATAAAAAATCAAATATAATAATTATATATAATATATATAATTATATAATTAAAAATTATATACAATAGCGAAATAAGTTTGAGACAAATAATTACATTTTTATATTCGTACTCGATTTTATTTTTTTGAGTTGAAAAAATTCGAATCTAATTAAATAAAATTTTCCTATTAAAGTGTGGGAGGATACTCACAAATTTTGGTTAAATTATCCTACCTATTCATTATAGTTATTAAACAGTGATTTTATCTTGTAAATTTGTTTTGAAATCTTTTTAGAATTTAGTTAAATCTTTTTACTTTGGGAAAGCATTTGAAAATCAAAGAAAAACAAAAGAAATATAAATTATTTATAAAACTACATTAAAATCTAGTATGACTCTTGATACTCTAAAAATATATTTAACCTAAATTACTCTAAAAATATTTTATTTCAACATTTATTTACGTAATTATCCATAAATTTAGTTGAATAAATCAACCTACATGGTAGATATATCATTTAATAAAAAATGAAAAAAAATATATTAAAGGATATGAATATGTATATTTACGAGAATAGAAAAATTGTTTAGTCCTATTGAAATAGAAGTTGGATATGATCTTTGAGTTCAAATGTATTAATTATGTGGTATTTAAATGAGTTTTTTTTAATCCATAAAAGACGTTATAATGAATTAGAATTGATAAATCTACTTGGTTGAGATGGGCTACACAAATTTAAATATGGAGTTTATAAAATAAAATAATATATTATATTTTAAATGAAATAAAATTCTGTCAAAATGATCAATTATATTTTATTAGTCACTGTTTATTTTTATTTTTAACTATAATTATAAAATATTCACGACAACTTTAGTAGAAAAAAAATTGATGTTAAAAATATTAAGTTAGACAACATCAAACATCAACACTTTTTAATGGAGTTATAAAAGGTCCTTTTAATAAAGTTTCAAATTGCAGTAATTTTATTTGACTTGAATTTGCCTAAATTTAAATATAAAATTATTTTGAAACAAAAACGAAAGGTAGAAAAAAACAAGAACAAATGAAATTGATAACATTTGTGACCAATAATTCAGATAGAAAAATAGGTCCTAAGAGAACAATACGGATTCTTGGCTCGTGATTGTACGATGGATCAGCTTGATTATATTTCAGTTGGGAAAAAAAATTGGGATTAAATGGATTAGCATGTGCATGATGGCTTAGATCTTATACTGATAATTTGAAACACAGGAACCAAATATGCAGAAAAAACATGCATAATTTTTCTTTTTCTATTTAGATAAGAAAATGTGCCATTGTTTCTTTCTTTTTCTATTTAGAGATTCCAATGCACCAGTATCTGACTAATTCAATTTTTTTTTGCTGGGTTGTAACGAGTGAAACACGTCTAGGACTAGGATTGAAACAAATAACAACATGGGTTCCACTAATATTGGGTTTGGGTCTCTTGAAAATACATGTTCTCATTATTGGAAAAAAAATTTGTTAGGTTGTTAGGAGATAGTAGTTCATTTACGAGGATAAACAGATTTTTAAAAAGAATTAAAATTTTTAAAGATTTACTTAGATGTTTTTAAATCATACGAAGAAAAAAATTGTTTATATAATATAATTATTTCATTAATTTAATTAGAGGATAGTCCATCTTCTTTTTATAAAGTTTCCATAGCTATCATACTCACAATCTGAAATTATCACAACCACAAATTAAGATATTGTTTATCCACAAACAAATTTAAAAACAAAAATAAATTGAGAACAATAAACACAGGTATATGTCTCAGTTCATTTTCATTTAATTTTTAAAGTCTATTCCCGTATTCAATATTTAAATAGAATTTAAAAATACAAAAAATATATTTCATTATATTTTATAGAATAAACAATATATATACTCTCGTGGAATCACAAACCATTATTTTTATAATAATTATTTAAATTTTATAAATTATCATGATTAACCAATTATTTTATAAAAAGATTTAGTAATTTGAATCCATTAATTAAAAGAATGATGTTCCAAGATTGTACTTAAAAGAAATGGTAGGGAGTGTGAATGATATGCAAGGACAAAGGAGGCATGAAATGCCAAAAATATGCATGAAAGAAGGCAGATGAAGATGCACACTTCACGTGCTCCTTCCGTCCAAGTCCAACCACCTTCACGTGCTTCTCTCCTCCTCCAACCAAACTATTGGTGTCCTTTGATTTTAGTGGACCCAAGATGCATCATACTCCGACACGTGGATACCTACAAAACCCAAACGTTGAAGTTGTGTGATGTGCGAAAACGTGTTTCTTATCTGATGGAGTCACATTCATGGAAGCCACCCAAAAACGCGTGACCATGACCCCCTCCTATCGCAATATACCCATACACCTCCCAATGTATTCACGCGCATCTTATTCAATTCTCATGGAAAACATAATTAAAAAAAAAAAAACTATGTGAAAAATAATTTTTTATATTTAATTTGTAATAAATTTTAATAAAAAAATACAATTTGAAGAGAGAAGAAGCGTGGGCCTTGGCTATGCTCGTGGAGACTTCCTTTTGTTGGTTGGTTGATGATAACACTGTAGTTCTTGTTTAGTACAGAGTATAAGTGTATAACTCCATGGTAAAGTTTGTGGATCCCGCAATTACCCACAATAATTTAGAAATAGCTGAAATATTAACTGCCAAAAACTATCAGCCAGTTTATATTATATTATAAACATATTATATATATTAAAATAAAGATATATAAATATTACGTATAAACATATATATATATATATATATATATATTATATGATAAATAATTAAATTACTTAAAAAATAATTTTAAAATAATTACTCTTCATCTTTATTATTTATTTTTATTTAATTTAATATTAAAAGTGAATTACTAAGCAGAGTTATTAGACTAAAAGAAAATAAAAAATAAAGATAAAATATAATTCTTTTATAATTTTTAAAATAACTTAATTTCTTCTTTATAATATATTAGTGTTATAGAATTTGATAATTTTCGATTATTAGTATAAATAACGAACTTTTTTTTATATCGTAAGATTATTGTGAATCTTGTTTGATTATTATAGTCTTCCAAAGCTTGAAATAAGAAATTAGTATGAGTTAAAATATATAAAGTTTTTAGCAACAATCTTTTGAAGAAAAATTATTTTTCTATCAATAGCAAAAAGAAGATAAACAAAATATGTTGGATAATTTTTTTTATTTCATATACTATCTCAATAGATTAAAAAACAAAGAATAAAATCGACAAGTAAATAGAATATTTACTCAGACTATCCAATTAACAATCTAGTAAATTTATACTGGATGGTTATTACACTATGTTACAATTTAAAAAAAACACTTATTTATTTATTTTTTAAATAATAAATATCCTTTAAATTATAGAATTTGTTTATATATTTTTTGGTATTTTTAATGTATTTCCTTGTTTTTATCATTTGAAATAAAAAAGTTTTAACTTTATACGTGAAAAGATTTTTATGAAAGTCATTATTTATTAATAATATTTATTAAAAATTAAATATTTAAATAATTGTAAAACAAGAAAAAAAAAATCAGCTCCTCTCTGGTATATTTTTGGATTTATATTTGATTTTAGTCGATAATAAAAAAAAAATGGTTAACTCATCATTAAAAAAATACATGGTAATAATGTAAAAATTCGAATGTACTGAGTACCAAATTCTCCGTTTTTATTTACTGATTTTCATTTTTCTTCGTACTACTGCTTTTTCCTTATTTAACATATCACTTGGAAAGAATGAAATTAACTTGACTTCCTGGAATATTTCAAAATAAATGTGATTTATTCAAAAAAATAAAAATGAATCATTAACTAAGAATTTGCTTGGTTTATTGTTATATTTTTCCAATAAGGAATTTACTGATTATCCTAATATTTTCTTCATAATTATTGTAGATTGATATTTTTTCTCATGAATTTCATAGGTGACGAGGTCTTGTACATTTCTCCTCATTTTTTTTAGGAAGAATTTTATTGGTCGGAATTATGAGAAGAACGAAAATATTATGAATTTGTTTAGAAAGGAAACAAATAAGTTAGTCTTAGAAGACAAATCTTCAAAGAAATCTATTATTTTAATTAAAAGTGTGCCAATATTATAATCACTATATTTTTTGTCATATAATAATAAAATATTATGATATGATATGCATCTTTCTAATTTTTTAGTATCTTAACATCTAAGAACAAGATGATTGCAATTTTAGAGGTCAAAGAATTAATAAGAATGTGAAAATAAATACTTTATATATTGATAATTTTGGTAAACTACACTTTTTAGACCATATATATTAATAGATGATTATTAATTAACTTGATTATATTCATAACAATTATTTTTTATGATTATTAATTACACGTGAAAGATCAATTTTATATTCTTGATTTATTAATATATTAAAGATTTAGTTACCCGTGATGACTTAGACTTACATTGACGCACACCTACCTTACTAATTTAATCCATTTCAAACAAATAAATTATATTAGATTAAGTTGAATGTATTGATTTTAAAATCAGTCCAATTCAATAGTTAAAGAATAAAATCAAAGTAATTCTATTGAATAATTATTTTTTCAAAATCAATCCAATCCAATTCCTAAACACTTCAGAATTTACTTACCCATGATCACTAGACTTACATTCACACACACATATGGTTTAGTTTAGACATTTTTCTTAGACTTCAATACTTTTTTATAGTAATAATCAAGGCTAAGCACTAATGGTAAACGAATTGCATTTCTACAATTTAAGTTTGAAACCTAAATAAAAGTAATTATTGAAAAATTAAAAGTTTAAATATTAAAATTATTAATCATGAAATTTTTTCCCAAGTTTCTAATATTGTAGGAAACATAATCTCAATCAAAGAAAAAAGAAATAGTCTAGTTCACTTTTCTCCCCCAATTATATTACAGTACATCGTGAAACAATTCAAATAAGTCAAAGTTGGATAACATTAAATAATAGTTCTAAAACAACTTCATGATTGAATCAAATGCGAGTTTTATTGCTTAGTAACAAATAAAATAAGGTAAGATAAAATAAAATACCAGGCTTCCACTAACTCTTAACACCATGGTCGATTGTGGTAACCCAACTTCTATCCATCAAAATTTTAGTTTAAAAACATTAATAATTGAATGTTACTGAATTCGGTTGAAAATTAATTTTTGTCACCTCATTAAGCCAAAAAGCAATTAATAAAATCAACTTTCTATTGATTCATGATTATTTATTGCAATGCTTGTGCCGAATTATTTGTTTTGTAAAAATGTTATAGTAGTACGAGTCTTATCATAATTGGAATCTTTTGAATAAGATCTCGATTTTGTGTCTTGTAAATAAACAAATATAATTAAAAAAATTCCAGTAAAAAAGATCAAATATATTTTTCAATAAATATTAATCACAAACAAAATTAATATCGACAATTAAGAAGCAATATCTATTAACGCTCGAGTTACAGAAGCAACGTGAGTTAGGCTCAGTCAAGAATAACTACATGAATGCTGGAATCCAAAGATAACATAATCTGATACACAGTTATAAGAGGAAAAAAAGAAAGAAAACCAGTAACTTTTTGTTAGAATCACTTTTTTTTATTTTATTTTCCCTTACGTACGTTCCACTCCAATTAGGTCCACCATCATGTTGCGCTAAAGCTCGAGGGCGAGAAGTGCTTTTTATCTTTAGCAAATTAATTAAGCCTCAAACCTCAAACCTCAAACAAACCAAAATGTGTTTGGTTCAAGGAATCCTTTTTTGGATAACTTTCAACGTCATGATTCCACAAATTAATGATTAAGAGAGTTTGATTGTGTTTTCTTCTCCTTTAACTTTCTTGCTGATTAGATAACCCTTGTCGTTGTACCGTACGATAGTAACAAAGCATGTGAAATAAATAGAAGGATGCGTGAACGATAATGATCCCTTTTCCACTCAAATTAACTCCAAATACGTACGAATTAATTCATGGATACTGCCACGAAAAATAAATGTTTCAACAGATTTATCGCATCAAAAGTCTAGGTGAAACGCTAATTTTAATAAGCCAGTAACAATATGAGCACCTAAAGAATTACATTTGAGTTTTTCTTTTTTTTTTCTTTTTAAATGAAGAATATATTATATATGTTTTAATCCTTCTATGACATTAAATATTTTTTTTTATTTAATATTTGTTGCAACTTGGATCGTAACGGGAACGGCGAAAACTTTTGTTTTGGAATCCGAATCTCTTTTTGAGAAGGATCAAGGAATATAGAGTCGTCATCGGTATTTTTATGGAAAATGTTAGGAAACGTATGGATAGATAAGGCCGGTCCGGAATCAAAGTATAGGTTCGGGAGTCGGTTACGTGTAGAGATCACTAGTATCCCACCACGGCTATCCAAGGATAATTACCCTAATTAGATGGATGAAATGTGATATGACTTCTACGTTACAATTTATGTTTTTCTAAGAATGAAAGATATTTACAAAAGATGAGTGAAAGATGTTTTGGGTTTTTTGGATGAACTTGACAAGAGTTGTCTCTTGTTCCTATGTATCTCCTACTGCAATAGATAAGTCAAAGTTTACGTAGTGTTGAGGCATGAATGGTTAGATGGTAAGAGGGTTGAGACCGACTTGACCCAGTTGGAGTGCCGATTAGATGTCGACGAGGCTTTGTGTCGGATGGCACTCGACGTGTGTGTTTTAAAAGTGGGAAGGGATGGACTATCCGTTGGTGTCCAAGGAGTTGGATAAAAGTGGACTATCCATTGGCGTCCAAAGAGATTAGAGAAAAGTGGACTTTCCATTGATGTCCAAAGATGATTAGAGAAAAGTGAATTATCCATTGACATCCAAAGAATTGGATAAAAGTGGACTATCTATTGGCGTCCAAAGAGTGAGATAAAAGGGGACTGTCCATTAGCGTCCAAAGAATTAGAGAAAAGTGGACTTTCCATTGGCGTCCAAAGATGATTAGAGAAAAGTAGACTTTCCATTGACATCCAAAGAGGTGGACAAAAGTGGACTATCCATTGGCGTCCAAAGATAATTAGAGAAAAGTGAACTTTCCATTGACGTTCAAAGATGATTAGAGAAAACTAGACTCTCCATTGACATCCAAAGAGTTGGATAAAAGTGGACTGTCCACTAGCGTCCAAAGAGTTAGATGGGATGGACTATCCATTGGCATTCAAAGAGTTGGATAAAAGTGGACTGTCCATTGACATCCAAAAAGTTGGATGGGATAGACTATTCGTTGACATCCAAAGATCCTTAGAAAAAAGATAAGTATTTTTTTGTTGAACTTAACAAGAGTTGCCTCTTGCTCCTACATATCTCCTTTTGTAATGGAGAATTCAAAGTTTACGTAGTTTTGAGATAGATAGTTAGATAGTAAGAGGGTTGAGACTGACTTGACCTAGTTAGAGTGGAAGGGGCTGAGACTATCTCAGCCAAGTCATAGGGCTGACAAGGTGTCAGCAAGGCTAGCATGTTGAATGACACTCGATTGGTGTGCGTGAATAGTGTGGGAGGGGTTGAGACCATCTTGACCGAGTCGGGATGCTAACTAGGTGTCGACTAGCTAACGTACCGAATGACACTCGATGGGTGTGTATGATTAGCGTGAGATTTTTTATCGGACCGAAGAGTGCTGACTTTCGGTCGGTCTCGATTTCAATTACATGGGGCCGATTCGAAACCGGTCGCGCAAACTGCAGTATGTTGCTGGGCTTAACAAAGGAAGCACATTGGCTTAAAGTTTAAAGCCACTAAATGGATATGTGCAGGGGAATATTTCAAAGGTCTTACTTTGTATCCATGGTTACTGATTCGCTAAAGAATGGATGAACTTCTTCCGTCTTTCTTTTGAAAGTCCTTTCCAGACTCCTTCTTTAACTACTAGCTCCAATGTTTTCTCAGAATTGGAATTTCACCCTCTCTTCTGATTCCCCCCCACCCCACACAAACACACTTTTTTCTTTCGAGTTTGGGGCCTTTTATAGGCCACTCCCTACCCTCGAGTCATCATTTCATGGATCTTCAAGGAGATCCTCCACATTAATGCAGTGGCTCTCCCTTAGGCTCATTAATGCTCCGGTGCTCCTAGAAGGATTTTTTTCTCATTCAATGTGACGACTTCGTCATTAATGTGGTGGTGACCGTTCCTTCCTTTTTCGACCATCGCAATGCACATGTTCTCTACGCCCTCCACTTTTCAAGGAGGAAGTAACCCTGCCTAGGGCGCTCGAATCCCCATCTCAGGCTGCTTCTGCTCGAGGCGTGTTGGAAAGTGCAAGGTTGCCCAATTGTACTTTCCTAAGTTACTTTTCTTACACATTTTTTTGTCCTCTTCCTCCCTTTGGCAAGCCACTTGTTACTCCTTTCCTGCCTTCTGCTTTTTTCTTTTTCTGCCTGAATAAAAATGAGGTTCTATAATATTTGTTAAAATTTTAAGATGATTAATAATAAATATAGAAAAATATAAAATCACTCAAAAAAATATATCGTTGATAATTAAGAATAATTTCAAATTATTTTATAATTTCTTAATAACTTTCCTAATTACTAAATAAAGTAAAATATTAAATAATTTTTGTTATGTTTTTAAGATAGTCAACGAATTTAAGTTTTTATTTAATATCTTTTCTATGAAGTATTAAAAATTAGTATAAAAATATTGTAAAGAATACTAAAAAAAAGTTTGGTAAACAATATTGAATTAAAAACTTATTGGTTGAATAATCAATTTCTATATTATAAATCGAAGGACCTTGAATATATACCGTATACGTAAAAATATTTATGTTTTGTATAATGAAGAAACTATGGTTGATATAATTTTTTATTTTAATTATTATTAAAATTGATAAATTTAATTATTAATTTGTTGACACTTTAAAAAGTACATGTTTATCTTTTCAAATTTAAATCACCAATCTAAAAAGTTAGTGGTGTCTTTTAGTTTCAAATAAATTTATTTTGAAATTTTCCTATATCGTTAAAATTAATTTAAGGGTGTTCTTGCTTTTTGGTAACAAGGATAATAGTGATAACTAAAACTAACAAAATAAGTTTGGTCAAATAGGTCAAGTTAGCCTAAACTCTTAAAAATATAGTCTAAAAAAATAGTTAATTTGGTTTGACTCAACAAGCTTGGTGGACTAAGTCAAACCCAAATATTATTGGTCCAAAATGTATTATATCTATTTTAAATCATACTTGTTCTTTTTTCTTTTAGAAATTATATAAAAAAAATAACATAACATAAAATAGTGACCCAATTTAGTTCATCCTATGCTAGCTAAAAAAATATAGCTCATTTAGTCAAGTTGGTAATAGCAATGCATAGTGAAAGTGGTAATGTTGATGTCAATGTTAATGATGGTGGTAGCAGTGATAACAATATTGATAGGACAATAATGATAATGGTGATGAGGGTGATAATGATGCTAATGTAAATGGTGCTGACGATACCAAATTATTGGTACTAATATTGGTAGTATTGAGGTAGTGGTAGTAATGATAATGTTCGTGAGAATAGTGATGACATTGTGGATTGTGGTAGTCTAAATGGAAGTGGGTGGTGATGATGATGTTAGTGGGGTGGTGGTAGTAGTGATTTCAATATAACAATAGGTGTGAGTGATGATGACGATGATAATAAAAATAATTATTATTATCAAATGTAATGAAAATGAATTTTTAAAACTAAAATTCATATTTGTATTTTTTAAAAGTAAATATAAAAATATTTTAAATTTGAGATAAAAATCATTTTCACTTTATTTTAGTGAAACACTTTATTTTAAAAATTAGATATAAAAACTAAAAATAAAATCCCCGACTATGGTTTTGATTTGATGATACTTATCACATGAATTTTTACACCAAATTAAATCAACATTTTCTTTCATTTTTAATTAATTATAATATTTCTCTTCCTCGTTAACTTTCTCGGTGGTTAGATGACCATAACCCTTGTTGTGTGTGCCGTACGACAGTAACAAAGCATGCGAAATGAACAGGGATGCGTGAGGAACCACGAGATCCCTTCCGTGCGCTCAAATTAACTCCAAATACGTACGACTTCATGAAAACAACCAACGGAAAATAAATGTCTCAACAAATTTATCACGAGAAAAGCATAAAAATTTAAATGAGTTATATTTTTCTTAAGATAAATTTTTAGAATATTTTTATTAGTTTTTTTCCTTTTCATCATATTATTCATCTTATTTTAAGATTTCCTTTCTTGTGTTTCTTTTTTTTTTTTTACAATTATAAAAAAATTGTATAAATATAAATTTTCAATTCATATCCTCTTATAATGTTTTTTATTAGTTATTTTAGAATGTTGTTTAAGTATTTATCTTTCTATTACCACCCTATGATTAGATATGACAACTTATTTGCGATAAATATACTGTGGGTTAACAAAGGCAAGGAGAAAGCTTTACCGTGAATGACTATTAGTTTAAAAAAAAATCTTTACGTAATCTAACAGTTAAATTGATGTTTGTAATATTTTATTATAATAAAATATTTTTGATTTTCCTAAATATGTAAAATTTTAATTTTTTTTACCTTTCTAAATATATAAACGTTCAGTTTAATTTTGAATATATGATGTGATAGTATTATACGATATAAAATATAAGTGACATCAGGCAATGACATGCCAAATGTATTATGTTTGCATTTAACCTGAGTTGGTTAATTGGAGATAATCAAACAGGTCTATTTCTCAAAATGAGAGATGAAAATGTCATGTTTTAAACTTAGGAAAAAAATTATTTCATTTTAAATGACTAAAAATATATTTAATTTTTTATCTTTTATTCTAAAATATTAAATATGTTTATTTTTTATTTTATATATTCTTTATAAAATAATAAGATAAGTATTAAGAGAGCGTTATAAGAAAATATAAAATCATTCAAAAAACCTACATCGTTAATTACTAAGAATAGTTTCAAATTATCCTATATCATCTTTTTAATAACCTTCCCAATGACTAAATGAAGTAAAGTATTGAATCATCTTTATGTTTTTAAGATAGTCAATGAGTTTATTTTTATTTAATACTTATTCTATAAAGTTTTAAAAAATTAATAGAAAAATATTATAAAAAGATATCACATTGTAAAACGAAATAGAATTATAAATTTATTGATTCCATCAATCAATTTCAATATTATAATCATTTTTTAAAATTATATAATCACCTGTCGTTTTCCTCTGACGATACTTATCGTATAAAATTATAAATTTCTATATCAAATTAAATCAATATTTTATTTTTTAATTTATTTAATTCTTTTAATCAATACTTAATTTTCAATTAACTATTAAGTACTATTTACAAAATATTACTAAAATAATATTTATTAATTAAAAAATAATTTCTTCAAATAAAAATTTATATTTCAATTTATCTTTATTATCATTGATGAAATACTTTAGAAAAATATTGTTAAATTTGTATTTTATATATTTCAGGCAAACACACCGACACACATATTTTATTATATTTTTAAAAGAATAAAGGGGAAAATGAAGTACCTATATAATTGAAAAATTAGTTTTGTTTATTATTTATGAAAAAATTAAAAATTTATGTATGAATGACTATTTGATACACAATTAAAAATATGAAGTTTTTGTGTATCGACTTTTTTTAATTGTTATTTTGCAAATAATTCTTAAATATTGAAGTTAATTCGGTCAAATTATTTATTCGTAACATGTTGTCATAGGCTAAATTTTTATCATTATATATTATAATCATTAAATTGAATAAAATATAATATATTTAACAAGTACAATATTTAATTATATTACTAAATTTAATTGTATATTATATTTAATATATATAATAATTGATATTATATGTGAAAAAAACTCCTTATCTGTGTGTTTGTGTAATATACTTGTTCGTTGCCCATCTCTTCACCAAAATGATGCAACTTTTGTCGTTGTGGCGACAATATAGAAGTCGACGACAATACTTTCACCCACGACAATAATAATAATTAATTAATACTAGTAGTTTATCATAAATAAATAAAGTACTACTTAGCTTTCAACATTTTTAGTTTAAATACAACTAACTTAAGATTTTTTAAGTAAAATATTGAATTTGAGTTTTGTAATAAAAAAATATAGTTAAAAAAAAGAATCTATTAAAAATAACTAAGTTCTCTAGCGAGATTAATTATAAGCAAAAGTCCATAAATATTATGCATTTGAAATCTAATAAACAGAAAAATACTACCTAGCCAGTTATTAATAATCAGATCTATTGTCTTATATTTGATAAGGTAATGATTAAATAAAATTTATTTACTTCCTTAAAAATGTCTTGTTTAACATTTTATTCAATTAATAAGAGGATGTTACGAGAAAATAGAATTCTATTTAAAATCAACTTGGCATGTCAATCTCCCAACATATTTTCAAAGACAAATCCAGTGGCATATCTAGCAGAGCCGTCAAGTCATTATCCCTGAAAAGCATGAGACATTTATAATTTTACTTTGGAAAAAGGAAATAAAAGACAAATATATTTGCAGAAGTAAGATATGCAATTTTGCTAGTATTTAAAAAACCAGTTATGGATATGTGTTCCTTGTTTTGATGTTTTCATTTAGCAAAACGAAATAAACTCCTGCTATGGTTTTGGTAAGAGAGTAAGAAAAGAGACAACCAACCAATTCCATCTTAAACATGCACAGCACACACGAAATTCAGCCATTCATAACTGTGAGTCACATGTGAGTTATTGCGTGTCACTGTTGAGCACGAGTATCACGAATTTCATATAATGATCCCTTAAACTAAACTCGATGGTTAACTTGTCCTTATCTTTTGTCTATCTGTTTTTCTACTTACACACTAAGTAATATAAATACCACTTATTTGTTTCCCTTCTCTCCTTTATTACCACATGCCAATTTAAATATATTTTAATCCAAAAATATTAATTAAAAATAATTTTTTATGTTTTGCAGGCTTGAGTACAAGACTAGTAGATGGATAGAAGCAAACAACCAAAAGCACTACCTCTCAACTTCCAACCAAGTAACCCTAGTAAAACTAACCATAGTTGCCTCATTCGCACTTTGCAGTTACAAGTTACATTACAACTCAGAAAGAGAGAACAAAGTTCGGAGTTAGAGAACGTAAGCGGCATTGTGCTTTGTTCATTCACACACTACTCTTTCTCTCTCAACTCATAATCCTTTTTCTTTGCTTGCTGTGTTGTTCCAACACCTTCACTTTGGTGCCAGGCAGAAAACTGAAAAAGAGAAAAACCCTTTTTCTTCTTATTCTGTGAAGCCGAGACTGAAATATAAACATGTTTTTCCTCGGAGACAGATACCCTTTTGATTGTTTGAACACTCGGTCTTTTTGTAATGTCTCTTGTTATCCCTCTGGGTCCTTTTTTAGGTTTTGTTGATTTTGTGGAACCCCAAGTTGAAATTTGCGAGATCTGAAGTTTTTTGGATTTGGGTTTATTCTGCGGAACCCCAAATTGAAATTGGTAAGATCTGAGCTTTTCTGGATTTGGGTTTGGCAAAAGTTGATATTTTGTTGGAGTTTGAAGATGAAGATTGAGGTGGGGTTGGGAGGAGCGTGGAATGAGGACGAGAAGGCGATGGTGGTGGAGGTTCTTGGTCGAGGGGCGTTTGATTACTTGGTGGCGAATTCACTGTCAAACGAGAATCTGTTAATGGCGTTTGGGAGTGACGAGAATCTGCAGAACAAGCTTTCGGATCTGGTGGAGCGGCCGAACGCGTCGAACTTTAGTTGGAACTACGCGATCTTCTGGCAAATTTCACAGTCGAAATATGGGGATTGGGTTTTGGGGTGGGGAGATGGTTGTTGCAGGGAACCGAGGGAGGGAGAAGAGGGTGGAAGAGGGAGAGGGATTGTTGGTGAGAATGAGAAGGCGCAAAGAATGAGGAAGAGGGTGTTGCAGAAGCTGCACACGACGTATGGGGGTTCTGATGAGGACAATTATGCTTTTGGGTTGGACCGTGTTACGGATACGGAGATGTTCTTTCTTGCTTCCATGTACTTCTCTTTTCCCCGTGGACATGGGGGTCCAGGTAAGTGTTTTGCTTCTGGGAAGCATTTGTGGGTCTCAGATGTGTTGAAATCTGGTTTTGATTACTGTG
Organism: Mucuna pruriens; assembly: GCA_025330945.1. Taxonomy (NCBI): domain Eukaryota; kingdom Viridiplantae; phylum Streptophyta; class Magnoliopsida; order Fabales; family Fabaceae; genus Mucuna; species Mucuna pruriens. The sequence goes on from JAENHJ010000529.1 coordinate 5,864,037, forward strand.
CAAGGTCTTTCTTGGCTAAATCTGCTGGAATTCAGACTGTTGTTTTAGTGCCTACTGATTTGGGGGTGGTGGAGATGGGATCTGTGAGGATGGTGGGGGAGAGCTTTGAGTTGTTGCAGGCTGTCAAATCTGTGTTTTCTGCACACTCTTCCTTAGTTCCCCCCAGAGTTAAGCCAATTGCACCATTGGATTTGGTCAGTGAGAAGAGAGATGAGAATGCCAATGCCAATGCCAATGCTCTCTTTTCTGGTTTGGCAATTGGGGATAAGAATAACAATAACAACAACAATAGTAACAGTAGAGTAGAGAAAATTGGAGTTCCAAAGATTTTTGGGCAAGATTTGAACAGCACGACTCAATTCCGGGAGAAACTTGCTGTGAGGAAGATGGAGGAGAGGCCAAGGCCATGGGGAGGCCATCCCAATGGGAACAGTATTGGCTTCCCGAATGGTGTTCATGGTTCTAGTTGGGGGGCTGGTCAAGTTGTGAGGCAGCCTGGTCCTCCTGAAATTTTTGCTCCTAGGTTGGCCAGCTCCGGCAATGCACCGGAGCTGGCCAATGGCATGAGGCAAGATTTTGGGCATAACAACTATCCCCAGCAACGGCAGGTGCAGATGCAGATTGATTTCTCAGGAGCCACTTCAAGGGCATCTGGGAGATCAATCATTGCTGAGTCTGAGATTTCTGATGTTGAGGCATCGTGCAAGGAGGAGAAAGTGAGTGTCACTGAGGACAGGAGGCCGAGGAAGCGGGGGAGGAAGCCAGCTAATGGAAGGGAGGAACCCCTCAACCATGTGGAGGCAGAGAGGCAAAGGCGAGAGAAGCTGAACCAGCGATTCTATGCTCTGCGAGCTGTTGTTCCAAATATCTCTAAGATGGACAAGGCATCGCTGTTGGGAGATGCTATTGCTTACATCAATGAGCTTCAAGCAAAACTCAAGACCATGGAGTCTGAGAGGGAGAGATTTGGAAGCACCTCTACGGATGGATCGGTATTGGAGGCCAACATGAGAGTAGAAGATAATCACGTTGGAGCTCCAGATGTGGATGTTCAAGCTGCACAAGATGGGGTCATTGTAAAGGTGAGCTGTCCTATTGATGTTCACCCCGTTTCAAAAGTCATTCAAACACTCAAAGAAGCAGAAATCGGCATTGTTGAATCAAAACTTACTGCTGCAAATGATACTGTTTTCCATACATTTGTAGTTAAATCCCAAGGACCTGAACAGGTGACAAAGGAGAAGTTAATTGCATTGTTTTCCAAAGAATCCAATACCATACAGACATTGTGATCTGGAGAATTGCAATTAACATAGTCCATAGGCATGATAGAAGAGCCAAATATCTATATCTTCAGAAATTTTGTTATACCATGGAGAATCTAAAAGTAAAGCAGTGGGAACTAGAGAATTAGAATAATATATAGCTTCTATTAACCCTCTAGGGCAGCCAATTTATGCTTGTCTATAATATACACAGTTTATCATAAAGTATTATTCCTGCAATGTCAATTATTTTGTTTAGTTTAACCAATCTACCATTTTACTGGTCATAGCCTCATAGAATTTCTCTCTTTTCTTTATTCTTTGCTTGTTTCTTATATTCCACATAGTTTTGTGCAGCAAAATATTAGTTAATTTCTACTGTTTTGGTCATTGTTTCATTTCTAGGGATAAATACATGCTCTACCTTTTTTAGAATATTCTATGTTATAGGGCAATTTCAGTTTTGTAATCCTTTCTTATAGGACACCTCTTCCTTTAATGTCTTGATACTTCATTCCTAGCTCAACAATATCTTTTATTTCCTACTAGAAATGCATGTTTCTTGTTAAAATGCATTACCTGGTGTAATGAAAGACTTCCTTCAAAAGGAATTTGAGTTTCTTATTTTTAATTCACAAACACACACATGGGTAATTTAATTTTTTGAACTTGGGCATTATTTTTGTTGCATTTCTTTGGCTGGCTTTTCCAGAAGTTAGAAAATGAATAGAAACAAAGGGGCCAGCAAACTTTTGCACAGTAGATCCTTGGTTTTATCTGATCAACCAAACTACCAAAGTACTGTAAATGGATTCTAGGGTAGTTCTTGCACATGAAAAGGAAGAAAAGTGAATACTGCCCCCAAATTGTACTCACTACCTTTGTTATTTCCATAACGAGAGAGAGTTTTAGTAATCTCATGCAGAAAAGAACCCGGGGTTGAAAAGTAAATGAAACTGAAAAAGGAGCTAGGCCAAACTAAAAAAAAAAATTATTCAACAAAGTTTAGCCGAGTTGGTTTCAAAACGAGACTCTACACGAGGCTCACATTTATCAATGAAACAAATTTTGAGCTTTACCAACAAGCCTCGAGACTAAACAATAATGCTTAGGACACAAATAAAATAAAATGAAAAGATAAAGTCTAGTTGGGCAACATTAAATATAAAATAATAATATGTATTATTTTTCCGTGGTCCCGCCCTGCGTAGCATCGTGCGACTCGTGTCCCAGTTTGATATTTTCATAATTGAATTGTTAAACGTTCACGTGCCGAGTTGTTTTGGTCCAATGAGTTTCGCGATGACAAGGATCATGTGGTGCATGTGTTTGCTTATGGAAGAGAACGAAAGGTAAGACTTGGGAAAAAAAGCAAAGCAAAGAAAACGATGCGGGGAAGAAAGTGTGTGTGAGACTACTAACTAAAGTTACATCTGACATAAGCTGTCGTTGATGCTGAGAGAAACCCCAACAAGGTCGTGTCAATTTTACATGAAATTCTTGCGTTTGATTCCTTGCCTATAGTTGAATGATATAGATCGCCCACCAATTTTTGTATTGTTTTTCGTTCATTGTTTATTATTTTTTTCGGGTCAGTGACCATTATTACTCGATAGAATTTGTACATGGTATAATGCTACTACCCTCTAAGTCTCAAACTGAATGTGACTTTTTAAATTGTAAAGCGCTCAACGTTTTTGTATGAATAATTAACTCCGACTTCATGACGACAACGTAAGTATAAGAGAGAAATTTAATAAATAAAAATAAACGAAAATGGAAGGAGAGATGGTGAGACGAAAGTTATATGTCATAAAATTTTACCTAAATTATGGTTTGAGACCTTTTTCTTAAGGAAAATCGAACATGCACAAAAATATTTTGTATGTGTAATTTGTTTATTGTTACGTTGAGATTCATAAATATGATAAAGGGAGTTTGTAAAGGTAATGTGATAATTTTTATTTTGTTAATTGCAAACGGTTATTTCTAGAGCTGGCGCTGCGGATTGTTAGTTTTGCTTCGTCAAGAAAAGCAATTTTCCTATGATTTATAGTTACAATTTTAGGTTGGGTTATAATTTCGGCTTTATTAAAGTGTTTTGGGACATTACAGTGGCAGAAACCCAAAAAGAGTTATAATTGGTCCCGGGAATAAGTCAATAAGGACATGCACCCAAACGTGTTTTTCATGTGCGAGCAAGAACACCGTAAAAACTGAAAAAATGTGATCCATATTAGGTGATGAAAAGCACGACATAGAAAGCCATGGTTCGGGTTTTGCCTAAATATTAGAGTTCACAAAGGCCTATGCATGAATTGATTTTTTCTGTCAGGTGATCAAATGGGTCGAGACAATTTTAGTTTACTTTTTACAAAATATTTATAATTTAAAAAATTAATAACAGATTAAATAAGTTTAATTATTTTGGATTAATCTTTTTTAAGTTAACCTAACTCGACAGGTCATCGACCTGAACTTTTTGTCACCTCTAGTGTATATATTATTTTATTTTCCTTTAGTGAAAATTCCTATATTCATATTGTATGGTCCATATTCTATCTAGAAGATCAAGACACTTATTTAGATATTTCATAAAAAAAAAAAAAAAAATCAAGGCACTTGCCCTTAGGAGGTTGTGAAAGTCCATTAAAAGGACGAGGCGTGGGGTTCGTTCGTCTGATACACACAAGGGTCAAGAATGAATAATGCCATGTGATGGGATGGTCAAGCAAACTGTAGATATGACCCTTTTTTTTTTTGGTTTGAATCCAAAATGGCAAATAGTGATATCCGTGAACAAACCAAACGCCAATATTCCAATTATGTATGACTGAAGGAATGGACATATTATTACCCATTAATAGTGATAATTAAACTTAATACAGATCACAATTTGCCACTTCCTCTGTTGGCTACGAGCATTAAAATAGGTTAGAACGTGACATCAAATCAAAATCACAATTTAATTTTGTTTAGTTATTTGGTTTAGGCATTTGTTATCTTAAAATTTGATTTGTGTACAGTCCTAATAGCAACTAATTCATTTCACATATCTTTTTATTTTTCTGGTAAATATCTATAAAAAAAAAATTAGGGGTAGAAAAAATATCACTCATGTATGAGGATTTTATAATGTCCAAATGGAGCAATCCGTAACATCCTAAAATTTATTTAATTATTTTTAAAAATTAATTATATTATTATTATTATTATCAATTTTATTTTAATAGAGGGGTTAATAATTTTATAAACTGATGAGACTTTATCTAAATTATTTTCATTTATTAATTTAATTAATTGAATTAACGGGGAGGTTAACGGGCGGGTCGGGTTGACCCCGACCCAGCTAGAATATTAGACAGAGGTAATCAGTTTACCTAATTGGTGTTTTACGCGTCAAACAACCAGCCCTAGAGGAGAGAGAACGCAAACCTGTAAGGAGGAGAAGCTAGAGTGTTTAGATCGTCCCGGAAACGTATCAGTTCTTCTTCGTTCATCGTCTCTAAGGTACGAGGGAGATTGTTTCAGTCATATATGAATGTGGGAGTGTACGAGTAGTGAGGGCAATCCCTAAGTCCCTCTAGGATCTAAATTCTCAATTTTGTTTGGTTATTATGTTCTAAAAATATTTTAATCGGTAAAAACAATTTGTCAATATGTTATGTGATCTGATTAATGTCTTGTCCTAATGTGATTTTTGTTGGGAAATTGTATGGTTAATTGCCCTAATTACTTGTTTCCTGTGGTTGTTTATGGTTGTTCATGATCTGGGGCTCTTGTATGTAATGATGAAATTGGGTGAAACTCAATGATGTTTTATGTGCGTTTCTGTGCTTTTTGATAAATGATTTATAACGATGATGGTTAAATTAATATGGTTGGGTATGGTTATGAGTTGTGCGAATGATGTATAAATCATGAGAATGAGAGTGTGGATGAGAATGCATTGAGCATGGACATGAGAGGCATGAGATGCATGAAAAACCAGACGTGACTATAATACCCTGGCCATATGTGGTGTTTAACAGGGGACCCTGGCCATGTGTGGTGTTTAACATGGGGGACTAATGATGGGGGACAATCATATGCATGGGTCATAGGTGGTGTCTAACCATGCTGCACGCGGGCCATAAGTGGTGTTTAACGGTTGTGTGGAATGTCTTCGGACGGGACATATGTGGTGTTTAAGCGTGTGCTAACAACGGCCCATAAAGGTTTTGGTGTGACCATCATTAGTGATAACTAAGGGGATTGAGGAGGTTCGCCCATGGTGTGGAGTTCCGACTCGAGACTCTTAGGTGTGGTAATGAGCATATGCATTGTGCGAGCATGTGCATTTTGTAAACATGAATGAACTATGATTGATTTTGAATGAATGAAATGTGATTGATATATGAGCATCTGTTAACTCTTTGTTAGTAATTGAGTACGGTAATAGGTGGGATTTGGGGTACTATCTGCCTTTATATATGATTGAATGTGATTTCTCACCGTACTTTCTCTTGTTGTTTTCTTTTAAGTAACGTTGAGGGCATTCATGGGGCCAAGTTTTGAAAAGGCGGGGTCTTGTTCTGATTAGTGTGACATCGGGTTCTAGAAGTTAGAATATAGAATAATTGCTCTATAGCTTGATGTTTGAATGACTTATTTTAAAGATGAAGATGACTTTAGTTTTCTCAATTATAATGTTTAGATCTAAAACCTCCTTGAAAACTGTGCCTACCCTTTTAATTATAATTACCATGTGAATCTTTTATCCTTAACACAAATTGTGCTTTTGGTTTTAACTATTATCCTGTCTTCATTTTATTTATTTTATTAATTTAATTTAAGTATTCGAGGTAGAAAGGTATCACACAACCAACAGTTGACTACATGGATTTTGGAGATTTCAAGTTATTGTTGGGTGTATAAATGAAAAAAAAATTGATTTAATTCATATGTATAAATTCTAGGGTTGAAAATATTACAAACGTTTGACAATTACTTTATTATATATATATATATATATATATATATATATATATATATATATATATATATATATATATATATATATATATATATATATATATATATATATATATATATATATATATATATAATTAACAACTACTTTTTGTAACTTAGAAAAGTATTACTAACATATTCTCTAACACTTTTATTCAAGAAACTCTACTTTACTGGTTTTAATTCATGTGAATCATATTAGAAAAGAGACTCAAAGATCCATATAAATTTTACTTGATAGAAAAGAGTTTCCAAAAAAAAATATTAAATAGTGTGATAGTAACATTTTTCTTGTTATATAATTTTAGTTTACTCTACTTTATATATTATTTTTATTGTTATGCACATTTTCTGTTTTTGTTTATAAATAATTATATTTAAGTAACCAAAACAAAGCTTATATCTAATGCATTTTTTTCTCTATGTTAAAAATTAGAAACTAAATCTTTGGAGAAAAAGAAATTCTTAATTTATTGTGATGAATTTTGATGTAAAATAAACTTAATTACGAGTTTAAATTTGATACATAGTAACTCCTTATTACAACTTTGTAACTAAATTGCGAAAAACATTTCAACTGCCGATAAACTTGTCACGAAAATTTAAAATTTGTTATAAAATAATTTTGTAGCTAATTTTAAAATCAATGGTTATTTTGTAGTTAATTTCTAATAAAAATAATTAGTTACAAAATTATTATAATATTAGTGGTAACATGAAATAAATAGTAAATTGATTAAGAAAATATCTTAGTTAGTTTGTAGTAAATTTTTAAAATTTATAGTTATTTTCTAGTTAAGTTGTAGTAATAAGAAATATAAACAAATATAATTTAAATTTAACTAGAAAAAATAATATTCTTATTAATTAATAGTTAATTAAGTTAAAATTAATAGTAAAATAAAAAAATCTTATTATGTGTTTATTAATTGATGGACTCAGATCGTATAATCTGCATATTTATTGATCTATTTATTACTACTACTATGACTATTTAAAAAAAAAATCGTTAAAAGTGAGGGTTATAAAAAAAAATCGTTTAAAAGTGAGGGCTGCAAGTAGCAGAAACCTTGTTTCATGTTACCTATAATAATTATATTCAATTCGAGTAATATTGATCCCGTAGATAGGAGTACGAACTACTATTAAATTAGGAAAAAATGAGGTACTTTATGTGCCTCTCAATATCTTTTCTAAAATAAAAAAAAAATAACAAGAGAAAGTAGAAGTTAAATAAAAAATAGAGAATGTAAAAAGTAATGAATAATTTTTAAAGCAGTAAAAAAATAATGGTAAAATAAAAATAGAGATTAAACTAAGTTATCAATTTTTATTTATTTTTTATATAATAGTGAACATACATAGATAGAGTAACAAATCTAATAGGAGGGCGAACGAACCAAGGAACTCGGGCCCAAATACAAGGAGGACGATCGACCCAAAACTAATAGGAAGAAGTTCTATATACGAAACTAACAGAAAAGAACCAAGGGATAAACACTATTACTATGGTTATGAATATTCATATTTCTATTCACTTTTTTCACGGTACTTCTTACGACATTAGGAAAGAGAAAAAAAAAGTGAGAAGACATGTGATATAATGGAGAGATAAAAAAATAAAGGTTGTAAATAAGTGTTTTAAAAATGACGAATACAAATAACATTGATTTATGGTTACTACGAGATAGAATTGAGATAAATTTTATCTAAAATTTAATTAGTATATTGGGAGAATTCGTTAACTTCCATGATTGTAAATAATTATAATATAATGTAGAGAAACCTGAATAATAAATGTATTCTCTTTAATTATTTGATATATAGTGTCATAAAGATTCAGAGATTTGAGACAGGATCAATGGAATGACGAGGAGGATTCCTAGAACGGTCGAAAACACCCAGGTCGGGAATTGGCAATGCAATCATTAGCTGACACAATCCTGAATGTCTCCATTCTTGATAATCCTATAATCCCCACTATGGACACTTACGATGGTACCAACAAGTGACCACCCAGAGAAACATGTCACCCATGTTGTGCATGCAGATGATTGTCGTTGGAACAACACGTTCCAGTGTTCCATGTTCCCCCACAACATTTAAGGGCCTAGCGTTGTTATGCTTTATTAACCTACCCTCTCCATCCATCCTTAACTTCACTTGCCTCACTGACAACTTTGTTACTCAATTTGCCACAGAGAATGTCCCTTTTCAAAAATTGGCTACCCTATAATAACTAGAGAATGTCCCTTTTTAATGTTTCCAATCCTAATGGACTTGTTTCATATCGCAAGGTATCCATTTAGAAGCTTGACATTTCCATGAGCAAAAGGTTTATTATAAAGAGCAAATTTTCTATCCTTCATTTCGTTTACAAAACCATCTACTAGTATTTGTTTTTTATTAGACCAAATTTTCTTGACTGTGCTTGATTCGTGTTATTTTCATTTTATAATCAAATCTTAAATTATTTTGAAATTTTAATTAATGCAGTCTATTAAACCGACTATATGGAAAGAAATATCGTATTAAATAAAAATAAACAATTTCAACAAAATATATGTGAAAAAATATCTTAAGATTTTGTATTAGATGGAGGATAAAAATTCATTTGTGTGATTTATTTAAAGAATATGAATGAAAATCTCCATGGTATTTTAAGTCACTAGTATTTCATAACATATAGTCTATCAAAAGAGAAGAAAATTTTAATGATGCCTATTTTTTATAGTTTAAAATTTTTAATTCATATTATTAAATTCTATTTAAAGTAAATATATTTATATTTTTAATATAATTTTATATTTGATCTTAATTTAAAAATCTTGATCCATTTGTGATGCTTAGATGAGTAGAATGTAATCTATATATCATTGCAACAATCGTTTTGGTGTACGGAATCCTTTGTCACTCTTATGTATGTAGGACTACAGCACAAAACCTCATCGCTAGCTAAGTACCAGGTTTGATCTGTTGTCATTCCTTTTTTTGTTGTTGTGTTATCCATCATCATTAATACCACTTCAGACAACCTCACACCTTGCTTTAATATTTTTTATATTTTATTGCAATCAAATATCAACAATATATATGTTGTTAGAGACTAGAGTTCCCCTCGTCCATAAAGGATTCATGAGCTAAGATGTTTTCATGTATGTGAGTGTTGTCCCTACATATCACCATTTCAGGTCTTCTGATACCCTTGAAATTTTTGTTATTTGTCCTTTTTCAGATGTATCTAAGTGATAATATTAAGAAATTGAAGAATAATATGAAGCGGCATGAAGATAACAAAAAATTTCTTATTCAAAGTCATTTCGCTTAGATACTTGACTTACAAGAGTATGTTCAGCATAATTGGTTATTTTTGTTGAGCAGCAAATCACCTCAGTTAATGTTGCAGCATGCAATATCTGCTTTGCCACATGTTGTCACTTTTCTAAGTACAATAGTAATGTGAATCTTTAAACTTGATTAGCATACTCTAATTTCTCTGGTTTATTTATTACAAACATAGTAATATTGAAGAGAGAAGCTACACTTTGTGGCAATAATGAAGCATTCTTTTTCTAGGATTCATTTTTCTTTTCCTTTTAAAAGCCTGGCATTGTTTTCTAAATTCAGGATCTTTCTGAGTATTTGGGCTTGGAAACTTCTTGCAATTGTCTACCATACTTATGGTGTTAATGCACCAGAGGAGCATGATGCAGAAGGCAAGATAAATAAATAGCAATATGAGTTGCATGTTTGTGTCTTGTCATTGATGGTGGATGATTAATAAATGTGGCATGTTTGTTCTAGGTAGTAGTCAGTGCCAAATTAAGCTTGACCTTTTCAACGCACTAATTTATATGGCTCTTTCCTTTATTAGCCTGTTTATGATGGCTAATTTTTTTTGTTTTGTTAATTAACTTTGCGGAATAACTATTATGCAGTTCAATTTTGTCCGTTTCAATAATCTCATAAGAAGCTGGTTTATTGATCCATTTTATTCGTAAATTCCAATCACAATCAATAATAATGATGATCCACTGCGCTTAACACAGGCATTTACATGTTCTGCAATACTGAAAGTGAAAATGCTTCTTGCATTTGCATTTTCTTAATAACATGCTCGTTAATGGATAACTAGTCGAATTGTATCTGGCTCATTTGATAACTTGAATTATGACCATTTACTGTTTTTACTCGATTAAAATTTTCTCTGTGCCTTAAGAATCTGATGTACTTCCAATTTATATTCAAGCAAAATATAAGGCGATCGAGGAAGCTAAATTTGTTGCAGATATACAAAGAGAGCTACAGTTTTATAAGATTATAAAAAGGGAAATTTCACAAGCCAAGCCTGAAAAGTTAGTTTAACAATATTGTATAGCAACTATCAACATTAAATTTGTGCATTAGCGATTAATTTTGTAGGAATAGATGAGGAGGAACATCTCCAAAGAAAGGTGGTACATATGGTACCAAAAACACTCAGGTTTACTTCCTTATAACTCTTATGACTTAACCAATTCAATCATAAAAAGTAGTTCATGGAGTGTTATCCTTGAATTATATTCATTATCAGTATCTTTAATTTAGGTTAGACTAATCTTTTGAATTGGATAAATTTTAATTTAGATTATAATAAATAGGTTAAAGCAATCTATTTATATTCATTAAAATTTTATTAAAAAAATCAAATTTATTTATGATCCATTTTAAAAAAAATAATCAAATTTGTCTTTTAACAATTTTTTAATGGATGAATATTCAATTCATCCATAAAATTATTTTTAAAATAAAAAATATATGATTATGTCAGAAATATTTTTTCTCAAATGTCTATAAAAATTAATTTTAACTCAATCTTATTTATAATATTTTCAACTAAACTTCAACCAGAACATATTCAATTAAGCATTGACAAAAGTGTCATTAACTTGACTCCAACTAAAGTATCGTAGACTTGACTCCAACTAAAGTATCATTGACTTGATCTTGACCAAAACATCTTTATCATTACCTCACCTACAATATCTTTAGCTCAGTTTTGGCTAGAGTATACTTAGCTCGACCTATTGGGTTAATTTTTTGGGCTCCCAATTATGTGGACAAAAGCTCAATACAGTTCGTTAGGTCTCTCTTTATAAGAAGAGGAGAAGGGGTCACATTAGGAGATAAAGAGAGAGTGAATTTTCACAGCCAAAAGGGATAAAAGAAAGAGGAAAAAAAAGAAAGAGTTTTATTTTCATCTCTGCATAAATCAACATGACGTCAAAATCATGATATCTTCATCTTGACCGTTCGGATCTTGATTTGGAGGTGTGTGGTATGAGATATCGTGCTCGTACAATAACACGATTTTGTAAATTCTTCACTTTCTTGTTCCTCCTTTCTTACTCTTCATTTGTAAGCTTTGTTGCTTGATTGTGTTGTTAGGTTGTATGCAAGAATTTGTGCTAGTGATTGAACATTCTTGTACTTTTATTTAATTATAGTGGATTGATTTCTTTGATCTGCACGACCCGTGATTTTTACCTCACACGTTGAGGGGTTTTTTTCCACGTTAAAAATTTTGGTGTCTCTTGCGTGATTCTTCTCGTTTTTGCTGTCATTCTTATTTGTGATTACTCCTTATAAATTCTTGCAAGTTTAGGAAATTTATATCTGTTGCGTTGTCACTACATTGGTGGTGCATTATTGATTTTTCCATTGCCTTATTGCTTTTTCTCATCAGAGTGGTATTAGAGGTCTTTGGTTTGAAGGATGTTCTACTTAGCAGAATAATGGAGGGTAATACAAATAGAATGATGAGTTTGAATGGTACTAATTATTACTTGTAGAAAGAGAAGATGAAAGATTTATTATTTGTGAAGAAATTGCATCTTATTTTTGCTGCTCAGAAGTTAGAATCTATGTCTGATGAAGAATGAGACTTTGAGCATTAACAAATATGTTTATTCGACTTTTTGTGGATGATAATGTTTATAATCACATTGCAAGTGAGATACATGTCATGACTTTGTGGGAGAAGATTGAATCTTTGTATGCCTCAAAGTGTGGGAACAACAAATTATTTTTGTTGAATTCTATTGTGAGTTTGAAGTTCAAGGAGACACTTCCTTTCCAAATCACTTGAATGAGTTTCAAGGGATTCTTGATCGGATGTCAGGAATAGGCACCAAGTTTGAAGATGAGTTTTTGGGATTACTACTCTTGAATTCTCTACCTGAGTCTTGGGAGACATTTAAGGTTTCTATCACAAATTCAGCCCCTAATGGTGTTGTCTCTTTACAAATGATAAAGGGTAGTGTCCTTAACGAGGAGATGAGAAGGAAGACATAAGGTTCTTCATCTCAGTCTAAGGTACTTGTCATTGAAAATAAAGGGAGAAGTTAGAAAATGGAAAGAGAAAAGATGAGAAGTTAGAAAATGGAAAGAGAAAAGAGCAGAAGTAAGTCCAAGTCCAGATATAAGAATATGAAGTGTCACTACTGTCATAAAATAGGGCATATACATAAGTATTGTTTCTTGTGGAAAGAATAAAGACAAAAATTGTAAGTCAAAAGAGAAGGATCATGATGATGACGATTGTGTCACTACTACTACATGTGATGATCTTATCATTCTTCAAGACTTTGAGTTGATTAATCTTGTATCTGATAAGAGCATGTGGATTATTGATAGTGGTGCTACATTGCATGTTACATCAACGAAAAAGTTCTTTACATCTTACACCTCAGGTGATTTTGGAATGTTGAAGATAGGTAATCATGGTGTGACCAAGGTGATCGGTGTTGGTGATGTTTGGTTGCAAACCAACACAAGACTGCAATTATGGCTTAGAGGAGTCAAACATGCTCCAGATATTTACTTTAACTTGATATCCTTGCATATGCTTGATGATGGTGGTTATGATAATCACTTTGGTTATGGAAAATGGAAACTCACCAAAGGTAACTTGGTTGTGACTAGAAGGGAGAAAATTTCTAAATTGTATTGGACAAAAGCTTTGGTTGCTAAAGATAGTATGAATGCCATGGATGTGAAGGCATCTTTGTGGCACCAAAGGCTTAATTATATAAGTGAAAAAGGACTAAATTATTTAGCAAAAAAGGATATGCTTCTAACATTGAAGAATGAAAAGTTGGAGAAGTGTTCTCATTGCATGGCTAGTAAGAAGACTAGAGTATCCTTTAAGAAGCATCCTCCCTCAAGGAAGTCAGAGTTTGTAGAATTTGTGCATTATGATGTTTGTGGCCCTTTGAAGATAAAGTCATTTAATGGTGCATTTTATTTTGTTATCTTTATTGATGATTGTTCCAGGAAACTTTGGGTCTATACTTTGAAGTCAAAAGACCAAGTGTTAGAGAAGTTCAAACATTTATAGGCTTTGGTTGAGAGACAATCGGGCAAAAGGATGAAATGTATTCATTCTAACAATGGTTGTGAGTATTGTAGACTCTTTAATGTATATTACAAGTAGCAAGGTATCAAACATGAAAAGAATCATCCTAAAACTCCTTAGTTGAATGACTTAGCAAAGAGGATGAACAAGACATTGATTAAGAGAGTTAGGTGCATGCTTTTTGAAGTAAGGTTACCTAAGCCTTTTGAGGTGAGGCACTTTACATAGCAATGCATGTTATTAATCTTAATCCTGCGGTTGCTTTGAATATTAAGGTGCCAGACAAGATTTGGTCTAGCAAAGATGTCAAGTATGATCATTTGCGAGTTTTCGATTGTAAGGCCTTTGTGCATGTTCCAAAGGATGAAAGATCCAAGTTGAATATGAAGACTAGATAGTGTATCTTCATTGTGTATGGTCATGATGAGTATGGTTATAGGTTGTATGATCTTGTTGAAACTTGTCAAAAGCCGTGATGTGCAATTCATGGAAGACTAAATCATTGATAAAGTAAAGAAGACTACGCTTGAGAAAAATAATAGTTTGTCTGAAATTGATCTAGTTCGGATGCCTGTACACGATTTAGATACTATTGACAATAATTTTCAGAATGATGAGCAACATAATTATGTTGGTGATCAACAACTTGGAGATGGTTTTGATGTTCCTTTTGATGATGATGCTGAAGAGGAACAAGAGATGTTACAAGATGAGAATTTGAGTTATGCTCCTGAACCGCCTCCAGTTTAACTTAGGCGGTCTAATAGGGAGAGACAATCATTTACAAGATATACTTATGATGAGTATGTGACCTTGATAGATGGAGAAGAACTTGAATGTTACCAGGAATCCATGAAGAGTGATGAGAGGCAAAAGGCTTAGCAATCTAAATTACAGAAGTATGTTGCTTTGTTTACTACCAAGGTAGAGCTTGGTTTTATTCAAGACGAACATTGTTTATTCTGTGATAGTCAGAGTGCAATTCATCTTGTTCCAAGAGGGAAGTTTGAAGCTTGTTGTGAGATTGTCGAACTGACGATCACCTCCACATAGTTGTGATAAGGGAGATATGTTGGATTAATTTTTTGGGCTCCCAACTAGTGAATAAAAGTCCAATACTCTCGAGTCCGCTAGATTTCTCTTTATAAGAGGAGAAAGGGTCATATTAGGAAATTGAAAGAGAGAGTGGATTTTCACAATCAAAAGAGAAAAGAGAAAGAGGGAGAAAAAAAAGAGTTTTGTTTTCATCTCTGCACAAATCAATATGATGTCAAAATCACAATATTTTCACATTGACCGTTCGAATCTTGATTTGAAGGTTTCTGGCGTGACACATCGTACTCATATAATAGCACGATTTCGTAAGTTCTTCACTTTCTTGTTCCTCATTTTTTACTCTCCATTTGCAAGCTTTGTTGCTTGATCATGTTATTTGGTTGTATGCACCAATTTGTGTACTTGATTGAACATACTTGATTAACTACTGGTGATTTTTACCTCTCACGTTGAAGGAAATTTTTCACGTTAAAAATCTTGGTGTCTTTTGTATAATTTTTCTCGTTGTTGTTATTATTCTTGTTTTTTTACAAGTAAGTTAGGGAAATTTATATTCGTTACATTATTACATCATTGCATGTGCCTTATTATTTTTTTCCCATCATTGCCTTGGCCCAATCTTGATCGATACATTTTCAATGTGCTATTTTCTTATATTTTTGTTTTTATTTTTTATTCAATAAATTTATTTATTTTTATTTAATATAATCCAATAAATTTTAAGAAATAATAGATGTGTCACTAATCATCCATGATATTAAATAAATAGATGAGATCTCCTTTACTAATTTTTTATTTATTTTTAATGAAAAATCAAATAAATATATTTATGAATGAATAAATAAATGAATTATTTTGTAATTCCTACTTAAAAAATCTTAACTTCCTATTCTCTTGCCTATTTTTTAGGCTCACCTAACTTTCAATCCCCGACTTTTTCTCTGGATTGAGAAAAAGAAGGTAGGGATTCACTTACAAATACAGGTGGAGGATCAATGATATCTTTTAAAATTTGATTCTAATGAGAAAGAATCAATGAGAAAGCAGTTGCACAGCAGAAAGAACGAATGACATAAAATGATCCCAAAAAAGAAAAAGATTAGAAGGATGATTCATGATATATGTTATTTATATATTTGTAATAATAAACAATACTTAGTATGTACTATGGTATATGCATATCTTGATCTTCTAAAAACACGCAAGTAGATCTAGAACACCATAAGTTATTTTCACGTATATGAAAACTCAATGTTAGTGGACAAGAAACAATTCACAGTAAATTTTTGGTATTTATAGCTATCATTATTAGAAGAAGTTGGATGAAGTTAGCCCTTATCAAAATTGAACTTTTTCAACGTCTAATTATGGGGTTTTATTCCCAATGATCGAAACCAATCAATCTGTCATTAGTTTCAAGTCTACAAATTAAATTAATTTGGTGTATGGCATTTAATTGCGACTTAAAATGATTATAACAACTTAGAAACACTTCTACTGTTCAAGGCCTACATACAGAGGGTGGCACTTTCCAAAGGGAGGAAATAAATGATTATAACGTACGCCTTCATCCTACATTTGTCCCTTCATAGTAAGAGCTTCAAACACAACTAGCTGGATTCAGATCCCATTGTCCTCCAAGCAAGACTTTTTTTTTTAATGAGAAAAATGAACTTTTCATCCTTGTACTCCATTGACGAAAAAAACAAACCAAAAATCACATATTTTTTAAAATTTTAAGAATTACATCGAGTTGAAAAAGTTAATCGAAAGTATTAGGGCCATACCATTTTTTTTCATTTAATATTAAAAGTATGGTCGCTTTTATTGTCAAGTTTTATATAGAAGATAAACATGAGTGCCATTGTAATTACGAATAACAGTGCCAATTGCAATTATAAACCGTAATTAAAATCATGCCTTAATGGCTTTTCCATCTCCTCGTTAGGTAAAAATTGCATCTTCAAGTACCTACATGCATAGATTAAAGAAAAATTCAATCTTATTTTCTCGTTGCTCTTTAAACATTTATGACAATGTTAACCAAAAGAATTCTTTATATAAATCATATCAAGGTTGTACCTTAATAAGTTGTCCATCCAATGTGAAAGATCCCAAGATATATTTCATTTAGTCCAATTATGAACCACAACATATACATGCAATCTTTCCAATTAGGTTTGTCACTTTTGAAAAATCACGAAAACATTGAGACTTATTCTCATGTCAACATGTAAGATTATATCTTTCTCATCTATGTTTATTGTAAAAAACATTTTACTTTTAAATGAATGGTCTTTTGTTGGGAGGCTTTAATAACGACAGTTTAAGTTTTTTTTTTTTTAATTTTAGATGAATGACTTTGTCTTTCATCTAATAAAGACATACTAATTAGTTATGGTTTCTTTGTTCGGATAATATATCATAAAAAAATTATTAATTGTCCATAACATACTATTTTAAAAAAAAACTTAAATATTATATTGATTAGAAATAATGTTCAAATATAATATATATAAATAAAAGATAACTTTTACATTATAAATTAATTTTATAAAATTGAGTTAAATATAGATTTACATTATAATATAATATTAGAATCTATTAAATCATTTCCTATATTATCTAAGAACTAAACTCAATAATATTAAAACGGAGAAAATAAATTGAAAAAATAATTCAAATCTTACATAGATAATTCTTCAGAGGATATAGTAAAAAAAAAATTCTCATGTGATAAATCGATTTATGTAATTGAATTAGCTTCAAATTAACTAATCTTATAAGAACTTTCGTTACAAACTTTGTATTCATAGAGATATCATAAGTGGAAACGGCAAAACTGGAAGAGCAATGAAACTTTGATTAAATAGAAATTCAAACTGAATATTACTGGCACTGAGTATTACGATGCATTTATCTGCTTCACAGACCGTGTAGGAAGCAGAAGGATTGCGCTTCAATTGCAGTGATATTAATGTGCCTCCACGCTCACCTTGAAGCAAGTAGGATATGATGAGGAATATGATATTTTGGTTGGAATAATTAATGCATGTGTGCATTATAGGTGAAGAGTCTTTGTTCATCACGGGCTGCAACCAACGGTACCAGACCCCTATCTGTTTCCTCCCACACCTTCACATTTGTCAGATTATCTGCATACTTTCCTCTTTCATTTGTTTGCAGATGCCATTATATGCACTCTTTATTTAATTCATTACTAAATAGATTACTCTACATGAGTTTTTAGTATTATGAAACTGCACCTGTAATTATAGACCTTAATTATGTGCAATCTCGCAGTTAATGCATATAATAAATGGTCTTATTGTGTGCTACAATGCTCTAAATATTTCTCATGCATATAAATTCGTTTTTACTATATTGAAGAAACAAATCAACGACTTAACTTGAGTAGCATTGTATAATTTCATAGTTGGATGGAGTCTATTGTGTACTTATAGAGGATTAATTTGTTTGTTTGTTTGTTTTTGTTTTAAATAATTATTTATGTAGTGTACTATATAAGTGCTCAGTGTTCACAGCCTTGGAGTCCCGTGCTGCAAAGTTGTGTAGTACAACTCATGCCCCCTAAAATGTGAATGATTGTGCGGTGCCAAAAAAATATTATGATGGTAGAACCTTTATGCGTGCTATTCTTTTCTTATTTTAATGCATCTTTCTACTCAGCGCATGACCAAAAATCTCTATAGTGAGAACCTTTTGGGCTTTTGGCAGCTTGTGCGTGCGTCCTTTTTCTGCTTTTCCCTAATAAGTTAAAAACTATGTAACTGTTACTAATTAAGTGATAGTCTTTTCCATAAGGGTGGGTTTCAAAGAAATTATTTACACTTTACTTTTTTATTATATAAATATATTTGTGTAAGTATTTGAGAATGTTTATAAAAATGTTTTATGATTTATTTATGTTATTTTAATAAATTTTCTGGGATAAGCTATACAAATAATTTATAATTTCGATAAAAATAGGTTAACTTTATTTTCTTTTCTATTATGAAAAGTAAGAACAATTATTTATTTATACATAAAAGTTAGTATTTCTCGATCTATCATCTAAGTAACAAAATTCACTTATTAATACAGTATATCTATGAATAGATATTTATTTATTTTATTCATGAATAAATATCTCAAAAGTAAAGACTCACGAGTCACAAAAACTAATAAAGTTCCATGGTAACTTTATTTAAGAAAAATTCAAAATAAAATAAATAATGAATGTTGCAACAAGAAAGTTTTCTGACTTCCCACTGAATATATGAATCTTGCAACAACCAACTCATCAGTCACGACTTAAAATATGATAACATCATGAAGCTAGAGAAAATCATCATTTTTTTATAAATAAAAAATATTCATTATTGATTTTTGTTTCATTGTTTGTAACAAATTAAACAATCAAAGAACAGACGAGGCATTCACAGTTTTGCTTCCAATATTCTCTGAGCAAACAACTCATTTTTCGTAACCAAGAATACGTGTTTTTAGATTTATGCTGAAATATTTGTTAATTTGATTTTAGGTAAATATTGGTATTTTATTTTATATAAAGGAATTGATTTTAAGTCTAAAACTAATTTTGAAATGATATAATTTTAAATAGCTTTTATGTTAAATAAAATTTTATATTAAATTTTATTATTACCTCGTTTTTATAATAAAAATATTAAAATATAAATCATTTTATTTAAAATTAATTGTTTTACAATAATCCTTTGCACGGAACAGGCAAATACACAAATATTATTCAATATCGTCTAAAAGGGAAATCAACTATCACTACGAGAATCCTCTCTCACGGACAAGGATTCTGACGTGGCCCATCTGTTTTAGGAGTGAAATTACTTTAAGATCTATTAACTCAAAATTGAGCCATGATCGAATTAATTAATTAATATTAAAATTTATACATAACTTTATGATTTATACATAACCATCTCTATATCAGGATCCTCGTACTAGTGCTTAAGTCTCCCTCCTAGATATTGAGGGTATTCATCCTAGTAACACATCCCAATACATCATTCTCATAGGTAAGACATGTATTCCTTCACCAATTACTACGTAATCCTACATTTATGTACAATCTTTTTTGTCCTTGAATTGGTAAGTTCACTACCTCCTTTCCTATATTCTTGACTACCTTTTCTCTCTCAAAAATTCATCATTAGAATCCTTACAAAAATCCTCCCTCCAAAAACATATAAATCTCTCTATTGAAGATAATTCTAAATAATTAAATCTCTCTATTGAATATCACCCTCAAATAACTAAAGAAAGACACGATTTACCTCCAACATACACGTAAGTATACTTAAAAAATAAAAAATCTAACAAGTGTTAATATAAACATCAATATATCCATACAAGTCCTTAAACATCATAGTCATTTATAAATTACAAGTATATACCCGTTAAACATTATCATTCATAACAATCATTGAGGCCATCATTAAATACCAATATGTTATTATCTCCACTGGTAGTACTAGTGGAATACTGCCACCGTGACTTTCAAGTTAAAGATAATTTGATTCTCATAATTATTGATATGTATCGTCAACTTCTTCAAAACCAAATAGGCAAAATAAAAAATAAAAAAAAAATCCTGCTCACGAATGATATTTTAAAATTGTATGGAAAAAATTATGTAATTAAAGTATCAAGGATTAATCTTCTTTATATTTTGACCACTCACCAATTACTGAAATTGCATTCTCTTCGTAAATAACCTTCCTTCGAAATAGCATTTCACTTTAATGAGTAAGTATGCATAATGCAATTAACTTTGGATACTATATGCCATATTCCACATGCTCTTCCTTTTCTGCACCGCATCATCAACCATACATTAATATGTAAATCTTCAATTCACGTCGGTGCATCTTTTAAGAACAATAAGATAATCCAATTGGAAGCAAGCGTGGTCCACGATAATTACTGCAGCCACATTAAGAATTGAGTGCGGAAATGAATTAGTTTATTTTAAGGTATATTTAGCACGTATTAGTACGCCTTCATTCAAGTTTTACTGAAAAAATTAATAATTACTTAAATAAATCAACACACACGTTCACAAAGTTCCCCATACTGATTATCACCACTTTTCAGAAGTACAATACAAGCCAAACTTTCACCAACCCAACCATTAAAGCAAGGTCGTGTAGTTACTATAATTTGTCTTGCCAATTTCTCAAATTTTCTTCCTTATACCGGTAAACTCATAATTGCCTACAACTAACAGAAACCGTAAAATGGAACTGAAAATTACCAAATGAAAACCAACATGGTATGATATTTATTCTAAACGAACTGCTACATAAGAATTGTTTGGGAGTTTCCTTTGAGTTGCATCAATGTGGATCTTCACTATGCCTAGAAGAGGTACGTGTGAGACTCTATTGCTCTTCAAGTCAAACTTTGATACAGTAATTATAGTCTATGTAGGAATATACGTACATCCTTGAGGCTTGCGTGGATTTTTATAGAAAACAGTGTGTGGTGATTTTGTCACATTTATTTAGAAAATTCACTGTACGTACAATGTAATGTACGTCTTCAAACATAGTCTATGTTCATAGGTATTGCTTGATTCACAATAATAGTTGCATGATTTTGGAGATTAATAACTTAATCGGCAATTATCTTTAAAGATCTACGTATATGCATGGAGATAAGTCAAGTACCTAATATACGTGGGGGTTGATTTGATCAGCTAGTTGATGATCAAGAAAAGTTACTCGATCTTAATATACTTCAAAAACAAAACGATTAGTATATAATTATATTTCGTAAACACATGATCATGTGTACAAAAATATATATGTAAAAAAAAAAAATTGATTTCTTAAATGAATTCTAGAATCACAAAATATTAGTCATTAGTTCTCCACTCTGACAATACATTCGTTCCAAAGCAAAAGAAGAGTGATGATTTTAAATGCTCAAAACAATTTTTTAATGTATTCACGTGGTGTTTTGCACCAATTCACCCTTTCACAATGATTGTGTTTTTCACATTATTTGAATTAGGAACCTCCCACTTGAGACTTGATAACCATTTCATCAACCCCCATTTAGGTTAGTACTCCCAACAAATGAAACATTCTATTGACAATTTTAATTTCTTCCGATATCTTTTTGTGACATCATATCAACACTATTAAAGAAAATGCTAGTGTCGTACTTTCTTGTACATTAAAAAAAATTCAAGAACTTATTAGAATTAAAACAAATTTCTAACCTCAATAAATACTTACAAAAATATTTATGCTCATCAGCAAAATTATCACATTGAAAATTAGACTTAACTCATAATTTAAAAATAGTAGTTTAATTTCTACCGAATGAAAGTTGTTACATCTATATATTAAGGTGTGTACACGACTCTTAGTTGCGCAAATATATTTTTTTTAAAAAAAAAAAAAGCAAATGCGGACACTTTTCGAAAACCTCTCCCTTCATTATATAATTCCCTGCCACCTCCTTAAGAATCTTGTCTCCACTCTCTCACTCTAAAATGGAAGGGATATTAAAAAACCCCTTTGTCTGTTCCTTATTGGCCGTGTTTCTCTGTGTCTCCGCCGCCTCCACCGACCCACATAACCTTCAAACCCAAACTCTCCTCGTGGGCACCCTTCCCCACCCACCCACACTCTCATGGCCCGAATCCTCCACCATAGAATCCGACCCGGATTCCATCTCCGTCCAACTCCACCACATAGATGCACTCTCCCTCAACAAAACCCCATCACAACTCTTCCAACTAAGGCTCCAACGAGACGCGGCAAGAGTTAAAACCCTCACAACCATAGCGGCATCAAACCAAACCCGATCCACCAAAGCCGGGTCGGGTTTCAGCAGCTCCGTAGTCTCGGGCCTCGCACAGGGAAGCGGCGAGTACTTCACGCGCCTGGGCGTGGGAACTCCCCCAAAGTACGTTTACATGGTCCTCGACACAGGAAGCGACGTGGTTTGGCTCCAATGCTCACCCTGCAGAAAATGCTACTCCCAAACCGACCCCATCTTCGACCCCACAAAATCCAAGTCCTTCGCCGGAATCCCCTGCACCTCCCCCCTCTGCCGCCGCCTCGACTCGCCGGGATGCAACAGGAAAAACAGCATTTGCCAGTACCAAGTTTCCTACGGGGACGGGTCTTTTACCTTTGGTGACTTCTCCACCGAAACGCTGACGTTTCGACGCACGCAAGTCGAGCACGTGGCCCTGGGCTGCGGCCACGACGACGAGGGCCTCTTCGTGGGCGCCGCAGGCCTGTTGGGCCTCGGTCGCGGGGGCCTGTCCTTTCCAACCCAGGCCGGAGCCCGGTTCAACAACAAATTCTCTTACTGTCTAACGGACCGAACCGCTTCCGCCAAACCGTCTTCGGTCGTGTTCGGCGACTCGGCCATTTCGCGAACCGCCCGGTTCACTCCCTTGATAAATAACCCTAAGCTGGATACCTTTTATTATGTCGAGTTGCTTGGTATCAGCGTTGGCGGCGCGCCGGTTCGCGGCATTTCGGCTTCGCTCTTCCGTCTCGATTCGACCGGTAACGGTGGTGTCATTATCGACTCTGGCACGTCCGTCACGCGCCTCACGCGCCCCGCGTACGTGGCTCTCCGAGACGCGTTCCGGGTGGAGGCTTCGCACTTGAAGCGCGCGCCCGAGGTCTCTCTCTTCGACACGTGTTTTGACCTCTCGGGGCTGTCGGAGGTTAAGGTTCCGACCGTGGTGTTGCACTTCCGCGGTGCTGACGTGTCCTTGCCGGCGTCGAATTACCTCCTTCCGGTGGACAATAGCGGGACCTTCTGCTTTGCGTTCGCCGGAACGATGAGTGGCTTGTCTATTATTGGTAACATTCAACAGCAAGGGTTTCGGGTTGTGTTCGACTTGGCGGGTTCTCGGGTCGGTTTTGCCCCGAGAGGGTGCGCGTGATTGAATTTGATGTGAGTTGGGGTTTTGGGAACAACTCTTTCCCTCTTTTCCTTTTTCCTTTTTTCCATTATGGCTTCTTTTGATTTATGCGAAATTAGTATAGATTATTAGATTAGAGAAGGAAGATTAATATCTTAATCTTGTTGCTTTTTATCGTATTACCTAATGAAATCTTATCTTTGCTCTATAGTCTTGATTAATATAGATATGACAAGTTTTAGTAATATAATAACCTAAATTTGAATGATTGTGTTGAAAAATTTTTAGATTATATTTTAATTAAATTCCTAAGGAAAGTATTTAATTCTCAAAATGTAAAGCATCTTGTTTACATCTTTATAAAGGAGAAAGGGTCTGAGATGCCATAAGGATTTTAGTTCATGAACTAATGGGGTGGGGGAAAAGTGTAAGAAGTTATTAGAATATCTAAGAAACAAATGAAGTGATATCTATGTCAAGGTGGACGCGTGCGTGTACCTCCAATCACGGAGGTCATCTTTTGATTACTTTTCGGAATCAACTTCATATTTTGAATATAGAATATCAATATAAAATTATTATTCACAATGTTGGAACTATTGCTATTGTTGTTAAGAGAAGTTCTTTAATTAGATTTTATTTGAGATCAATTATATATTAAGATGCATTAGATGAATTGATTATATTATTTATTAATACATATTAAAATTACTTAAATATAAAATTTTGTTAAAAAGAGTTAAATAAGTTATATTAAATTAGGCTTTAGACCTAAATTTTAGTTGAAATCTCAATGTTTAAAGACGAAACTAATTTTAAATTAAAGTTCATGACCATGATGTGATGTGATGATTTGCATGAAAATGTTGTTTTTCTTCGAATAAAAATAAGGTCATTTGAGTGGTAAATCTTGAAGCAATTAAAATTATTGGGATGTTTTAGTAGTTATTTCCAAAATGTTAATGTTGGCGTCTCTTGTTCCAGCCAGAAACATAGACAATGTAGTGTCACTCATTATTATGCGAGCTAAAGGAAGGACTCTACAGTCTTACTTTTTGGCTCCCGCTACTAAATACCATTGAATACGACTTTATATTAATTTAATTTTAAAGAAATGGCTTATTGTAGCTTCATTGATACAACTTTTTGAAAAGATAATTATTTGCACATAAATAATTTCAACCAAACATGGAAAGCTAGTTCAAACATGGGCATATAAGAGCACTAGGAACAAAATGTGAGCTCCAATGAGCACATGCATAACAGACTAACCAACAGGAACAGATAGACAAATTGTCAAATGGTTAGTAGCTAGGAAATAGCTTAGGAAAATTCTCTTTCCATGTCATTGGACTCTAGCTGTGAAAGAGACTTCATAGTGGACAAAGCACCAACTTGCCACTTCCCAGCAAAAACACAATCACCATCTTGCTGCAGGGGTTTTTTTTTCAAATGGATGATGAGATGAAGGAATGAAAACACATTTTTTTTTTTAAATTTCATCGGTTTGGTTAATAAAGTGGAAGCAAGGAATAAAAATGGCGAGACTCATTAAAATTCTATCCCTCCAAAAGTGGGGAAAAAAGTGAAGGAATAACTTTTTTTTTAAATCTTATTATTCTTGTTTTTTCTTTTTTTAAAATTATTTATGTTATTATGTAACCAATCAAGAAGAATTTTGTAACTTTTATATTTAATTTTTTATTAAATAATCTAAAAGGTCATCTATTTATTTATTTATATATATATTGAAATAAAAAAATAGATAGAAATTATTCTTATTATATGAAAAACACAAAAGCAAGAGTTTTAGAAACGCGTGCGAATTGTGCATGTGACCGTGATCGGTCTTACATCGTTAAGAGTAAATAAACCCAAACAATTGTCTTTAAAAATTCATATTTAATAAATATTAGAATTTGACTTAAATACATGGGAATATTAATCTTGTTGAATGATTGAAGGGATGAACATTCGTCCAAATTTCTTAATTTAAATGTGTTCCAGCAAGTTCATCATACATGTGAATATATATAGGCTTCAGACATAAGTCTCGGATTCCAAATAAAATATGTTTTAAACAACAATGGGCCAGGACCTGCATCTCTCTTTTCTCCAGAACTATTTTTATTCTTAAGACTTTTTTTAAACTATAAATATTATTTATGAGAAACAATTCTACTTCAGCTAGAGTAAAATTATTATGAATGATGATTTTTTAAAAATATTTAACGCATTTACCTATTTAATTAAACTTGAAATTAAGCTAAATTAATTTATTTATCAATTTGATTCACGCCCGATGATTCATATGACTCTTATGTGTAAGAGAATAAATAATTAAGGGTTTCTTGAGGTGGTCACAAAGTTTTTATTTTAGGGTTTAGGATTTTTATTTTTAAATATAATTTTTAAAATAAAATTGTGTTCGTGAAAAATAAAATTAAAATTATTTTTAACTTAATTTAAAAATAATTTTACGTTCATTTTAAATTTTTTTTTGAAAATAATTTTTAAAATAAAATGTGTTTACCTAAAATTGAGTTAAAGTAATATTTTACTAAAATTTGATGTTATCTTTTATTCATTTTCAAAAAAAAATTATGAATTTAATTTTTAATTTTAAAAATATTCTTTCACTATATTTAATAATTATTATTCTTGTAGTAATTACCATCACTGTTATCACCATAGAATACGTTTTTCATCAACACCACCAAATTACTAATATTATCTTTGTGGTCATTATTATCATATTATTATTATCATCATTATTATTATTATGGAGAACACTATCACTAGGATCTTTATTTCCACCTTGATCGTTATTACTAATACACAAACATATCTTTAAATTAATTTTAACAATGTTGAAAATTTTTAAAATAAATTTATTTTAAAATTAAAAATTAATTTTTTAAAAAAATTAAAAACATTTTTATTTTTAAAAGATTATAAACTCACATATAAAAATCACCTAAAGGAATACTCAATTGTGATGTAATCCAAAACAAATCCCTAGATTGCCGCATAATTAGTGCTAAATAACCACGAAATCACATTTTGCAAGAAACTTCCTTTCGTGCCATATTACTTGCAAAAAGTCAAGTAACTGTTAAAGAAGTGATTTAGTGGTATTAAATATGAATTTAATTATATTTAAGTGTAAAATAATTTTATATTATGATGTAATAAAAAATTATTCATTATGAATTTTAAGATATATATTACACAAATCAACTAACTTATATATTATTGATTATGATTTCTTTACGATATAAAACTATTTTATATATATTACTTATTTTTTCTTAAAATATCATTAACATGCATTAAAAAATATATTGATAAGATGTAGTATCAGCTAAAAACAATAGGAATTTTAGTTGTACATTAATTCTGTACAGTATTTTTATGCAAAAAGAAAGAATAAAAAGAATAAAGATATGAGTGCGTGATAAAACAATTTTAAAATAAATGACATGTTAAGTTATTATATAAATAAAAAAGCATAAAATATGGGATCTGAGATCTGCAATCCATTGAGAATTGAGAAATAAACAATCACTCAGAGATAGAAAAACTGTGCAATATAAACAACAGAAGCTGCAAGATTGACTTGTCAGGTTAGCTAGGGTTGGAAGGAAGCAAGTGTCAGTAAAATATATTGAGTTAATGGCAAATGGAGATCCGAAATTCATTCTAGAAACTATTCATGGATGCAGAGTTAGTAAATCCAAGTGAAAGATTATGTTGTAAACTTATAATTTTGGTATATCTTTTATGATAATTTGATTTTTTCAATATTTTTTTATTTAATAATTACTCGTTAAAAAATAAACCATTTCTTTGTCTGTACAGCTACTACGCTTCAGTTCTATTATGTTTTTCTCTTTTTTCTTTACTATAAATTCCTTATCTTGAATAACAACAAATAGGTGACATGCACTCTCAATTGACTATAGAAAATTGAACAATTAATGACAGCAGGTTCATTTTATGGATGAAAATGGAATAAAATTTGTTGAGTGAATTGATGTGTGTGTGGATGAAAGGTGAGAGCTTGGACATATGATGCACAAAGTCTTATTCACGTCTCCAAGGATGTCACCCTTAAGTCGTTTTATTTAATCATCACACCCCATCTTTTCTAAAAATTTAATTTATTTCTATATATTTTTTAAACAAATCAAGTAGTATGTTATAATTACATTTTACTTTAAATAGTATATAAAAATTAATAAACAATAAAAATCTTAAAATAAGATCTTTAACTTCAATTTTATTATTTACTTATTATTATTATATATATAATTTAACTAGTATAATAATTACTTGTATGAGCATTTCTATCTAATTTGGATTATTGGTAGACGAGTATTTAGAAGTTTGAATATAATTTTCATTTATGCTATTTTGCTGTGCGAGATTATGAGATGGATTCGACTTTAAATATAAGTAATTATTTATTTTAATATAGAATTTTAAAAATAAGTAAATTCTAAAATATTATTTATTTATTAAAAATTTATTTTTATAATTTTTTTTTATTTTTGATATCAAGTAGTAATAAAGATTAATTTATGAAAAAAAACTTATTAAATAAAATTGATATAATTTAATAATAGTTTAACTTTATTAATTAACATAAATAAATTTTTATTACTTATATTCGAAACTAGAGATACAAGAAGTGTATATATATATCCTTAAGATTGTTCATTTGTCTTACTAGCTCTCGCTAGCTCGTTTCAATCTAAAATCAATTTTAATAAATTTAGTATTTAATAAATTAAACTCAATACATTGTGAAAATTAGTTTAGATTTAACCCAAATTAATATTCTATATTTTTTAAAAATACTTTTTTTTAACAATTACTACATCCTATTGTATAAGAATTTTTAGAGATTCTTTGTCCCTTTATATAAGTCTCCCCTCCAAATGATCTCTTTCATTTTTTTTTGTCACATTTAATTACTTTACAATATTTTTAGTCAGTTAACACCATTTCTTTATGAGAAAATTGAAGAAAATAATTAACCACAAATTAATAAAATAAATTGTATGACTACTATTATCTCTTTCCACATTAATTAATTAAACAAAAAGTAATTAGATGAAAAAAATGAAATAATAAGTATGATAATTTTAATAATAATTAAAAAAAATTATTAATAACATTAATATCACTAACTAATTAACTAGCTTTTAGTTAAAAATATCTTATATATTAGGATGAATGTAATATTTATTAATAATGCAATTTCTTAACCTAATAAATAATGTGTTATATAACATAATATTATATTTGTATAGATATTATTTATCTTAAAATATGTTACCTTAATTATGATTATATACTTATTTAATTCTGCAATTTAAATATATAATATTAAGGTTAATATATAATTAAATTATAATTATATACTTATTTAATTTTACAATTTAAATATATAATATTAAGATTACTATACAATAAAATTACATTAAATTATTTTTTCTTATATATTATTATATTTTAATTCAAATAAATAATTTATCATAATTTCAAATAAAGTAGAAACATAACTAAACTGGTACTAACTCATTTGGGATACACTTTTATCCTTACTTTTACAAATAAAGAAAAACTGAAACTCAATTAAATGTATTTTCTCATTAAAGTTATATCGGAGTGGGATGGTTACCATGAATTCAGATTTAATGATTGTGTATGCTAACAATTGATGACATCATTAGAGGAACCTTAATTCCTTTACTGTATCTTGGATGAAGCACACTTGTGCCATATCCTATTAACTGGACTATTACTCTTCTATTGCTCTTGTTGGGCTTCGTGCCCACTGTTTGTTTGCCTTGGGCCTTTGACCTTGCTCCACTTTTAACCCAAAATAGTAAAATCAATAGAGGATTGAATGTTCTTTATGTTACCAATGTACGGCTGAATTAAGCATACATGAGTTTATATATATATATATATAAATAAAAAAGATAAAAATATAAGAGAAGTAAATGTGAGAAAAAATAGATGATATAATTGAATGAATATAAGAAAAAAGCAATGTTATAAAAAGTGTTGTAACAAAAATTATAAGAATAATATAACTTTCACTCATAACAACACTAGAAATTACTTTTCAAAATGACATCCCTTTGCTCTGGACAACATATTAGCATAGATAAATAGTTCAAAAGTACATTTTGTCATCAACTTGGCCGTGTGGAATTTTGTTATATATATAGAGAAACACATATATATTTTGCATTGGAGTTATGAAATCAGTATTTATCCACTAGATTTCTCACTTGCTCTGTTCAAGCGCAGGTGAATTAGTTAAAAAGATAAATGTTAATAATATTCTTGTTAATATATGTTTTTAACATATTTTATTATTATTATTAAATTTCATTTAAAATTATGAATTATATTTTTTATTTAATAAGTCTTATTTAAGATTTTATAATTTTTAATAAATTTTAATTGATAATAAAATTTATGTGACAATACTTTTAGTATTTATAAAATAATTATCTATTAGATTTTTGAATATTTCAAATAATCTAGTTGTTAACTTATTATTTAATCCATAAATTAAATATCCACTTATATATTATAATTTAGAATAAATATATTAAATGATAAGATTTTCATTCTCTTTTAACTTCTTAATTAAATATTTTTAACATTTTTTTCTTTTCCTCACTCAATTAAATGAACATCTCACATGCTATCCACACGAATAGCCATAAAATTTCTTAATTAAATATTCGAATGTGGCAGATAAGATAAAGTCACGTGTTTGCGCGACCCAACTAATAGTTCAAGTCACACACTCTCATAATCCATTTTTTCTTAGGAAAGTTCCCTTCAACTATTCTATTCATGTATGTAAAAATAATAATTCAATTCAATTTTATTATACATGTTTTTGACTGACTTCCTCTTTACTTATTTCTACCAAGCTAATTTATACTTTGCCAACTTCTGTTGCCTTCCAAATATTTCCTAATTAGTCGAATCTTGAAATGCTTATCAACCTTGAAACCAACTTACATCTAACCTATATTTGACCTTGGGGCTAACTTGTGTGGCCAATCTTATATTACCATATTGCATGACCAATTTGTTAGTAATTGACTTGTTGTGCACCTCGAATGAGTTGTAACTGCCTTGCCATATATGTCATACATTTGTTAGTAATTACATAATTAACTTTTACATATTTTTTTTCTATATAAGGTAGTAAAGTTTTAGGTTTGCATTTAACTTCATTTTTCACTCATTAGTCACTTTTCATATTTTTTAAGTTGAGTATCAAAGTATTTTTAAAAGTAATCACCATTGTACAAAAATCTCTTCATTATAGAAATATCCACCTAGTTTTGACTTTTTGAATAATATACTTAATATTTTTAACCATCTATCTCATTCAATCATTCATATTTTATCTCTATTTCTAAATTTTATTTTATTAGTTTTCTTAAATAAATTACAATGAGTTAAAAATAAATTTATATTATAATTTAAATTATTTATTGTAAATTTAAAGCATAATTTATATATTTAAGGATAATTATTTATTATGAATTTTATTATAATATAACTAAATTAAAAAATTATTTATAAAAATTTACAATATATAAAAACATAACACGTACTAAAATTTTAGTTATAAATAATTTAATACTTTTTTAATAAAATATAATATTTTCAAAACATTTCAAATGATAATATATCTTAAAATGATTTTTTGCCTAACATATTAAAATGTAAGATTATTTAATAGAATTGATTAGCAAAATAATATTTGTCACAATTATTGGAAACACTTATACTTTTGAAAATATTTTTTATAAGATTAAGATTATATTTTACCAATACACTTATTTATAAAAAAAATATTACCTAAAGAAGAATAATTTTAGATATATTTATAATCCGTATAAATATGACTTTATTTAATTTAGATCATTTTAAATTTGTTTATTAATTTCGATTCTTATAAAAAAAATTATAGTCTCTAACGCTATTTAATACTAATGCAATATATATCTAATTATGTATGTTATGACAAAATATATGTAATGTGGAACAAAAATTATTTTTTAAAAAAATTAAAATTTACTTAGAACAAAACCAATAAAAATATTTAATTTTTTAAAAATAAATATATTTTAATTGGCAATTGCTCAGCACTTAGCACTTGACAGCAAAAACGACGACGTGCTTGATCGGTGCAAGACGTTATCGTCTTGCTCGTTGGGGTTTAACTGCAATCTCAGCTGAAAAGGTTTTATTGAAAAGTTTCCATTTCTCACACTCCATACATAGCTAACGAAAAGCTTCATTCAACCATGCCACCACTTTTTTCTGTTTAACCTTGATTTTTCATCCATGGACATTCTCAACATTTCAAGCCCCACCAACTTTCCAATCCCATTTTTCTGCCACCCCAAAACCCTCACCCCAAAATTCCCCACAAACCACAAAATACTTCCATCCCCATTTCACAGAAATCCATTCTCACTCTACCTATCGTGGTCCGCCGCCGGAAAGTTTCAAACTTGGGCGCATTCCGGCCGACCCACCAACCGCCGCAATTCCCTGAGGAAGAAGCTCCTCCGTGATCACAAGGTACGCCCCACTCCCAGCGACCCTTTTTCTGTTTCTGGTAATGGCGTTGAAGAGAGTGGTGTAGGTGTTCAGGGGGTTTCTGCTGTTGACAATGGGGTTCAAGTTGAAAAACCAAAATCCAAGCTTTTGAGTGAGTCTGTTTTGTGGAATAAATTAGAGAATTGGGTTGACCAGTACAAGAAAGATATTGAGTATTGGGGTGTGGGGTATGGTCCTGTATTCACTGTTTATCAGGATTCCTTTGGAGGTGTCGAGAGGGTCTCAGTTGATGAAGAAGAGATTCTGAAAAGAAGCAAGGTTAGGAGAGATGTGATTGGGGACTTCCCTGAAGTGAGGAGTAAAATTCTGAATGCTAAGAACATGGCTAGGGAGATGGAGAGTGGGAATAATGTGATTGCAAGGAATAGTTCTGTGGCTAAGTTTGTGGTTCAGGGTGAGGGGGAGGGTGGTTTTGTTAAGGCTGTTCAAGGTTTTGTTGCGAAACCTAGATTGCTTCCGAAGCTTTCCGGGGTTGGGAGGAAAGTGTTGTATGTGTTGGTTGTTGTGTGGGCAGTGAAGAAGTTATTTGCTTTTGGTGAAGGAGATAAGGAGGTGGAGTATACGCAAATGGAGAAGGAAATGATGAGGAGGAAGATAAAGGCAAGAAAGGAGAAAGAGATGTTGGCGAAGGGCACTGTTGAAGTTGTTGCTGAACCTTTGGAGACACAGGTGGTGGACATAAAAAAGCCTAAGTTAGATAAGGAACAACTTAGGAGCAGTATTCTGAAAGCTAAGGGTTCTGCTGATAAACTGGTAGTACGCGATTCATCTGATAAAGTGAAAACTAGGTCCACGGAGATGGATTATAAAGTTCAAGAAATAAGAGAAATGGCCAGGCAGGCACGAAAAATTGAGGGAAGAGATAATGTTCTAGTTGATAGGGATATGGAAATGGATGACCCTGTGATTGAGATCTCATCCCACGATAATGAAATCATAAAAAAGAGTAGCGAACAAGATGATGGTTTAAGTAATCATCAAAATGAAATTGCAAGGGAAACAACAGATGGTAATGCCATTCTGCAAACAACTTCTGTTGTTGTCCCAGAGAACATTGATAATTCAGACCTGCATGAGGAAGTTCCTGCAGATAAATGCTTATATGCTTTGGATGCCATAGTTCCTGGTGATAGGGAAATCAAGAAACAGGAAATAGAATTTTCTGAAAATGATGTGCACCTGAAGGACAGAGAAAATGGCAAGCCCTCAGAAACTCCTATTAATGGCTCATCTATGACAAATGAAAGTTCTATGAAGAAGAAACCTAGGATCATACGGTCTGTTAAGGAAGCTAGGGATTATCTTTCAAAAAAACATGACAAACAAGATCCTGTCACTGGCACAGAGTCTAAAATTGAACTTGTGAAAGAAAATATTACCGATTTGAAGTCTTCAAGTGTTATTGATTTTAATGGCCTGAAGTGCCAGAATTTGGAGAAGAATACAATTATGTCTAAAAGTGGCACATTAAATGGAATTTTGGATTCTAAGCCTCTCATAAATGCTAGTGAAGATTCTGATAAGGATAAAGAACTTGGCCCAAGAAAGAATGAATACATCAAAGATTCTGGTATTGAACCTGGACTGGAAGAGCTTCAAAAGTATGACACCACTTTAGACCATGAAGTTAGTGGCATTGGTACAGAGGCAAGGCCAGAAAATTGGCAGGAGAAAAACCTCCACAAAGTTGACCCTATAATTGAGCAAAGTAGAAGTGATGCTTTAGATGGATTATCCGATTCTAAGCCTGACACAAATCCTAGTGAATATTCTAATCAAAAGGATAAGAAACTAAACCCAACAAAGGATGACTACTTCAAAGACTCTGGTGTTGAACCTGGCATAGGAAACCTTCAAAAGTCTGAGACCACTTTAGACCATGAAGTTAATGACATTGGTAAGGAGACAAGGCTATCTGTAAAACCAGAAAATCGGCCAGAGAAAAACCTCCTCAAAGTTGACCCCATAATTGAGCAAATCAGGAGCGATGCTTCAAATGGACCATCAAATTCTAAGCCTGCCACAAAACCTAGTGAAGATACTGATGAGAAGAATAAGGAATTTGGCCCAACGAAGGACGACTACCTCAAAGATACTGGTATTGAACCCGGAGTAGGAAACCTTCAAAAGTCTGGCACCACTTTAGACGGTGAAGTTAATGGCATTAGTACAGAGACAAAGCTGTCTGGAAAGACAGAAATCTGGCTGGAGAAAAACTTCCATGAAGTTGAGCCCATAGTTAAGCAAATTAGAGTAGGATTTAGAAACAACTTCATGGCTGCAAAAGAGAGAGGCGATCAACCTTTAGATATACCCACTGATATGGAATCACTTGGAGTTGTTGAAGATGGTGGAGAACTTGACTGGATGCAGGATGATCATCTTAGAGATATTGTCTTTCGAGTCCGTGAGAATGAGCTGTCTGGACGGGACCCATTTTATTTGATGAATGATGAAGATAAGGACACATTTTTCAGAGGTCTTGAGAAAAAAGTGTTGAAAGAGAATAAAAAACTTTCCCACATACATGAATGGCTCCATTCAAACATTGAAAATCTTGATTATGGAGCAGGTAGTTACCTGTTTCTAAAATTTTATGATGTAGAGAATCTGATCAACTTTTAATTTCTTGAAATGATTTTAGCATCTTCTTTAATAGGATTAGCACGTACCTGGAAATTCCTAAAAGTTAAAATATATTAGCTAGCATTTTCTTTTGAATAAATTTAAACATGATGCTAATAGTTGTCTTGAATTCCTGTAGATGGCATTAGTATATATGACCCACCGGAGAAAATCATACCACGCTGGAAAGGGCCTCCTGCAGAGAAAATTCCTGAGTTTCTAAATGAATTCCTTGATGAAAGAAAGACAAGTTCCACCAGAAATATGAACCCAGTGAAGAAGGATGAGAGTGGCTTTGCTAAAAAATCAGCTGATTCCTCTTTACAAGAAAATGTTGGTGGCTCTACAGCACCTATTAAAAAGTTGAAAAATCCAAAGACTGTTATTGAAGGAAGTGATGGTTCTGTTAAAGTTGGCAAAAAGTCAGGGAAGGAATATTGGCAGCACACAAAGAAATGGTCCCAAGGTTTTTTGGACTCTTACAATGCAGAGACAGACCCAGAAATAAAGTCCATAATGAAGGATATGGGGAAGGGTTTGGATCGCTGGATCACCGAAAAAGAAATAGAGGAAGCGGCTGAGCTAATGGACAAACTCCCTGATAAGAACAAGAGTTTCATGGAAAAGAAACTCAACAAGATTAAAAGAGAGATGGAGTTGTTTGGACCGCAAGCAGTGGTTAGCAAATATCGTGAATATGCCGACAACGATGAGGAGGATTACTTATGGTGGTTAGATCTTCCGCATGTACTGGTATGTGTATTACATTGTTCTTAGTTTCCACTAGTTCACTAGCAAACATGAAATTAAGGATGAAATATCAGTGTTGTGTACTTGAATGATAATTCTGCTGGATCAAAGCTACTTATATCCTCTCTGTACTTTTCAGGTTTTCCTCTCCGATTGTTATTGATTTGCTTTGTTTTGTTTTTCTGCCCATTGGTACTGAATTAATTTGTTTATTTTCTGTTAGTGCATTGAATTGTACACAGTTGAGGATGGAGAGCAGAGAGTAGGACTTTATTCATTGGAGATGGCTACAGATCTTGAATTGGAACCTAAACCATATCATGTGATTGCTTTCCAAGATCCTGGTGACTGCAAAAATCTTTGTTACATAATTCAGGCTCATATGGAAATGCTGGGAAATGGCCACGCCTTTGTTGTTGCACGGCCTCCTAAGGTATTTGTGTGCTCTCACCGATGTTACTGGTTCCATAGTTTAGAATGTAATAATGCAGTTGTTTGATAAATTATTGTAGAGGTTTGACAGAGATAGCTTTAGTTCTCTTCATGCTTTTGGTTTTATTGTGCAACTAGTATGCAACCATGAACCTTGTCCCTTAAGTATGTGGTCAGGGGTTCAATCTCTAAATCTGTGTATGAAAAAATATCTATCGAGAAAGGTTAGTCTCATAAATGGATCTTAGTATCTCAAGGGATTAGTCCTTGGCTTCTGGCCTAGAGATATCATAGTTTCACAATGAAAAATGCTAGACATTTTCTTATTCCTCTTTTGAGGGTAATTATATGAATGTTTTCTGAACTTTTATTGCATGTAATAGGATGCTTTTCGAGAAGCTAAAGCAAATGGGTTTGGTGTTACGGTCATCAAGAACGGTGAACTTCAGCTCAATATAGACCAACCACTAGAAGAGGTGGAGGAACAAATTACAGAGATTGGCAGCAAAATGTATCATGATATGATGATGAAGGAGCGATCTGTGGATATAAACTCATTAATGAAAGGTGTATTTGGTTTTAGCGACCGCTCCATCACGAGGTAATCTTTTGCTTTGTAGTTTCTATGGAATACACAACATATAAGTTTAGATTTGTCAGTTTTTCATGATTGTGCATACTATATTTAGTGGCTTCATTTGTGTCTTAAGGTTAAAGCGGAAATTGAAGAAACCCAGAAAGGGATGATGGCTCTCCAAGTCCAACTTTCAACAATGTGACCAGTTGAAAACAGTGAAAAGTCCTCTACCCCAAACATTGAATACAAGCACACATACATTTTACAAAGCAAGGGACTTTTCTTGCTTCCAGAAAATATGTTGTTGACCAGATTTTCCTAAACTCACGATGAGATGGAGAGAACATATGTCATCAGAAGTTTGTTAGGTTGAAGAAAATGATGTCCTATCTGCATGGTAGCATCCAAACTTCCTAGTTTTTGTTCTTTTTTTTCCCCCTACCCAAATCACAGTTGTTTGTATATAACTGAGAAACATATAGTTTCCAACTTATTAATTAGAGCTCCACGTAGGCAACTACACGTGTGGAATAAGTAAGAAGGGAGGCTTTTTTTTTTTTTAATTTTTTAATCCATAGGATTTTGCTTGTTTGCGGTTCCATGGCTCTAAAGATGTTTCTATTCATGTGTAAAAGAGAAAAGCTTTTTACAATAACTCCATGTATATATATATCAATCTGACTGCAGATCCTCTCTGAAAGCCATGATATATACTGCTATGCGCATTCTCAAACTAGGTCCAATCTAATTTATTAAAATAATTTCATATCCTAACTAATCTGTATTAAATGCTTTTTATTTATTAGGAAT
Source organism: Mucuna pruriens (assembly GCA_025330945.1). NCBI lineage: Eukaryota > Viridiplantae > Streptophyta > Magnoliopsida > Fabales > Fabaceae > Mucuna > Mucuna pruriens. The sequence goes on from JAENHJ010000529.1 coordinate 5,901,572, forward strand.
TAAATTTATTTATTTTACCTTTGGGATGAAAAAAAATCGTGTTGAGAAAGAAATATTTACACTTATCTCATAGGTATAAAAAAGTGTATTTATTGTAGTTATGTGTTAAGGTTATAATTAGATAAATTTTTCTTACTGTACTTAAAAGATTAAAAAGAAGATAAAATGTATGGAACTTTTCTACGAGTTAAAATGAACTAAGTATTGCAATTTTTGGAGAAATTAAATAATTTTTTAATAAAAATAAAGTGTATAAATTAATTTTAGTTTATGAAAAATACAATCATTTTTATAAATATTTAACTAAAAATTTGTCCCTTAAGAATTAAAAGAGTATCAAGAGTGTATTTACTCACATAAATTAGGGGTCATTGTTGTAACCATGTCCACTTTCTGGAAACCTTATATTTGCAGACATGCATAGAAATTTGGTTGTGCGGAAAGTGGAACTATCACGTGATTATTGAACTCTGCATAATTTTGAAGATTTCGCTTCTTCAAAATCTCATCCTTTCTGGAAGGCAAAGTCAAAGTCAAAAGTGGGCGCAAGCAATATCCCTTAATCGGTTGCATTGTCACTGCCACGATGCCACCACCAACCTTATAAGCATCCCCAACAAAAACTTAATGTTTAGAAAGTATTTTTTCACAAAAAGGTCTTAATTATTCTGCGCAGCTATTGATAATGATTTGTAGAAGTTTGCATAATTTGTAACATTCTCGTTAAAGCAAGGTTTCTTTGCCTAAGCAACCTTTGGGATTTTGAGGATACGATTTGTAAAAGTGAGAAGTAAAATAGTAAAAGGTTAGAAAATGACTGCATCCCTTTTGTTGTAACCCAAGCTCAATTTGAAAAAATTATTACATGATCAAGGACTATTAAATGTTTATGGTATCAACTGATTTCCCCGTGAGTTTTTAATTTACGAAAGTTTTTTAATTTTTGAAAGAGTTAATAATAAAACTTAATTATATGTTACGTGAAAATTGTCTGGAACTATGGTAATCTCGGGATATAATAATTTATCCTCAATTTCCCACATGTGCCCCGTTCACTTCTACAAAGTGTAACACTCATTAGTAAGTAATTAACAAAAAATATGAAGCTATAATTCAAAAGGTAAAGGGGTTTGTCTTCCATTACTAGATGCAAAGTCAAGGAGGTAAAGGTAAACTGAATGAAAGAATTTGTGAAATGTTGGAAATACTAAAAGTCATAATTGTGAAATAATAGAAAAACAACCATTTGAGCTATAGATATGTACTAGAACACAAGTATACATGCATTTATATACCAACTACTATGACGGAAATTAAGTTGAATTAAGAGAAGGAAACGGTGATGTCATCAAGGTGCTGATCCATGATTTCAGAAACAGCATCCAGAAATGTGGCTTCACTTGTGGCAGGAAGAACAGAATCAAGAGCTGCTTTTACAATTCCCTCAATCACAGACTCCTTGTTCAAGGATTCTCTGCACATAATGCTTCCAATGGCAAAGGGAGTCATCCCTCTCTCCACTCCTTTCTTCAGAAGCATGGTTGAGATTTGAAGAGTGCGGGCACATTCAACTGACAGTTTCCACCCATGAAACTTCAAAAGGGCAATGTCTTCATCAGCATTCAGTGACTTTATATAGTCAATGATCTCTGGGGAGTATGGCTGGCGAGCTTGAGGCCAATAAAGCCACTCGAAGGTACAATCTTCAAACTGATGGAACGGCAAAAACCCATCAAATTACTGGTTTGAAACAAGATTCAAGGGAAAATCCATAGATAATATACACCAAACCCCTTCGAGGTATTTGCACCAAGAAAATAATGTTTAAGGCTAATTGGGTTTGCAACTTCTCAAAATATTTGCAGTCTATATCCAAAATAACAACTTTTGCGTAAAGCACATAATAGTGAGAAGAATAGCACCTGAAAGGCATGTCCTTGCTAACATGAAGGTAGTCATGCTAGGAAAAAAAAACAAACTACGGTAGCACAATTCATTATTTCACTCCAAAAGAGAAAAAGGAAAAACATTAAAGGCATTCTAAAAAGATTTCCGGCCAATAAATAAACCTTTTGTAAGTTATAAACTAAACTCGATTGAATATCGTAATATTGGATCAGGAGCTGCAGAATTCTGCAATCTGTAAATATTACATTTACTACCCAAACCAAGCAGGAGAAAACCAAAAAGTTTTAAAAACATTTCACACCAAGAGAACAATAAAGAACCATCGCATGCATTAAAAGAGAACAGTTTATCAATAAAAATAAAGAGAACAACTGAACAACAAAAATAATGTGCTTACACTTGTGGGCAAGCAGTATCCATGATCAATTGGAATCAAAACAGTCTGACCATTTTCCTCCACATTTCCAATCAAAATATTCCCAGCATGTCTATCTGCATTCGCGAGCCTCATGTCCAGTACAGTAATTTTATGCACTTCCTTCACTGGGAAAGCCCCAGGGCCCATATCCTCACAACTTCCATTATTCTCCATGAACATTTGCAAGGATCCAATCTTAGTAGTCACGTCCCCAGGATGGTTAAATCCTTTATGCAAACACTTAACCAGAACAGTCGGGGGAACCCCAGCAAAGCCCTTCTCATCACCAAATAATGATCGGCGGCCACTCATTGGATGGTCCAAAATATAAGCTGCAACTTCCCTGAATGCTCCTTGACCAACTCTCGTACCCTTCTTTAAGCCTTCACCGTCTACTGAGAAAGGCAAACCTCTAGGGTTATTCACAGCCATTGGCTCTTCGTCAATGGGCTTAAAAACGGATATATACTTTTGCCCTGTTGAATCAAGCATAAAGTAAGCTCCCCCTGTTCCCTCCGCAGATCTGATTGGATAATTTCCACTGTCTAGCCCTTCATAAGTAGAGTTTATCATATTCCAAACCTCAGAAGCTAATTCAATTTTCTTGTTAACGATAACCGGCTCCAAAAGAAGGTCCCTATCAAGAACCTTTGTTGGCACAATTGGCTCAGCAGCTCCATATTCCCTTCTTGTATCTTCTTTACTAACATCATACTTTCTCCTACAATTATTTTCACTAACATCATAATCTTTTGAAATATTCAACTCCTTTGCCAAGACAGACAACTCATCTTGTCCTGTCTTAACTTCTGCATATTTCGTTCTAACAAAGAGATGAATCACTGCATCGTTATATTTACTACAGATATCATCAATAAGCCTCTGATCCTCAAGCAGCTCCCCATTACACATAACTTCCTGCCCTTCAGGATCAGCAAGGCGCTTCTCCTTTTTCGCAATCTGCTGCTTCACATACCCGACATCCCTGCATCTCTCCACCTGAAAAGTAAACTCCTTCCCAGAAGTAGTCCTCACACTGATGGTCTGGAGATCTGACAACCTAATCACCAAATGCAAAACATTTCCTTCTGTGACTCCATAGTCCTTCAGCAGAGAATTGCTTCGTGCCAGCTCCCGCCCATCACAAACCAACTTTTGTTTGTTTGTCAATGAAGGAAGCCCCTCAGCCTTTTGGATTTTGAGTTTCACAGACTCAATGGTGTCGCAGGGAAGAACTCGCATTGGAGTCAAAGATCCAGAATAAGAGAGATATATGAAAATGAATTCATGATCCAAGGACAAGTGCAATGGGGAATAGTATCCATTTGGGGAAAACAATAGCTCCCTTGGAACAGGGCTAAGGATGGTGACACCAGCGGATGACATTTTCAATGTTGATTAAGGAAATGAAAAAAACAAGGAAGATTGAGGCTTTCACCTAAGCCTGAACCCTACCTCCTAGAAATTTTCACAACAACACAGCCATAGGATTTGTACAATTACAGCTGCCTGGGTGTGATGAGACACACACACACACCTACCCAGATGACCAAACAAGCTCTAAAACGAAATTAGAACATATGCACAACAAGGAGCAATTTTTCGACAGAAATGATGAAAAATTCCAGACCCAGGCCCTAATTTCCCATCATTTCCCTACCAAAACCTAGAACGAAACCACCCAGTACACAAAAGATTTCTGATTTGGATCAACTCACAAAAGGGTCAGAATCAATAAAGACAGAGAGCAGATTGTTACCCAGGGAAGCAGAAAGTTGGAAGCTTTGTCACCAATACGAGAAATAACGCAATGGGCTTCGTTTAATTTGATTTATGAATTCAATACTCGAGAAAGTAGGGAAGGGTTGTTGTGTTATTGTTGACTCTGACCGAAAACGAGACACACGAATAAGAGAGAAAGAAAGAGGAATGAATTGGGTAACAAGATACAGACGCGCGTAGCCAGCCACCTGGTGTTGCGCTACTTGTATAAAGCTTTTGCCGTACGAAAGATCAAAATGTAATGGTTTATACTATATACCGTACACGTGTACGTATCTCTACGTAAAGAGTTATTGTATTTTTGGAGTCTTTTTGTCCTTTTCTTCCGCACACGATGAGTGATTGATTATTCGTGTTTGTTCGAAGAAGCCGTTAGTGCTCATTATCTCTCTCTTGCTATTGAACAATGTAAATAAAGGGTTTTAACGTTACCAATGACTGAAAATGATAGTGACGCGCATGGCTTTTTAGTTCTTACTGTTCATCATGTTACATCTGTCAGGTAACACGCGCCTCTGTGCTTAACGGTCAAGAGGAAAAAGAATTTTTTTTTATCTCATTTCATTAATGTAGTTTTCTTATTTCATTATTTAATTAGTTTTTATTTTTCTTATAAATTTTATTCAATTCAAAGTAAATCCATTTATATTGGATTCATTTTTTACTTTTCAAATTGATAATAAATATTAAAAAATTGATAAAATATACACTTTCTTTAATTTGATTATGCATTCATGAGTTGCAAAAGCAGGACACAAAAATTAGATGCTACATGAATTGCTAAGATGCTAAATTGGTCAATGATGTGATTTTAATTTTACACTAACATGCACAATAAACATCATTCTATTGTTTCTTAAACATAATTATTGTAGTATTACACAAGGTACACATTCCAATATTTTGAACGAAAATTATGTCATGATAAATTTAAAATCCTAATATTTTTTTTGGGTGGGATTTGAAATCGACATTATAAGTTACATATTTTAATTTATTAGATTCCGTCTGATGATGGATTAGAGTTTAAGACACAATACTTATTTAAAGTTTTAAAACAATTAAGAATAGAGAAATATTAACCCACATTATTACATATATTTCTATCTTTTAACATGTGTATAATATTTTCTTTCTTAAGACAAGTAACTTTTATTATTATTATTATTATTATTATTATTATTATTATTATTATTATTATTAATTAATTAATTAATTAATTAATTAATTAATTTCTTATTTTATATAATTGTCAAATTTAAATATTAATTACTTTCAAAATTTTATTTTTATTTTTAAATATCAGCTGTTTGTATTCTCAATATAATTATTTTCAATTTTGTTTAGAACAAAATTTCCTTTTCTCTTCTCAAAGATAAATTAATTACGTTCTTAATTTATTTCCTTGCATTAAAGTTTATTCTTTTGACTTTTCCCTTCAAATATCAATCCATTGTTTCTTAAACATAATCAATTGTTGTAGCATTACACAACACCCATTCAAACATGTAGAATGGAAATTATGTCAAGATAAACTTAAAATTTTAATATATGACATTATATATTACAAATTTTAATTCGCAGAGAATAGATAGATTAGAGTCTAAAATACAATATTAATTTAGAGTTTCAAAATAATAAGAATAGAAGAGTGCTAATAACATTTTCTCTTACATATTTCTTTTAACATTCATATAATATTTTCTTTAAGACATTTAATTTTATTATTATTATTTAATTTTTTTATATATTTTAAATTTTAATAATTAATTACTTTCAATTTTTTATCATATTTTTATTTTTAAATTTCAGTTGCTTGTATTCTCAAGATAATTATTTTCAATTTTGTTTAGTAAAAATTTTTCTTTTCTCTTTTTAAAGATAAATTAATTATGATTTTAATTTATTTCCTTTCAAATTTATCTTTTAATATTAAAGTTTGTTCTTTTAACTTTTGTCCCTTCAAATCTATACCTATTGTGACATCCTTTAACACGCAATCTAATTGTTAATATTTAACCAATTGTTTTTAAAATGGATATATAGAAATCTCAATAATTTTAAACCTCATAAATTTGAACTCAAATGATAAAGAATTCACATGTCTATAAGTTTAAAATAAACTACTCAAAACATAAATGTCCTACTAACACTCTAAAAGATCAATCTAACTACTTAAGTTTTTAAAAGAATTGAAGACATAATCAAACTCAAACCACATGTTTAACCTAAGTAGCAATTCTATCAAAGTTGACAAACCTAACACTAAAACAAAGAAAATGAAAATAATACAAAAGTGTCATTCGTCATCTTGTACCTACTCGCCTTCACATGTAAACAACATTTATTCTAAACAAAATATAAGAGGAGTGAAAATACATCTCACTACTATGAGGGCAACTTTAGGAAGACTGGGTAGCACACACAACAATAAAACAATAACAAACAAATGAAATATGTCACAAATATCTACATTAAATATTATGCACATGCTATGATAGTACGCATCCTATGTGCTACTCCATATGCATGTGGTATCATTTCTACTCAAAGAAGTAGGTTATGAGCAACACTGCTAGACTCCTCATATGGAGCTAGCCATACTACATTAGCACAATATCCTCTGATAGTACATTAAAATCTATTCAGCTTGCAATGTGTACTCTAGCTCGTGGGATCAAACACGACCATTAGGGTTTCAGTATCAAGTAACCCCCAATAAATCTAGTGACCTTATTGCATGACTTATGTTTACTTTCTCTCACTTCAATTATATAATATGATGAATGTCACACAATTTATAATTTCGTTAGTTTCTTTTAAAACTGGGCTAATAAGGACTATGCTTTCTGCCACAGGCTAGGTACCTCATCTTACAACCCACATAGTAAACACCATCCTTACCCACATATAAGCCTAGGTTGCTCACTTGACAATGGTTATCTGAGTTCTTTTCCTGCCAACTCTTTACCTAGGAATCTTATTTGACAATTACTCATCCTTACACGTTTTCTCATATTTCATACTCATCTCTTTCAATACAATGACAATTACATCTCAATCAATTCATATCACAATCTCAATAGTACAACCTATACAAGCTCTCAACAAGCAAATTTCTCATGTTCACAATAAGGGAATTTAGTCACTAAGTTCAGCTCTTGCTCAGCAAATCAGAGTCATAGAGAGCTCTATACATACTATCGCCCAACAAACTACTTTGTTCATCCAATGATAAGAGCCACAAAGAGTTTACTGCTCTTTATTTCCCTCTCCCACCTAGTGCGGTCCTTGCTTGCCCAATAAACACGCCCAACAGAGAGAGATAGAACTTAATATTGTTACTCTTGCTTAATGAGGCGACCCCTTGCTCATCGAATCAGGACCTTAGGGTCATGACTCATCTTTCGCTCAACAGGTTGAGCCATAGAGTGTTTCACTCTCTAGCTTTCACTCCTTTGCTTATTGAGACACCATTCTTGCCTAGTGAAATGGACTATAGAGAGCATTACTCTTAGGTCCCAACATTTTCGCTTAACGAGCCCCATTACTCACTCAACAAGGGAAGCCATAGTGCTCTCAAGGCTCATATTCGCTTAGTGAACTTTGCGCTCGCCTAATGAATAGGCTAAATAGAGAGGGATTTCTTCTCTTCGTCGTACTCTCGCTCAGCGATGGCCATCCTCGTCCAATGAAAGGCAACAAATAATAGTTCGTGATTTTGCGATTTTCTATAAAACTTACTAAAATTCAAGGAGAACTAAAGGTTCTATATGTCATACATCATGAATTTAGTACATAGGAACACACTTTAAGCAACATCAAAACAAGGGTAAGACACGTCAATTGCATCCATACACAAAAAGCCCCCAAATCTCACAAATTAAATTAGAAAACCTAATATCAAGAACAATCTACAAAATTCACTCATTACAACAATTTGTCACATAATTTCACATGAAAAAATCATAATTAAGACACTAATCTAGGGGTTTAATCCCCCTTCAAATACCACCAAGGATCATGCAAAGACTTTAGACAAGGGTCTTAGGAATGACCCCACTACCTATCTTACATAAAGGATGCCAAAAATAGAGAGACAATCTCATTCCCTCCTTACCTTGTAAGTAAAAAGATAGAAAATCAACCTTCAAGACTCCTCTTGGTGATTCTCTGGTGCCCCTCTACATGTTCTTCTATTTCTCTTTCTATTGTTAGGAAAGGGTTTAAAGAGAAAATTAACTCCGCAATATATATCTAATGTGTAAGGATTGTGTCTACTCCCTCTTTATAGGCCACCCACCAAAACAAGTCCAAAACTATTTTCTTACTTTTAATTAAATGAAAACCCAATTTTCAACCCACATATACTTAATTCCCAAATAAATATTATTTTAAATACAAATATAAAACCTTCAAACACTTTATTATTAATAATGAATATTAAAATACATATATTTACCAACAATAACAAATAATAGAAAAAAATTGATATTACACCTACCTTATTCTTTTTGACTTTTTTTTTTCATAAAATCTAATTAACTAACTAATCAAGAATATTAATTAATTAAATTAATTGCATTAAAATTCTCCTAATTTTATATGTTTTAAATTACTCTTACCATAAGACACATTCTTATTATTTTTATAAATATTTTATTTAGTTTTAATTTTTTTTAGCCTATTTCATTATTATTATATGTATTCCTTTAATTTCTATTGACCTTGAAGGTGATGATTTATTTCTAAAACATTCTTCATATAAAAAAAAAGTTAAATTCTTAAATAACTAAGAACATTAATGTATTTCACTTATTATTTATTAAGATTAAAAAATTATAATTAAAAATATTTTGTAAAAAAAATAATATATAAGATATTTTAGATTGATTTTTATAAAAAAATATTTTTTAATTTGGATCTTTAAAAAAAAAAAAAAAGAAACATATTAAACTAGCAATGATAACCTGGGGAGGAAAAAATATGCTTTAAAAAAAATGAGCATGCTTTGTACAAATTTATTAGAGTACCATTGGACACGACTCACCGAAGTTTTCCGGCCAAACAAGTTAATAGTAAAAATTAATATAAAATTTTTATTTAATGTAAAATTTATCTAAAGTTGTTCAACAGAAATAAATAAATTAGAATGTATTACTTTAAGAGTAACTTAATTGTTATCTATTTTTCTTTAAAAATGACAAATCATTTTTTTAGTTTTAAATTATTTATGCATATGTACTTTTTATTTGAATTTTTTATATTTTTTAAAATTACTTATTCTTTCTAATTTAAATATTTTTCACCGAGAGGAAGAGAAAATGATAAATATAATAAATGAAATAATGAGAAAAAGAAGAGAAAAATAGAAAAAAGGTAAAGTGAGTATAAAAAATAAAAAAATCAAGGTTGTAACATATGTGAAATAATCTCCTCTAAAAGCCTCAGCTTGATCTGTATGCTAAGCATGCCATTTTGACTTGAATATATGCTTGGAATTTTGCATTTTATTACCATTTTGTTTAAGAACTTGTATATATTTCATTTCTCAGTTTGTATTGCGTCCGACCAATTCAGCCTCCATTCATGGAAAACATAATTTAGGTAATAAACATGGTCATATGGACTTCTGGTCCTTGGATCACATTAGTGACATTACAATCAAGCCATGTTAATAAAGGGTTATACATTTGAGGTTAACAAAAGAAAATTCATAAGGCTTAAAGAACACACAATAGCCATCATAATCCTTCAGATAAAAAATGCAACCACTGGCCAAAATTCAGGTCCAAGTGGCCAGCCATATGTAGACTAACAAATATTGCAAAAAAAAAAAAAAAAAACAACAAATTATACCTATATGAATAAGCAATAATCTAGGTATTTGGTCATGTAATGAAAGACAGTTGTTTTAACCAGCAAAGAAAAGGATGCAAAAATTTCCATCATATTGACAAGGCCAATGCTACTGAAAATACAATGATGGATTTCAGTTAAGAACAAGTAATTCTCATATGATGATATGAACCAATAGACCTACTATTAATATTAGATTTTGTATTGCAATACCAAGGAGCACCATCAGCTATCTTGGATAATAGAAAAGTTCCAGGTTAGTTCGAAAGACGTCTGAATCAGGTATGTGTTAATTATGCCAAATGCTCATAAGCATAAAACAGTAAAAAACATTTAACTGAAAGGAATAGGGAGAACTTCATCTTACAAGCAATGGATAACTCATGTCATAAAATTTAAAATATACATTAGATAGGTAGAGTCATGTTCTTCATTCCACATATTCTTTCTATTCTTCTAGGTCAATTCTCTTGTCACCTTTTGAATTTTAGATTAATGATTTCAGAGTTTGATACAAATTAAAACAAAATCACTAGCACCGTCTCTTTCAGCTGTAAATTTTCATATGAACTAGTTTCCAAAGTTAAATGAAAAGCAGTTACTTTATAGTTATTAAAAGAGAAACACAGATCTAATAATCTTTTTAAATTAACTTCTCTGAACTACTTCTATGCTTTCATTTTAAGAATAATTCAAATAAGTAGAATCATGAATTAGATTATATAGAGAACTTTTGGGTAATTAACTAATTATTTATTATACTAGTGATGTACTTGCTTATAAATTATTCTGGTGGTTCCTACTTCTAGAATATCATATTGAAATTAAAAAAAAATGAGATCTCAACAATTCAACTAACTTCTTCCTCAAAATTATATAAATGTTCCTTGCCATTTGCTGGTTTCCTACCCAATTAAGCATTGTTTGAATTAAATATGGGTTCTACCGTTATCTAACCCTGTGATTGTTATTAAGAGGAGTGAGTTGAGTAATGAATAACTCAACAAAGCATTGTACTCTATTGAATTTTTTATTAACTAGGTTTATGTATCACTCAGCTTTTGGGGGCATTTATGAAGGATCAACCCATTCTTCGAAATATTGAAATCTACTTAATTGTCTCTCCCAATAGAGACTACTCCAATATTCCATACATAGACTTAAAAATCAAATTTCTAATAACATGTTTAAGGAGTAGGATTATCTACCAACTATGTCACACCATATTGGTTGATGAAAATATTAGCACTTTCATTACACTCCTGCCAGATGATACCAGTGCAGGCACAAATATATTCAGCCAACAAAATCCACATTGTCCATTGCATGCTGTTAAATAGAAATTCAATCCTTTACAAAGGTAATAGTATTGCAGAAAAGTTGGATTACAGTTACAGTGATATCCAAAATGGTTAAATCATGTTCCTAGTTCAATATTCATATGTTTATCAGACTCGTACTAATGCTTTCCTATGTTTATTGATATCAACTATGCAAGCTTATTTGCTTTTAGCTAACTCATTAAAAACCATTGTCATTGGAATTATATAGATTGAATAACGTATTGAATGATTGTATTACACGTACATGATAAACAAATTGGAATGGTCAATACAAACCAAAAGAACAAAACACTAAAGAAACCAGTATATAAAGCTCTTCCTTGCCTGATAAAAGGAGAATTACTAGTAAAGGCTTGCCAATTTAGTAATGTAACCCAATTATTTATGATATTTGAAATTTATTTTGGCCAACTATACTGTCAAATGACTCAAGTCAATAGTGTCCAGAACCAGAATATATTTATATAATCTGTAAGAACAGTACAATTAGATCTAGATACCATGTACATAAAGAGATTTAGCTTGTTGCGCTGTTTCTGAAAAGAGCAGAGTGAAACACTTCCTGTAAGTATATGTAATAAAAATAATAAACTATCTATTTATAATATATAAATATGAGTTAATCAACTGGCACGTTGCTATAATCATATGCGGACACATTGTCATATTAACACAACTATTTGCTGTCATGTGATTATATTTCTTTTGCTTACTTGTCAATTTCTCAACTCAATTTCTCAACTCAATCCACTTCTTGTTTAGAATAAAAAATTATTTTTATTTTTTATTTTTTATTTTTTTGACATTTTCCACCGTCGGAGGTGCTATTTTGAATTATAGACATAGAGATACCAAAAGTTTAATATAATTTTTTTTTGAAAATTGACTGATTAGATTATAAAAATTACAATTACTAATAATTTTCTATGAAATGTATTTTTTTCTCCTCTAATTCTGTATAATTACTATTATTATTTTTATAAATATAAAGAATGGTACCATGAATTTTATTTATTAAAATGTTTTTTTTAAGGGTGAAAATTTATTTTGAGTTTATAAGCGAAAGGGTGATTTCAACAAAAGACAATGTATTTTAGTTAAGTATTATATTTTAATTTCATCATAATTGAATTTGGTTTTTAAATATATCTAGATAAATTAATTTCTTATCTATAACTTGTCTTATTTAGAATTCTTTTCTTAGTTTTTACTTTTTATTAGAATAACTCCAATAATTAGACAATTCAGGAGAGAACTTTTATGGCATTCCGACTTTCAACTTTCTTAATTTTTTTTTATTTTTTGACATTTTTTATTAAAAAAAATAAAAGGTACAATACGTAATAATGAATAAAGTGATTTTATTTTTTCGACATTTTAATCTTCATTCTTCTTATTTTTTTTTTCTTCTTGTCAATTTTTTTTCATATTTCTTTTTACTAATAATTTAATGTGCTGTTCAAAATCATAAACAAAAATATATAAATGTGATTTTTTTCCATGACATTCTGATTTTTAGTTTTTTATTTTTTATTTATTTATTTTTACATTTTCAACCAACAATAGACTATGCTATTTTAAATTGAAGACAAAAATAATATAAAAATGATTTTTATTCTATGATTGATACTCGAATTTATTATTATTTTTTAATCTTATGTTTTTTCATCTTACTCTTTTCTTTCTTCTTCCTAGCTACTAGATTTTTTTTTGACATTTTCGACAATATTCAAAATCATGGAAGCTCTAAGAGAATAATTTTGCTAATTCTGATTTTTTTTACTTTTTCCTCTTTTCTTTTTTATTCTGAATTATTTGTTAATTTGAAAGGAGAATGGAATGAAAATGAAAAAACATTCTTCTTCCATTGTAAATTGAGAATATCATTATATTTTTTTTTTGTCTTTTATTTCTCTTTCTTCCTTTTTTTCTTTCCTCTTCCTTTTTTAAACTCTTCTTTATTTTCTTATTTAAAATTCAAAAGGATGCTTATTAAATTTATATTTTTCACAAAGAATTAATAAAAAGATATGTTAAAAATAGAAGAAAATTTTGACCAATAAATTTACATTGAAAAATTATGACCAAAAATCAATTATTCTTTTTAATTTTGACCAAAACATATTATTATTTTTTATATCAATTGGTATTATGCATAATTAATTTATAATCTATAATTACGTATATCAATTCGTATTATATGTACCATTTTGATACCAGAAAATTGTCCTTTTGTATTATTTTGATTTATAATTTAATAAATTTTATATATTTTGCATGAAAATTTTATTAATGTTACATTAATTTTACATATAAGAGAATACTTATTATTTTAAATTAATTTTACTCCCTTATTATAATTTATGCATAATTGTTTAAATTTATAATGAATTAGCCAATTAAAATATAATAATCACATCAATTATTTGAAATTTAAAAGGATTCACTTTATATATATATTCTTTTTTGTCGCGCAAAACAATTAATTTGTGATTTGATTTATAATTTATTAAATATTTTTATTAAATTTTCATTAATGTTTCATTAATTTTGCATTTCGAAGAATATTTATTATTTTACATTAATTTTGATTAATTATTAGAATTTATGCACAATTTTTAAATTTTTATTGTATTAACGGTTATATGTCTCTTGTAATTAAAATATAATAATCACATCAACCGTTATTTGAAATTTAAAAATATTTTCACCATATTCATATTTTTTTCACAAAAAATAAAAAACATGTTAAAATTAAAAGTTGAAGAAAATTTTGACCAAGATATTTTCACAAAGAAATTATAACAAAAAATAAATAATTCTTTTTTATTTGTTTTGACTAAAAAATATTATTTTTATGTCAATTTTTATTATATAAAATTTAATAAAAAAATAGGCTATACTATAATCATGTAGAACAATTTTACGTTGCCATCCAATTATATTAATTATTGTACATTATTCGTGCATGACTATTATGTTTATTATTTTGATATCAAAAAATTATATCAATTTAAATTATTTAATTTATAATTTAATAAATCTTATATATTTTGTATTAAATTGTCATTAATATTGCATAAATTTTACATATTTGATAATATTTATTATTTTAATTAATTTTACTCACTTATAATGACACTAATTACATTTTTTTTCTATAAAATTGAATAGATGTCAAGCACTTTGTTTAACCACATAAACTAGACTCTATCAATATACCAATTGCTAATTGAAATTCAAAAAAATTCTTGTTGGATTTATATTTTTTCCAAAAAAAATTAATCATATTCGATGATTATTTACATTCACTTACAGAGTATCAATCATTTTATTCATTAATTAATATTTTTTATTCAAATAAGTAGCTTATTTTACCACAACAAATATCAATAAATAAATAATCAATCATAATAAAAGTTAAAAGACAAGAACATTTAAGAGTCAAAAGATGCATAATTATTTTTAAACAAAGAAACAAATTCAATCATAAAAAACCTTTTTGAGAAAAAAGATAGTTATATTGCTCCAAATATTAAAGACAAAGCACACACAAAAAAAAAAATCAACCAGTTACTTATAAGAAAAAATATAAAAAATTCATTTGAATAATAAATTATATTAAAATGTTTATTATATTGTTTTTACATGATCTTTTTATTCTTCATTCTCACCAATTTTATCTTTATGTTCAACAATTTAGTTGACCAATGAGGGTTGAAATTTAAAATGTTCATATAAATATATAAATATATAAAACATTACGTATTTAATATTAATTTATAGGGATGATATAAGTAGTCATAATTTTTTTTAACTTCATTTTGAGTAAATATAAGATATAATATCATTGTAACTTTAATTTATGAGTTCAACTTTATCAAATTAAAATTTTATACTAATTTATTTTAAAAAATTATCAAATTTAAACATTTGGCTAAAATATTTTTTTCACATATTTTTTTAAACAAAGGTTAATATTATAACTTATTTAAAATTATTATATCATTGTCTAAATTATAGGTGATTTTACAAGTTTTCTTAATTTTAAACAAATATTTCACAATTATTTTTTATTTAAATTTATTGAAATTATTTTTAATTTCTCAAAATTATATCTATACATTTATTTTGGTCTTTTTTTTTCTTCCTCCTTTTTCATTTTTCTTAATTCTTTTTATTCACTCATAATTATTTTCTTTTGAGGATTTTCTAAATTTTGAATTATTTAAAATAAATATCAGCATTGTATTAAAGTTATTTTTTATTTCTAAAAATTATAAAAATATGTAGTTATAAACTATCCCTAAGAAATGTACTTTTAAGCATAAAAATATAAGCACTGTATTACTCAACACTAGTTAATTTCCAATTTTGTAACTAGTCACAACTCTTTACATTTTTTCTATGGACTACAACTATTTTCTACTTGAGCTAATCATTTTCAAGTCAAGTTACAAAATACTTTCTCTTATTATTTAACACAATTATATATCTAAAATTCAAATTTAAGACTATAGATTAAATTAGAATAATTTTACTGATGATCTACTCACTAATAGATCTCTTCATGTACTTTTAACTCATGAGCATTTACATGATTGCTTGTATATAACTCTTCTCATCCAACATAGAGTTCTGTGATGTTGAAATTCAAAATTACCTTTTGAATAAATCCAACTATTATGATAGAAGTGGTTAATAATCAAAAATTAATTCAAATTAATATTTGTGCAGAAATGTAACTACAACTCAATCAAAATTTATTGAGACTTGAGAGATTTATGTATGTAATTTATTTATTTTTGGATATTGAGAAAAAGTTTGGTATTGTCAACATTCTTTGTCTTTATGGTTGTTACTTGTAAAAGTTAGCACATGTGACATGTTGCTCAATCAAATTTTATTAAGATTTGGAAGACTTATATATTTAATTTATTTATTTTGGGTGTTGGAGAGGAGTTTGGTGTTGTAAATATTTTTTGTCCTTGATGGTTGTTGCTTGTAAAAGTTAACACATGTCGTAACTCTATAATGAAATTAATAGTTGTGCGAGAGTAGTCGCACTCAATCAAAATTTCATTAGGACCAGAGAGACTTATATATTTAATTTATTTATATATGAGTGTTGAAGAAAAGTTCAGTATTGTCAACATTCTTTGTCCTTAATAGTTGTTGTTTTTGTTAGTCACTCTATGCTGGAATTAACATTTGTGTTGAAGTATAATTGTAACTCAATCAAAATTCATTGAGAATTAAGAGACTTATGTTTTAATTAATTTATTTATTTGGGATGGAGAGAGGATTGATGTTGTCAATCTTTTTTGATCTTATGATTATAGCTCCTAAAAGTTAGCACATATCTTAATTCAAATTCACCTTTTGAATAAATATTTTTAAATTTATAAATTATATTATAATTAATTCATAAAATAAATATTTTAAATATATAAATTATATTTTGAATTTATAATAAATAATATAAAATATAATATAATATTATTTTAAAATTAAAATCGACAGTATAAACTAATAATAAAAGAAAATAATTTAAAATAATTAAGAAATATGTATTCTTAATTAATTAAGAAATATGTATTCTTAATTAATTAAGATCATAATGTGTGAAATGCATTTCCCAAAAAAAATATTGAAAATCTTTAACCGATAAAGTGACTAAAGTAAAAATTTTACTCCCAAGTTAAAAAAAATTAATTTATATTATAAGAGTTATGTTAATATATCTTAAAATTTCAACTTTTCATCTATAACATCTATACAAATATATAAAGGAAATACTTGTCACAACGGTGGTTAAGATTATTTTACTTTTCAACTATTTTAAAAATTATTCAATACTCTTTTTTCTTGGTTCATTTTATTTCTATTTTATAAAAATATAAAAAGAATGAAGTGTTTTTCTTCTTCTTAGAAATACTACATTTTACCAACTCTACGTTAATACAAGTGGTGAAATTAAATTCGTATTCCTTAAAAAAGATTTTATATTCAAATCTTATGCATAAAAAAATGGTAGCCAAGAATAAACTTCCCTAGAGATGGTGAGTGGAGTTTTGGGACAACAAAATTGGATGAGTGTTCCTTACACTAACAATACTTTTCCTTACACGAATAATACTACTTTAATCGAAATGAAACCCGAAGGCAGGGACAAAATGGTGAATAGACACATAACAGAAAGTAGTTAAGGAATTTTTCAAAACAAACATTTGGAAAGTTGCTTCAACTGCTTCGTCTTCTTCTTCATTTTGGCGCTTAAATCATCTCTCTTAGAAGCTCCGAGTTGACTCACTCTTCTCCTACAATGGAGAATCTGATACAGTTGGTGAACAAAATCCAGAGGGCGTGCACCGCCCTTGGCGATCACGGCGAGGAAAGCGCCTTGCCTACTCTCTGGGACGCTCTTCCCTCCATCGCCGTCGTCGGAGGACAGGTCATTCAGAACACTTTAAGATCTATACCTCATTCATCATCATTATTCTCATCAATTGTTGTTATTATTATTATTTTTTAATTTATGCGATCGTTCTTATGTTTCATTGTTTTTATTTAACTTTTTTTCATTTTAGAAATTGAGATTCAAATTCTGTCGTCATTAGTTCCTTCGTGTTTCATTTAACTCTGCATTTGTTCGTGCAAACCAATGTTCTCTCTTCATTAAATGTTTTTATTATTTCGTTTAGGCAGTGATTTTTGCGTGTTATTTGTTGAGTTTGTACTTGGTGTATCAGTTTGATAATCTCATTGGTAATTTCTAATTTATTATAGAAATATGTTTTAAAAACAAAACATAACTAGTAAAAATAGATAGTTATGTAGTGATGCTGTTGCCTCTGTTTAAGTGAAAAACCTTTTCCTTGGCTTATTTATATTTGGATTTTTATCAGTAACCGATTTTTCTACCATCGATCTTTTAAGGTGTAATTTTAATAGCACGAATAAGCACTGGGTTGAATTAATTTCTTAATTGCTAGGGATGAAGGGTTATGAAAGCATATTCTGCAATTTGTTATTGTTTCTTATGAACTGTCCATTTTGATTCATAAGTTGTAGTTGATTATTTAATTATCAATATTTAATTCAAACTGACACAATCGCTTAGTATTTTCTTTATTAATTTGTTGCTTATTGTATCTTGTGTTCCATTTAATCTACATTGTTGTATTCGAGCTCTGTTCTCTTTGGCATATATTGCATAGACGATGCAACGAAAAAAGATTAAAATCTATGTTTCTTTACAGATGATGGCTGGTTATTATTATTTTTCTGATCAACTTAATTTTTCCATTTTATGTATCTGGTTGTCATAAATATATACAATTTAAATTTATCCGTTATTTTAATTTGCAGAGCTCTGGAAAATCTTCAGTGTTAGAGAGTGTTGTCGGGAAGGACTTTTTACCTCGTGGATCTGGTAATTTAGTCTGTTATAGTATATGTACTTAGACATGTACACGTTCATGATTGTTTTTCTCGCTCTCTCCCTTTGATGCGTTTCTGGATAATTGAGCCACTTTTTTGCAGGGATTGTTACTCGGCGTCCTCTTGTTTTGCAACTTCATAAGATTGAAGAAGCGAGAGAATACGCTGAATTTATGCACCTTCCAAGGAAGAAATTTACTGATTTTGGTATTCTGTTACATGAAACATTTTCACAGACATATGGTTTAGTAGTATATTGCACTTAACATCAGTGTGATAGCAATTGGCAAGTAACTTCATCTTAATCTTTTTTAAAATAAACGTTGCTTGTGATGATTTGCAGAAGCATGTGTTAACTATTGTTCCTTTTCATGGGAGGGGGTTATCAAATGTTGCTTATGATGGCTTGTACAAGTTTGCATTAACTAGTTTTTTTGTTTAAGTTATGATCTTTATGTTTCTGTTTCTCCCATAGTTACTAATTTTGCCCTGTTCTGTAGCTGCTGTTAGGCAGGAGATCGCTGATGAGACTGACAGAGAAACAGGTCGCTCCAGGGGCATTTCATCTGTGCCCATCCATCTGAGTATCTACTCCCCTCACGGTGAGATAGAAATATTAGTAGTAAAATGTTTTATTTATCGTCAAGGTTGTGAACTTGTGAGAACGAAGACTATCCATAATTTAATTACTTTTAAGTTTGAACTGATTAGTTGATTGTCTATTTCCTATTGCCGTCATGTTGGCTGTTGTTGCTATATTTTTATCACCGATTGTTTGCTTGCAGAATACAAACCATACAAAGACAACTATGTTCTGCTTTAGCACTTAATGAATGTGCACCAATTTTATCTTTGCTTTTTTTTCTAATCCAAGTATTGGGCAATTTGGTTTTCTCATAAAATAAATATTGATGAGTCTAACTACCAGTCTTTTTTAAAACTGCAGTTGAATAGCAACTACTATCTCTCACTTCACGGTCTTAACCTCTTTGTCTCATATGAATTACTTTTCAAATTGTCAATATTATGAGAGCTGAAAATTGTTTTTACTTGGCTTGGCTACTTACAGCTTGTTTGTGTTGTTACTCTTTTTTTTTTTTTTTTTAAATTTCAATATTATTACTTAGGCACCCATTTCATGCATTAAATTTGTTGGCTTGGCAGTTGTTAATCTGACACTGGTTGATCTTCCGGGACTTACTAAAGTCGCTGTTGGTGAGTTCTAAGATTGACCTTTTTCTTGTCAATCAAAGCTAAAATTAAATTTCCGAGCACCATTACATTAGAAATATGGAGTGTAATGGCATAATGTTGCCTGGGGTATTGCAGAGGGTCAACCAGATAGCATTGTGCAAGACATTGAAAATATGGTTCGGTCCTTTATTGAAAAGGTGATTATTCTTATATATTCAATGAAATGATGAATAGGTGCATGCATAAAGGAAATATTTTGATACACATGGGAACATTTATTTGTTATGAGGTGAGAAAAATAAAATGCAATCTTTAAAGGTGTGTGTTGAAACATCAATTTAAATATTTGATACTCATGAACTCTATATTCAATTTAAGCGGTCCATCCTGATCCAGTGTCTGTATCTAATTATAGTTAAATGCTTCTCCATAGTTGATTTATTTAGATGTATGAGCTCCAGTGGTGCAAACTAAAACTTCCTGAGCTTGTCATTGAAACTAATACTGAAACTTATCACCTGTTACAGCCGAATTGCATCATTTTGGCTATATCTCCTGCCAATCAAGACCTTGCTACCTCAGATGCAATTAAGATTTCCCGTGAAGTAGATCCTAAAGGTAAGATGCAGAACGTAGTTTTTTGTGACAAAGCACTGTTTCGGTGGGTATTTGAAGTTAGTCGTATTAAGTAATTTAATAAAATAGCTGAAGCTAAAAGTAAAAAGGACGAAAAAAAAATCCTACAAGGTTCTAAGTTCTAACATCTGCTACAAAGCACAGTATGTACTAGATTGATTATGTCTCTTGTGTTGGGCATCTTAGATCAATAAGTTTTCATATTTGTACCGAATGTCAGGTTCAAATTTCCTTGATATTTAATGGTTGTCATTAGAATAGGTAAATTCAACTTTGTTGAATACCAAATTACGTGACTGAGATTCTGTGTTGTTCAGAAATATATCACGAATTTTGGTACACGCGTGTACAATTTTTTTGTCATGGTTTGGCTCGATAACTTATGAGCACAAATGGTTAGACTGGTTGAAATGTTTTGAGAAATACAGTAGCTTGGTTTTTCTAGGTTGACTTCTTTACCGAGCATCAGAAATTTTAACTTTTTGTTCTCTCTGTCGTGCTTTTTAATTTGTGAATTACTATCTGACTTCTACATAAGTAGACAAAATATTTTGACGAGTAACTGACTAGATGATCAGATCACTATGTGGCTGAAGATTGCTTGTTTATGAAACGTTTTAATTTTCAGGGGAAAGGACATTTGGAGTTTTGACAAAGATTGATCTTATGGACAAGGGTACGGATGCAGTTGATGTAAGCATTCTCTTGCCCCCCTCTCAATACAGAAATGGTAGGCTACAGTGCAAGGTTTGCCTTGGGAAAAATGTTTCCTTCTTGGTGTCCTTTGACAAAGAATTTGGCACGGGAAGAGTTATTTTGTAGTTTTAGAAAACTAAGTTTATAGTATAAAAGTAGAATTACAATTAAAAGTAGAATTACAATTATGTGTAGAAAAGTATCACTTGGGTAATCGTCATTTAGTGATTGAAAAAGCATTGTTTCCTTTATGTTGGAATGGAGGATGGGGAATTGGGGATATATCTTGCACAAATTTAGTGTCATTGTTATGTTTTGGCTTATATTTACCTTTACATGTCTCAACAATTGTCATAAAACTTAAGAATCACACAAACAACCATTTCCTTGGAGTTGAGATTTCCTTTTTAACTTTCTTCTTCTTTCATAAGCTTAAATTACTGGAATCAAATTTGTGAAGTTCATAAAGTGACTTCCTTTGTCTCTTTTTCCCTTTTCTAGATGCTTGAAGGGAGGTCATATAAGCTAAATTACCCTTGGATTGGTGTTGTTAACCGCTCCCAAGCTGATATCAATAAACAAGTTGATATGATTGCTGCTCGGAGAAGAGAGAACGAATATTTTTCTACTACATCAGAATATAGACATCTTGCTTCCAGAATGGGCTCCGTACATCTAGGAAAGGTGCTATCTAAGGTATGCTGAATTGTGATGCTATTAGGATGTATTACTTGAAAACTGACATTCAGTTGATGCATTGACTCTGGCGTTGCAAGTGATTGTTTCCAAATTGCTGAGTTGATTATTGTCCTCTTTTATGTTTAATTTTTCAGCATTTGGAAACTGTCATCAAGTCTCGGATCCCAGGCCTACAATCACTCATTGGCAAGACTATCATTGAATTGGAGACAGAATTAAACCGTATTGGGAAACCTATTGCTGCTGATACTGGAGTAAGCCACTCCCTTCAGCTCATCCCTAACAACCGATTATATAAAAAATTTCTAACTTGTAATCTTCTTTTATGTACTAAACCGTTCTTCATGATTAGGTTATCCTTATTTTGTTCCCTCCCTCCCCTTCTCCCATTTGCATTTATAAGTGCATGAATAATTAATGTTCTTTCCCCATTTGCAGGGGAAGTTGTACATGATAATGGAAATCTGTCGAACTTTTGATCAGATATTTAAAGATCATCTTGATGGCATGTATGTCCTTTTTCCATGTTATTTGGTATATATATATAATGAATGAATTACATATAAATCCATGATATCAGACAGATCCAATCTGACCTTGGAAATGATTGAATGTCTACAGACGACCTGGTGGTGAGAAAATATACCAAGTATTTGATAATCAATTTCCATCATCTTTAAAACGGCTGCAGTTTGACAAACATTTATCAATGGACAATGTGCGGAAACTAATAACTGAAGCAGATGGGTATCAACCTCATCTCATCGCTCCTGAGCAAGGATACCGTCGTCTTATTGAATCTTGCTTAGTATTAATTAGGGGCCCTGCTGAAGCAGCTGTTGATGCGGTATATATTTTTATACAAATATACTAAATACGTTGCTATGACTCGAGGTCCAATTTGTAACATGTTCTTTTCAAGAAATTATACGAGAAAATTGTAGCTGACTTCCTTCTCCATGTTTATTTTGACAAGAGTAACCAAAAAATCAGATTGACACTGGCATGCATTACTTGGGCCTAAGGAAAGTTTGCATTTCTTTCCTTGGCAAAGTTAAAAGTCACTGAAATTTTATAGTCTGGACCACTTTATTTAAGGCGAAGTTGAAAGTCACTTTTGGAAAAGTGAGAAGCATTTCTTTTTTATGTTGAATTATGCATTTAATGCCTTACTTTTATAATGTTTTCAGGTTCATGGAATTTTGAAGGATTTGATTCAGAAATCTATGAGCGAGACAATGGTAAGACGCAGTTTGTTTATTTTTATCTTTTATGTATAGTTGTAAGGTTTTTACTAATTTAGAGCAATATTAAAGTTGGTATATTTTTTTACTAGTGTCTCAATGGTTGCAGTTTTCTGTTGATTGTAGGAATTAAAGCAGTATCCCGCGTTGAAGGTAGAACTCGGAGCTGCAGCTGTTGATTCATTGGAGAGGATGAAAGAAGAAAGTAAGAAAGCAACTTTGCTTTTGGTGGACATGGAATATGGCTATTTGACTGTTGAATTTTTCCGCAAACTTCCCCAAGACGCAGAGAAGGGTGGAAATCCAACTCATTCACTTTTCGACAGATATAATGATTCTTATCTTCGTCGAATTGGTAAGAGACTGGACTTTAAGTAAGAACATGCGATATTCAATTTTCTTTTGATATTTTATTCCTAGCTAGTAATTCAAATGATATATAAAAGAACTAAAGGAGTCCATTAGCCACGTACTACAGTTTTATTCAACAATCATGAACATTACACGAGTACAAAACCAACATATATATATATGTTGATGAAATCAGAGACATTGTTTTCATTAACCCTCTACTGAGATTCGTTGAATATAAACAGCTACCACTGTGTTGTCCTATGTGAACATGGTATGTGGGACCCTGAGGCATACTATTCCCAAGTCCGTAGTTTATTGTCAAGTGCGTGAGGCTAAGCGAAGCTTACTGGATCATTTCTTCACAGAATTGGGGAAAAAGGAGGTGAGCTTTCGTTGTTGTCTTTTCCTTGAAGAATAGAATAATAGTATATTATAGGAAGGTGTGATGAAAATGAAGTGAGTAATTGTTTTTGCAGGGAAAACAACTAGCTGCACTGCTGAATGAGGACCCAGCAATCATGCAGCGCCGCATCAACATTGCAAAGAGGCTTGAGTTATACAGAAGTGCACAATCAGAGATTGAGGCAGTTGTATGGGAAAAGTAGAAAGCACTGCTGCTACTTCTCAGATTTTTTTATTCATTATACGATTCTTTATACATTGTGGAATGAGTATAGTTTTTTTGACACAGATCGGTGAAGTCATTTTCACCTTTCCGATTATAGGCTCATGTAATTCAATTGTATTCATTTATTTCGACCTTGTTAATGGATTAATACATTATTCATCTGTGCTCATTCTTTTTCGGAAGGAAGAAGAAGAAGATGGGATTGAATATATAATAGAATTAACAGAGATATATCAAGGGTGGCAGAGCTGACTATTTTAGTTGGAGTGACCAATATGAAATATCATTAAAGAGACTTATGCGTTATATTTTAAAATTTTATAGGTTGGACAATAATCACTTTGTAAATTGATAATTCTAATAATCTTTTAAGAGTTTTGTAGACATTAACTAGAACATGTTTTTACTTAATTTAGAAAAGTAATTTTGATTAGAAATATCATAACAACTAACAAATATTTGCAAGTTACGCTGCAACCTTGTAAAAGCTAAGAAATTTGAGTTATAAAATTACTATTTAGAATAAAAAAATTACTATTTATGTAAATTTTTTTATATCATCATTGTATTGTAATTTCTTGTCCGTTAAAGACACATGGGAGATTTATCAATTAAGAAGGTAAAATTGAGTGAATTTTAATAAAATCATTTTTTATCCTCGTAATTATTTATAAACATAATTTTTTACCTATAAAGATAATTAAAAATATTGGGGAAATTAAAAATTATATCACAAAAAAATTAATTCACCTCAATTAAGAATATTAGTTAACGTCATTTAATTTTATTAATCTTATTTTAAATATATTTTTTAATTTTTTATTATAACTTAATATAAAAAATATCATTAAAAGTATAACAACCTCAACTAAATAAAAGATATTTTGAAGATGATATAATTAAATATAATAAAAATAGTTAATATTTACTTATATTTTATTCCACTACACATATTTTTTTTTACTTAAATTTCAGTATCTCCATTTCAGCTCAGAAAGAGCAGAAATAAGTGTACCATTGTATCATTCAACATCTTTAATAAAAAAAAATGTTGCACTTTTTGAGATTTTATTTCTCCAAGCTCTTAACTACTATTCCCTTTTCTTCTTGATGGCCTCTTATCCTTATTAACAAAAGTTGGGATGAATTGAGGGGATGACCAATTACTCCAAACCGAATTTGTAGAAATTGTTTAACAATGATTTCTTCTTGCACAGAACGCAGGAAATATCTGCATGCATATATATATATAAAAAAGAAAAAAATTCTAAAAAGAAAAAATTCTAAAAACCAATTGGAGGTGCGGGGAATCGAACCCCGTGCCTCTCGCATGCGAAGCGAGCGCTCTACCATATGAGCTACACCCCCATTTGATGGGGGAAGGTGATAGATTAAATATTCTATACTGAATATAATGTCAATAAAGAAAAATGTTTAATGACTAGTTTGGTTACATGATATTAATGTTTTTTTTATTATGTCCTAAAATTCCTTCTATCTTCTGAGTATAAAGATTACATGATACCAATACATTGAAAATTACAAAGTCTATGGAAATTTTGTTAAAACAACATTTTGATTTGATTTAATTTCTAATGGAAAACCTATATACTTTCCTATGCGTTCTACATGTATAAATTTGAACAAATGTTAATGACAAAATGAGGTGCCACAAGTAATATAATATTAAAAAGATCACACTATATATTTACCTGGAATTCGTTTTTAAGAAATATTTATTTTTTTTTAAATTCTTAAAACCTAACAAAAAAATTTTATCTCCAAAATAAATCAATCCAAACATACATGACATAGCAATATTGAGAGATTAATAGTTACCGTTACAGGCTTATCCAAATATATATATATAGTTACAGTTACATATCAATAGTGATCATGGTGATAGAGCACCATTACGAATTACCAACTCAACCAGTCAAACTTGAATCTTCCATTGAATCTGATGACGACATAATCAGATAGCAGAGTAAATCAATTGGTTACGAAGGAACGATAAATATTCACAAATTTAGGATAATGCATGGAATAGAAACATCCCTATCCACAATAGGTCTTGCAGTTGCTACAAGACAAAGTGGAGGCAAAATGGTGTGTATATATTCTCCCTGAGTCAGTCGTTGATGAGTCAAAAGAAGTTATTAACAACTCGGGACTTGAAGATCAAGTAGAATTTAGAACTGAAGACCCCTCCATGCTACTACCCTACCATGAGAACATTGATTTCTTCATTGTTGATTGCAAGGATGATGACAACTATACAAGGTTGCTCAACTTAGTAGATGTTAATCTCACAAGATCAATAGTGGTTGCAAAGAATGTGATGGTAATAAAAATGGGCTATAAGCACTTACTGCATTTTCTTATCGTTCTACCCAACTATGTTCCATCATAAAACCCACAATGAAAACATATTAAAATATATCATGATAATTAAAATTTCGTAAAAAGTTATAAAGATTATATTCCGGAGTGAATTACTAATAAAATAGTAAAATATTCTTAAAATGGTACATGATGAATCAATTTAGCTTCTTAAAATATAATAGATAGTTAAATTAATTCTTTAAATAAATAATATATCAAAATAGTTCTTAAAATAATAAATTATCAATTAATTTAGTCATTAAAATTGTGGTGATGAATCAATTTGGTTCCTAAAATTAAAAAAGTTTAATTCTATTTTTTATTTTATAATTTTAAATTTTCACAAATTTGTTGCTATTTTTTTTTATGCATTTTGACCATAAACTTATATAATTTTGTGAATTGTATTTTCTATTTTTAAGTTTTCACACATTTTTTTAACTCTCATCTTGTTCATTCTCTACATCAACAAAACCACTAAATCATTTGAATTATTTAGTTTATATTTAAAAATATATTATATATATTGTTATTACATTTATTAATTGTACTTTTACTTCTCTAAATATATTTTTATACTTATTATGAGGTGAGATTAATTTTCGTGGATACACTTTTCATTGAAATAGATTTATTAGTTTTAACAATTTGAAAATATTAAAAGTTAAGATGATAAATTCATTTTTAAAATATTTTTATACTAATTATATAAATTTATATATTATAAATTTTTTTATTAAATCATATAAAATTGTTTATTATTTAAATTATACAATATATTATAAATGTATTTATTAAATATTTTTATTTATAAACAACTGTCCTTCAAATAAAAAGGTGAAAGATGTATAAATAATAAGTATTTTATTAATTGAATAAAAAATGACAAAATTTATAAATTTGTTAATTAAATAAAAATATTTAATAAATAAATTTATTATTTTAATTAATTAACAAATACAATAATGATATATATATATATATATATATATATATATATATATATATAATATTTTTATACATAAATTAAATAAGTTAAATAGTTTGGGGGTTTTGAAGATTGGGGAGAATGAATGGGTGAGGATTCAAACTCCAATCTTTAACATTTCTATAACTTTCTAATCGCTTAATTGTATTTATCGATCAAAACATGAAAATTTAAAAGTAAAACACAAATTTTACAAAATTATATAAATTTATGATGAAACACGCAAGAAGAAATTTGGGGGAATTTTTTTTAAGTTAAAAAGTAAAAGTACAATTACGTATATTTAATTTTAAGGACTACTTTTGGCCTACTATTATAATTTTCAAATATTATATTGATTTCAAAAATCAATTTAAGTGTTTATTACAATTTTAGAGAATAAATTGATTGATAATGTAAAAATTCAAGAACTATTTTGTTATTTTATTAATTTTAAGGATTATTTAATTAATGATTACAATTTTAAAAACTAAATTGATAATTAACTCTTATATTATATTTCAAAATTTTCATCTCAAAGTTATCACAATTTACTTTAGAATTAGTATTTGTGCCCATATCACATGAAAATAATTAGTACTAGCATTTTTTTGGTAAAGAAAAAAAATACAATAATAACAATGAGGCTACAATGTAATCTTGTTATTACTGCCAAAATCTTGTGCAATTAGGTAATCAATACCACCATTTTAAAATACAAAAGTGTCCTAGTTGAGGAAGAAATTGAACAACAGAATTATTAAAAAACCATCCATGTCATCAAATAAATTCTAAATCTCATGAATTGTAGCTATACCTCAAATAATTCTAGACAAATTTTCAAGAATGAATATTTCTCTTTTCAACTAAAAAATATGAAAGAAGAAAGAAACGCAGGAGGAAGCATTTGCTTTGCGGAAAAAGCCTCGCTAACTGTGGGAGGAGTCATATCTATACATGTTTAATAAATACATAACATGTTTAATAAATACAAATTTTATTACACAATTTTAGCTGTATTTTAAAAAAAAAAGTTAAAAATTATCACTCTTTGATATACATTTAAATTCTTTTTTAACAATAAAAAATATTAAGTGTTAAAAAATTAATTATATTGTTTCATATTATCAAGTTAGATCTTTATCTCATTGAGTAGAACAAATTTTAAATTTTTTTTTATAATATCCAATTGAATTGGAATATATAATATCATAATAATAATTATGGAAATGGAATGTTTTTTTTTTTCTATTCCTTAAAAAAACTCAATTTATAATTTTTTTTATAAAAAAATGAGGTATTTCATTTGTTTTCCTGTTGTGATCTCTTTATTAAAAATAATAAAGAAAGAAAGAAAACTTAAAAAGCAAGTTACAGAGCTTTTCAATTGTAGAACCTATTAAGACATTTTAAAGACAAAAATGTTGATTTCTGATAAATTTATAAGCATTTATAAAAGAAGTTGTCTTAGCTTATCAGTTGTAGAACCTATTAAGACATTTTAATGACAAAAGTGTTGAGTTCTAATAAATTTATAAGCATTTATAAAAAAGTTAAACAACTGTAAATAATTTTAACTAATGCGAGAAATTTAATTATTTTACTTCTTTAATTTAATTTATTTTCTTTTCATATAAATATTTTTTAAAAGTGTATTTAAACTGTTTCTTAAGTTCACCGTTTGCCTTCCTCCCTTAAAAAAGGAATGAAATGAATATCCTGTACATTTTATGTCTTCTGCAAACCGTTTTACCAACAGCACATGCGTTTCATTAAAAAATAAACGACAAAAAATAATTGAAGGATATTGACGGGTAACATTATAGACCACTCATCTTGTCTGGATGCAAATAAATCATTATATGCTCCAAAATTAATTTATTAGAGGGAAATTCCAATTAAAAAATTAAGCATTAAGTCAATAACAGTTTTTTTTTTTTCATGGGTGGGTAAGACCACTTTTATTTATGCCGAACTTGTCCAGTTCAAGTTACCAGACTATTGAGCAGAACAAGCAGATCGCGTTCTGTTAGAAGGCAAATTATTGCAGCTTTATGTTCCATTCTTGTGATTGGTAGTATTAACACATGAACGTATAATATTGGAGAATGAATAAATATGGAAATGATGTATCAACAGGAAAAAGTTTCAAGGTAGAAAATTTATGCTTGATATTGAGTTCTCAAGAATATAAGGGAGTGATGATTACCTCTCTGTACCAACCACTATCCCCCACAACAACCACCAAACTTTAACCTTCAAACGCAAGAGACTTTTATCTGTCAAGTCTCTAGACCTTCCTATTCACATTTCTTCTCTTACTCGTGAATTTTGTAACCACCATTGCTCCTAGCCTTGGATCTCACTTAACCAAGTCTATGAATGGCAACTATTAGATCTTGGACTCAGATATGGCCATGTTTTATGAGTCTATGTATTCTGAATCTTGTCTTGGATGTCAAAATCATAGCATTGGGGGATGACAGTGGAAGTGGTGGTGTTACAGCAGAAAACACTTGCAAGAACACAAATTATCAAAGTTTCCTCCCTCCACCGTACCAGAATACATCCCATATGATATGCACACCTGTATGGCATACCTATGAATTGAGGGTAAGTTGATTTGTTGTGGCTTTGTGAGTTCTAATTCTAGTTCTACCCATTCAACTGTTCACTTTTCTCTTGATTGTTGAAACTAGTTCACTTCGACCTAGTTCAGATTGGCCTCATTTCTTGTGCAAGTACAACATTTTTGCACGTCATGAGCTGTTTCTAAGACCACCAAACCAAATCTAAAATCTAGCTAGAAATTTTTTTGTTCTGTTAATTTGTGAATGTCTAGGTTATCCCTTTGCAATCTAATTAGTTTAGTGGTGATGTTTTATTGCAGTACACCCAGAATGGTGATACCACAACTATCATATTATCTGCTCCCTACACTATAGGGTGGGTAGGAATTGGATTTTCTAGAGATGGTATGATGGTTGGTTCCAGTGCAATGGTGGGATGGATTAGTAAACATGGTCACGCAAAAATCAAGCAATTTTACCTACGGGGTAGGAAGCAATCAGAAGTCATAGTAGACAAAGGTGAACTTCCCCTCAATAATGTCCCTGCAGCTGTGGCAACTAATGGGGCTGAAATTCATTTGGCATTTCAGTTACAGATGACAACCCCATTTGAGAAACAACCAGTTTTGTTGGCTTTTGGTAGTAAATATCCACAGAACCACCACCTCTCCAAGCATGAAGACAGAACAGCTATTGTGTTTGATTTTTCTTCAGGTTCAAAATCATTTCTTTGTGATTCTAACAGCTGTTCAGCAGATATGTCATGTTATAATTTGTTGCATATAGTGACTGATGTTTCCAATTCCAAAATCCAAGCGAACTTTTTAAGAAATAGAATTCTCTTCAGCACCTTTTACCAAAATTTCACTTCAGTGAATCACATGCTGCTATAGAATAATATATTAATTTAAGCAACCACTTTTCAACTCAAATTGCTTCAGCAATTAAAGCAGAAAATTATTTTTATTTGAAGGGTCTAAACTTGAATTAGTCCATATTTTAATCCAACAAAATTTACACGTGTCTTTTTCATGTATTACTGCATGATGAAACATAGCATTTTTTATGTAAAACTTTTTGAGAGCAGAAACTTGATCAGTTAACTACACTTCGACAGGTTCTACGGGTCCTGCATCCCATGAATTGATTCAGATGAGGACGAACCACGGAATTTTGGGTATAATGGGGTGGGGTCTAATCCTACCTGTAGGGGCAATTATTGCTAGATATTTCAGGCACAAGGATCCATTATGGTTCTATCTCCATGCAGTTATTCAATTTGTGGGATTCACATTTGGGCTTGGTACAGTCGTTCTTGGATTACAACTCTATTCCAAAATGCATGTCCATATACCAGCTCACCGAGGCATAGGCATCTTTGCCCTGGTTCTAAGTATTCTTCAGGTTTGTCACTGACCTATATCTATAATATGTTCAGTCTCCTGCCTATCACTCTGATGAGTACAATTTGAACTAACTTTAAATCTAAGTTCAGATATTTGCATTCTTCTTGAGACCAAACAAGGATTCCAAGATTCGAAAAATTTGGAATTGGTACCACAGTTGGTTTGGAAGGTTGGCACTTATATTTGCAGCCATTAACATAGTGTTGGGGATGCAAGCTGCGGGGGCAGGAAGTGATTGGAAGATAGGCTATGGATTCCTTGTTGGTATTGTGGTTGTTGCAGCTATTGTTCTTGAAGTATTGGCTTATTTGAAAAGATCAGAGATGCGTTCTCTACCTCCTAACTTCCAAATGGACCCTGTTGGAGAAGCCACATTTCCAAGTAATCAAGCACTTACTTTCCTTTTTCTTCCCTCGTTTTATATCATCTGTTTACTGAAAATGCTGCTGAAAAACAAAACGTGTTAGTTCTATCTATAAACTAACTTATACCACTTTGATGAAGCAGGGGGGATGTAATTGCTGCTAGTTTTGCACTTTCACAAGCCTTTTTCAATTGTTCCATTAAACCAGCCCATATCAAATCACATACTGGTTCAAGTTTGTGTATGGGCATATCATTTGAATTATTTTTGGCATGTTCCTTGATGCCATTTATGGGTGTGCTTTCCTGGTGTACATATAGGTGGAAATGCGTTATAACCAGCTAGAAGTTTACCAAGTTGGATAATCCATGTTTGGCCTTCACTCAACTAAACGAGATTGAAGTCTATATGTTTTCTTTTTCTTCATGGGGTTTCTGTTGCTTGGTCAAGAATGTAAATGCCGATTCCTAAGAGGTTCCATTTACGGCTACAATTTTGTAACTTGTAGCTTCTTTTTCTGGAGATATATGTATTAGAATTTAAGAATCATACTTTGTTCTTTGTTGAGTGACAAAAAGATTACATTCATTCACCACCTTCAACACATATGTTCCCAAAAATATGACTTAACGGTAGCCCGTAGCATACAAACTTCATCGCATTACCAGCTGTATTACA
This sequence comes from Mucuna pruriens, assembly GCA_025330945.1. Classification (NCBI taxonomy): domain Eukaryota; kingdom Viridiplantae; phylum Streptophyta; class Magnoliopsida; order Fabales; family Fabaceae; genus Mucuna; species Mucuna pruriens. Next base: position 5,934,146 of record JAENHJ010000529.1, read on the forward strand.
ATTTGCTAAATATTTTCAATGTGGTTCAGTGAAACCTTTACAACCAATCAATAACTTGATAGCACTTAATTAGTAAGAGCCAGTCACAAAGATCAACCGTAAAATAAGTTTAAAATACTTGATTTAGAGATTGACGGCTAATATAAATCAAAGCAAACTTATAATTAAAGGTTATTTATTCCACTACAAAAAAAATAGGAACCAAATTTTCCTTTGATTCTTGAAACAAACCTTTAATGATTCATACTTCTAAATTTTATCGTACATATCAGGAGTATGATGCAATAAGACGTGTAATTCTATATACTCACCCATACATATATATACTCACAATGAAGCAGCTATTCACACCTCAAATAATATTAGGAAGTTAGTAGTTACCTTGAGAATTGAGCTACTGACAGGCACACTAAATTCAAGAATAGGGCTAAACTTTTGACTTTATGTATTTAAAAAATAATGATCTTCGTTAATATGATGTTCCTTCACATGATTTCGTTCGTGACAATTCATTACCAAGTCGATCAACAAAAAAGAACTACCATTACCAAACAAAATATTAAGAAATTAAGAAAGTATATACAATTGAACAAAATCAATTATCAAAACCATTGATATATTGTAATAAGAAAATAATAATTAGAACGATCCATCAGTCCCGTAATTCATGATATCAAAATTGTCTAACTACATACAGAACCAAAATTTTCACCTACAAGGTGCCTCAGAAACCCCTAAACTGACTGCGATGAACCTGCAGACTGAGCAAGATGATTAGTATGAATAACTTCATATTTAAGCAAAAATAGTGGGGTTTCAGTGCATTCCAGAAACATAAAACTGTGATTTGTGGGGTAAAGGAACCAATAAAATAGCTATTTTTTGTCAGTGAGATAATACCTTGTATTGATGAAGAAAAGCCTCCAATCCTCCATCTTAAATTGAGACAGATATCTGCAATATTTCATGAAATTGAATGATTTAGCCAGTCATATCTGATTTGCATGGTCAAAAGGATTCATTGATTCATAGTTTCTTCAAATTTCAAATATATAAAGTTAACTTCAGCAGATATTAAGATATGGAAGTGGAAGACCTACCAGAAACCTCCCAAAAGAAGCTATAAAACTAAAGCTGATACAGCAGGGCATTTTGTAATTGAATTCCAGAAATGATCGAAATACCACGTCTCCCTTATGCAAAATTATGAGATCTTCTTTATCCACAATAATTCTGCTACGTTTCATCAGTAACAACAACTGTGGATTAAGCAGTAGCTGTACAATCTTTACCAGAAGAGAAATTGATAGACTTGGGAGCATGACTTCCTCTAACTACACGGTTATAGATAACCTTAAATGACTGTGAGCCATTAGGTCGAGTAAGCAAACTTATTGGCATTCTCAGAGTCTGCTTTCGATTTCTTCTACCCCGAATCAAAATGCTGAAGGTTTTCTCACCATCCATGTTTGTTTCACGACTGCTAGAGTTTCCATTTGAATCAATGTTTTGATTTTGCTTGTTCCCAGCATTTTCAGTCCCATGAAAATTCATATTATCATTTTCTTTTGTACTTTCTGAACCAGCTCTCGCTGCTTCATCTTCACTTATCTCTGATGCTAAATTTTCTACCACTTTATTGGAATCCCCAACATTATCAATGTCCCCAGGAAGAACTGAAGCTGAACTTGGACTTTCAGAACCATGACACACAACTTGTGACTCTGAACTAGGATCAGGGATTGGTTCAACAATAGGTACTGGAAGAGGAAATTCCACATGATGACAACCAGGCCAAACAGCACTGGGACCAAACTTAGATATTGTGGGGTTCAAATTACATTGCCATGTAAAATGATTGGCATGAAAGGCACTGCTAGTGACTGGAAAGTTGATAGGTGGTACTGATTGAGGTTGAGTATAAGTAGGATACATAAATGGCAATGGTTGCATCATGTTTGGTGTTGTTGGAGGTGATGGATATGCATGGTGAGGAGAGGAGCACATCGGGGTAACTGCAGGTAGCACAGTAGTGGGTCCAGGATGAACATTCATGTTTACTGGCCAGGGGCCAATTGCAGGGACTGAACTAGGGCCAGAAGGAAGAGTCATATTCATGGCAATTGGTGCAGCACGTGCAATTGCAGGTGAAGGGTTGAAAGGAGCTGCAGATGCAGACAATTTCTTATATGGGATGCCGCCGCCATGACTCTGACTTGATGGTGATACAATGACCCTTAAATCTTCACCACCCTGGGAAATGGGGTTTGTATTATCACTAGGTTCTAGATTCCCAGATGAATTACTTGCATCAAGTTCTTGTTTGTAAGAATCTACATGATCATCTACTGCATGAATTAATATGCTGCTATCAACTGCTCCTTGAGCCTCAACATCTCCCGATTGCCCCTCAGCACTCATACAATTATCTTGCTCAGCAACAATCAACTGAGTTTCCTCTTTCCCTTCAGTAGCAACTCCAGTATCATCCTGTGAATCATCTACAGAATCTGATAAAGAATCATTATTCTTCTCTTTAACCATATCATTTACCTCTGTCAGGGTTGGATTAACATTAACATTGCTATTAGCTTCAATATCTTCCTCTTCAGGTTTGCCACCATCATGCTCACAGCTAACAGAAATCTCGCTTTGAGGATTATAGACCTGACACTTTGAGATTGTCCCTGGAGGAGCCAAGGCCACTTCCTTGTACGAAGGAGACTTTCCAAGACTAACTATAGAATTCTTAACTGGATTAACATCAATTGGATCAGGTTCTGAAAGAGAACTAAACAGCTTGTCACCATTTTCTAATGTCTCATTTGCACAAGTCTTGGAAGTCGAGGGCACGGACTTGACCCTGTATGTAACAGCTTTGGCTACCTTCCTTCCAAATTTAGTGCCTTGGGTGATATTTACAGTATGATCATCTGCATAACCCCCATGGGAAATTGTCCGCTTCTTCAAGAAATAATACCTACTATTCGGATTAGCACTTCTTACAAAAGGAGATTCTGTGCCAACCTCCACATTCTTTTGATAACTATAAACTTTGCCAAGTGTTGCCCGTCTCTGCTTCAGTCTCCGGCCATATGAGCCAGCTGATCTTGGTCTTTGAACTGGTTGCCATCCCTCCTCTCCTTCAGCATGTGCTTCAGACAAGATTTCATCATAAATTTGTGACTTTTCATCTGATTGTTTTAAAATAGTATGTTCCGAATCAGGTCCAGAGTTGCTTTCCTGCTCAGAATCTACACTACCCACTGGTAGAGGTATTTGTACCTCTTCATCTGAAGCCTCTTTTGGAATTTCTTTTGAAGACTCATCAGAACTTGACATGCCAATGTTCTGGTAGGATGTTGCTCTCACCTGCCAAATATTAAAATATTAATTATATATGTGTATGTGTGGGCATGTGTGTATGTATGTATATTTATACCACAGAAGATGTGGATGTATGCAAAAGGCAGCACAAGTAGCCACAGTACTCACAATAATATAAAGACTAACAGTTCCAAGGCAAGAAAAGATTGCCTCCACCAGGTATAGATTATGATCCCCCCAATTACTTATTTTCCTTCTTATAACAGACTGGATTAAGCTTTAAGATCATCCCATATTTATTGGATTTTAAATTTTATAACAGTATGAAGAAAATATGAATATAAAGATGATTTAATTGGAACTTATAATGTCACCGTTTATATCTTGGGTACAACAGTTCTCTTGTTTCCTTCTTCAAGATAGAAGAAGTTAGCTAGATTTCTAATCATACATTAACTAATTACTATATATCTTGCATACTATTAATTCTTTGACTACTCTATTTGCCTTTGTCAACTCAGAAAAAATGTCATTTTTATGTACGTCGTTATTTTTCAAAAAACTGTGTAGCTGACCAGATTTACAATTAAAGATTATTTCTGCCAGCATCTCATAGATTAAAGCCAAAAGAAATGCTTAGAACAGAGAGAAAGAGGTCTTATGACCCAGATGACAAATACTTTGGTTCACTTTATCTTACAGCTTAAGAATATTTCTCAATAGTCAAGCCATAATAAAATACCCTTTAGAGGGGTTTGAGAAAGGCAACTAACAGTTCCATAATCAAATATTGAAAATTCCCTAGTCAAACCCTTGTAGCTATATCAGAAGACATATTTAAGCTGACTGTTGGCAACGGTAATCAGTAATCAGACAACTCTTCTAAAACTGTTTCCCCTAGATCTCAGAAGACTCAAACTGATGAATTGAAGTTATCTAGACAGTAAATCATCAGCATACCTTTGTTATCTGGCTTCTTCTCTTTGCTGCTGCATCTCTCCCTTTAGTATCATGATTAGGATTAATGTAGTCAAGCAAATCGGACACACTGACAAATTCAATGAAAGCAAATCATTACAAAAGGTATCTATCTGTAAATGTATGAAATGAATATCTCAATATGTACAAACATATCAATGTTTTTTTATAGAAATTATGCATACCAATGTTGACAAGTCAATAGGATAATATATCACGCTATGAACCATACAGTTAGATACAAAATAGTTGTGTCTGTTTCAGGCATGTGACTCTATGGGCCACATACAGATTAAATTTTGCTCTGTTGCAGTTTCTGTGTCTGTACAGTGTCCATGTCTATTGTCTTATGCTTCTTGGCATTGTCACTTTGAATATGAAATGTCCATGATTGCAGGCAAAGTACAAAAAACAGTTCTTTATAAGTTAACAAAATGGAGCAGATCCTACAAGCCATAAGAACACCCAGACAACTGTATCAAAGACAGTCATCAACAGAAGACCTCAAGGAATGTAACAACCACAACCTTTCTACTAAAATTACATATTACAATTTCTAATATGATAACTTAACATATTTGCTCCATAAAAGACACCAAATAAAATATGCATGATAGAAGTACTTCCTGAAGCAACAATTAGCCAATGAAGTATCAGATCCACATTGCCAAGATTAATTTTACCATACCTTAGATGGCCTTTGCTAGCTATTGATGCATCAGGTTTTCGAGTACCATTTCGAGCAGCTTCTTGCTGTTCAAAAGCCTTGGACTCAAAATACTCAAGCCAAGCCGCAGCATCCTGCCAAATTTATCAAAATACTCATTTTTTTTAAGAATAAGAGAAATTGAGACTATTAAGAACAGAGAGCACTGATATATATAAAAATAACAATGTTACAAATCAATTAAGCACTGTTCTACATCATGTGAGACTTCAATCTGCCAACTATATTACAAATTGTGTTCTATTATATTTGTCATTGCCTTATATTCAAAACCAATGAGTGTTTTCATCACAAGGAACATACTTAAATGGGACAGTATACCTGTGTGCGCAAGTCATCAGGGCCAAGTTTTGCCCGCAGAATTTGCAAAGTTGTTTGCTCATGCTGCACACTCAATGGGTATGCTTCCATCAATGAGAGTGCTATTGCTATTGCATGATAACTCGCAGCTGTCTGCAGAGGATCAACATCCAAGAAAGATGCAAGTGTTATAACACAGATGAGAAGTTTCATTAAACAAACCCCATAGGTTCTTATTATTTTAGTAACTTCTTTAGGATCTGATTCTGAGCTTTTTAAGAATTCAAATAATTACAATAATTATAACAAGTGCTGAAAATATCATCCTTTAATATCAAAGCAGAATCAACATTTTTTATCCAACTAGCTAACAATTTTTTAAAATTATCTACCATCTAACCCCACTATTTATTTATTATGCCAAAGGTGTAGCACACTAATTCATATGGGTCACTCTGTTGACAATTCCTTGTTATGAAACATTCAAAAGAGAATTCACGTACAACATTTTACATTAAGAACCATATAAAATAAGCATACTTCATAATTTGGCAAAATTAGAAATAAAATGAATTAAATAAAACCTGAATATGATCTGCGCCAAGTAATCTTTGATTGCACTTTAAAGCTTTGTGAAGATATCGGAGAGCAACATGTACATTTCCCAGACCTTCTTCCATCATAGCCACATTAATGTAAGTAGCAGCAGTGTTTGGATGAGATGGGCCACATGTTAGATGCAGAAGATATAAAGCACGCTTCACATACCTGATTGTAGATCCAAGTAATAAACGCTAAATCAGAAGAAAAATTAAAATTATCTAATTATATTTCAAACCTATCTTTACAATATCTGTGGTGGTAATCAATTCATAAATTTCTGTTAAGGTGGAAAAAGAAAACCTAGATTACACCATCACATAGAACACAAATTTGTAAACTTTATTTTCTCTCTTGATAAATTCTTCATTTTCAAATTAAAAAATTAAGCAAGTATTATATTAATTCAAAAACCAAATTAAACATTAAAAACACATGAAAATTTGTCCATCACTATATTGCACAAGAGCAAAACATACTTTAGTGCCAGCTCTGTGTGTTGAAGTCTGTAATAGAAAACAGCAAGATCCCCATAGCTCTTCATGGTATCAGGATGATCCAGACCTAACTCTCTCTCGTTGATATCCAATGCTTTTTGTTGATAAATTGTAGCCTGTGATTTAAGTAAACAACTTGATGAATTGAAATCAAATCCTGAAACTTCACTAAATCAAGAAGATATTAGATATTTGGGCATAGGTTGCAAATAAACAACGGCTGAAATATTTAACCAATTGCCTATTGCATAAAACAATAACAAACAAGCCTTATCCACTAGATGGTGTCAGTTACATGGACCGGACAATGTTATTGACCATTGGGCACTATTAAAAACCAATTTTTCAATAAATAAATTTTGAGCCAGGTCCTTTTTAAAGGTTTCACCAGAAATTTGCTTTGGACTTTACTCTTCCTCCACTTTTAATTTGATTGTCTTCCATTTGATAAAATGTCAACAGAATATCAAATATTTTTATTTATGAATATAGTTTGTGTGGATATTGATTTCTGATGAAACAATGTCCACCAATACCAAAACATAAATGAGATATGTAAGACCTGATTGAAGTCTCCAGTATGATATAAAACTACAGCAAGGAGGCTGTATGCTCCTGCTGTCATTCGATGATAAGGACCGCAAACTGCTACCAGCTTAGCAAGTGCCTATCACCAACAAATTATAGCAGATATCACACAACAATTCTGAAATGAAAGGTATTGACTGTTGAAAAACATTGTAAAGTTTGAAGATTTCCAAATAAAGGGTTCTGAATGCAGATACCTTTGTTCCATAGGTAACTGCATCCTCAAGCTTTCCCTTGTCTAAAGCAGTTTTGGATGACTCTAGAAGCTGCCTTCCATCTGCAGATGAGCATGCTGCTTGCTGCAAAGTATCAGCATGAACACCACATATTAAGTATGGACCTATTCAATTAACTTAAAAGGAATATGAGAGCAAACCTATAATTGACATGTCTTGTTTGTTACCTTGTGAACAGGGACCAAGCTAACAATATCAGATTTGTGGAAGGGAATTGGAGAATCCATATCAAAATCCCTTGGAACAAGCTCAATTCCCACCTAACACAGAAAGTGATGATAAGAAACACACTGTCAATGATCAACTACTCAGTTCCAAATGATCATCATAATAAATCCAATATACTGACTTAAGTAGATCTGTCCTGTGTATCTATATGTACCTATTGCGAATAATGTTATATACATGTTGAACAAGCAAAAATAAATATTTCTTAATAAGAAAAAAAAAGACATAAAACATATTAGATGCTCACAAAAAATTCAATATGACATTTATTGCAGTTGAAGTGAGAGAAAAGGAAAGGAGTTTGCTGAATTTAAGACTAGAGTCATATGAACCACTTCATATGAGGAAATAAAGCCAATTATGTTGATAACGTCACCTAGGTAGCATGTGAGCATGTAAATGTTTCAAGCACCATATAACTACTTGAGACTAATTCAACTTCACAGAGAAGGTTAAAAATGAAACACATGCCTCCATAGATGTGAACAGTGACAATATTCAAACAGAAAATCTAGTTCATAAAATTTTGCATAGTAAATTCCTAGAAAATAGGAATCAGAAAATATACAAATGCATGACTCTATAACAACAAAATATATAATGCAAGAGCATAAAAACGGGCAACTTTGGATTATATTGACTATTTCTAGACTCCATTACCTTGTGACATAAGCCACGTAAAATTGCAAATTTCCTCACATCATTGTAATTCAACTTGTTAAGATCCCAATCAAACCGCTTCTTCAAAAACAACTCTAGCCATTTCCACACCAAGGGGTGAACTTCACGTGATTTATCTGATTCTCTACTTTCAGGAACACCAAGCAGCATATTCAATGCACCGGCAATTGATGAAGCCATTTTCTCCTTGTCCACAGAAGAAATTACTGCCCGCAGAATGTGCTTAAAAGCTCGAACGATCATCTCATGAATACAAAGTGATTGCACATGTGAAAGCTTTTCTGAAAGCTTGACCTGTAAAGAAAAGTAAAAGGCAAATATCAGAGAACAAGAAAAATATTACATTGATGATTCTAAACCTAAGACACAAAATCCCTCTCAAAACCTTCTAAAAAGATGTGTGGCAGACTTGAAGAGTAAAAGCAGAAACTTCAATGCAAATACAAAGAAAAGCAATCTAATTTGTTAAAAAATGACTGACCAACATGCATTGTCTCTAGAGTCATATTCTAGAGGTAATAATACTGTGATAGAGATATTGATGAAACACTAACAATTGAATTTCATGAATTCGGACCGTGAAAGAAATTTGGGAAAGGAACAAAAATTCAACAACAAATAGGACAGTAGGACGGAAAAAATGGCTTCCTATTAAAGATGTTTACAGCTGAATAAAGTGAATAAGTTTAGAGCACTGACAACATGTCCAAGAGAACGCATTTGTAGACCCCTAGTATGCATAAAATCAGTTAGAGTGCGTCCATCAACTGGTGAGAGTTCCAATGAGCCAAAATCTGCTACCTGTATTCCACAATTAAGACTACAATAAAGATCACCAGATATTAACCAAATGCCCAATCAACCAAATAAAATTCTATCCTTACCAATTTTGGGAGAGCAACGTCCGTGTAATATTTCCGAGATAAGTCAATCAGATCATGCATAGACTGTTAATGACAAGGGATGATTTGATTCAGACACTTTCACTTGTTATAAAACTTAAAATACTTTATTACACTTGGAAGGCTTACCTTGCAGTGAAGTCCAGTTCCTGACTCTTTTAATCGGGTAAAAGCTTCCTCGGATAACATCCTTTTCAGAACAAGCTCATTCTCAGCTTCTGTAGTTTCATGGTGGGATTCAATGGAGGGCAATAGAGGGCTTTCAGCCTCCCGATTAAATTTTGAATATTCAAATGCAGAATTAGTATAGCTTGAATCAGATTTCTTTTTATAATTCTTTAGGGCTTTAAGGGGTTTCCCAAGACCCTCGACCTTCATTTCATTCTTAGCCTTCTCCAAAGATGGTTTCTTATCTTTTTCTGTATTATTTTGGTCTTGCAAATGTTGTATCCAGCAAGCTCCAAGTTCCCATCTTACAAAATAGTCGATGCTTGGTTCTTCTTCCTCGAGCTTAGCAAGACTTTCTTTAATCAGCTTCTCCACAAAAGCATGGGAAGCACCAAGCTCTTCCCTCTCAAACGTTTGTATCTGAGTCATTGGTTTATTGATTTCTGGTGGAGTTGTGTTGTGAAGAAGTAATCTCAGACTGCAAGGCACAATAACGTAACATCATGTGATGAATAAGAATTTGATCAACCACATGAAGTTGAAACAGCAGCTATAAAGTAAAAAAGAACGTCTAGAAACAGATACAAAATCAAAAAGTAACTTGGAAAGAAAACCGTAAAAGCTAGTACCAAAACTTAAGTGATCAAAATCTACTAGGAGTACAACTCACTAACAAAAAAAAAAAAAAAAAAAGCAATTAATATATATCTAAACATAATGCAAGACCAAAACTTCATCAAAAGAAACAAAGAAACTCCCAACAAAATTTTTTGTTAAGAAACAATGCCAAAACCATGGTGAGATTTCATTCAAAAACATTATTCTTACTCATGTTGTAGATCAAGCAAATAAAGATTGCAATACTATATAAGGGAGAGTGAGAGAGGATAGGAGAGAACACAACAAGCTAATGAATATTATGCAAAGTTGTAAACTAGTGAAGGTGCATAACGTGGAAGGGTTCAGGAACCTGTTAATATTGAGTGCGTTGGCACCACCCTCTAGCTGATCAAGTAATTCAATATTTTGTTGAGATGGAGAGTCAACACTTTCATTAACTCCACCCTCAACTTTCACAACGACCACATAACCACAATATCTTACATTAATGACACCTAAAGTGGTAATATCCTGCACATAAAATGTGAAGTGTTTATCACTTACATGAAAAGAAAAGAAGCAGCTCTAAATGACATATTTAACCAATCTTATCTATATAAAAATATCATACATGGGCAGCAGTATTTTCATCAGCAGTGATTCCTTTAAGTAGATTTCGTTCTACTAGATCCTTTTGATTTACTCCAGTAGCTTCAACTCCATCAATTTTAGTATCAATCTTACAGCTTGCAACAGAACCATCTTTCAAGACGTTGATACTCAAGTCACCTACCCTCTCAGTGTAAATATCGTTTTCTGCAATTGAGAAGCTAAAATTGGGCTCTTCCATAACATGTTTAACAGCCCTTATTGCTATGAAAATGGCAACATCAACAAACAGGCTGTGCAGAAGAAATGCTTTTCTATCACGAACTTGTCTTTCTTCTGATGTCTTGCAAGGCATAGAGGCAATAAATGAAAACTCTTTGGCCCAAGGAATCAAATCATACTTTCCATCTCTTCCAAGACCACCCCCATTCCCTCCCCATGTTTCATCCTCCACGGGAAGAGGAGGAAAAGATGAGGGTGATTGTGATGCAACAGGAGGTACAAGCCACGTGTTGGCTCTGAAGCCATAGGGGAGATTCCCAAACTGAAGACAAAAGAAAATTGGGCAGAAAGCACAAATAAATACAATGTTGATGACAGTGAACAAGATATGCATGGATCAGTTGAAGTCAAACATGTTTTATGGTTCTTTTCGTTAGTTATAGCAAATTTTGCATTATGAATAAAAAATGAGGACTAACCAAATGTTTTCCAATACCTTGTTACGTTCTGAAAATGCCTTTAAGAGATCATCGAAAGCCTGAAAGTTAAGAGCAAATTCGTAAATTTTACGAAGTTATGATTAAAGTAAATCACATTCATACAGTACCATCAATAGGAATGTTGAAACCGGGAACTTGAAATTTCATCTTATTGCACATTTATACCTTTTCTTGGTTATTGAATATCAATTTCTAAACATACATTAAACTAATACCCAGTTTCCTATAGTAACCCAGTTTCGCTCTAAATCAGCAATGTAACAAGTAAATAGAAGTACTATATTCCTATTTTCTATTCAAAGTCTTTACAAATTAAATTGATTAAATTATGTTAAATATTTCCTACTTAAAATTCATCAGTAAAATTATCAAATTTAACCCAAAATAAAAAAAAAATCTCAAATTCTATCATCTTTAAATCCTAATCTCATATTCTATACAATTTTTCAAATTTTATTGAGTTTTTATTATTTTTTACTTTAAATTTGTAAAATTATTTGATATCCCAAATCAATTATAAAACTTAAAAAAATAAAAGAAAATAAAATTTTAAGATTTTAAATAAAAATTAATTAGAAAAGTCAAATTTACTTAATTTTAAAAATAAAAATACTTAATTAGTTAAAAAAAATCTTACAAAACTAAAACTGCCAGTGATTAAAATAAAATAATAAAAAAAATGTAACTAAACCTAAAATTATAGGCGACTTTAAAATTTATGCACGACGTCAAAAAAATTATATTAGGAATGACTTTTATATTTTTTTAAAAATAACGTGACTATATATTTACTACAAGTAGTTTAAGCACAACTAAAAAAAAAAAGAGTTTAATGGCCGGGAGAACTAACATTATCGAAGGCTCTGCTAAGCTGTCTCAACAAATCAACCAGATTATGGCATAGAATCCGCTGCTTCCCAACGCTGTAAAACCCCTTTCTGCAAGCCTCAACGTGCACCACTTTTCCGTTACACACCTTCACCTGCGCCATAACACACATTTCATTTCATCAATTTCCCTTCCCCAAACACGCCACACCACAAATTTCAAACACAAAAAAATCCTCACATCCAGCGAGAACAGATAATCCGCCTCCGATATCTCCTCCACGCGACGCCTCGAACTCTTCTTCACATCTGCATCGATCCACACACACACAAATGCAATTAATTACACAGTCGAGAGTGTGAAAGAGAGAGTAAGTTAAGTAGTAATACATTGGAGAGGAGCAGTGAGATGTGAGAGAGAGAAAAACTCGTAGAAACTCTCCAGCTTAGGGCACGAATGGCTTATCTCGCCGTCCACGTCCGCCGCCGCATCTTTCGCCGGCGGCGCTTCAGACTTGCCGGATTTCGGGAAGGTGTCGGCCTCATTCTTCGGAGGCGGTGGCGGCGACGGACCGAAGCTCGTGGTGCAGGCGACGATGTCGAGGAGTCTTCGCACGTGCGCCACTGCTCGATCTTCATCGTAATCCTCTGCGTGAAAATTTAAAAACGAAGATGAGGAACAAGATGAATGCAACGACGTCGTAGTTGATAGTTCTTTTTTCTTTTTCGGTGAAATAAAAAAGAACGATAATAATAATATTTACCTTCAACCAAAGTGAGGACGCAAGGCTTCAGTGCGGACACGTCCACCGTGTCCTTCAGATGGGCCCCTCTTACCTGTATATTTTTATTAATTTAAAAAAAAAGGGTTTGGTTATGAATTATGAAAATATCTAACATAATTCTCCATGGTTGTTAATCAGATTCAACTATATGGTACAATCGAAATAGGCGATTTATATTTAAGAATTTAATTTTGGCTTGGAAATTATTCTAAATGGAATATTTTAATTAATATTTAATTAATTAATATTTAAATTATAAAATATTCTAATATTTAATTATGATTTAATTTTAAAATTGAATTGACTGGTAAATTACTTGATCCCACCAAAAAAATTATTTGAATTAGTCAAATATCGATTAAATTATGACATTATTATTTAACATTTTTATATTTCTTAAAAAATTATATATTTTTATTATTTTACATAAATTATGTTCATGATGTCATTCAATTAGGTAACACTGTTACATAATTAAACCGATTAAGCTTTAAAAAGTATTAGATAATTCAGTTTCCGATTCAACTTCAACCATTTTTGTAAAGCAGATAACTATGGGGTTGATATCCATTTGTTGATTTCTGTATTGAATGTGTCACCTAATTTATATCAAATGTATCGACTTCATTTTTGTTTTGTATGTTTTATGAGATAACGATGATGTTTTGCTTTCTATTAGGCACCCATGTCTAGCCTAAAACATGTTGACATTAATACGGCAACGTGTTTTGTACTATAACCCAGACTGGCTGAGGATTTAGTGTGTAAAGACTACGTATCCGTATAGGTACGATAAATAGTTAAAAACTCGAAATTAAAATAATTTGAATTATTAATTATTAATTGTATACTATTTACCTCATGCGACAGGGAAAAATTTGTGATATAACATGTCTCCGTATTCACTGATAAAAGCCGACGAACATCAATTATTCTGTCCGTTGATATTCCCTGCTTCAAATTTAAAAAAATAAAAACATTAAATTTGTATTTTGCATAAAATAATTTACGTGAATAATAAGCAATAATAAAGTTGTGAAAGTTACGTAGGAGAACTTGGAAATGGAAATATATATATAAATTGAAAGAATATCAAAGTTTTCTTAAATTTATGTCCTTAAGAGGTTAGATTTTCAAGCTGTATTTGTTGTTATCCTGAAAATTGAATCAATTATATTTTGTCAAGATGTATATACTGGCAAAACGACATTTCAAAGCCAATTAATTGTATTCATGTCATGAAACGAGTGTAGTGGTTGGTGCACACCTCTATATGATGCAATAAATAAACCAAAGCACTAACGTGAAGCACATGTCTAAAACCAGGATTTTTGGTGTTTGTTAAGCCACACAACAGAAAGAATGATGGGAAAGTTGAACCAATAGGCAAAGACAGCTAGTAAGAATTTTCAAATGGAAAAGCGAGCTAATAGTTGGGACTTATATTAAATCTTATAATTATAATAATCATCTAGTAAAATATACCTATGAGAATCATAGCAAAACGCACACAAGTTTATTGCCAATAACTAGTCAATGCGAAAAAAAAAAATAACCAGACATGAAAGGTTAGTAAATTAACCCTTCTTTTTCAATCCCTCCCCAAATAAACAAAACAAACCTTGAGAACATGAGTTTCATCGAGAAGCTTCACAGTGATATCTATGACAACAGGAAGAACTGCAAAATCATCAAAGAAGAAAACAATCGAGTTAAACCTGTCAAATTTTAACAAACTTTGTTTAGATAACCTTATCTTATCCATAAACATTTCAAGTGACGAAAATAGAACGAACTAAACTTATCTGATAAGGTAAAATCAATATATACACTTCGATATTTAAATAAATTAAACGAGAGAAGTTTTATAAAAATTGAGATTCATTCAAATATAATTTGGTTACCCTTTTCTTCCTTCTTTTTCTTGTCTCCCTTAGCCTTTCCGCGACTGTTTCTTGGTGCCATTTTCCAGTCCTTTGAAAATGAAAAAGGTCGAAGTTCTGGCACCAAGTACACAGAGAAGAACAGATTAGGCTATTCATACAATAGCAATATATATATATTCATTATCAGAAAAGAAATTTTGTGCTGAATAGGTGTCAATTGAATATAACATAGCTGCAAAAGATATACCAAAGCAATACAGGTGGTTTTGGATGATTGGATAAGAGGGAAAGAGAAAGAGCCTTAATGCATTGTTGGATTAATATATAACCAAAAAGTATTAAATAGATGGTGTAAATACAAAATGAAATGAGGGCTTATGCAGAAATAGAGGATTCAGAGTTCAGAAGGAGGACAATGAAAGCATCAGAGAGGGTTTTGAGTTGGAGGTCTCATCCACTAGAAGGAGGAAAATTGATAGAGGAAGAAAAATGGCAGAGGGAAGCAGAGATATAGATGGCAGGTTTGTATGATAAGGAAGGAAGGGCTGAGATTCAACTGTCAGAATGATAAATTGGCATTTTATGGCCCATTGCTTATACAGGTTAATTATCAATTTGTTGTGTGTGTGGGTGTATGTGGATTTTTTAATTGTTTCTCTATAAACATTTTTTTTTTTAAATTTAATTCAGTGAATAATCTAGTGTAGGGTTTTGTTTTTATTTTGGAATCCAGTTAGCTGCAGCATTTGGTGGTGGTAAGGACGGGACCGCAACATGGATGGGGTCCACACTCTACACAGAGGGAAGCCTAATTTGCATTGTAAATTTCAAATAACTTAATTGCACAAAGAAAGATTGTTTGTTAACTTCGGATAAGATAGAATCTAATTTAGAAACAGAGATGTTATTAATTTTCATAATAAATTCGCTGATAATTGAAGTGAAATGGATTCAAGTTTTTTTTCTTAAGAAATTATTCAGAGACTATAACGTATTATTAATATCGATTTATCTTCCTATATTATATAATTAAAAGTTTTAATTATTAAAAATAACACTTAAGTATATATATGATGTAAAAACTAATCGAAACTATAATAGTCTTTAGATTATATAATATTTTTTTTAAAACAATCTCATTCATAATATTATCTTAAATATCTCTCTTAACAAAAAAAAAAAAAATTTAAACCGGAACATTTGTTCTTGGTCATAGGCCTAGATTGAAAATATGCCACGTTTTTTTTTAGAGTTCATTCGTTCCATAGATTAGGATTTACCAACATGCGCAACAATTGTCTTAATTGTTTTCTTTTAAATGCAATCCACGTTTAGTAAAAGAAAATTAAGAAATAGAACAACATTTGGCAAACATTTGGCAATACATTAAAAGTAAATTATTACAACTAATATTACAACTAAAGTAAAAAATAAATAATAAAATATAATAAAAATTACAAAACACAAATAGTTGGACAATATATATTTTATAGGAAATTTTTAAAGGTCGTTCTCGTCAAATAGTACAGGGAGTTGAGTGTCATTAGCAAGTTTTCTGGATCTTGTCTACTATAGGTATGCCTCTTGATCATCATTTATATATAAATAATCTCTACTATTTTTCCTAATAGACTTCTAACCATCTCAACTATCTTCTAACTACTTTTGGGAGCTGAGCATTTAAGTTGGTTTGAGTGGACTGGCTTCCTTGGGTCAAGGTCTCCTATTGGGTTAGGATGCATCTGTCATTGAACTCAGGTCCGGAAGGTATCAATTATCGTGTAACCCTACACACATATCGGAGTCCAATCATCGTGGCCTACCGATACAAAGGTCATTAAGATAATTCACCAAAAACTTAATGGGTTGACAGAGTGATTTAATATATACTATATTCAAATTCTGTAAAAAAAAAAAATTTAACCGCACTTGTTGATTAGTATAATGGGAGTTAAAAAAAATCATAAAAAAACAAAAAATAAAAAAATCGTAAAAAAAACAAAAAATAAATATATATGCTTCACCAAACTAAAAAATTATTTTCACCTTTAAAAAATCAAAACTTCACGATTACCACGACTAACATTAATTAAGTAATTATTTTATGGTTGGAATCTCATCAATAAAGACAACAAATAGTTTGGTACACAAACAATAAAAATTTTAAAAAAAGAAATAAATATATTTATAAAAAATAAATGCACAAATAAATAAATAAAACATATAATTTTTGGTACATAAAAAAAATAGAATGAAGAGGCATCCTGAGTACTATTGTGTGGTAAATCATGAACCATGGAGCTTTTGCTGAAATTTAATTGAAATGGTTGATTCTTTTTCTCCTCTTCATGCATCTCCTTTGACACTCCCTTCAGTAAATTAGAAGTTTGTTCCAAGACAAATCTTCCTCCTTTGTTCCATTTTTTCTTCGGTTAGTTTATAAGAAAGTTAATCAATTAATATTAATGAATTCTTATGTTAATTGTCATCCAATAATAATTAGAGATTAATTATTATTATAGCAATAATGCTGAAATTAACATCATTTCATTAGCAAGATTGATTTGATTTTTCATATTTCTCATTTTTTTTCCAAAATTCTCTTATTCATTGGATGCACCTACCCTATAAATTGTGAATTAAGAAAAATCTTCCTCCTCTGTTCCCTCTTTCTTTGGTTCATTTATAATTAAGGTTAATCAATTAGGATTAATGAACGGACAAATGGCACATGATTCTTGGTCAGTCGATGGACGCTAACACATGGATGAGCCATAACTAATCTTGGTAGGTGAGGGAGGGAGAGAGAAGGAGAAGAAGAAAGAAGCAAAATAAGTTTTATTACTTGGTAAAAGAGTTTATTGAAGGTTATGGTATGGTGTGATCTGGCCTGATGTCACATTAGACTAATTAAATTTAATTGTAAAATAAATTTACTTTCAAAAATGTTTTTGTTTATTTATAGAAATATAGATAATTTTTTTCTTTCCGATACAAATTAATAATAATAATAATAATAATAATAATAATAATAATAATAATAATAATAATAATAATAATAATAATAATAATAATTGGATGTATAACAAATGTAACAAGATAAAAATTGAATAATACCACCATACTAACTCTAACTCTAAGATTGTGTAGCTTCATAAGAGTCATCTAGGGACTTGAGATATTGATCATGGACCTATGGTATGGATCTTTCACAAATAAAGTTACATATCTATCCCTCAAAATATAATGTAAAGTACTATATACACACTAAATTGATATACTAAGTTCTATTATGAAGTTCAAGAAAGAGGAGAATATATGAATATAAATAAGGAAGTATGTAAATATCACATCACCAATGTTACAAACACTTTGACCATTAAAGTTAAATTGTCATGTGTCACGCATCCCTCAAATATCCACTACAAACTCAATGTGGAGAACTTCCATGTGTTACATTTGATGCATCATATGCTCCCATGACATGGACATCACAATTATTCAATTACAAACAAAAAGAAAGGATAAGCATATTAAGAGAAATATTGCAGAAGTACGTGTGAACAACATACCACACATATAATTAAATACAATAGAGAGAAATATTGTAAAAGTACATAAAGAGAAATATTGAGGAAGTACATGTATGAGGTAATCAATCATATCTAATACACACATGGATGAATGCTCATGCATGAGACTAACTATACTCAATAGAGATTACTTTATGTATGAACAATAAGTTAGAAGTGTCCTATGATGTGATAAAAATCATTTCAATAAGACTCTTTAACTCCAAAAAGCACAACATGTGCAAAAACCATCCTACAAACACACTAATATCTTTGATTATCCAATGCAATTATGCCTTCATCAAGACTCAAGATATTTATACGAGAATGGTCATCATGGCATAGGGATGTATACAGTGACAAATGTATTAACAATGCTAGAGGTAAGGGATCTTGACCCCCTTACTTTTTATTTAAATTTACAATTTTTAATATATATTACGGTTATTACTTTAATTAAGGATATTTTTATAAAAATAATAATTATTAAGTATTATTTATCTTTTTATGACAAAATATTTATTTTATAATTTTTATTATGAATATACTTAATTTTAGCCTAATATTTTATATTTTTTATAATCTTTATTATAGAGATAGTTTTTTTTTTGTATTTTGCTAGTGAAATTTCCTTAAAAAATTCCTAATTTATTTAAAAAACAATTGTATTTTGTCCTGTTTTAGTCAAAATATTTGAGTATAATTTATTTACCTTTTTAATTATTTTTCTTTTATAATCCATTATTGCAATTTTAAAGATTTTTAATTTTGAACTTTGAGATACACCAACAAATATTCTTCTTATATTTTTTTCATTTTTCCCATCCTAGTCAAACAACATAATTAGTGATGGAGTCAAGATTTAATGATTGAAGGGACAATTATGAAAATTAAAATTCACACAAATTATTCATAATTATGTGCTTTCTAAAATATCTAAGAACATATAATAAATAATATATTTATAAAGAAGATAAAATAAATATTTTTAAAATCCCAAAATTACAAATAATAATTCACAATTTCACATGTAACCAAGAACCTTCCTAAATTAATAATAAAAGTTGGTATTTATGTTAATCATATATTTTTACAAAAAATCTTATTAATTATGTTCTAAAAATCTATTAAATTGGAATAAATTAGGTTACTCACTAAACTATTTTTTACAATAATAATAACCAACAACTATTGAAAAATACTTTCAAATAATTAAAAAATAAAAGAAGAAAAATATTGTGTCGAGATAAAAGCTACAACTCTAAAAGCAAATAATGGTAGACATTCAATACAACTTGAAAACTAATTTGTTTTTCTAAAGTTTACAACACAACATGAATTATCTATAGCGGTACAATTGAGATAGAAAGCACATTAAAATCTCACAAATAATAACAAGAACAAAGACAAGACGAGTAAAATACAGAAAAAATAAGAAAATTGGGATAAGAAGATAGAATATTTGTTTGTGTCTTAAATTTAAGTTGTCAATCTCTTATATAATGCTTGTAAGTTTGATCAATTGACAAGGTTAATAAATAGTTTTTAATTCTCAAAAAATATAAAGAGAATGCTAATAAAATAATTTCAGAACAAACTACAATTATTTATAATTTTTAAAATAATAATAATATATTATAGATGAAAATATTATAGAAAAAATAATGCTTAAATATTTTACTTAAAAAAACAAAAAAAATACAATTATCTATATAATAAAAATTATAAAATAATAGAATATTTTGTTTAAAAATAGAAAAGATAAAAATAAATTTTAAATTATATTATTTATATAATTGAATTTTTAAATTAAAATAATTATTTAATACTATATATACATATATTAAAAAAACTAAATTGAAGAAATCCAAGGAGGACAAGGCCCTCCAATCAACACATGGGTCCATCCCTGAATATGATATTTTTATCGTCTTGTTTTTTTTTTTATATAAATTGAAAATAAATTCATTTTCAATAGTTATTAACTACTATTGTCCTAATATAGTAAGTAACAATTCATTCTAGTTTAATAAATGTTTATAACATAGTTAATAAGACTTTTCATAACAAAAATTATGACTAATGCTCATACTAATTATGAAAATTCTTTATAACATATAATGACTTGATAATTGTAATATTTAGTCTTTAAAATTATATTTAGTTTGTTGTCTATATAAATATATTTTTTAAATATGTTCTTGGATTATTTTAAAAACATAAATATTTTATAAATTTTAATATTTATCTATTTATTAAATAAATTTTACTTTTTATTCCTACTAGATTCAAAACCTGATTCCATCCCTAAATTCATAAAACTAATCATTTGTGAAATCATGTGTTTTGTATATCTTCTATGTTACCAATAATCTCTATTAATTTTTTCGCACTTGTTAAACACACAATGTCTACTCATTCCCACAACCAAGATACATTCAAATAAATGCATGAGAACAATAATGTACATAATAAAATATAATTTAAATTCTTATACCATAGAATTTTTCATAAATATTAACTTAAGCAACACAATACTTGAATTATATGACATAAACACATAACAAGCAAACTACTTTGTCCCAACAATATCATTATCATGTGATACTACACAAGGCTTTAAACATACTTAAAACTTTTTAATTAAGGTTTGCAAGGGTATGAATACATTATACAATTTATTTAACATTACACATAACACACATATTATAAAAATTTATAATTTATTCGACTAGGGTTCCTCTTTAAAATATTTTAATAATTATTAATTAACTAATTAAAATTTGTAAAGATTTATTCTTAGTAAAATTCAAATTTGATTTAAGTTTGAATTTTATAATTGTTAAAATTGCTTGTTTTTATAATATTATTTTTAAAATTCAAAAATTAATTCCAATGGATTTACAAGATATTTTTATTTAATTATTTCACAAAAATAATAAAATATATTAAAATTAACTAAAAAACTACCCAGAGGTAGAAAATTAACTAGAAATAGAAAAGTACTTAATAACTAAAAGTTGGTAGTTAGTTGCTAAAAACTATTAAATTAGCTATATATGTATATTTAATCTTTTGTAACTTTGGGATGATTTTAGAAATATTTTTTAGGCTTAGAAATATTTTATACCAATTGATTATTGTGCCAAAAAATTATTAATTTTAATTTTTTTGAGTATTTTACAAATTTCTTTTGGCTTGACATTGATTAGTTTTGTTAAAATTTTACATTTATTTAAATATTAATCTTTTGATTAAATTTAATTACTAATAAATTTTCTTATATCAATAACATAATAAATATTTATTTATGAATATATTGAAATTTATTGCTATAAAGTAATAAATATTTTTAATTAATTTTGTTGTTTGATATATTTTTTTTTGTAATTTTGGATATTCTAGATATTTTATATTAATTAATTTGATAATAAATTATAATATTAAATTATATATTCTCATAATTTGAACTTGAAACTTTCCTTGTGTGTTCCTCTATAGACTTAGGAGTATGTACTCTTCCTCTTAAGCTTTTGTGACAAAGGAATTAATTTTAAATACTTATGTGAAATAAATATTCTCTTTTTGTGTTGATTTTTTTTATAAAGTTTATACTTTTATTTAAGCATGATCATTGAT
Organism: Mucuna pruriens; assembly: GCA_025330945.1. Lineage (NCBI taxonomy): Eukaryota > Viridiplantae > Streptophyta > Magnoliopsida > Fabales > Fabaceae > Mucuna > Mucuna pruriens. The sequence continues at coordinate 5,956,018 of JAENHJ010000529.1, forward strand.
ATTTGTATTATCTTTTATCATATTTTTCCAAGCATTACTAGTATTATTTTACACAATTATGAGCTCACCTATCATGGACACGATTATAGAAAATATTGTATTTGGAGAAATCAATATGATTAAAATCTTTATGATCTAGTTAAAAAGTTATATTTCATTCACTATCTGGTTATAATTTTATATGACTGTAATTTCACATGTACTCTAAGCATAATTATACAACGCGACAGTATGATTGGTCGGTAGTATTCACTATTTTGTATGGTTCATCGTATCCTCTGAAGGGTAGTTTTGTTTTTATAAGTGAGAGAAATTCTAACAATATTATCGGTCAGAGAATATTATTTAAAAAGGTATATTATTTGATCTTACGTATCAAAAGAGATTTTTTTTCTTTTTTATCTTTATCATGTAGGTCTTGAGATTTACCGAGATAAATAGGCTAACTTGAACTTTTTTATTTCACTATGTTTTAGTTTCTAAAATTTTGGTTAATTTTTTTTTCTTAAATTTGAAATTATTTTTTTAGTTTTTATATTTAAAAATAATTATTTTTAGTCATTTACCTTACATGAAAAATGAAGTAGAAGTTATCATTTGTTACATGCATAATCAAAAATCGAATAACATAGTTAACCCTAATGTTTTTTTTTATTCACTATATACGTAGTAAATGATAACTTGTATTTCATTTATCTTGTAAGACAAATGATTAAAATAAAATATTTTTAAAAGTATAGAAATTAAAAAAAAACAATTTCAAATGTAGAAGACAACAAATAAAATTTACGTAAATTTAAATGACTAAAAACATATTTAAATATTATTTTTTATAAACTAAAACCTATTATGTTTATAAATTTTATCTTTTTAATAAATAATTAATTTTTAAAAGATAATTAAATTTTATTTGGTCCTTTTCAAAAATACTCACTTTGTGTTTTTCCAAAAGAAAGTATAATAAAACATATATAACAAAGTAAAAGCATATAGTCAACAAGTTAAAGTAAAAGCATATAGTCCAAAAAGAAAGTTTGGATGTTTCTTTTTAGAAATAAAGTATTGAAAAATTCTTTGTAAAGACATATTATTCGATATTTATGTATAAAAACATAATTTGGATGTTTATGAACTTTTTTATCGAAGCAATGAGTAAATAAAAGTGTTTACAAACAAAAAAAACATGTTAAACGTAAGTATTTTCTTGTTCATAAATTTTTATAACTTTTGTTACTATTATGTCTTTGACTATTATTTAACAACATTTTACTTTGGAATGATTGAAAATTAAAGAAATCCTATATGTTATAAATATTTAAATTTTGATTTGTCAAATTATTTTTTGTTATTTTCTTTTAATTTTGTAAAGATTGAGTTGTTTTGTTTCTAAAATTTTTTTGAGGTTTACATTTGGTATGATATATGAAGATTTTGTATTATAAAGGGTAAACTTAACACTTATAATCTCCTTATGCATAATACGTGGTTATCTTTGAAATTCAATTTTTTTAACTATACATGCACATATAATTATATACAATTATTTTAAACGGTCAATACATATCTTATTTTTTTTTTCTTCAAATGACTATACACTAATGTGTATATATATATCTTTAATTTGTAATAATGAGTTTTGAATCTCACATTGAATATTTTACGATAGAATTAAGACTTTACTATCGTACTATTATAGTATTTTAATTTAGTGATTTCTAATTAGAATCTTAATGACAATGTTAGTATATTTGATTAGTGGGAGAATGTTCATTACGGATGGTTTTGAGAATTATTGTTGTCGTATAATTTTGTGCACACCTTTATCACCATCTAGTAATTTATTGGAGATTTTAGTGATTATTTTTATTCTTGTGCTAAGATATACTATATTTGGTCTTCTAAGTAAAAATAAATGTTTTGGGGTTGGTCTTGTATATAAATTAATCTTAATTAATTTTATCTTATTTAATGAAATTATTTTTAAAATATCTTTTATTTATTAAATATTATGGTTACAATGATCTTATTTATTTATTTTTAATTAGGATAAATAAATTTTTTTCATATATTAAGTTTTTAATGTTGGATTAGTAGACATCAATGCTAGAGACGTTTTGTTGGGAAATGCACTTCGATTGTTGTGGGTTTTGGTTTTAAAAAAATTATTGTACTAACCTTGATCAATATTTCGTATTACATAAGGTTATCGATTTATACATCAATATTTTTATTCACTATATTTTTTTTTGTTATTGAGTGTTTATAATATTTTGTTTAGATCAATTATTATAAGTTTTTGCTCATGGTTGACATTATGTAGTCAAATTAGTTATGATGTTCTTTTGTTTTAAATTAAATGTCCATGTTGTCTAAATTAGTTATTGTATTTTTTAATCCTATATAAGATGATATATAGTCACTTATTTAGTAAAAGTCAGTTAATTAGATGTCAAATATTGTAGAGAATAACTGTGATCACTCTGTTAATGGACTATTGTAAGCATTTAAGTTTATTCAATTCACTTGTGATATATTGTAACAACAGTGTTGTCGTGCATTTCTCAAAGACCAATAACATTGTATTTGAATTAGAAATTTTAAAATTTCAAGGATTTTGAAATATTTTAAATTTGAATTGCTTTAATTTAATTTTTTTATTTTTAAAATTACTTTGATTTAATTTTTTTCACAGAAAAATAATAATTTCCATCATATCAAAATTTATTTTTAAATATATATTTAAAATTTTGAATTTTCAATGCATTTCTCAAAGATCAATATCATTGTGTTTGGATTGAGAAATTTTAAAAATTCAAGGATTTTGAAATATTTTAAATTTGAATTGTTTTGATTTAATTTTTTTTATTTTTAAATTACTTTGATTTAATTTTTTTCACGGAAAAATAATAATTTCCATCATATCAAAATTTATTTTTTAAATATATGTTTAAAATTTTGAAATTTCAATATTAAACTTCACCAAAAATAAGCATTATCTAATTTTAAAATATTTAATGATTCAAAAATAATTTTAAAATTAGATAACATTTAATAGTTTAAATAATTTTAAATATTTAATAATTTAAGATATAAATATTGATAAATTTTATGTGAGTGTTAATAAAGAAAGAAGAAAAAAAATAAGGAGAGAGAGGGAGATGAGTGAGAGAAAAGTTAGACAGGTAAAAGAAAAGACAAAAAAATGAGTATAAAAAATTTTAAATTCTTATTTTTTTTAAAATTTAAAATTCTATAATTATAGATAATCAAAATACTTTCATAAAAATATTAAAATTTTAATTTATTTATAATTTTTTATCCAAATAATATATTTCACCACAAAACAATTTAAGTTCACTAAAAAAATTATTCTCTTAAAATTCAAACACATTATAAACGTTTTTTCTTGTTCAGACACTTTTTCATAAAAAAAAATGTTTGTTAAATAAAAAAATCTGGAGTTTTAGACTAGAATTAAACACATTGTTTATAAAATGCATGTTGTTAGATTCATTAACTAATGACAACTTTTTGAAAATTTTCAAATCCGGTAGCTTATATATGTTTAATTGTCTTTTGATGATTTTGGTTAGTGGAATCTTAAAATTGTATATATGTTTATTGTTATGATTAATTGATATATATATATATATATATATATATATATATATATATATATATATATATATATATATATATATATATATTTGATTAGGCCATTTTATTATAATATTTCTCAGGTCATAGTTAAGATGTTTAAATTATTTGTTAAAATTGTATATTTATTTTATTTAATTATGTTTTTCTTTCATCCATCTTCTGTGAAATGTGAATTTAGTGCATGTATTATGCTTATCTTTATTGAATATAATTTTTTGCATAGTTAATAACTCTTTTTTCTTACATAACTAATATTTCATTATAATAATATTTTATCTCCAATAATTAAACTCTTATCACCGGTGAGAACGTTAGAATTTTGGAGATTAATAATTGAAATAGTTTTACAAATAAGTTAGAAACTAGTAAAAGACATTCCTGTACAACAATTTTATTTTAATTAAATGAACTTTTAAACTAATTAAACTAACTTATAATTAAGTTGGTGTAATATAACTTATCAAACACTCTTAATTTAATTTACTAATACCCCAATTCTCTCCAAATTTGTTTTTAATAACTTATGAAGTATGGTATTTGAATTAAAAATATTTTAATGAAATCAACACATAATCAAATTAATATATGCGTATTTAACCAAGCATGCTCACACAATCTTTCTGGTCGTTTTTCTTTTCTTTTAAAGGGGTTTTCCACCCATTGTTGCAATGGGAAGTTGGTGCTTTCACCTATAATGTCCCATACTCTCCTTGTCTAGCATTGAGAGGAATTCACTGTGTGTAACCTAAGAAGCAGGAGCTATATATGCAAAAAAATGCGTGCAATAATGAGCGAAATTGCATGTTGCAAAGTCTTTAATTCTCAACATTATGTGCTTTCCTACAAGCTTTTTGTCTGCAGCATTTCAGGGAATGCATAGAATGCCCTTATTTTAATTAGGTATAATTTTTAATAAGAATTTTATGGTAAACACATCCAATTTTTTTCTGAAAGAAACATCCAATTGCATTTGAAGTCAATGTTTAACAATCTAGGGTTTCAATCTTATACGTCTGAGCTACATAGTCGTGTAGCATGTGAATGGATTATCCCACCATTCTCCTTGAGAACGATGTGTGGACAGCTTGAAGCGGATTATTACAAATTTAATATTTTGCTCCTAAAATTGTTAAATAGGTCAAGGTGTTAGAATGTGACTTATGGTTATATATTTATTGGTTATGCCTAACTCATTTAACCATAAGTCGGATTAAATTAGGTTTTTTATCTAAATTTATATAATTTTTTAAAAAATATCAAAGTCAAATAAATTAGATAATTTTAGGACTATACTTCAAAATTAATTTAATCCAATTTTTATCTAACTTGATTAATCGGGTTAAATGAATTTTACTAGTTCTAAAAAACTGATCTTATAACTTTCATTGTGTTCTAATATGGTGTGTTTACATTAAATATATAATTTTTATATTTAAATTAACTTATTCATATTAAAAAATTAAGATTCTTTATTTGTCTCTTCAAATAATTTTAATCTTAATTATTATTTCTAATCTTGAAATTAATTTTTGGGACACAAAACAATAAAGTTTTTTCTTTTAATATCTATGGATAAATGTGAAGTATTTAGGATTAAAAGCCAATAACTAATCTTTGAAAAAATGTGAGCTCTAGATATTTTCTAATATGAACTTTTTTCATATTCAAGACCTTTGAATCTTAACCTCTTAATTAAAAGATATAAGTGACTATTACTTATATAGTAATAGTCGTAAACAATAAAGTTTCTAAATTTATCGTCTTATTATAAATGAATCTGATTTTAGGTTCAGATTATGCACTTTACGCACATAATCTGTCCATAACATTTGCCTCTTCAACAAACTAAATAAGGTAATTAATAACTCTGTCCATGTAAATGTTTATTCATAAATTAAAATTTTGATAAATACTTTAAAACTATTCCAAAATAATATTTCTTTTTTTTAAAAAAATACATGTTAATTATTGTTAAGTAATTTACACGACACTTGGGTGAATAAAGTCACCACATCTGACGTCAAAAGGAGAATTAAGCTTCACTCCTAAATATATTGGAACATTTCGTGCAAGACAAAAAAAAATGCAATGTACAATTAATTATCTTTTACTTATTGTGATTAAACTATATTTAAATTATATATTATTTTCGTAACTAAGAATATAAATAAAAACACAAATTTTTAAGAAAAAAAAAAAAAGATACTTTTGGTTAACAATAAAGAGTTAAAGACCAACTTCGTTCATTTCAACTCGCTTTATAGAAAATATAAAAAAAGTGTACACGTATTTCATCTTTGGATGTAATCGAGTGAGAAAAACAAATCCATTATTATTACAAATTTCAGAATTTCATGGATGAATAAATATAATGACAAACTTTCGCTGTCTTTTTTTTTTTTCCATTTTCAAGATAATTTTTTTTTTCATAATTTACTTGGTGCATAGTTTTCCAGCAATAATAGATATATTGATACCAAAAATAAAACCAATTATGGGCCCCTTCGTTTCTACTTTTCAGTCTGAGCCTTTTGTTTGTATATGAAGATTTCTAAAACACAGTTGATAAGTCCCATGGTGTTTTCTGGATATGTCATATTGCATTTGTTCATGCAATTATTAATTTATTATATTTATATTTTCAATTTCTTAACGAAGCAAATAAATGTTCAAATACAATATATATGTGTATAGACACACTACACCCCTGCTTTCTTCCACGACAGTGATGCTTCGGTAGGTGTCTTTTCTTTTTAGGGTGTTTGAGAAGAAAAAAAAAAGTGAAAAGTAGGGTAAATAAAAATAAAGAAGAAAGAAATAAGGGGAATAAAAATAAGTAAAAAAATAGAGTAAATTTAAGAATATTTTAAAAATTAAAAATAAAATAAAAAATTGTCAAATAATCAATTTCCCTCTGCATGCTTCTTAATTGATTAGGTTGGTCTCTCAATTAATTATGTTAGACATTTGATCGTTTATCCAAACATCTTAATCGATTATGTTGTCTTAATTGAAGTTGCAATTCTGAAAAAATAGAATAACCTATTGTTGTTTTCAAAATTTGATTATTTATTGTTATATACACATGTTGACAATCGATTATCAACAATAATAACTCGATACTACTTTTACTTTTCTGCATTGTTTTGGAATCCTCTTTATTTTTTTTTTTATCTTTATTATATACTCACATTTTTCTTCTTCTTTTCTCTTTCATCTTATTTTCTCACCATTTCCTTCTTTAGTGTATTTCCAACATGAACAAAGAGATACATATTTTTCGATTTGTTTGCATTTTTAGTATTTGTATATAGGACAATATTTGTTTTTTTTTCTAAAAAGTAAATAATCTATTTTTAGTTCTTTATTTATAAAAATGTGTTAAATGTGCTCTTTAAGTCTTTCCCCTTCACAAAATATTGTCCTCTTTTTTATATCCTTATTTATATTTTCATATGAGAAACTAAAAAGATAATTTTTTTAAAAATTTAATAAAATAAACATTGTTTTATTTGAATAGACTAAAAAATATATTGAATATTTTTTTAGCCAGTTATATTTGAACATAAAAATATGATATTATATGACATCAATTAATTATTTCTCACCTATTATTTATTTATTATATATATATATATATAAATACACTTATAAATAAAAGAAATAATTTATTTTTGTTCAAAAAATTATTTTCCTTCTTTTTTTAATTGTAATGTGTTATTTAGATTCCTTTTCTAAAAATGGTATTTTTAAAATATATATTTACATAAATTATTATTAAATTGTGTATAATTATAGAATAATATCATATATAAGCTTAATTAACAACTAACAACAACAATTAATTTTTTTTATAATAGGTAAGGTTAACCACATATATCGAATATTGTCATGATATATCATAAATCATATATAGAGGCAAACTTATAATTTTTTTCTTAAACATTTTAGTTTACGTATAAATTTTTATTAATCTTTCTCTACCTCTGAGGATTAGATTACTGTCCATCTAATCTACTCGCATATATAAGCATAATAGAAGGGAAAATATCCAAATCATACTATTTTTACAAATCTCTAAGAAAATTTTCACATGTTAAGATTGAAGGAAAACTAAAGTCATTCTTTGTTTTTTAACCAAAGCATAAACATCAATATTAACAATGTTTTTAAGAAGAGTTGTAATAATATTTTGTGAAATTAACACTTATACAAAAATGAATTCACACGAACTTAAATTAAATATACCAAAAATTAAAGAGATTAGTACAACAAAAATTATTAGAAGATAAGAACCAAGCATACACGTGAATTTAAATTAAATATAACAATAATTGAAGAGATTATTACGACAACAATTATTAGAGGGTAATGGGGGCAATTTCACCCACATGCCAGATAATGTTTTTTATTTGAACATATTTAATAATTTTATCTTTCCCCATAAAAAACATGTTGTATTATATATTATTACATAATATACTATACAAATAGAGTATAATATAATTATATATTGTTATATAAATTATAATATAATGATCATTAATAGACGTACTCTGAACTTATGCTCCACTGTGCCTTCTTGCAATAATACATTTGTTTTTCAAAATAGAAACCACAACCTTTAAATTATTATTATATGACATTAGATTTTCAATTGTTGTCTAGCTTCGTTTTTGTAAATGTTTGCTGTTTGGATGTTAAGCTAATTTCTTCCTCCGTTGCACAAAAGCGTTAAGGTTATTTTTTTTATAGTATTGACAATAGGAAAATCGTACAACATTTTCAGAATATGAAAATGTATAGAGGGCAATTATAATTTGTAAAGACCTAAGTATTTTGAATTTTTTTGTTACAAAATTATATATTTTGTAAAAATTTATAATATTTTTCTTCTATGAAAATATTATAAATTATTTTCTTGTCTCTACTGAAAAAATAAATTCTGGTTCCGCCGCTAATTGGAGATTAGAATTCACACTATTGATATTGAAGGTTGTTCCTTGACTTTTTCACAACCTAATTTCTTAGAAATTATCAATTAGAATAAGCATTCAAGAATTTCCAATATCTCATAATTATTATGTTTATTCCTAGAGTATCCCTAATCATATGGCTTTTGATCCCAAATTCTATCTAAATTCCAATCTTCTAATTGTCAATAGGCATATCTCAGATTAACAACTATAGATGACCAATTTATAGAGGCATGAAAAACAAATACAAACAATCAATTTAAGAGAAATAACTTGAATTAGAGGTAAGAATTCAAATTACATTAACTTACGGTTAGGATATTCCTCATTCCCTAACTAGAGAATTTAGTTGCACATAATGAAAAAAAGGAAAAATAAGAAGAAAGCTTTAGAAAATTCCATAAGAAAATTATGAATCTTGCATAGCCTCAAATCCGCCACTTTAAGGATCGCAAAAGAGCAAAACTTGAGAGAATCTTCTGTTTTCTAACAGTCCTAAAATGTCTGCATTTAGGTCTTTTCTTCACATTGTATTCACGTTATTTATGTCTTTTCTTCACATTATTTATGTCTTTTCTTCACATTGTATTCACGTTAAAATAATGCTTAATGAGCGTTAATGGTCTGTAGATTACAAAAGAGGTATCATTCTGATTTCCAGGTGTTACAAAATTGTTTAACGTCCAAGACACCGGAAACATCTCTTGTAAATCTTCACTCAGAACTTTCTTAAAATTCATTTGTTATTATAACAAAGTGAGTGTAAGGCAGTAAAATATCAACAAGAATTAACACAATCTAATCTAAAAATTTACATGCTTAAATCACGATGAAACATTAAAATAATTCCTTTTGGATTTGCATGAGAATATACTCATGTAACAAAAACACTAAATTTTTCTACTTTTAAGTTACACAATTAAAGTGTTATTTTTTTTTGTTTTGTCGACAATTAAAATGTTTACGTAAACTAGTGATCAACAAAAAAAAAAAAAACTAGGATATATAAATAAAAGATAATTTGTACCTTATAAATATCTTTTGTAAGATTAAATTGGATTTAAATTTACATTCTAATTATAAGAACGTATTAAATTTTTTTTATTAACTAGTAATATAATTAAAATAATATACATCACAAATAAAGAAATTCATAATCATTTAAAGAAGAGGGAGAATAAAAATTATTCTCCAATGGGATAAGAAGATGTGACATGTGTTCACTTTCTTATAACTAGATTTTCTAACCATTAATAAAAAAAAGAAGAAATTTTAGGTTTTGTAAGATTAAAGTACATTTTAATACCGATCATACATATTAATTGGACATAATATAATATATAATCTGGTCATCTGCCAATTTACAATGTGAAAAAAGAACAAAGGTATTGAACGCGTCATCAGCTTAATGAATTAAACGCGTATAAAGCCACGATCCATCAACTGAAAAATAAGGTGGTTAAATTAAGATCAAGGTACTCCTACTTCTTAGGACAAATTTATTTTTCTATTCCTGCATCCTATCGAAATTTTAACACCTGTACAGCAAATCTACACCTTATTCGGAGTTATATTAATGCTCTTTTGGCAAATGGCAAGAGATAGAATAGCCAACTATAGGACAGTGGCCACTACATTACAGGGTAGACATTCCAGTACCTACAAACTCCACTATGTGTGGGGCGGCATTACATTATGGGATAACATTTTCTCTTTTATTGCGCAAGAAAAGATTATTAGAGATTAAAATATGGCTCTTTTTGAAGCTACTGCACACTATCTAGCTATTAGTTGCTATCTTTTCAAGTGTCTTCCACGTGCCCTTGGCTAGTTAGTTATGTTCAGCTATTGGTGCAAACATTTGGGAATGAAAAGTAGAGATTGGCCAAACCAAGCCAATCAAATCAATGTTTTTTTCTAGAATCTACGAGTATGCAGAGTCCTAAACGATTGGCTAACCCCTGCTCTCCAACAAATGCATAATAATGGATGTAGTCTTTCATGATAAGAATTCAGAATAAAACCCACTCCTTTTACGTAGCCAAGCTCCTTCCTCAACTTTTGCCTTCTTCTAAGGTGGGAGCCCCATTTAGCACAACATTTTCAAATACGTGGGCACATTAGGTCTAGTATCTCACTAACAGGAAAAAAAAAAAAAAAGCTAACGAGGATTGTTTAATCGACGAAGATATCACTCATATTCAAGGATGTGATATTAAATTTTGTTACTAATATGAAAACTTTCTTGATAAATAATTTATAAATATTTCTGTAAGTAATTTTAATTGTGAGATTTATTTTAATCATATGAATTTTTATTATACATATTAATTTATTAGATGAATTAAATAAAAAATATATATAAATGTAATTATTATTTTACCAATTAATTTTATAAGATTGAATAAGACTGTATTCACATTCACATTTTAAAGATAATATTAAAGTATATCTTCACTATGATCATAGGAAAATGATATCATTTTCCATCCGCCCCATGTCTTGTAATTTGTTATATGTTATGACCAGAAACCCGGGTTGAAATTTATCTTTCCAATGAATTGGATTTGGTAATCTCCATTTATCTTATCGAGCACTAAGAGCATTAAGGCAAGCATACAAAATACCAAGGTTACGTAGAAACCAGAAAAGATCATGCAAAATACATCCTAGCTGCAGAATGGAGTGAACCAGCAAGGTTTAGCAGTCCCTGACACCAACTATATCATGTCTCTGTACAAGTCACCTTCAATGTGCACAGGAACTCACTAGCTCATATGACTCCTCAAATATGTTTTTGACTAATGACTATTTTAGTGGAAGACTAATATGATGATGCGCCGTGTGAGACATCCAAACTCCAAAGCAACACTGTCTCTACTAATTAAGAATCGGATATCGGTACCAAAAATAACTTCAAAAGTTTAAGGGGTCATTCAGTTTAAGAAAACATTTTTTATTTTCATTTTTAATTACAAAAATGTTATTTTTATTTTCACATCAAATCAAAACGAAAGTTATTATAAATTACTCTGAGAACGATTAGTTGGCATGCAACTTTGAGCAATTAAGTGCATTAAGATCACCCCAAAGAAAAATCAAACTCGTGGGAGATAAATGCAGCAAGTTGAGAGAGGATATGGTTTATTAGTTGGAGCAAAGCATCATACCTCTCTCCACGTTCCTTACTCTTTTCTTCCTTGAATGAATACATTGGAGTTTGGAGTAGAGCTAATTTGGTCATTATTTCGCCATTGCCATTCTTCCAACATTAAACTTCGACTCTAGTCACTATAAATTTTCACTTTATAAAACCTTAATCTCAATATAAAAATATAATAAAAAAGGACTATAACAAATGATATTTTATAAAATTAAGAATTAAAATAAAAAATTTATGTGAAGAGGACTAAAATAAAGAGAAAATAAATGAAAGTTTACTCGTTACTTGATGGTTTCTTTATCGGCCTCAATTAGCTAAAGACAATCACAATTGAATGTTTACGTTATTACTATTTCTTTTTTCTTTTTTCTGCTGAATTTTATTAATTTTTTCTAAGTTTATATAAATATCATTTTAAAATATACTTGTTTTTATCTTGAGTAATAATTAATTTAATAATATATTTTCAATAATTTAATTGAATGCATTATTTTCAATTAATACTTTTAAACATTATCTCGAGATCATCAATTAAATTAAAACATCCTCACAATAATTTAATTGAATGCATTATTTTCAATTAATACTTTTAAACATTATCTCGAGATCATCAATTAAATTAAAACATCCTCATACCATTTAATTTACGCACTAATTAGTCTATCATAGTTTTATGTTCATAGTGGTTGAAATTAAATTAAAAAATCATGAGCTTGTATTCCGCTGGTTAAATATTAAATTAAGAAAAAACAGTAATAAAAAATTTTGCTCAGATACCGTTAAGCAGATTTCGTCAATTTTCGTCTCATGATTCAGCAGTAACCTTCACCCATTGCGTTAAAAATAAATTGAAAACAAAACCTTACTAAAAAAGGTTTTGAAATATAAAAAAAATCTAAAACTAAACTAATCCAAAATGCACTATAAAAAAGACTAACAATTTGTATATTTAACTTTTCGTATCAAAATGCCAATTTGATGACAAACTTGGGTACTGGACTTTTGAAACTGAGACCCCCCCCCCAATGACTATGGTCTGCAAACAACTCAATTTCCAGTTTAATATTCTCTCACATCATGAAATACCAAAGCCCCTTTCAAGCTTGACTATGTCAGCAAAACATGAATTGATTCCTAATTGGCTATTGTGAAGTTGTGACAAAACAATGGACGAAAACTCTTGAGTAACACTTGCAATCTAATTCCAAATAAAAAAGCTGTGAGCACCATTCGCAGATCATAGAGAATATGAAAATCACACCCTACAATATCTGCAGTTCTGCACTGTTAACAGTCAGTATATGATTAAAAAGTCATCCTACATCTTTCGGATTTTTCCTCACCACTTTTAAGGCCAAGAATGAGTCATGGGCAAAGACTAGTTTGGAGATATCTTATCTTGTCATATCCAAATAGAAGCATCATATTGGCAGAAGATTATCTCAAATTTCCCGATTGACAAGCGAACTTCTGATTCATGGCTGCAATTTGCACAAAGATTTCACATAATTATCATAGCTGATTGCAGTGTTCAGTTTCTTTAGCCTGTTCCTCTTTTCCCGTATACAAGTCATCTTCGTCGTCAAACGTTTCTCGATCTTTAAGAAAGTATCCATCCTTCTCGGGCTTATAATCCTTCCCCCTCCAAACCACAACTTGTTCATTTTCAAATGTCACCAGAATACAGGGGACCAGGTCCTGCATTAATAAATAAGATAATTGAAAGAGCAACTTGAATCACCAGGTCCAGAGGAACAAAACTTGTAAACCATAATTTTCTTATTATTTTCTTCTTCTACAAATGGAAAAATTTATCTAGACCCTTAAACCTTCTACTCAGCTCTCCTCCATAATTAGAAGTGATGATGATGGTGAAAGTGGTCAGGCTATCTCTGACTATCCACACAGAGTAAGATGATAACCATATTATCAAGAATATGGTATGTTGATCAACCATCAAGGAAAATAAAATAGCAAAACAAGCATAACCAATGGAAAACACCAAGTAACACAACACAGATTTCCAGTCAAATAAAAAATAGTCAGCCAAACCTGTAGATTTATCAGTTCATATCATGCAGATGAAGTACTAGCCACTTTCTTTTATATTCTTTGATTTTGCTATTATTTCTTTTATATCATGGAGAGTCAATCATAAAATGATTCTAACAACAATCCAATTTGTTTGGGTAGTTTTTCAAAGTAATTTTCAGATTTATAGGTTGTAAAATTGACTAAGGGTAGTAGGATTTTCTTGCTCCTCTAGAAAATTAAACTAATTGACCCATAGGTTTCTAAAAAAACATCCCTACAATCAACACTATAAAATCAATTTTAACAAGTGGGACTCACGACAATTTCCATAAAAAAGAATCCTTGTAATCACATTCAAAAGGTGATTCTACTTTATAATACCCAAACAAACTCAATTTTAAAACTTCTATTAAGGTACCTAATCATCCAAGCTGAAAAGGGCATTTTGCATTATAGTTATGCAACACAAGATAATCACATGCCAAAGATAGCATTGTAAAGCTAGTTGTCACAACAATCTAATCGGCCAAGCTAAAGAGAATTGTCTTTACCCTGAGTTTGCAGCCTATTTTCTTGTAATCTTTCCTCTCAAGCCCCTGGCAGTCTATCCGAACCAATTCACAGGAGAGGAAAGCATCTCTGACCATGGGTACCAAAAAACCATAATAACCATTTTTGGCTGCAATTCACTCGAGAGTCAATAATGTTTGCAAAAGCATACTGCCAACTGAAATAAGAAAATAGAACACACATACCGAGTTTTGTTAAAGCAGGAACAGCTAGTCCTCTCTTCCGCATTTCTTTTGTTTCCTGAATGCTTAAGCCATCAATCGTGGTCTTAATCAGTCTAGGATATACAGGTTCATTGGGTTTCCACAACATGAGAGGAATTACAGGCCTCTTTTTCTGATTATAATTCCTGCCTCTGTATAATACAAGTGTACCCCCATGTCTGAAAATGACCTTCCCAAATGTTTTGTCCTGCAACAAGAATATGAGAATTGCTTGTGCATGTGTTATCAGACAAGTTTAGAAATAAGAATGGCACACAATCCAACCAACAGTTAAACTATCATAGAGTCCAGATGTTCAAAGTGGGTCATAATATAAAACTTTAGTAGGCAAGGTCGTTAGATCAAAAGAAACGAAAAGGTACAAAAAGGCAAGAACCTCAAGCTGGGTACAAATATTTTTCATGTCCATAGTTGGAACACCCATGCATTTGATTCTAACTGCTTCAGAAAATTTCCAATGATTATGGATATCATTCAGCATATTGTGAGTTAAACCATCCCTCCCTGGAACCAAAACAATCGGTGTCCATCATTAATAGATAAGAAGATACAGATTGAAGAGCACATAATGAAGTTAAAAAGATAAGTTCTGGTTGTTTTATTTAGCCTTTTCTATGTAAAATGTAAAATTATAGTAATTGTTTGAGAAAGCTGCAACCAAACTGTATGGACTATGGGAAAGAGGAAAGATCAAATTCACAACAACTGAATCAAGAACTTATATTTAAACATCTATCTGTCAGGTTTTCCCTAGAAATAAGTACAAGGAGAACATATCATACATGCTTGCGATATAAGTCAGTAAATGGACCAATTCCCCTCCTCACCATACCCATCCAATACATTTCCACTATAATTCTAGAGCGAATTGCTTTCTGTACCAATAGACTTATTCATTTCCGAACACAACCAAAATCAACCAAAAAATAAAAGCTAGCAGTGAAAGGACCACAGAACATCGTGCTGTCTGTCTCATCAGACAAAACTCAAATTTATAAGCACCAAACAACCATTGAAAAGTTCTTATCAAATCCCACAACACTAATGGCACAAAAGATCAAAAATAAAAATGAAAATCTTTAGCATATATCTGTCACGAGTACAGCAAACATTTTGAAGCATAACTATTTGATGATTCTTAAAAACAAAAAAGCCTTATATCATTAGGTGGAATCAGTTATATGGATCACACGATGCTATTGACCTCTATTAACAACCAAATTCTCGGGAATATTATTTTCCATGATATCCATTTTAACAAATTCCTAAAATTTTCTTCTTGGTTTCCCTCTACCGATTCTACAAAGAGCCAAAAATCGTACAATCTACCCTCCTCACCAATACTTTCACCTGCACGTGTCCAAACCACCTTAAACAACATCTCAGCATTAGCTCATGTCACTTAACTACCCTAAGTATCCCTTGAAAAAAAATGAGATATACTTTTCCATATACTTCAAAAACATCAACATATACAATTTTTCACAGCCCCAATCCTAATAATTTAAAAACACACAAACTAGACATAAAATAAGAAAAACCAATCAAGAAAAGGAAGAAGCCTTTTTGAACTTTCATACCGATATTGATATGCTTGTTAGTTTTGCTTTTCTCACATTGCGAAACCAGTGCCTTCCTCTCATCACTGGAAAGCGGTTTTCCTTGAATCAACTCTCTCTTCTTCTTCCTCTGCTCTTCCAACTTAGGGTCCTCCCCACCCTCCAAAATCTCCACCTTCGGGTCCACCGCCGGGGCACACACTCCGGTCCACTTCCGGTCGAGCCGTCCCGGCCCAAACGGCGAGTACTTGGGCTCCCTGAGCCCGATGGGCCGCACCTTGGGACTGCTCTCCGTGTAGCTGAACCGGAAATCGAAGGGCAAGTCGTTGGAACGGACCGGTTTGCGGCCGGTCCGGTCGAGGGAGGACGGAGGGCGGTACTTGGGCTTGGGCTTCTTTTGGTTGGGCTTGGTGGGAGAGGAACTGGCGCATTGTGGTTCGGGAGTGAGAGTTGGTGGTGGTTTGAAAGTGTAACAGGCGTGGAGTTTGGAGGCGGCGGAGGAGAGGTGGCGCGTGAGGAGAGTGGCGGTCAATGAATTTTGGCGGGTAAGGCGAGTGAGGAGGGACATTAGGGTTTAAGGTTGCATAATGCTTCGACGGTTGCTCTTCCGGCTGCAATAATAAGTTGAAATAACATAAAAGAATCTTATTAATTTTATTAAATAATGATAAAGGTTAGTATCAGAACACTCTTTTTAACAATTTTTTTAGAATTCTTTTTTTTTTTTTTACATTTCATAGCCTATATAAAAAGTTTTTCTTATTTGTATAAATTTTAATATGATATGTTAAAAACAAAAAGGTGTAAATTCTGTTTTTAATTTTTCTCTTAATTAATTTATTAGTCATGAATTGTAGTATAAATATCAATTATTTATCATTTTTGCAACTATAATATTTTGTGATTGAGTAGAAATAAAATGTATACATAAGTAATTTTTATTTAACATATGTATTTTTATATTATAAGTCTAAACAAAATAGAATTTTTATTTTTCAATTAAATATTTTAATATCTTTATTTAAATCTGTATTATACACGTATTATGTTCGTAAATATTAAAAAAAATTGAAACATCTCCATATTTTTAATATTTATATGAATAATATTAGACTCTTTAACTTCTTCCTCGTCTATTTTTTTATTTTAATTTTATATTTTAAATTAAATTTCAATAATTTTCAAAAATAAGTTGTCAGTAATTAGATATAATTTTATATCACAGGTTTTTTTTAAAAAAAATTAGAATATTATTTATATATTAATATTGAAACACATTTGTTCATTGCTAATTATAATATAATTTAATATTAAGATATTATTTAGTGTGAAATTTATTATATAAAATGTAACATATTATATGAATACACAGGTTAGGGTACCATTTATTGGGTATAATCCATTATTGTTATATCAGTTGTCAAAATACATCTTAATTAAAAATAGTAATGAATGAAAATTTAAATTTATAGGTATTAACAATTTTATAAAAATAAAAAACAAATTATCAGTAAATATAAAATTGTAATGGTAATAATTTTTGCAACTAACATGAAAACAAAATAAACTCAACATCATTAATAATATTTGAGTTTAATAGTAATATATTTACAGTATAAAATAATTTGACAATTTCATTTAATCATAAATAATAAATTATATATAATTGTTTGTGTTTGAATAATTATGTAAAACTATTTTATATTATTAATATATAATTTATTTTTACATAATAATTAAAATTTAATTTAGAATTTAATAATCATGTATTGATGGTGAAAAATAATTTTATAATGTTATTTAATAATAAATTATTATTGTTGATATGATTTTGAGGTACAAAAGTTAATAAATTTATTATATACAGTTATATTGATTAAATGATTATATTATATTGTGAGTGCATAATCTATTTTTTTTAATTTAAATATATTAGTAGAGTAAAAATATTTTATAATAATATTTAATTATAAATTAATACATATAATAAAATTGTTAACTTTCATAGTAACAACTTAAAAATATTATTTATAGTTAATTATACATAAAATTAATGAATTTATTAATATAAACAATTAATAATGGGTGATTTAGGATAAATTTTCTTCATTACCTATCATTATTTATCTTTTTCTAATAATACAAGTAGGTAGGTGTAAAAGAATTATAGAATTCAATTAAAAACACATTCAAACATTTGACAAAGAAAAAAAATGCTTTTGAATGTAAATATCAAATATAATTAAATATCAATTAACAACATCTTATTTAATGAAGTTGTTTTTAAAATACTTTTCATTTATAAGAGATTTTATTTTCAATAAAATCCTATATTATTATTAATATCAAATTTCAATAAATATTAGTTTAAAGAAAATATTTACAATTAAAAGAAATTGATATTATTAAATTATGCTTAACTAATTTTCTTAAATACCATAAATCAATATTTTTTTTACTTATATATGAGAGAGAACGGAGTATGAGATATACTAATTCTAATGTTTTTTTTTTGTTTTCATCTTAGAGAATTATTTATTTTTTATAATTTTTTTTTTCATTTTGAAGATAATTCATTTTACTTCTTCTATTTTGTATATAATTTTTTCATAGACCAAACTTAAATTTAATCCTATAAGTTTGTTAAAGTTGTTCTCTAATTAAGATTAAAGTTTTATCACAATATTATGTGTAATAAAGAATTCAATTAAATTTCATTCATAGACATATTGATAATTTTAATCAAATAGTTCTTAATTTGTATAATATTGATGTTGAATTCTTTTTTTTGTTATTTGCTAAAAGCTAATAACAATATGTTAGGTAAAATATATTTTTCATCTGTATAAAATAAGTATGTAAAATTCGTGAGTTCCTCTTCATGAAATATGTTTCCTTCAAAATATGTTTTTCGTTCTTTTAAAATATGTAAAATTCATAATAGACAAAAGAAATTGAGACAGAAATCAAATTTAATATATTTAATAACAACAAAACATATTTTTACAATCTCAAGAATTAAAAAGACACTATGATCCAGATCAGGCCTTTAGTGGTGACTTGTAACGTTAAAATCCGTCTTGTCCACAATATTTTATTATTTTGACACTATTTTAATATACAACAAAAAATCTCCTGCAAATACGTAGCACATGACACCAATCATATCTAGTCGCAACTGTATCATATCTATAATAAACATTTTGTCCTTGTACTCTCTGTCATACAAGTATAGTTGCAGAAATGTCATGGCTTTATCCGTCAGCTTTTTGCTGATTCCTTCCAAGGTGGGAGCCCCATTTACCACAAATTCTTTACATACATGGACAGCTTAAGCTTGGTATCGGAGTACCATAAAATAGTTCATAATAGGTGTATTCAATAATTATTAAAAGAGGGCTTTTCCACACATACCATTATTTTATTGACCTTTATTAAAAACACAATTATAGTGAGACTCGTTAAATAAAAAACTACACTAATTTGTGAGTCCTTGTAAACTTTAACCAGTAATAAAGTGTTTAACCAAATGTGTAAGGAACTAGCAACTTCCCAATTCTTACTAGTGGTGTGTCACAAAAGTCATGTAGCAACGAATGTGAATTCCACTCACAACAATCTTCTAGTGTCTACTCTACACAAATGTCACTACATTTTTGCAGTAAATCCTTCATCACCTGTTAATCTCCACTCATGTCGGACACAAAGAGCATTCTGGCATACATGGACCAGTCGGCCCCACAAAAAACTACACAGGAATACTACGACTGGCAGAAAGGCTCATACAGCAAAAGGGGATTATTCAAAACATACAACACTATAGGCTATGGATCTGTTTTGGGCCAATTTAGCCGAGCAATCAGCAACTGAATTTGCCTGCCTCTCTATGGATATGGGAAACCTTAACCAACCAATCTTTGGAAAGGGGAAATGGAGTAAACGAGCAGAATTTTTAACAACTTTTGCTGTTCAGTTCAATTTTTAAGAAAGGAGATTTTTTTTTCATCTAATTCTTGCTCTCTCCAATATTAAAATAAGTGTAATAATTAAAATATTCATATTTGTGTTTTAAAATCGAAAATTATAAAAGTACAAAATAAATAAATTTTTTCTCTCTTTATATAAATAAGAAAAGAGTTGTACCCCTCCATTAAATTCCTATTTTCCACTCAGCTCTTCATAACCATACACAAAGTTTAATAAAAAATTTCCCCCCAACTCTCAGTGATCGGGTGGTCACTAGGCATCCCTTTTGTTCGATCATCTGAACAGCAATATTTAAATCACGTTCAAACCATAACCTCCTAATACCCTTGTTCCTACTAATTTCCAGAAAAGAAACCTGAAAACGTCAAATCCTATCTAATGACAAGCATAGCATAGTTGCAGAATGCAGAGAACCAACAAGGTGTAGCACCCCATGACACCAACCACATTGAATCACCTTCAAATGTGGATAGTAGCTCGCATCTGACTCAAATATGATTTTGACCAATAACTATTTTAGTGGAAGAGTAATATGATGATGCACCAGAGACATCCACAATCAAAACCCTCAAAGCTACTCATGCATTCGTCAATCAAATCAATACAACACTACCTCTACTGAGAATTAATAGAATATCAGTACCAAAAAAAAAAAAACATTGCAAGAATTTAAGAATTAAAAAAAAATTCTAGCAATAATATACCTGAGGAAGTGAGGCGTGGATCAGAACGAAGGTTGTAATCAACGCAGGAAGTGCATTGGGGGCGGAACAGTGATTGAAGCAAATGTGGGGCGAAGTCTAGGTTGCGATTCCATACTAGAATGCAACCCACGCCTTTTCATACAACCCCTTTTAAACAAATTGTTAATATTGTTGTAGAAGAAGTTGCGAATGTCGCAATGCAATTACTCGGCAAGGGACAGGGGCCTTCTTCACTTTGCCCTAAACTTCAAACACTGTAGCCGCAAAACCAACGCGCTTTCTTCCTGCTCAAACCTTTTACTATTCCCATCATTTCCATGCCGTTTCTAATCTCAAAAGAAGAAGAAAAATTATTCGAGTGTTGAGAACAAAGGGATTGCGGAAACAAGAAGATAAACGCCGTAATATAGACAGCGCCGCAAGAGGGAAGGAACAAGCGCACACGGGTCATGGATTCGGATAAGCCCGAAACACAAACATGGGCTTGTTTTTGTTTCTGTCCAAAAGTTCATGGAACTTGCTATTAACACCTAGTTCTTCTTCTTACCACCTCCTTTCAATTTTTTTTCTACCTTTTTTTTTATATAAAAATACTTCTTTAAAAATTTTGTTTCTAAAATGTATTTTTTTTAAGTGTAACTCACCGTTACTATGTAAATTACAATTTACATCATAATATTAATTTTTATAATATATATTGATAGTTGATATTCATATTTGTTTACTCATGGGTTATTTTTGTAGTTTTATATTTATATTTGTTTTTAGTCAAATTGTTATTGTAGGATAAGATAATTATTTTTATTTGTATATATAAAATATTATAATTAATATTCTAGCCAGTGTTTTGGTTGATCCAAAAGAAGTTTCAATATCCGAAAATGCAAATTCAAGCAATTAGTACTTTGAATTGTTTCTACAAAAAATTATAGCATAACATTAATAAATAAAACCTCATCTAAAAATTATTTATTCTTTTGTTAATTATATATATAAATAATTAATTAACAGTTTACCTTTTTTCTTAAAAAATAGTAAATGTTCCTACATATTTTTTTTGTTTGTTTTGATGGATCGAAGAGAATAAACTTCTGATGTCCCTGAATGCAAATTCATATTGCTATTTCAAATCAATTACACAAAATATTTAAATGTATAAACCAGTATTTTACTTCGTGCGTTGCACGAGATGAATAGCTATTTATATATAAATAGTCATATATTTAAATGTTTATTTTTAAAATTAAAAAAATTATAATAAATAATTATTTTAAATATACAAATTTTATTGTAATTTTTAAATTCATAATAAATAAATATTTTTAAACGTGAAAAATATATTTTAGATTTATAATAAAAATATACACTATAATACAATATTATTTTTAATTATTTATAATTTATTTTACAAATATATAAAATTATATTTAGAAACAAAGATAGAAAGGATAAATTAAAATTTACAAAAGGTTATTAAAATCCTTTAAAATTTTATTGTTAAAGAGAAGTATCTAAAAACTAAAGCACCTTTGTTGAAAATCATCTCCTACAAAATGGTCTCATTTCATATAATAAATCTTGTTTATATATAGAAAGTGCTCTCATTCAATATAACAAATCTCATTTATATATAAAGAAGATTATAGTCAATGCATATGATAAATATATATTTATATAACTTAAATAAATAAATAAATATATTGTAATATAGATTATATTATAATTAAATTTGTAATAAATAAATATTTTAAAATATATTAATTATACTTTAAACTTATCATAAACAATTTTTACTGTAATATAAAATTATTTTTAACTATTGACAATATTTTCTTTAAAAATATTGAAATTTAATTTATAAATAAAAATAAAAATATATATCAAAATAAATAAATAAATTTTGAAATTTCCTAAATATACACTCGTTAAAAGATCATAAAAATGTCTTCATTGAATTCAAGTAGCCATTCTAAATTTATATATTGATGATTATAATTTATAATAAATAATTTAAATTGTAATATAACTTTTTAAAGATTAAAATAGATAAAAATTTAAAATTATATATATATATATATATATATATATATATATATATATATATATAATTAACATAAGAATAATTTAAAATGATTGAAAAAATTATTTGTTAGTTTGTTAAGAAAATAATTTTTAAAACCCACTTCTCAAAGAGAAAAGATGGTATTGAAAATTTTTAAAGGAGAGAGCGAAAGCACTATGAATTTGATTTTCTAAGTTAGATGTTTTAATTTATAATATATAAGTAGATTAATTAATAAATTTAATTTTGAAAAAATAATTTATTTAGTTAGCTGGCTAGATGAATAAGTTTCAATATTCCAAAATGCAAATTGAAGCCACTATCACTTTGAAATGTTTCTATAATTTTTTCAATCATAAAATTAATCAATAAAATCTTATTAAAAAATTATTTATTTATTTATCATATATATAAATAAATAAATTAATAATTCCCTTGTTTTCCTTCTAAAATATAAATTCCCCTGCACACTTCTTTTGTTTGTGTGTTGTACCGGGCCGTTCCTGTGTCATATACCCACACACAAGCTTCTTGTGCTTCTTTCTTGTTTTCTCTCTGGCAATTCAAATTGCTCCTTTCTCGGGAAAATTTTCACGCTGCGTTTTCCCGGGATTTATCGTTTCACGTTCCCGATAATCGTTTCAGACATCGAAGCCAACGTCCAATCTCCGGTCAATTTCCCTGCCTTTCGGCGAGTTCTCAAAAGGGTTATAAAAACCACCCAAACCTTTCATTCTTTCATTCCCCGGCGGCTTCATTGTTCGATTGGGGGTTTCGAAACCTACTTCCGCGGGTCTCACGGTTTGCAGAGCGGTGCAAGATTCAAAACTCGTGGCGATAACCTGATACATACATTGCCCAAGGCTCGTGAGGTTTGGGTCCCCAATTGCGCGAGTCTTGGCTTCGATTTGAATGAAATTAGGGTTTCGCGGTGGGCGAAATCGCCGTCGCGGATGGTCGCAACATGATAGTTAAGCGGACGATGAAAACCGAAGCGCCGAACCTTAAACGGTGTAAGATGGAAGAGGCCGATTCCGATAATGCGATTCCGAAGAAGCGTAGGGTGAACGGGTTTTACTCTCTCGGCATGCCAGGGGATGCTGAATATTTCAGCAGCGGTTCTGGTTCTTGGAGCAGCGAAGGGTCGTATTGGGGTGGTGGTGGTGGTGGTGGTGGTGAGGTTCAGTCCAATTCGAATTCCGTGCCGTTAAATCGCAAAACGGCGGCGCGTCGGCCTCCGCTGCTGCGGTCCTCACGTGGGCGCCTCCAGACGCTTCCGTCGAGGTTCAACGACTCGGTTCTTGACACGTGGAAGAAAGCTGAGGAGAACGGAGAGTCGAGCTTTGAAGATGGTGATAAGAGTTTTGTGGAGGATGGTAGGGGTGGCATTGGTGTAAAAGTGGAGAAGAGTGATAGTGTGTGTTATTCGTCTAGTGTGGGTAGAAGGACTGTTGTTATGGCTGAGAGTAATACTTCTGGTCTTAGTTTTGAGGGTGTGGACCAGAAGCCCATCGATGAGAAGAGGAAGGAGGTTTATAAGCCGGAGGATTTTGCTTTGGGTGATATAGTTTGGGCTAAGTGTGGGAAGAGGTATCCGGCTTGGCCTGCTGTGGTCATTGATCCTGTCTTGGAGGCTCCCAACTCCGTCCTCAGCTGTTGCGTTCCTGGCGCGCTTTGCGTGATGTTTTTTGGTTATTCGAAAAATGGATCTCAGAGGGTATATAAAGTTCTTTCCCGAATCTTGTTTATGGTCATGGATTTGTTGTGTTTTTGATTGTGGGTACTTTTAGTGTTGTGGTCTAACAGACTGATGGTGTAGGACTATGCGTGGGTGAAGCAGGGAATGGTGTTCCCCTTCTTGGAATTCATGGACAGGTGTGTGTGGTTAAATGGTGTTAGCTGTGCTGTGGTTGTTTCTGTAAGAATGTTGGATTTTTAATAGATGGAAATTTATCTTTGTTCAGGTTTCAGGGGCAGACCCGATTGTACAAGAGCAAACCGAGTGACTTTCGCATGGCACTGGAGGAGGCAATGCTGGCAGAAGATGGTGTTTTGGAATCACATTTGGGAGGAGAGGAAGTAACTGATGTCGAAGCTCATCCTGATGAACTTATGGAGGCCACCGGTTCGTATGTTGATGAGGAATATTGCGGCCAGGATCAGGTGAGATTTGTTTTTCAATTTATGCTTTATGACTGGCTGAGAGCTCTCATAAACTTTATTATGCATAAGAGATTTTAGTCATGTTGAGTTATAGTTGACAAAGGCTGGATATGGCTACTTATTTGTGGAGGAAAGATGGATGAGTGCTGCCTATAATATACACTCTTTAGCTAGCATTGGAACTAGAAAAAATGGAAAAACCTAGGATGGCCAATAAAGGAAAACTAACATTGAGGCCTTGAGGCTGGCAAAGTGTTAGTAAAGTTATTTATTAAATTTCTTATAATTATATTATAAAGCTACTGTTTTTCAGAAGAACTGAGTGGAGCCAAAGCCCCTCTCAACTACAAGGAAGTGCTGCTCATGTCTGTAGTCTTATCATTACTGTTCTACTTGTATAGAAGTCGGAAATCATGTCTGAATGGAGTGATATGCAAAAGAAAAGTGAAAAATCTATTAGTCTGTTATAATTGACCTGGTATATTTTTATCATCAATTTGTATGCTCTATGGATTGACCTGGTTAACCTCAATGATTTTGTCTTGTTTCAAATTCTGCCTGACATTTTGATTTTGATTAACCCTGCTTCAGTGCTTCCCTGAAATTTGAAATTTGAAATTTGAGTTTGATCTAATATCTATCGTAGAGTTTTGAAAGAGTGTTCTTTCTCTAATCCAGATGACAAGTTGACAACATTATATAACTGCAAGCCTTTACAGGAAGCTTGAGGGTTTCCTCTTTTTTCTGAGCTCTGTATTTCTTCTTTTTCCAGTTGTCCTTGTTATTATCAGGTCTCCTGTTTTTTGTATTAGCTTATCTTATTCAAAGATATTTATAACTTCACAATTCATTTTATGATCTCATAGGTAATGTTAAAATATACTGGGTTTCTACAGACATCATTAATGCAATAACATAGTAATTTATGCATCATGCCATCATTAAATTTTATCTATAGTTTTACTTATAGCAACTTTATCGACTATAGTATTTGTTTGGTTTATCTTGTATGTTCTCAATTCTTTTTCAGAATAAAGATTTTTACAATTCTTTCTAGGAATTCCTTTCTACACGTCTGTGAGAGATGAAAATAATCTGTGGTGAATTGCTAACCTTATGCTGCCATCTTGTTAGTTGTTATGTTACTTTGGTGTTTTGTCCTGTGTTGATAGTTACTCTGAAAAGCAGATTTGGGTACGAGTTAACTGTAGAAAAATGCATCTTATATATTTATGTTATTTGTATATTTTTAGCCAGTGGATATATTGTGCAGGATACAAGGTATTGTGCTGGCTGTGGTCTGATGCTGCAATGCAAAACCATGAAGAAGATTAAGGATTCAAATTGTGCACCCCAATTTTATTGCAAACATTGTGCTAAGGTTATGCAGAATGGTTCATTTATAATGCTATAAAATTTTTCACTAATTTTTATAGCAGATTTTTTATTTTCGAAAGTTTTCATGTTCTTACAGTTAAGAAAATCAAAACAATATTGTGGCATTTGCAAAAGGATTTGGCATCATTCAGATGGTGGGAAATGGGTGAGATTGTCTATTTTGTCAATTTTTTTTTAAAAAAAGTTTAATTTATGTTTGTTTTGATAGACTCAAAGTTTTGATATCTTTTGGGACTGAACTCGATGTATCAGGTGTGTTGTGATGGTTGTAATGTGTGGGTGCATGCTGAGTGTGATAAAATATCCAGCAAAGTTTTCAAGGTGCTGTATCATGTTAACATGATGGCACTACTTTGTTTTTTCAACTTCTCTCTTTCATGAAGTGGCTGAAGATAAATGACTGACTTGTGGTTACAGGATCTGGAAAATTCAGATTACTATTGTCCAGAGTGCAAGGGAAAATTCAATTGTAGATTACCAGCATCGCAAACATACAAGTCAAAAATCAAGTATGTGGTAATTGTCTGTTGCTTCCTTTTTCTTCTATTTTACAGCATTTAATTTTTATCTGAGTATTGCGACGTGGTATCTTTTGAGACAGATCAATAGAGAGTAGCCAAAAACCTATGATACCCGAGAAAGTATTGGTGGTGTGCAATGGCATGGAAGGAATTTACATCCCAAAGCTTCATCTGTAAGCCTTCAGCACTTCTTGGATATTGTGGGAGATAATCTGATATAAATATATACTTAAATATGATGGAAGCAAAGCAAAATTTTTATACCCCTCCCCCCCCCAGGGTCTTGAATTCATGCTCCTGGAGATGATTGCTCTCCATTTCTCTACTTTTGTCTTTCCTTTCCCCCCAGGAATTTCTGAAGGAAGTTCCTTTTTGTATATTCTTTTTTTTCCTCTAGCTAATGTATATGCATCTATTTTATTTATGATTTATTAGTTGACTATTATGGTAGCATTTATCCAGAATTATTCCAGAAAAGAAATTACTTTCAATAGTTTTGTTTGTCCACCTGACTAAGTTCTATACCAAGAAAACAGTTTGAGAAAAATAAAAGAACCTTAGGTGAATGCACATGATTTCTTCCTAGGAGGATTCCGTTGAGCTGTTTTTGATTGCCTTTTCTTGCAGAGTCATGTGCAAGTGTGGCTCTTGTGGTACAAGGAAGCAGACACTTAGTGAATGGGAAAAACATACAGGTTGCAGAGCAAAAAAATGGAAACATAGTGTGAAAGTGAAAAGTACAATGCTACCACTGGAAAAATGGGTATGTAATATTTCTTGGTATATTAGAGGGATGCCAAGTATTTCTGGTGGACTCTGTTGGGTGGTTTTGAATTAACAGTCATAGTATGAGTTCTATCACATGGATTTCTTGATTAATGCCTGCATCACTTTTTTTTACAAAAGTCTCCCCATTCTGAGTTTGAATACTTTGTGTTTTTTAGTGTGTCTGTTATTGTGCTCTTCTTTTTTGTTATTGTGTTGTAATTATTTCTCATTTTTGAACATAAATTACTTCAGATGGCAGAACACATTCCACTAGATGGAATACCCCAGCAGTTAGATCAACAGCAGGTGCTGGCCTTTTTGCAAGGTAAATGTGCATTCCATGTAAACTTTTACACACTGAAGCCTTCCATTTTTTCTAATTGAATAGATCTTAAGACACTGAGCAGATACATGCTTTCTTTTGAATATATCTTTAAAGAGAAATTTATTTTACTTTTACCTTATTGTCACAGAGAAGTATGAGCCAGTTAATGCAAAATGGACAACAGAAAGATGTGCTGTTTGCAGATGGGTTGAAGATTGGGAAGATAACAAAATTATTATTTGCAACAGGTTTTTTCATTTTTGTTCATGATTTTTTCCCCTAAGTCGTAAAAATTTGGGTTGTTTAGTATTTTATTTCAAATTTATGACTTCTGAGGCTTTAAAGGTGGTAATATTGATTAATATATGTTCACTTGTTCGTTGTGCAGATGCCAGATAGCAGTTCACCAAGAATGCTATGGGGCAAAGAATGTTCAGGATTTTACTTCTTGGGTTTGTAGAGTATGTGAAACTCCTGATGTTGAGAGGGAGTGTTGCCTCTGCCCAGTAAAAGGCATGTCACATTTAGTATTTTGGCAGTCTGAACTCTATTTGTTCTTGTGTCTATATCCTATGATGTTAAATTCTCTATGAAAGTAGTAAATGGTGGATTCAGCACTCTTAAAGGAGGCCTTTTTATTCAGATATTGAATTGACCTTTCTAATATTCAAAAAAATTGTTTTACTTTGGTGGATCATCAATCTCTAATGTTACCATTTTTACCCATTTTCACATTGTTATGAAATGCTCTTTATAACCATAAGCTTGATGCAAATGTGATTGTAGTTATGTAAGAATCAACCTTTTGAATTTGCTATTTGCACAAGCCTTGTTTTTACTCAGTATATTTATATTTGATGGTCAGTTTTGTGATCAAGTGCTAATATGCTTTTACTATATTGGGGAAACTTGTTTTTCAGGCGGTGCTCTAAAGCCAACTGATGTTGAAATGTTGTGGGTTCATGTAACATGTGCTTGGTTTCGACCTCAAGTTGTTTTTCAAAACCATGAGGCCATGGAACCTGCCATGGGAATCCTTAAAATTCCTCCTAATTCCTTTGTGAAGGTAAAAAAACTGGCTAAATGGTGATCTTGTTTTTTAAATGGTTGGTTTCAGCTATAATATTGCTGCCTCAAATGAATCCTGATTGATTATAAATTTTATTTGACTGGGAAAACAAAATGCACCTGAATGCATTTTTGGTGTAATCTAGTGATTTATTTTATTAAACTATATACTTGTGCTCAAATTACTTTTGGACGACTATTCTCAAAATAGAAATTTCATTCTTCCTACTTTTTGCTCGAAAGTAAATTCTATACTAATAATCAAACATGCACTATATAATCTTCCATCTTATATTTTTTCTTATTGTTCACTAAGATAGTGGTGGTTGTTATGTAATCACTCGCCTCTCTCTTTTTGTGTTTTTCTTATATATTTTGCTGGGCTGTAACCATGAACTCGTGTATGATTCTTGTCCCTATGGTTGCAGACTTGTGTGATCTGTAAACAGAGCCATGGTTCCTGTATAACTTGTTGCAAGTGTGCTACTTATTTTCATGTGATGTGTGCATCAAGGGCAGGATATACAATGGAAGTAAGTTTTGTCCATCTTTTAAGTGTAAATATGTTGATCTGAAATGGTTATTTTTTCTTGATTTATTTTTTCATAGTTTTCTGCCTTTCTTGTGGAGGGCGGAGTCATGCTTTATATTTTCATCCTAAATAAATAATTTCTATGGCTGTTTTATGGATTGTAAGAGCTGGGGAAATATGTTGATATTGTTTAAACTTACAGTTGCATTCCATGGAGAAGAATGGGACTCAAATAACAAAGAAGCTAATATATTGTGCAATTCACAGGTTTGAGCTCCAGTGTTGTGATTATATCTAATGCTATTTTCCACGTATTTTTAATAAATGTTAATTCCATCCCAGGGTCCCAAATCCAGATTCAGTACTGGTCATACACACACCCCTGGGGATTTTCTCTCCCAGAACTTCACTTCAAAATCAGAAGGGATGCTTCAGGGGATCAAGGCTAATTTCATCAAAGAATATAGAGCTTAATGAATCTTCAACCACTGAAAATGACGTGGTTGATTCGCTGTCTGCTGCCAGATGTCGTGTGTACCGAAGGGCTCCTAATAAGGTGGTGATTCTAAACATACACGAACATACTAGTATATTGACTCTCTTGTCTTTTGGTCTTATTATGTTTCATTTTATTTATAGTCAACCACTTCTGGTATTTTTATTACATCCAATGCTATTCCTTCGTTAATGCTAACTGATAATACAAACTTGCTTATTACTTGCATTATCTTTTTTCAATTTGGTCTCTTACAACACATTTTCTCCCATTTTGCCAGAGGGCTGATGTGCCAATAATTCACTTGCTGAGGGGACCTAGCCTTCATTCTTTAGGGGCAATAACTCAGTTGAACCACTATAAGGTAATCTTCGTGGATAACATGACATACGTTTGTCATCTTTTGAAATGAACAACCTATTCTTGCTGAGTTGTGACTCTAATATGTTGGAAAAAAAAAAAGGTCATTTTGTTATCTTATAATCGTGCTTTTCTATAGGATGCTGACGAATCCAAAGTATTCACTTCTTTCAAGGAACGTCTTCACCATTTATGGGTAAATCATATCTCTCCATTTGCTTATCTGAATTTTTCTTTATCTAATTTTAAATTCTCTCTCTCTCTTTCTCTCTTATTATTTAAATTAACTTGCAATGTTTTTGTTTTACAGAAAATGGAAAAATTTAAAGTTTGCTTTGGAAAATCGGGCATTCATGGATGGGGTCTCTTTGCTCGTAGAGATATACAAGAAGGAGAGATGGTAACTTGCTATATTAATTTAAGAGTCACTCAATAAATACCTTATTGCAGTTTCTTCTGAAGACATTAAGTTCATGCTTGTTATATTTGTTTGCAGGTTGTCGAGTATCGTGGTGAGCATGTAAGGCGTAGTGTTGCTGATCTGAGGGAAGCCAAATATCGTTCAGAAGGCAAAGATTGCTATGTGAGTATCTATTTTAAGATAGTTTTAAATATCTGTTTATACTTCCAATCTTTTTTGTCTAGGTTAATATGGTGAAGCCTATTTTATAGTTCAAATTTCAAAAGCCTGTTTTGACAGGTTTATGATTGATGTTAACATTTTAGTTCATTTACTTCTAATCCTAACACTGAATAAAATCAATTATGCAGCTGTTCAAGATCAGTGAGGAAGTGGTAGTTGACGCAACGCACTGGGGCAATATAGCACGTTTAATAAACCATTCTGTAAGTTATAAGTGGACTTTGCTGTAACTCTATGAATCTTGTATGTTTTTCTTTATTTATAGTTTATTGCATGTCCCAGAGTTGCTCCAATACTTTTTTGTGCATAAAAGGGCGGGTTTACTGTTTTCAGCAACTTGGGCTTTTATTCTAAATTTAAACTGCATTAGGCTGCTAGATGACCCTAATCTGGTTTTATTTATACAGTAGTTAATTTCCTTGTCCTTCAATTCCTGTTTTGCCAAAAGAAAGAAGAAAAATGTAGCAAACATTGTGGTTAGACAATGAATATTGTCTGAACATTATAATTCAATCATGCACCATGTGGTTTTTATATAAGATAATATTGCAATGGGCCAATGGCCAAAAACAAAAAATGAAAGAAACTGATGCTCAACGCTGTCTTGCTTTAGTGTATGCCAAACTGTTATGCAAGGATTATGAGTCTGGGTGATCAGGAGAGCCGAATTGTTCTTATTGCCAAGACAAATGTTTCCGCTGGTGAAGAACTAACGTACGGTTTGTTGTGTTTGCATATTTATTTATGCGTGCTCGCATATGCAAGTGGTATAATAACTCTTGCGTAGGTATGAAAATTTTGATTAGCCTAACATGAACTACTTTTATTTTTTTCTTATTTTGCAACAGGTATGATTACCTGTTTGATCCAGATGAGCGGGATGAACTGAAAGTTCCCTGCCTTTGCAAAGCCCCCAATTGTAGGAGATTTATGAATTAGGTTTAGCATATTTTTTGCTCTTTGAGCAATTGCAGTTACCAAACCACAGAATACATTTGTCCATTGAGCCATTTTTTAATTTTTTTTACTAGTTTAGTATAATTTGTATATCATTATATGATTATAAAATAAAATAGAAAACTTGAGCAAATGAGCTGGAGGCATTTTTGTAACTTTCATTGATGTTCTTCAAATTATTTGACATTTAGAGGCGATTTACTTGAAGACAAAGGGTGTATAGAGGAGCACATATATGTTACATAATACATTTCAGGCTTTTTATGTAAACTCTTAACCATATCTGCTGTATTTGATTTTGATTTTGATTTTGATTTTTCGGGTCCAATGCTGTATTTGAATTGGCCTTTACAAAATTAAACCAAAATCAGGTTGTTGGTCAGGAACATTATTTCCCCCTCTAAAGCAATGTGTTATGGCCAGTGTTATTATTAAATTGGATCGGTCTTTCTGGTTTAATTAGATTGGGTGGGTATGCACTTGTTTTCAAACACATTCTTAATTCGGTGTGAAATAATCAACCCAGACATTGAATCGGATAGAATTGGCAACTCCGTTGACTGATTGGACTCCGTCTAACGAGGTCTTCATGCGTAGAACGGATATCCAACTTCCATGCATCATAGGGCATGGGTCTAATGAGGTCTGCATGCTATCCAACACCTAAATTTTGAGCGGGACTTGGCAGATGCTGCCACCTATGGGACTTATTTTAATAGTTTTTAGCTTATTATAAGCTAGCTTATAAGCTATTAGTATTTTTTTCATTTTTATTCTCATTATTTTTTTTGAATTATCTTTTATCAATTTAAAATTCAAATAGTTATATATGTCTTTTTATATCATTATACTAAACACTTTCAATTTAATGAATTAACATATAAGCTTTTAACATTTCAATTTCTAACTTATTTCTTATACATTAGTTTTATCAAACACACTTATAATATTTGTGCATTGTCTGAATTTATACAAACAAGAGAAAAGTTTAGTTTAAAATATAATTTTTAAAGATTTCTTTTAATTTATAATTTATTACAAATAATATTTTAGTATAATAATTATTTTTTTTTTATTAAGATTAATATTTTTTTATTAAGATTAATAACATGAATTGTAAGCCTTTTTAGTTAAGTAATTAAAATGAAGTATACTAATAATAATTAGAGAAAATATGTTATGTATATAATAAGTATTTTTATACTATCTTCATCATATCTAGGAAGTTTGTTGATTTTGAAAATAACTAATTTAAAAGTCATACTTAATATGATTTTTAATTAGTTGATGATGTAAACATTTACCCCTACAATGGATATCCATTAAACTCAAATAATTATATCAAAGTAATTTATTAAATACTTCATTTTGATGTACTCCATCAGGTCTCAAGTATAAAAAAAAATGTCATGTTGGTCTCAAATATAATTAAATTCTAACTAATTTTATTTAATGAGGTCATGAAATAGATTCTATTTTGAATAATTTTTTATTTCAAGTTTCGAATAATTTTTATTTCAAATTTCAGTAACACAGGAGCAACCCCCAACCAATTGAATTGTAATGTCTAAATGAGTGGGTATTAATTACTATTTCCCTTAGATATTTTTATCTCGCACCCGCTATTGGAAACTTAGATACATGTTATAAACAATTTGTTTGAGAAAATCACCCATCCATTTAAGTAGAGATTTACTTGATGTTGATGTCATCGTTGACATGTTTATACTTCTTAATTATTAATGTTTTTATATCATAAACCTGTAGAAGTCATTTATTAAATTTATGTAATTCGGATAATATATATATATATATCATTGTATTTTCTATTTTATAAAAAATTAAATTTATCTGACCTCATACAAAATTATAGTTGTCATGTAATATTACTTATTGCCTGTAATAATGTATTTATTTTTTAATCTAGAGTTTGGAGTCATGAATAATCCTTTGAATGACCTATCAACAATTTTAAAGTTAATTTTTTATTAATTGAATAAGTTTGAATCATGTTCGTTTTAACTTAAATTTTGAAAAGTAATTTTTTTAAAGTTCTCTCAAAAAGTTAGCAAAAGGTGATCAATTTTTCAAAAAGCTGAATAAAATACACATACTTATTTTTAACACGTAATACCTGTAAAAATATTTAAAATATAATATATGATGTTTAACACATGAGAATAATGATGGTACAATACATACAATAAGCATAAAACGAGAATATGCTTATATATTATTTTAATTAAATAATTAAAAAACATTTTTTTAATTTCACTTTAGTATTTTTCCCCACAAATAATTTTTTAATATCATGCCAACTGAGCTTTATATTTATTATACTTTTCAATAGTATAATTAAGATTTATATATCAATTTTTTATCTTATTATTTTATTTGTTATATATAAAGTGCTGTGACTTAATATATAAGAGATCCTACAAGTTGTATAATATGTATGGTTTTGGTTTTTTATTTAATTATTTGTAGTAAATAAATTTAATGTATTATAATTAAATTTATAAACTAAATTGTAATGAAATTTTTTTAAAACATGCATTTTAACAAAAAGTAAAACAAAAAAAAATTATACTACAAAATTTAAAATGATATTAACATCCACTTAAATTTTATTACTTTAAAAATGTTTTAAAAATAATAATTAAATAATTTTAGTATATATTTAAATTAAAAATAATTCATAATAATTGATTAAAAATAACGGAAACATAAAAATTGATAAAGAAATTATTATATATATACTATTAAATTTATATGTACTATATTAATATGTAACTAAATTTCATCATCATTTTTAATTGTTTCATAAGCTAAATTTATTATAAACATTCGTGAAAATAATATTTATGTTTAATAATAAATTTTATTAATATGAAAAAACATTTAATATATATATTAGTTGAGTTAATTATATATTAAATTTAATACATGTAGTATTTATTATTAATGTGAAGTCATAGATTGTGCACACTGTAAGATTTTTTTTATTTTGTTACTAATTTTAATTACCATTTAAATTAGTAGGTACATTCTAGTTAATTAACTATTAATTAACTAACATATTATTTTTTTTATTAAATTTAAATTATATTTATTTATATTTTTTATTATTATAAATTAGCTAGAAAATTACTATAAATTTTAAAAGTTTACTATAAATTAACTAAGATTATTTTCTTAACTAATTTGTTATTTATTTCGTGCTACCACCAATATTATAATAATTTTGTAACTAATTATTTTTATTACAAATTAGTTACGGAATAACTATTAATTTTAAAATTTTGTAACTAATTATTTTCTAATAAATTTTAAAACTTTTGTAGTTACATTTGCATGAATAAATAATGAATAAATAATGAAGTATAATTTAAGTGATAAGATGTGTATTTTTTTAATCAAATCAATGTAGATATCAATAGATTAGATATATATACATAAATAATTAATTGAATAATTCATATATAAATTACATTTCCATTTCGTAGTTTCAAGTTTTGAATGTGTCTTTTTTTTTAATTAATTAATCTGATATTTTATGTATTATAAGCTCATCTCGTAAAACTTAAATTTGAGTATGAACTAAGTTTTAACATTTAACAAATCTAAAATACATATATTATAATTATTGAATTTAATATTTGATAGTACACTTTCCATCTCTAAGACAGGAAATTACAAAAAAAAAAAAGAAATTGAATTTTATTTCTCAAAATTTTTCACAAACTTATTATAAACATGTTTGGAGAATGTATGTGTTGTACCCATTTTGTCTAGTAAAAAAAAAAGTAAGTAGATGTAACAGGTAAAAAGCAGAAAAAACTGGAAGAGCGGAGGATAGCGGCATGTACACCTTTTCCTGTCTCGAGCAGGCGCGTGAGGGAACAAGCAGAAATTAGCTTCTACGAGAAGTCACCATCAACTTTGTCATTATACAGAAGAACACAGACGCAGAAGCAGCTATGGGACAAAATTCGAGAAAGTCAATGTCAATGCATTAATGGAGGAGATCTCTTTGAAAATTCGTGATAGTGACCTAAGGATGAGAGGTGCGCGTATAAAAGGACCCGCTTGTACGGAGAGGGGGTCTTTTGGCTGGGTCTTGAAATTTTGAGAGGAAAAGTTCGAAAACGAGGGAACCTTTGGGCATAATAAGTCTGAAAATCTTCATTCAATTTCAAGTTTTCAAAGAGGAACAAACCGGCAGCGAAAGAGGAAAAACTGCAGAGAAAACCCCGCTACCTAGTAGCAAACTTGGGCTCTCTAAATACAAGGCAAGTGTTTTCGAAATCTACATCTGCACGTCCATTTAGAAACTCAAAATCCTAAGTCAACATACTCCTTTGCATCTCATCTTAAGCTGCCCAGCTACCCCTTCCCTAAACTCTTTGGACACCATTGGAAAGCTCACTTCATCCACTTTATCCATCTCTACGGACGCCAATGAATAGTCTGCTTCTTCTAAATCTTTTTGGACGCTAATGGAAAGTTCATTTTCATCTAACCCAGGGATGCCTAATGGATACCCCATCCCTTCCCACTTTTCTAACACATGCTTAGCCCCCTAAAGCCGAGTTAGTCTCGACTTCTTCTCTGATTGTCGACTACCGACTTCGACAGCTAACTGTCAACTTTGATTATTGATTGCTGACTCTGATTGTTGACTGCCAAATCTAACTACCGATTGTCAACTCTGACTGTTGACTCCGACTCGATTCCTCTCTATCTAACCATTATTACCTCAGAACTACGTAAACTTTGATTTCTCCATTGTCGTAGGAGATAAGTAGGAGCAAGAGGCGACTCTTGTCAAGTTATTCACCCCAAAACCAAAGAAATTATCCATTCATCCCTTGTAAATATCTTCCATTAGAAAAGCATAAATCATAAAGTAAAAGTCATCTTATTTCATGCATCTAATTAGGGTAACTACCATATGGTAGACGTATTGAGATTCTAGTATTCCCTGTGTATAACTGATTCTTGAACCTAAAATTTGATTTCTAGACTTGGCTTATCCAACATATGATTTCATGATATTTTCCATAAAAATGTCGGTGACAACTCCTTTCTTCCTTATTTCTTTCTTGAAAGAGATTTGAATTAAAAACTTTTATTTTTTGCCGACCACGTCGCGAACTAGATTGCGACAATATAAATGCTTCGTTTTTATTGAAAATGTTTCTTCCAATAAATTTATAAAACAAAATAACTTAATTACAATATCAATTTACTTTTTTTATATGTTTATAGATATAAAGAAGTAAGCGAAAGAAAGAATAAAAACATATTAAATTATATTTTTTCATCTCATCCAAACTATGTTTAGTCCTTTCCAAGTTACATTTGTTTTTTTACTAGTACACCAAAATTATAAAAGACACAGTCACCTATTGTTTACAAACAAAATATTACGAAAAAAACAAAGTTATAAACTGTTATAATAAGTCTCTTCAAGGTTTTACAAGTATTGTTTTATCCTTATTTTTCTAAGTACTTAGATAAAAAAAAAATTTCTATCAAGCCTATTCCAATTCTCAACAAACCTTATAAAAATGGTTATAATTAAGAATAACCTTGACTATCATCTGTTTGGTATAAGGATAAATATAAGATAACATCTATCATCTGTTAAGTACAAAAATGTTAAAATGCATTTTTTTCATAGTGCTCTTGGTTCTCTACAATTGAGTTTTTTCATGGGGCTTACATACGAGGCTTAAAAATGTTTATTGGAACTCTTTGTTCCGTCTTTAGAAGAAGAAAAAAAAGTTGTGAACGTTTTTATGTAGAGATAAATATTTTACTAACTTGTCAATATGAATTGATATAAAACATCACACTTACCTATTTTTTATATAATGTATCTCTTGCAACAGGTAAGAAATTCAACTTTTATTGGCCAAGTACATGGTTGCTATTGTCACGTTGGTCCGAGTGCATAGCTAATAGCTAATTTTACTTATGTTAGATTATAGATATGTCTTTATCAGAATATTTTTCTTCTCATTTCGGACAATTATTAATTATTTTTCTGTGTACTTCGGAGAATCTGTTTCATGTAGCTTGGCAAGGGAATTTTGAGGCATGGATATACGATCATTTACATGTAAGACTTATTGCTCATACAATTTGGGATCCGCATTTTTGTCAACCGGCTTTAGAAGCTTTTTACTCGAGGGTGCTCTAGGTCCGTTAATATAACCTATTTTGGTATTTATTAGTAGTGGTATACAATAGGTTTACATATTAATGGAGATACTTATATTGGAGTTCTTTTTCTATTATTTCTTTCTACTATATCTTTAATAATGGGTTGGTTACACTTGCAACCAAAATGAAAACCATTTTGTGGTTTAAAAATGCTGAATCCCGCCTCAATCATCATTTGTCAGGACTATTCGGAATCAGTTCCTTGGCTTGGACAAGTCCATGTCACTATTCCGAGATCCAGGGAGACTACGTTCGATGGAATAATTTATTAAATGTATTACCACACTCCCAAAGGATTAGGTCCATTTTTTATAGGTAAATGGAATCTTTATGCTCAAAACCCCGATTCCAATAGTCATATATTTGATACCCCTCAAGAAGCAGGAACTGCTATTCTAACACTTTTCAAAGGATTCCATCTGCAAACTCAAAGTTTATGGTTGAT
Source organism: Mucuna pruriens (assembly GCA_025330945.1). Classification (NCBI taxonomy): domain Eukaryota; kingdom Viridiplantae; phylum Streptophyta; class Magnoliopsida; order Fabales; family Fabaceae; genus Mucuna; species Mucuna pruriens. The sequence continues at coordinate 5,994,864 of JAENHJ010000529.1, forward strand.
CAATATTGCACATCATCATTTAACTATTGCATTTATTTTTTTAGTTGCTGGTCATATGTATAAAACTAACTTCATGATTGGTCATAATATAAAAGATATATATATATATATATATATATAGGATTAATAAATTAATGAAAGTAAATGTAATAAAAGTGTAAGATTTGAGTAAATGTAAACATCAATGCCTAATAGACAATTAATAAAATATAAATACTTTTCAATTTTAAAATAAGTGACGTTTAAGTTTTTTTTTATAAATATTAAGAGATGTATTAAATAACTTAGTGAGTGTTTTCTCATGTTTTAAGATGTGATTTTTTATGTTTTTTTTAAGTTATTTTTTATAGTTTCTCATCATAAAACAATTTGACACGATTTATTGTTTAAAAAGTGTGTTCTAACATTAATTTTTTACTTAAAGGTAAAATTAGAAAAAAATATGTAATGTTTAACTAAAAATTTAAATGTCATTTAATATGATTTTTTTAGTATTAAAATGTCACTTATTTTAAAATGGAGGGAGTAATATGTTAAATAATTTATATATAAATCGTATTTCGTAGTTTTAAGGTTTAAATGTGTATTTGGTTTGTTTTATATTCATTAATATAAATAGATATTTAAATGTATCATAAGTCCATATGGTAAAATTTAGATCAGGTTGAATGGTGAAATTCTTATATAAAGTAAATCAAGATTTTCTATGAGATTTTAGTGCTCTATATAAATAGAGAAAATGATGTACTCATAATTATTTAAATATTATTTTTTTATATTTTTTATTATAAAATTATTAATAATTTATTCATAATTTAGATTTTTTTAAAAATATTTTCAATAACAACCGAAGTAAGAAATTTTATCGACTTTATTACATAGTAGATCACAAATAAGAATTTTACAATTTCAATTTCAATTTTTTTTTAACAGATGCAACCATAACTAAAAAAAGTTAATATTATTTTATAACACTAAAAGTTGCTAGCATAACTGATTTGATGTTTATGCTCTTTAAACCAAAATTTAAGTTCGATTTTTAATTTAGACACAGAGTTACAACTGAGATATCATTTATCTTCACATAGGTCGATAAGTGGGAGGAGATGTACCTCCTATTTTATAAGTTGTGACAAAAATATTAGAAAAAGTAAGATGAAAAAAAGAGAAATTTAAAGTTATTATTTACATTAACTATGAAAGAAATTTTTAAGGATATTATTTATATTAGTTTTGATAGAGAGATCTACGGTAAAATAAATGAAAAGAATATAATATAAATTTTTCTTTATGTTTAATATCGTATATAAATAATAAATTGTATTATTACACGATTATTTTTCTAAAATTATGAATAAATTTTTATTAAGAAGTAAAAATATTATCTATTAATTAACTAATTACTTATAATTATTTTATTATTTTTTATATAATTTTACTTATATTAAATTTTTTATAAAAATTGGTGTCTAAGAATGGAGCGTAACTTCACCCACCTTAATCGTCATTGCATTCACTATTAGAATAAATCAATTAATAATTAACACATTGATTTGATCTACATAGCCAATCATCCATCAACGCATCATTGTTTTATGAAATAGTAATGAATTTTTGTATCCATTTATTTTACATTTAAAATGTGAAGATGAGTTGGTTTTTGATTAATTTAGTTTACAGAACTGTAATTTTTTCAATATCTCCAAACGTTAGTGCTAAGCACAACTAACTTCTATCAGCAATATGGCTTCGTACGTGTGATTTGCAAGCTAAATTTATGCTGTGTGTGGAAAATTGTTCTAATAAATATTTATAGCCGTTTAGTTCAAAATATGAAAAAAAAATCTATACCTGATGAACTAATATTATATCATTCAAGTCACATTTTGTTTATTTTAATTCGAGAAGTTTATGTTATAATTTAGAAATTAAACTTTATAAACGATTCAACTGAATATAATTTAATGTTTTGTCAAAACAAAATACGGTAAACTAATTGCATAGTGTACATATATATATATATATAACACTAATAGTTAATTGATTATTAGAAAGAAACGAGGTCCATTAACAAAAATATATTTTATTATAATAAATATTCAAATTGTGGTTGGTAGACTCTGATATTTCTATCAGTTAATGAAAAAGGTCAATGCAAAAAAAAAATGGATGTTGAATTTTTAAAACAATTCAAATCATTTCGATAATAATCAGTTTGATTTGTTTTAACCAGAAGGTCTATGGTTGGAGTCCATATAGCCTTAATATTCCTACAGATATTAATAATATCTACAATCGAATATCTCTCAATTTTTCTCGTTATAATATATATATATATATATATTTTATATATATAACACTAATAGTTAATTGATTATGAAAAAAAAAAACCTACCATGCATTTCAATAAAGTAAGTGCGATTTTTTAATTAGAAAGAAACGAGGTCCATTAAAAAAAATTATTTTATTATAATAAATATTCAAATTGTGGTTTTAATTTCTCGTTTTATGTATATATATATATATAGTTAATTGATTCTGAAAAAGAAAAAAAACCTATCATGCATTTCGATAAATTAAGTGCGACTGTTTTAACTAGAAAAAACAAGGTTTATTAAAAAATTATTTTATTATAATAAATATTTGAAATTGTGGTTTTAATTTCTCGTTATTTTTATTTTTTGGTTTGAAATAGGAGCTTTTGGCGCGCCTATAAAAGGAGGGAATTAAACTCACAAGAACCGTTGTGTTTCGTTTGAGAGTTGAGAGTGGGTTGTTGTTTCCCCGCTTCAGCTTCAGAATTTCAGATAGAGAAAAAAAGCTAATCTCAGATTCCTGAAGCAGCATGGGAAAGCGCCTCCAAAACGCTACTTCCTCCGGCGGCGAGATGCGGCCGGAAAAGCGGATCCGGCGGAGCAAAACCATTTGCTCTTGCAACTCCCCTCGCTCTCCATTTCTATCTGCTCATTCCACTTTCTCCTGGTTTTCCTCCCTCTCTCTGAAAATCTTCCTGAAAAACTGATTTAAATTCTAAGCACATTGCTCGTATATATGAATGCTGCTTTTAATTAAACGCGATAGTATGCTTAGTATGCAATTATGCATTTCTTAATCACGGATCGGAACTCAGTTCAGATTTTCATTTGCATCTGGTTTTTGAATTGAACGAATAAGCGGAATCTGTGCTTGCTTGTTCTGAGACTCGTGAAAGAACTGGTGTGTGATATATTAGTACGTTTTGTTGGAGATCTCCGTGTTTGTTTATTATTATTTATTATTTATTTCGCAAGATACTTTTGAATGCGATATTACAGAATGTATGTTTCTGGATGAACTTTGAATATGATTCTCGATAACGAGTTCAATTTTAAATCGTATACTGAATCATGTTTTTGACATTTTTACATAAGTGGAACGAGAAAGCTTAATCAGCTCGTAATTTGTGATTTCAAACATTTGCTTCATCCCGAACGTTTAGATATTTTTCGGTTTCATTCTCAGTATGAAGACGCGTATTTTCTGTTGATCATTCCGTGAACTCTGTTTCTGTATAGTCACTCTTCGAACGCTGTTCTGTCTTTTGCAGTGTGTACGGTTTCGAAGTACTTCTTAAATAAAAAATATTAAAACTATTCAGATCGTCGTTTTCTAAAGCTTTAATATATGGAAAAGATTAATGGATGCGTCTCTGTTTTTTGTTTTATTTCTTCATTTATAGTTAGAAAATATTGAAAAGGTTCAAATCGTCGCTTTCTGTAGATTCTATCTGTAGGAACGCTTAATTAATTGGTGGAATCTTTTTTTTTTTTTTATTTCTAGTTCTTCGGTTAATTATTATTTCTTTTTTTGTCTAAACAACGTGTAATTGTCAATGCTCATCGAGAAGGTTCGAAGAAGACATTTGGACCGAGATTGCTAAGTTTCTGGACGGAAAATCTCTGGTGATGCTGGCAGCCACAAGCCGATGGTTCCGGCGTGCTATCATGGATGACGGTATATGGAAGTTCGTGTGCCTGAGGGATCTTCAGGTCCCACCCCCGGAACGCGTGGCATTCAAGTGGTGCAAGCTGTACACGTCAGCCTTTGGTAAGACCTGAACCTTCTCAATGTTCAATCAATCAAGTGCTACCGATTAACTTGGATTTTGAAATGAAATTTCAGATGGAAGCCACTCCTACATGTTCCGTCAACAAGAGAAACACATTGGTGAGTTCACATCATTCCTAATTTCTTTTTACATTTTTTTAAACATTGAAATTAGAGGTTTGGATTTTCTTAACTGGATGGTAAACTGTCATATTCTAACTAATTAAAAACGAATCTGTCGAAGTGGTGGGCAATTGGGAATAGTCATAACATGTGATTCATACTAAATTTTAACCGATCCCACGCACAATGATTACCATATCCATATTCCAATATGTGAAATTCACAATAAATTTTAGCGTAACGTTATTTTTAATTAATATTTTCACAATAATTTCAATAACAAGAAAGATAAGAAATATGAAAAAAAGTATAAAAAGTAAGATTAAAGATAGATAGAGAAGTATTGTAAAAATGTAAGGTAAAATTAATATTCTAAATTTTAACAGATCCCTCCCAATTATTATTGTTGTCAACAATATCAGTGAACAATGTGCTCAAGCAAAAATTTCCTTGTGAATGGAATTTCCTTGAACTGATCACTAACCACTTCAAGCACCTATTCTTCCTCCACTGTTTCTGATTGTTTAGCTATGATGCAAATTCGTGGTGTAGATCTTTTAGAATTTATCCAAACACTGACCGAGTCATTCTTATAGTGCATATATTGTTGAACTAAAATGAAGACCACTTAACTGAAAATGTGTTACTGCAATATGTGCAGCTTTAACGACGTAGACTTGGAAAGTTATTGATGTTGTAACTATTATTTTTTATATAATGTACCATCAGATTGGATGCGTATTGGCGCCTTTTCTTTTGATTCTTCTGTAGCCGTCCTGACAGAGAGACTGACTTTTCCGGGGAAGATACGGAAAGGGGAAACCATGGAAAAGATGTTGCGGTCTCAAGGTTGTTGCGTGCTAGACAATGTTAAATCTGGAATCTGGATAGCTGGTAACTCCCAAGTTAACTTTTACACTAGGATTATCCTTCAAATGAATTATGCCAACGCATTAACTCAGTTGTGTTTAATTAACTTCATTTGTTTGATACGGTTAATTTTTCAGACCTGCAGCTTGTAAGATGCCCGGTTTGTGACCTCAATACGTGCGACGGTAATTTGAATACAATCCGAAGAGCCCTGCATATCCCTAATCCCTTTGTACTGCGATTGCCTTCTAATTCGGACAAGACAAATAAAACTGCCGTGAATATACATCACTGATCACTGTGTTGTACAGCAAGGATTTGCCATTAGAGTGAGGCTAGATTAAACTTAAATTGACAGGTTTCTCCTACTTATATAGGAACAATGCAGACGTTAGATGCAAGGCACATAGAACTATTTCTCTATGAAGGCTACCGAAGTGGGAGCTGGGATTACCAGCTAGTAGGATCTCATGATATCAAAAAACGAGCAGATGGGGCTGCTGGCTCCATTTTTGACATTAAACACCTGGAGGATTCTTCAACGTCGGGTAAATCTTGATATATATACTTCGAGTCAACTTACTCGGTAGCCCAGTCAATATTTTTCTTGAGAATAAACCACCGATCTAATGTCAGTGCATAAAGTGATCACCTTCTGTTTAGCACTACAGGAACCATAAATATTTGAAAATTGTGTTCTTAGTAGTTTCGATTACAGATAGGTTATTTAACTCCAGCGAAGAGTGATTTCATAGATAATACACAAACGAACTTCAATAAGAATATTAGGCCTCAGAATGATTCTGGATCTAGGTTTTGAGTATTTCAGTAAAATACTTCATGTTCTAATCCTTTTTATTTCCTACCATTTTATAGAAGACAATTAAGTCATGGCATAACACATAAAACAATCTGTTTTTATTTCCAAATTAAATGGCAGCTGTATTTGATTACAAGTCATGGATTGGGAGACCAAATGACTGGCAACCCAAGGCCATGATTGCTTTCCATGCCGTGGCTGTGAACACTAATTTACAAGAAAATGAAGGTATGAAGATTTCTTCTTTACAGCTTTTGTTCCCAGATTTCTTATTTTGTCCTTAGCAATTTCACTGGCCAGTGTAGTAACTCATTTTTGCATCTTTGCTTTGCTTATACTTGAATATTGAAGTTCTTTAGTTCAGTCCCAATTGATTTTCCTTATACAATTACTTTGTTTTTCAAGCTTTTCCTCTTTTTTTGTTTCCAATACATGCAGGTCTTCATGTGAAATACCACGCTATGAGGGCAGGAACCGATGGAGAAGTTGTTTCTATTAGAATATCTCAACAGCTACTGTGATTCGACTCTGACCTGTCTTGGAGAGAGGTTGGGGTTGGGTAGTTCTTTCCTAGCTTTTAAAATGTCTTCTTGGCATTATTATACAAGACTACACTCTAGGACCGAAAAACAATTATTCTATAATCAATTAATTTCCCACACGTAGCTCTGGTTTAAACATTGAAAGATAATGACAAATAATATTTCCGAATAAGAAGTTGCAAAATGGTGATGACAAAGCATTCTTTTGTATAGTGTAGAACGTATCCTGTAGATCTTGATGCATCTGCTTCCCTGAAATTGAATGATTTGTGCGGTGAGGATTTTGAACATTCTCCTCCCCCAATTGGCTGACATGACAAGAACAAGAATTATAATATAAGTTCTTAAAGTCAGAAATTCTATATCTATTGTTTATTACAATATACCAATATATAATCCAATATGACTTTCAACATTGCTTTTAAAATTCGGTAGACTTTAAGATTAAAATACGATTTCTTCTTCTTATAACCTGGTCCGATCCCTTCCTACTGCAGACTTGTAGAAAAATAATGGGTGTCTTAGAAATTCTTTTTCCCTTCTTCATCTTTCCTGTCATATATGCCTCAAATGATTGCCAATTTTCTCAATGTGGCAACAATAGTGTCCTTATTCGTTTCCCCTTTCAACTAGAAGGTGAGCAACAACCTTATTGTGGCTATCCCGGTTTCAACTTAGCTTGTACGAATAATAGCAAAACAGTGCTAAAACTTCCCTACTCTGGTGATTTCTATGTGCGCAACATTAACTACCTCGCAGAAAAGATACAAGTGTACGACCCTGATGATTGCCTGCCGAAACGTCTTCTGAGCCTCAATGTCTCAGGTTCTCCTTTTATACCCACTTTTACTCGTAACTACACCTTCCTAAGCTGCCCATTTCAGAACGCAGGGTCACAATTCATTCCCATAGACTGCCTCAGTAATTCCACAAGTTTTGTATCAGCTCTCCCTTCACTGAACTTGACCAATCCATTGCCTGAGTCTTGCCATGTTATTACAAGGTTTTCAGTCCCAGTTGCAAGGCCAGAGCAGCAGTATGAGAAGAATAGCATAGATGAGCTTAGTGAAGATCTTCGATTAACATGGGATAGACCTAACTGCAGATATTGTGAATCACGACAGCAATTGTGTGGGTTTGATCGAAACAACAACAATCAACTTTTCTGTTACTCCTACCAGCCAGGTAAAGATGTTCTACGATCTTCAATATGCATTTCCATCAAGTTCATTCACAGCATGTATTCAAAAACTCTAGATGACCTAACATGTATAAAGAACTTAAAGAAATAAGAAAGAAAAACTGATAATAACTTAAGTGATATTATCACAGGAGCTGTCTATCATAGGTGGCCACATGATGAAGTCACAGGGCGTTATTAGAAAAATGTTGGTCAATGATTTTACGTCGGTATCCACAACACGATAACTACGGAAATTTTTGTTTGTTGACTTCATGAATTGATTTGCATGTTGGCATTAAATTAAAAATAAATTAAAAATTAATGCGAAACAATGCTAGGAAAGTGTAATGCGTGAATATCTAAATTCAAAAGTCAAATTATCTTCACATATAAGGCAGAAGTGTGGTCCTTTTTATTTAAGGACTCGGTAGTCGGTACTCGTTAGATTTTAGAGTAAATTAAAACAACTCTATTTTAATTATTTCACGTTACTTCTTGAATTTTTAAAACCACACACCAAGTACTGAAACATTAGTTTTCGTTCCTAAAACAAATATTTCACGTTAATCCGTATGTGAATTCTTAAAATAGAATTCAATGTTCATGGAATATTAATATAGCTAGTTAGTTATGGATTTAAGTTGTTGACATGAGTAGCAGGTGACAAGTACAATAGAGGCCGCTAGTTTGAATTTTTTTTACCATTTATTACTAGTTTAATATTTGAGTTTGGAAAACATTTTTTAAGGATTTATTTAGTTTGAGACAATATGTTTTATTTCTTATTTTTATAAACAATTATAAAAATGTCATTAAATTTTACAGTTAATTTTTAAATTAAAAATTTGTACAAGAAATACCTTTACCAATATTTAAAAACAAGAAATGAGTTTAAATTACTCTTATTTATGTTGCATATGTCTCAAAACAAATAGTCAAACTTTGCACTAACAGTACATCACACAGAGAGTTTAATGTATGAGTGTGTTAATAAGGGTCCATTATTAATTGTGTGTATAAAAAGACTTTTAACTCACTTCATTAATCTCTATAGCTTGAAGGGATTAATTTTAAGCTATTAACTATGGGATACCCTTGCTGCTCTCTCTCTATATATTGATTTGCTCTCTTATTGATAACATTTCCTAATAAACAAGATGCTTCTATAATCCCATTTTCGGGATACCATAATAACCATATTCATAAAGGACAATCTTATATATTGGCCTATACCGGCCTCAATTTTCAGATACTTCACGACAAGGAGTCCAAGTTTTCAGAATCATCACATTGTGCATTGCTGGACCAGCAGCCATCTTTGCTATTGTGATGGCATGCTGTGTGTGCTACAAGGACAGACTAGCCGATATTCATAACCATGCAATTGCGAGGTCTGCAGCAGCTACAATATCACCAGCACCACAAGAAAGCATTGTAAGTACGGGTCTGGATGAGTCGACGATTGAGTCTTACGAGAAGGTAGTACTTGGAGAGAGTCGACGATTGCCTGGACCCAACAATGGATGTTGTTGGATATGCTTGTCGGAGTACAGTAGCAAAGAGACAATAAGATTGATTCCTGAATGCAAACACTGCTTCCATGCTGAGTGCATAGACGAGTGGCTTCGCATCAATACCACATGCCCAGTTTGCCGCAACTCTCCCTCCCCTTCTCCTCTCCATCTTACGTCCATTAATCCCTAGTGAAGAAGGATTTCGAGATCCCACCTCCCCCTTAATTTCCTTTGGAAAATCATGTATTCCATCTAAAGAACAGGCCAGGCATAAACAACTATACATTAGATATGTATAGATATATATATCTATTCAATGTGTGAGAGTTTGATAGAGGATGTCAAGTCTGTTAGTATAACTAAAAATTAGTTAGTTACTTTTGTTTGTTCAATCTTTCATTATTTGTTATTTTCTATTCTCTCCTTTGTATATAAACCCTTTTAGTTCAATAAAACCTTTGGATTTTCTTTTTACAATTCTTATAATAGAGTTTAAACAAAAAAAATGTTGAAGTTAGGATTAATAGTGAACTTGCTTTAACTTTTAATTCATTATATATATATATATATTAGTAGTTACATTATATGTCAAAAAATATAACTAAGCAGATGAACTAGTTTCTTTTGAAATTAGTCATTTCGAATTTACTTAGTGAGATTTAGTTCTTCATTTTATCAAAGATTTAGTTACAATAGAATTTAGATCTTCCTCACCATAGGTTTGGATAAACATTTTTTCTTGTTTTTCATGAATTTTAATTTATATTCCCATGCTTTTTAAATTTTTTTATTAAATTAATAGTGTTGCATATGATTAGTGGGGTTTGTCATCCACCATAGTTTTGGAATCAATTTCTTCGTTTGCATGCTTATTTAAAAAGATAAAAAAAAAAAAATATGTGTAGCTCTGATTACTAATCTAATAGTTTCTAGACAGTACACTTAATAGATAAATATGCATGATTCTCTTTAGTTATGTCACATTATACATTGCATAACCTACAGTTGAGATTTCTTAAATTCTTAACAGATTTTAAGAATATGTGTTGAGTGTGCTCTTTAGTATCAACACCAGAAAATATAATATTTTTTTATTTGGGCAACAAATAATAATATTAAATGGTTATAAAAAAATATGTTTATAAAAGAAAAGTAATTTATGCTAAATAGGAAAGATAAATTTCTAGTTTGGTGATCGTCTTTTAACTCTTGTAACTGACGTGTAATATTTTTTAAAAATACATGAATTTTCTATGTTATCATTATGATATATAATAAATTACAGAGAAGTTGTATTTATATAATTTTTTAATGCAAAAATTTGTATAACAAAAAGAGAAATAAGAAAAGAAGAGAGAGAAGTACGTAATAATTAAGATAATTGACATGTAATAGAGAAAAGGAAAAAGGAAAGACAGTGTTAAATAAAAATTATTGATAAATAATATAGTATGTGATATTTAGTTCATAATGTTCGTAGAAAAAAAAACTACAAATTATCAAGAAACTATAAATTATTTTTATACACACAAAAAATACAGACCAAAGTTAAAATAAATATTTATGAACATATATTAATTTAATTATTTAATTTCAATATATTTATTTTGTTTGATATAATAAAAAATTTTTTAGAAATTATTTTATTAAAAAAAGAAAGAAAATTCTCGTGCATCACAAGTTTCCTCTGTGATAAGTTGATTTGTCATTCACTGCTAAGTGTTGTTAAACTCATGCATAGTACGGGTGCGAAAACTAGATGATTAAGCTTGCTACGTGTGACTATACGATAGAAATGTTTTTTTTAATTTGTGAGTTTATAAGAAGTTTCAAAAAGAATCAGGGCGTTTATTTCACGTTAATTTCTTTTATTTCTAGGATATAAAAATTTATATTTATTTTGTTTCTCGTTTAATTATAAAATGTGACTATAATGTATTCTTATGAGAATAAAATTTACAGTTTCGAGTAACTACCTCTCCTTACTTTATTATTTTACATTTCTTTTCTCATTTTCATTTTTTAAATAAACAAAATTTATTTATTTATTCTGAAATTTATAAATACTAATTAAACATGTTGATGAGAATAATATTCTTAGATATAATATTCTTAGGAATGTGATTCTCCATGATACAATATTATATCTTGAAACAAATACTTATGTAGTATCAACAATAAATAAATTCGTTATTTTAATTATGAGTAAGTCCTCAATTTGATCTCTTAAGTATTACTCATATTTATTTCTAAATAGTCTTAAAAATAATAAAATTATATAAGTAGTTCCTAAAGTATTAAAAATCTATTAATTTAGTTTCTATGATGATAATTTAGGCGGGATCTCAACCTAGTGCTAAAAAAGTTGGTGACAGTAATTGTTTGTGGACTTAAAGGATAGATATATAGAAGACCAAAATCATTGCAAACTTTTATATTATTGTAAGCTACTATTTATGTATTTCTATCATTACAAACTAATACATCATTTTAATAAATCAGTTAACGTTATCCCCAATAATTTTTAACATATGCTACCTTCTGAATTTGTGAAGTCATCTTCTACCTCTATACCATGTTAAAATGTCAGTGTTAGACATTCAAATATTGAAAAATTTCATTAGAGTTGAGTCTATATACATTACATGATTGTCTTCAATATGTATTTCAATTACACAAATATTGGTTATTGTTCATGTTTTACATGTTGAATTAATTTTAATAAATAGTTATTGTTCTTTAGTTTATCTATTATCTTAAATTTTATAAGCCTGGCATTATGCAATATCATTGTTACTGTGAGGATCACGACATTACCATGGGAGTAGATGGTGACCCCTCATCAATGATTTAAACATTTCACAATTGAATTTCAAGACAAAACTATAAAAGACACAAGGAGTAGCTAACTACTAGCGAATATGTTACTCGAGACCCTTGATCAATTACCTATTAGGATCCTAATCTTCTTTGTTAAGTTGAGGGCCATTACACATGTCGAGATGTATAAGAGGCTATTCCAAGCTCTGGAACCTCACTTCCAAAACAGTGTAGTTAGGTTTCATAAGAGTCTTTCCTCTTCTTCGTTTGCTATTCCTTCCTATCACCTCATTCTCCTTAGACATAATGTTAGAGGTGATTAGTCAGGAAATGTGTATTTATATGTATATCTTCCTCTTTTTTTTGTTACACTTACTTGCTAATGGATACACATGTGTAAGCAGATATCTTTTCACTTTTTGAGATATTTTGTCATATTCTATATATGAACTATAGTGTTACGAGACCCAATATTTTATTTCAACTTCTTATATTGTTTATGCATCTTACCTATTATATCTCTCTTTATTTACGAATATTTAAGTTGTACATTATTGTTACATATGACTAAATTTGAAAAAACGAAAAACTCACTTGTACTTTCATTAACACATTAATAAAGAGTTTTAATTAAAATTAAATCTTCATAAACCATTGTTAGGTTGTCATGCAGTGATGATGATATGTAACAAACAATATCGATATAAATTATTAAGAAAATTTTCTAATTTTAATTTACCTAAAAAACAGTAAAAAAAATATTTATGATATTATACCTAAATTTTGTTCTTTTGCTATTACATAAAAAATCACATTATACCAACAAATTTAATAAATAACAACTAAAATGTTTTTTGTGCACTGTATGAATATTTTTAAATTTAAGAAAAATTTTAAAATAAAAAAGACCATCATTATTAAACATTAATGACATCACATATATCATAATATTATATTTGAAAATTAAATGCAATTGAAAATGCGAACAGAACCGAACCATTTGATAACTACTAATCAAGAAACGGTGCAAAATTGGTAAAAAAAAACGTGAAAAAAAAAAAAAGAATTAGTGCAGAAAATCGGTTTGATTTGATATTTCCAACTTTTAATTTTTCTTTTAAAAATAGTTTGAAACATTTTCTACACAAACAAAAGTACATATTTAATAAGAATTAAAATGAATATAATATATTTATCATTTTTATAAAAACATAAATTTATTTATTTATATTGTTATAATTTTTATATCTTGATTTTTAAAATTTTATATTACATTAATTTATCATTTTTATTTTAAAAGTAAACTCATTTTTAATTAACATTGATATGTTTTAATAAAACTTAAATCTAAGTAACTCTAATATGTAATTTAAAAGTTAAAAATTTATAAATTAATATTTTATTTTCATTTTTAGTACTATAAATTTATGATATTATATTTATTTAATATTATTTTTTGTATTATTTAATTTTAATTTCAATTCAATCATAATTTAATTATAATTAAACTATTATATTTTGTGTACATGAAGGGTTGGATTTTAAAAGCATTAATATAATATTTAAGAAGTATATATTTATCGTTTTTTTTGCTTTAAATTACCTATTGTAATTGTCGCGAACTAAATCGTGACGCGGAAATCGCAGGATTGAATTGGATATTGAAAGTTGGATCCTTTCTAGAGGAGGAACCAACCATATAAAGCCGGAACCAACTCAATCAATACTGATGGATGATTAAGAACGATTCGACTTTGATTAAAGTCGCCATTGACATTTTATGGGAAACGCCAGGAACCTAATATGAATAAGATCAGTCACGAATCAAAATCTAGGTACAGAGTCGGTTACGTACAAGGATCATACGGTTCCCCCATACATCTATCATACGATAGTTACCCAAATTAGTTGCATGAACAAAAGAGACCCTCACATTATATTCAACACTTCTTTTACAAATGGATATATTCATAATGAAAATGTATACATACTTTTTGGTTTTTTGGGATAAATAACTTGACAAGAGTGTCATCTTGTTCCTACGTATCTCTTTTTCGTTAGAGAAGTCAAAGTTCACGTAGTTCTGGACAGGTTGTTGGGTGTAGATAAATGGACTATTCCTTAGGGGTCCAGGGGTTAAATAACATTGAAGAGAGATGGATTTTCCATTAGGCGTCCACAAACAACTGATAATGGAAGAGGTTGGACTATCCATTAGGCATCCAAGAGTTAAATGATATTAGCGAGAAACGGACTATCCCTTAGGCGTCCTTGGGCTAACTGACAATGGAAGAGACTGAACTATCCAATAGGCATCCGGATATTAAATGGTATTACAGAGAGATGAATTTTCTAATAGGTTTCCAGGCTAACTCTCAAAGGACTTTCCATTGACGTCCAAAAGATTTTAGAGAAACACATATGGAAAACTTGTGAATAGATAACGGGTTATTTTAGTAACAAATGTCGGGAAAGGACTGAAATCGACTCGATAAGGTACGTCACTAGATGCTGAGACTGACTCAGCCAACCAAATCGATAATGACGTAGTCTTTGGTTATGTAGAGTCGAGACCAGTCAAAAACCTTTCTAATAAGGGAATACACTAAGTCCAGAGGTCCTAACTAAAGAGGAGGACCGAGATCGACTCGGTCCAAGTGCTAACTACATGTTAGCTCACCAATAACTCTAACCGATGCTGAGTATCAGAGTATAATGCAGAAATATAGTTGACTATCTATGATATGATATGCTGAGCTATTTATTATGACCTATGAAGATGTATATCTTCAGAATATAAAAGACTAACTTTGTATTAAGAGGTTTTGAGGTTGTTCCTCCTCTTTGCTTTGATTGTATTTTCCACCTCTCCAAAAACCAGTAGCACGTCAGCGTTCAGGGAAGCCTTCTTTATCTCAACTTCAGCTTTCGACCCGAGCTCTTCGACTCTCTCTTCTACTAAACTTTCTGCTAATTCTTCCTTCAACATCTCACACTTTCAATTCAACCTATCACTTTCTTGCCAGATCCGAGAATCCCACAATACGAGGTGTAAAGGTTTTTGTCCTCCTTTACTTACCTGGACAGACGGTAATACTTTTTTAGTTAAGAGTCGACTGTGACACTAAGGCTACTATGCAATCGCCGACCAATTTTGAATCACTTGGAAATGAACGTATAATGAACGCAATGACATGCATGTTGGTACCAACTACTTTTTTGTGTTTCTTTTTTCCTCTTTTGTTTTTCTTCTTTTCTGTACGAACAACTGCTTCTTTGTAATTTGTCTCATTATTTGTATACATTACATATGATTACGTGGACCTTTTTTTCCACTCATGGTGATGACTATCTAAAAGCTTATTTAAAAAATATATATATATATATATATATTAAATAAGAATATACTCTCACTTGCGTTCGTAAAAGACAGAATAAGTTCACATTAAATAATATAAGAAAGTTACATTATAATTTTTGTTTTTATATCTGCATAAAAATTATTTTTATTTTTTATTTTAAAAATTTTAATTCTAAAATTTGAGTTAATATTATTTTTGAGAGTTAAAAGACTAAAATAAAATATAAAATGCATTATTTAGACACATAAAATTATAAAATTTAAAAAGTTGTCTTCTTTTTATTATATAGATAAACTGAAAATAGATGAAAAATAATAAATTGTGTTAATTATGTGTTTTTATTTATTATTAATTTTATCTAATTAATTATTGTTTATTCATTTATTAAAAATATACTTAATTGACTATTATTATTATTCATTTTTAAAATATTTTTATATATAAAATAAGTTTTTTGGAATAATTTTAAAAACTAAAAAATATATTTTTAATTTATATTTTTTATACTTTCAATTTCAAGTTTTAAAAAATAAGAAACGGGGTTATATATAAGTCTAAAAACAGGACTCCTTTGTCGTGGAACTTTTCCACGTCATTCTAAGTTGTTTTCTGCACGTCCACGACATGGATACTGTTTGGATTTCGATCTTTGTTCCACGTGCATTCAATCTTTCAGCATATATACATTAATGGTTACGATTTGTACAGTTAAAAAATGAAGTATAGAGGATCGTGATCCATACTGTCCTATAGAATCTTTGAGGGAATATGAAAAGAGGGCCTTCGCCGCACATACATCACTTAGAGAAATAAAACAAATATCATGCTGCAAATGAAAATAAGCTTTACTATTTAAACTTTCAGTTATACACGAGAGTAAAGATTAATATATTCAACACCCAAAATAAAGCAGAATTCAATCACATCAGAACAAAAAAAAAAACAAGGACAAATCCAAAAAACACAGACACTCCAAACTTAATAGCAATACGTCCATTAATTAAACTAGCTAGCCATGCAGCAGACATGAAAGTGAGGCCATCTAAATTCGCTTTACTGAGCACGACGATCCTCCTCTTCCTACTTCTTGTTCTTGTTGTGGACTACGGTAGAAGGGCCTTGATGAACAAAGCGTGGTAGCTGAAATAAGTAAATAAATATATAAATGTGATTGCAAATAATGAATTGGAATAATAAAAGTGAGAAGAAGAAAACCTTATTGTGGTGCTCGTCATCACTTGAATCGTAAGGGGGCAGCTCATTCAAGTCGGGCAGGGAGGGCTGATTCAAATCAAGGAGAGGCCTTGATCGACGATTCTCATTTGGCTCTACTACGCCCCTCGCATTGTAATTGTTCACCGATGCAGACCCAGAACAACTAGAGTCGGGAAGAGGAAGTTTATTCAGATCAAGACACCTTGGCAGCTTCTCAGTTGCCTCTGATGACACCCTCTTCTTCTTACCCTTGGCTGTGATCATATTCACAGATTCACATGAAGAAATGCTCCCAGACATATTGTCTCGTATAGTATGTCCAGAAATTTATCTTGGATTGCATTTCCTCACTACTAAAAGGGGGTTATATAGTGGCAAGAGGACCTACATCATTGGATTGAGACTTCATAGCATCAGAGACAAAAGAGACATTTGGTCCTACTGCATGTTAATATCTCGAGGAATGTATCATTTTCACACAGTCACAGCCTAATCGGAAAGAGGACATTTCATGTGAACTTGCATCACAAAACATTGGGTGGAACATTCTAACACGTACCTTCCAGGTGTTAGTGTAAAATACAGACAAAAATCTTGATGGAAAAGTCCAAACACAATCTTACTGTGAATTTTGAACGAGTTTCGAAATATATAAATTAAAATATATTTATATATTATTAAATATACATTTAAAATCTATGTATATAATTGCCTCCTAAGTGAGTATTACTTAGGAGGTTATTTTTTCTTCTATACTGGAATAGGCAGGTCTACCAACACTCCTATTAATTAACTTATTCACGCTAGTTACTACTGACATGCTTATACGTACCACCTCGGTGCTTTTTTGTTTAACGGTTTAATAAACAATAAAGTGTGTTATTATGTGTTTTTATTTATTATTAATTTTATCTAATTATTGTTTAGTCATTTAAATTAAAAATATACTTAATTGGCTGTTATTATTATTATTATTCATTTTTTAATATTTTTATATATGAAATATAGAAGTTTTTTGGAATAATTTTAAAAACTAAAATATATTTTTCTATCTTTTGAAGACGAATAATATAACTGATAACAGTTTGCTTTTGACACGAGGTTCAGACAGTCAAATCACAACTTTTTGCCCTCAAGCTAATCACTACAAGTCTGAAAGCACTTTTTGCCCTAGTGGAACTTTTCAAAAGTCATTTACTTTGTCTTCATGTCGCACCCTTACGCAGGTTAAACTTAAATATATTTTTCATCTTTTGAAGACGAATAATATAACTGTGATAACAGTTTGCTTTGAGACGAGGTTGAGAGAAGCATTGTTTGAAATGGTTAGCTTTTAATCTCAATCGTGAGATAACTGTCCACAAAACACAAAACTGCTGGAGAGGAATGTTGGCGTTAGATTTCCGGACTCAAAATAAATGAAATAAGTAAAGTAATAGCAAACAATTGTGAGTATGTGACCCTGTAATCAAGCTAGACTTTTTTTTTTCTCTCTGTTTTTAAAATTGGATCTCTCGTTGAACCGATGAAGGCATTGGTTCGATGTTTAATAATTGGATAGTAATTGAAGCATAATGAAATTGGCATCATAAAAACTTGGCTGTCACCTTCTAACACTTTTTTGAGTGCCATTTTTTCTTCGCGTGAAATTTGGCAGGGTTAGACTATGTAGCAAGAGAGAGGGAGTGTCACGTTCGTTGAAATCTATGCTCATTCCTTAAGGTTACCTTTATAATTTGGAATTTAATTAATGAAAAAGAAAATTATAAAAAAATAATATATATATATATATATATATGAATGAGTGTGTTTGAAAAATTATTACATGATTTAATATTATCATATATAGCTCTAATTAATATTTTTATGATACATAATAATTAGGTGTTATTAATAAGAGTTTATAATAATACATTAATAGTATAAAATAATTTTATATTATCATTCAATTATAAATTATTATTGTTATGATTTTAACGTAATTATTATAAAAATTAACAAACTTATTATATATGACAATTTGTGGTTGAATATTTGTATAAAATTATTTTATATTATATAACCTATTTTATCTATTAATAATTTTTTATAAATTAAAAATCTCAATTATATATCAATCATACAAATGTGGTTGTTCAAATCCACGTAATAATTTCTCTTGTTGTAATTTTTTTATCAATGATCGTGAAATTAAAATAAGAAAGCTATAATTCTAGTTAATTAAAAAGCAGAGAAATTTGTAAATAGGAATTTTCTTAATAAAAATTATACTATAATATCGAGATTTTACATTTAACTACACGAATATACTTGTTTTGAAATATGTTTATCTATTATACCGAAATGCATTATAAAATGTATCAGTATTGTTTTAAAACTAAATGTTGATTTTATTTTTTTTTAAGTCGGAATACACAGATGTACATATAATAATATTTGATTAATGAAAAATAGTGATAGTTATACTATTAAGCTAACGACAGAAAAAAAATATTTAAGGCAAAAACTTATAACTTGATATTTAATTAAGGATACTTAACATATGCATGTGGAATATTTACTGCATATTGTTGTTACTCATTATCTATGTTTGCCTAGTTGTCATGTGCATGGGTAATTGTCTACCTCTCTAACATGTGTTCAATGTTGTAGTGTAATTCAAATCTGAAAATTAGTTAATATGATTACAGATATATATGGGTAACCATCCAGTTGTATGCCGTTATATATAAACTTATCTTTTTGTATTGACTTGAATATAGTTAATGAGAAAGTCTCTTTTCTCTAGTCTTGCATTCTCTTCATTCTTCCTCTTATTCCTCGCAATGTGCAGATGTGTATCTAGCTTGTGCATAGACAGGGACCTGTGAAAAGAAAAGAAAAAAAAGGAAGCATCATTGTTGTTGTTGAGAGCACTACTGCAGGCATGCTATTATGGCTGCTATAAATGACATACCTGGAAATCTCCCCCTATGTTCGATGGGAAAGGTTATGAAGACTGGTGCGTGAAGATGGATGCTATTCTTGGATTCCAAGAACTTGATGAGATCGTGAAAGATGGGTTTCAAGAACCCTCCAAGAATGTTTTAGCAGAACAGAAGTAGACGCATCGAGAGAACAAGCAACTAGACTGCAAGGCTCGAGTTCTTTTATATCAATGCATTTCTGCAAACGTGTTTCAGAAAATTTCACAAGCTGCAACCTCGAAGCAAGCATGGGATATTTTGTAACAAGTATATAGCAATATTGGGAGAACAAAGAAGGTCAAGCTACAATCTCTCAGAAGACAATATGAGTTGTTATCAATGACAGAGTAGGAAACCATCACAAACTATTTTAATCGAATTCAAGTGGTGACAAACTCCATGCGAGCCTGTGATGAAGCAATGGCGGATTCAAAGATTGTGGAGAAGGTGCTCAGAACATTAACATCCAGCTTTAATCACATTGTAGTAGTCATTGAAGAGTCGAAAGATCTTGAGAAGATGATTGTGGAAGAGTTGCAAAACTCCCTGGAGGCACATGAGCAAAGGGTGCTCGAAAGAAAGAGTAATGATAAAGTTGCAGAGCAGGCACTTCAAGCCAGAACCAGCCACAAGTCTAGAGGTCGTGGTGGCTGGAACAGAAGAGGAAGAGGAAGACATAGAGGAGGTAGAAGTGGTGATCGAAATGCAGAAACACATGGTTCAACTTCCCAAGATCATAATCTTGGAAGCAATAGAAATGAGCAGCGTGATAATTTCAGTTCTAGAGGAGACAACTCTTTCAAAAGTCGAGGTGGTAAGAGGCTCATTGACAAAATAAAGATCCAATGTTACAATTGTGATAAATTTGGGCACTTTTGCCCATGAATGCTGGTAAATTGGCAACAACAATGCCCATAGCAAAGACAAGAAGAATGATCAGGAACACTTGGCATAGGAGGAAGATGGATCTAATTTAGATCAAGTTTTGCTTATGGTAACCACAAGAAGTAAAGAAGAATGCTCTTCCTAGTATCTTGACATCGGGTGCTCGAACCACATGACAGGCAATAGAGACTGCTGGTTGATTTCAATCCAAATGTCACCACTAGTGTGAGGTTTGCAGATAATAGCACCATCCTTGCAGAAGGTATAGGGAAGGTGATGATCACACGAAAGAATAGAGAGACAACATATACGCATGATGTGTTGTATGTACCTTCAATGAAAAATAATCTACTTAGCTTGGGACAGCTTCTTGAGAAAGGATTTACCATGGCAATGCAGGCAAACTATATTGAGATCTTTAATGATAAACAAAGACTAATGCTCAAGGCACCATTATCCAGAAATAGGACCTTCAAGGTGAATTTAAGTACTATTGTCATTCAATGCTTGTCCACTCTTAACACAGAAAAAGATAGCTAGCTATGACACTACAGATATGGCCATTTAAATTTTAAGAGTCTGCATCAACTAAGCAGCAGACAAATGGTCCTTGGAATGCCATCCATTCACTCACCACAAAAAACTATGAAGGATGCTTAATTGGCAAACAACCTAGAAAAGCCATTAAGACCAAGGCACCACAAAGAGCCAAACAACCTCTTGGAATAGTCCATTCAGACGTGTGTGGACCCTTCAATACCCCATCCCTTGGTGGTGATAGGTATTTCTTAACTTTTGTGGATGAATTTACCAAGAAAAGTTGGATGTTATAGAGAAAAATAAAACCTTGGAACTGATTGATCTGCCACATAATAAACATCCAATTGATGTGAGGTGGGTGTTTAAAGTAAAGCTTAAATCAGATGGCTCAATTGCAAAACACAAAGCCAGGCTGGTTGCAAAAGGATTCCTTCATAAACAAGGAATTGATTATATAGAAGTATATGCCCCAGTTACAAGAATGGAAACAATCAAACTAGTAATTGCTGTTGCCAGTTCTAGAAATTGGACCATATGTTAGCTTGATGTCAAATCTGCCTTCTTGAATGGTCCATTAGAAGAAGAAGTATACATCTTGCAGCCACTAGAATTTGAAATAAAAGGGAAGGAATGCAAGGTATACAAATTACTTAAAGCTCTTTATACCCTCAAGCAGGCCCCTCGAGCTTGGAACAAATTGATTGACAATTTCCTTAGCAAACAAGGATTTGTGAAATGCACAGTAGAATTTGGTGTGTATGTAAAGGAAATTCAGCACAAGAACTTGCTATTTGTATGCCTGTATGTGGATGATCTGATCATTACAGGAGATGTGAATGAAGAAATCGAGCAATTCAAAGAAACGATGAAGTCAGAGTTTGACATGATAGACCTTGGAATCCTGCATTATTTCCTTGGTTTTGAATTCATGCATACACAGAAGGGAATTTTCCTACACCAGAGAAAATATACTGGTAAGGTTATGAAACGCTTTAATATGGAGAATTGCAACACAGCTTCAGTACCTGTGATGCCAAACTTGAAATTAACAAAAGAACTGGATGAAAAGCCAGTTGATGCAACATTGTTCAAATAGATTATTGGCTCACTCAGATTCCTATGCAACAACAGACCTAACATTACTTATGGAGTGGGATTGCTTAGCAAATTTGTGAATAATCCTCGAGCTTCTCATATGACTACAGCTAAGTATATCCTGAGGTATCACAAGGGAACAAGTGATTTTGGTTTATTGTTTTCAATAGGGAATGATCAAAACAGATCATGCATTGAAGCTTATTCTGATTCAGACTGGTGCAGTGATAAGGTTGAGAGAAAAAGCACCTTTGGATACTTGTTTAAGTATCTGGATGCACCAATATCCTAGTGTTCGAAGAAGCAAAGTGTGGTGGCACTCTCCTCTTCTGAAGTTGAATATATAAGATCAGCTGAAGTTGCTTGTCAAAGTTTGTGGCTGGAAGCCCTACTATAAGAGATGAAATTATAGTGTGAAAGGCTAGTACAGATGTATGTTGACAATAAATCAGTCATTAGCTTGTCAAAGAATCCAGTTTCTCATGAAAAAAGCAAGTACATCAAAACTAAATATCATTTCCTTATAGATCAAGTAAGTAAAGAAAGATTGGAGCTTGTATATTGTAGCACAAATGACCAAGTTGCTGACATCTTTACCAAACCTTTGAAATATGAAAGATTTGAGAAGTTGAGAACCTTACTGAATTTAGAATTAGCTGAATGTTTTGGATTAAAGGAGAATGTTGTAGTGTAATCCAAATCTGAAAGTTAGTTAATATGGTTACAGAAATACATGAGTAATCATCCAGTTGTATGTTGTTGTATATAAACTCATCTTTTTGTATTAACTTAAATACAGTTAATGATAATGCATCTTTTCTCTAGTCTTTCATTCTCTTCATTCTTCCTCTTATTCCTCTCAACATGCAATGTGTATCTATTGTTCTACCATCCAACACCTTGTGGCCATTTCCCCCTCCCTTATTCCTAGTTGCATGCAACTACGTATTAAGGTAACATCAACATCAACTTAATTAATCTCCAAATCTCTCTTACCCAACCTTTCACTTGTTAATTATCTCTTCCTTGTTAATTATCTCTTCCTTTCCCACGAGACTAGTACTAGCTATCACATTTTATTTTTTCTATTTTTCTCTTCTCACCTTGATTTGTAGATATATCAAGGAGTGACAAATAATCATTATTCTTATTTAATTGGTTTTCTAGTTTGAAAAATATACATGAATGTTGACTAAAGAAATAAAAATAAATAGTTTAATAAACAATATTTTAACAAAATATGTTATGTAATTTTTAATTAGTTTTCGATATATTCTTTAACGTTCAAGAATTTTGTATGTAGTTTTTTAACAAATTTAAAATATATTCTGATACTATTTAAATTTTTTTTAAAAATTAAAAATAAATTTAAACCTAATTTAATTCTAAGAGATAGTTAAAAAATAATGATTAATCACCATTTATAAAAGTCCTTTTAATATTGTCTCTAAACAGTGAGATTAGATGTTTTCAGATATTCACTTGCGTAGACATCGGTGTCATCTCCTTGGTCCATCTAATTTCTTTGCTTTCGGCATCAACAACAACGTTCTTAAACCACTGCTTTTGCTTACAGAGTTTTTTATATTTTACCCTTTATGATACTAAGGTTATAAATAATATATTGTTTATTTTTATTTTATTAATTTTTTTATCATTTATTTATCCTATATTATGGATTTGAGTCTTTATTCGCTCTCACTCTTAACTCAAATTTTTATATTTTCTCGGTGTTCTCATTAAATATTGACATCAATATAATTTAAGAAAGTGAGATTCATTTTCTTAATATTTTATGTTTTTTTAAATCATTATTATCTTTATATATATTTAAATTTAATCATGTTTTTAAATTATAACAATTATTATTTTAAATTTAATGAAGTTATGTTAATCATTATATTATAAGTATACTATTATTTTCAATTTTAAATTAAATCATATTTTATTATTATCTTTAAAATATTACTACTATAATATATAAGATTATTCAAAACAGGAGAATATAATTAAAAGAAATTATTGTCTTGATAGCCACTACACGTCAAAGAGAAAAGTCACAAAATCAGAATGTAATGACAAATAGAGTAATCCAGCACCGATATAAAAAAAAAAGAATACCATGCGATTTTTTTTATCTTAAACTTTCAATAAAAGTGATATATGTCATAATACACAATCTAATTATATACTTAAATGAATTAGTTTTACTTTGATGTAATTTTTATTTAAGTTAAAATAAATTTAAATTCAAGTGCGATGTCCAACCCAATATCATTAAATTTATAATTTTAAAATCTAAATCAAATTGATGGTGTAAACTTATCCCTAATATTAGATGACTGTACAATTAATTTTATGTAGAAAGAATGTTAAATAAAAAATAGTAGTTACTTAATAAAAAAAAACAAAAATAAAAGTGTATAATAAAAAGGGAAAACTAAAATGGGATATCTCCATTATAAATGCTATATTGATGACAGGTATTGAAACTAGATTTTTTTTATCTATCAAAGTTTAATTACTAATATTTTTATATTAATTTATTTGAATTAATTGTGTTACTTTTTTATAAAAAAAATTTCCAATTATATGTTTAAGTTTTACATAAGAATAAACGTACTCGTTAGCAATTAAAGTAACTTCATAATAAAATGATAAGTAATAGTATTGAAACACAATATTATTTAATTAACCATATGATGTAAAGTATTTGTCTCATAACTGGAATATCCCAAACCAATTAATGAAATTAATTAAACACTGTTACGTCTCAATTAATTTTGTATTTAAAAAGAGTAATTGTAGTAGTAGTTGTGGAGGACCAACTAGTTGCGCGTTGAATGGAATAAAGAAAATGTTACTTGTGGAGGACAAACAATGGAATAAAAACAATGTTAATTGTAGACCTGCCTCATGCATATGATGTAACAAAAACAAAACACTTCTCTCTAGGCTTTTGGCGATTGAAATTTATAATTTTTATTAATTATTTAATTATTTGCTTATTGTATTTTAAATATTTAAATGTAATTATATAATTTATTTAATAGTTATAATATTAAATAATCTAATTTAAATAAATAGATAGATTTTAAAAATATATATATAATATAAGTGATTACTCATATTAATTATTAGAAGATAATCTGACACATAAGAAATATTTTAATATATCAAATCAATAAGTAGTTTTTTCACCAACTCATTACTTCACGATGATCACTCTACAAAGTACCTTTTTTCGAACATGGGGAACTGCAAAACCAGTCAAATATTCCACATTTTTCACTTTTAAAGTCGCAAAGTTGTGGGAAGATGTTGGGTGGATCTGACCTGCATTAATTACAAAATTTCCCAACTGTGCATTAATTATAAAATTACAAAACCTCTTCGGTGCTTTATATTTTTCTTTTGTCTACTCTTTTCTTTATATATATATATATATATATAAAGAGAGAAAAATAAGATGATTTTATAGATTATTTAGTAAAAAATAAAATTAAATATATAATAATAATAATAGAAATATTCTTAATAAAGTATATAAAGATAAAAGTAATTTAGTTTTTTAATTATAAAAACTAATTTTCTTCCCAGTTTGAAAAAGTTGAAAACATGGGTAGGTTCATAAGTTTTTTTTTTTTTCCTTTCCTTCAATTTTTGAATAATACCAAATAGTAAAATGAATGGAAAATGGGTTGCTTTCCTTCTTTGTCTTTCTATTCCTTTCTCTCACTTTCACCACGTATTCTGGAGGTAGTTGATGGACAACATGTTAACAAATCAGAACATGTTTGTTCTCACCGAAGGCATGATTTAAAAAATAATCTAATAGAACCTTTATCTCCTCTTCCACTTTATATTGGTGGTATTTGTGGTGGCTTAAAAATCTATAACACTTCAGGAAGTAAAGTAATTATCGGGATTTATTATACTATAAACCTCTTTTTATTTGGTGCATTCATGCACCAAACACTAGATTTTTTTTTTCTGAAGCAAAAATCTACTGCCATAAGCAAGAGCATCGTTGCACCCTCCACAACAAGGTAAACCACTTATATATACTACACGAATACAATGATAAAGCTAATGTCGGGGCATACTAAAAAAATTCATATTTTTTTCTTTTCAAAAGTAAAGCAAAATTTTAATGCAAGATTTTGTTTTCGTGCCGTGACTAAGGTTAAGTCTTTTTTATACAAAGTGATGGGAGATAAAAATAAAATTGGTTGTACAATAATGACAAAAAGTTTAAACCTAAAACCTTCAACAAACTACTCAAATCAACCACTAAGTAAATCTTAGTGGTAATGACGGATAGTTAATATGTTTTGTCATACAAAAATTGCATTTTAGAATTTATACATTTCCATCTATTATCCACCATAAATATCTTGTTAAAGGTCATGACGATATACACTGCCCATCCAATGTTAGTTTAGAGGGAAATCAACACTCCTAGGTGAAATTTTTTTTAATTATCTCAAGTTAACGTTACTGGTTTAGAAAGAGACCTCCACATCATAAACAAAGAGAAAACAAGAAACTGAAAAAACGTTAAGATTTTTTGTCCCATTATTTACTTGCATATTATTTCTTCAAAAACTCGATGAAAACCACCATGTGTTTACTGACTATGCAAAATAAATCAAACTTTTCTACGGCATTGCTTTGGCTATGTTCCAACATTAAGGTTTGTATATTTCAATTTCATTATATCCTTAAACAATTACTGTTTTTCATGATTTCCAATTTTTTTTAATACATTCTTCATGTGAAATTCCATGCTATGAAGGCAACTGATGGAACAATTGTTTCCATCAAAATCTCAAAGCAGATCTCGTGACGACTTTTGAGAGGGAAACTGGGTTTGGGTAGTTCTTTTCTACAGCCTTCAAGTTGTTTGCTTTGATTTTTTTTATTTTTTTTTTTGGTACAAAGAGACTAAACAAGTTTCATTTTAAGTCTCGAATTTTTTTTTCACCATGACACTGGTACAAAATTTTTATCGATGATTAATATCTGAAAAGAAAATCTACCAAGAAAATTGTTTTTCGTATATATGGATTTATCTCATCAACAAAACTTACAAATATAATAAACGATTATCGAAATTCACTTTACAAACACACTTCGCATATGTTATCCCTGCCCAAGACCAAAACAGAGCAAGCAACATAAAAACATGATCTGGGCTAGACAATAAAATATTATCTTACAATTGTCCAACAATTACCTTCTGGAAGAAAGAATAGTATATTTGAAAAAAAAAAATGAATAGTTACTTTTCATATTAAAAATCCAACTTCCAACAGTACTCTGTAGTCTGTACAAGTTAATCATTTACCATTTGGTATAAGGGCAAGAGATATCATCAACTAACAAACGATAATGAAACAAATTATAACTATTTCCGTAACAAAATTCTTTGTCTATATTCTTAAGATACAATGATGCTAAATTAGATTCTAGACCATCACCTAGAAACATGACACAGGACAGGACGCACTACAGCTTTGAAGTCATCAGAAAACCTCTGCTCAGAAAACCTCCTTGCCCTTCTCCTTGCAGCTGCAGCCATCTTAAGTCTCTCCGTCTCTGACATTGTTACAATTCTCGCCATGGCATCTGCATATTCTTCAACAGTGGAGGCAAGAAATCCTGTTTGCTGCCCATCTTCATCTAACACAATGTCCATTTTTGGGCCAGCAGAATTGTGAGCTGAGAAGCAAACATTGCAAGAATAATTAAGGCATGTAAGTAAGAGCAGCTACGATAGAGAAAAAAAGGTATATTTCCCAAAAGATGAAATTGAACATCAAACCCACCAATTGGGATGGCACCGGCAGCCATGTATTCTACAACACTAATGCCAAAATGCTCATCTATCATTGAATGAATGCCAGCAACAGCACCTCCTAAAAGTCCCACCAAATCTCTGTAGGTTAATGCAATCATCGAATATATTAGTTGGCCAGCATTTAAAATTAAGGTTCTAAAAAGAACAAGAAAACCTAAACAATTGATTGACAACTTTAAAAATGAACTCATGTGATAAAAGTGATCAGCTAATTTTAGTGAAAGACTTATTAGTCATTTATCCAGATTTCTTAACTACTTCATATCCCAATTATCGATCCATGAAAACTGGCTTCTTTTTCCCATTAGGTCAGGTAGTCTCTGAGCTACATAACGTGCATCTCAAGTAACACCTCCCCAGCCCAGTCAAAGGCTCATTGACACCATGTATAAAGGATTTACAAGGATAGTCATTGCAGCCCTATAAACTTGGGTATAGATCATTATGATTGAAAGAATGCACTTTAGAGGATAGTGATAAATACCGCAACATTGTATAATTCAAGAAATAGTGATAGCTAGTTGTGTGGTCGTGCTAGGGATGGGTGTGAGTACGGGTACTGTGGTACCCACCCCGTCCCATACTCACACCTATTTTTATAAATAGTAATTTAATTAAAATGTCTTATATAAATAATTATATATTATTTCTTTAGTTACCAAAAATTGTAAAATAAAGTATTGAAGCCTAATAAATTATGGTTAAATGATTAGACTATTACATTTAAGAATGGTTATGACTTATGTTTGAATAATTTAAGATTATGTTTAAATGTTTTGTGTGATGTTTGAATGATTTAAAATTATGTTTGATGATTTCATACTGAATTTTAATTTCATTGTACTAAATTTTGTAATTATCATTTTTTTATTAATTTATTGACTTTACACATGTAAAATGTGGGTAGCGAGTAGGATATATAGGTACCCTACGGGTATGGGATGGGGATTGAAGTTGCTACTTGAGTGGGTATAGGTGCTGGTACAAGTATTTTTTTTCAAACACGGGTATGGGGATGGATACTATAGTACCTTACCTAGACCTTACCCATTGTCATCCCTAGTTAATTCTAAAGAGCTACAAGAGAATTAAGGCACCAAAGGATTTGTTATTAACAAAGTTTGGAAACTTTCAACATCAAGCTTGGAAATGGGATTTAGCCATTTAGGATAAGTTGAAAGTCAATTATCCATCAGAAGAATCAAGGGCAATCAAGACCCAGTCTAAATAGTATTAACCATATTAAAGTGGTAACTGGCATCTAGCCACCTCTTTACCACTTTATTTTTGCCAAAGCCAAAAGGACCAACAATTTTTATACCTGAACTAGTTAGTAATCAATGCCAAGTACATGCTTATACCTAAACTAATCAATAGTAGCTAACCTAATGTACATAAACTTGAGAGCAAAGCAGGTCATTTAAAACTAGAAATTTGAAACACTTTGAAGTTTCACTGAAGTTTCTTTAATTAATCAGTACATGATCCAATTGATTACCAAAATATAATAGTAAATAAGACCAAATAATCAATGTCTGAGTTAGCACTCAATGCTAGCTGGACTGACAAGTACCATATGCCATTAACTAAGGAATAAAATGTATGCATTCTACAGAATATAACTTTCTTACATATTTTATTCTGCAGAGGAAGTGTTTCTTATAATCATTATAAGGAGGGGGAAAAGACTGGAAATCTACTGGTACTAACCTGTATGTTACATTCTTGTGAAATTCCACGTGTTCATTCACATTCAGCTCAACTGCTTTCTTTTTTAACATTTGAAGTCTGTCTTCATCTGATTTATTTCTACAGCTACCCACAATTTGGAACTTAGGTTTTGGCAAGCTAGGATCTAACCTCTTAATGGCAGCTGAAAAAGCCTCAAGTTGGAGAGTGTGAGCCTACATTTGAATAAAAATTGTCAAATTGGTTTAATCAGCAATGGTTCAAATGAGCCACATAAAAAGGTTGTATCTCTTGCTCACAAGATTGATAGGAGTATGCCCACCTTCTCCGGTCGAAATTGTGCAACAGATATTATTACAGGAATTTCTGCTGATCGTTCCAAGGGAAGTACCTGCCCATATTGAGTAACTGTTAGAATCCATTGGTGATTACCAAACTAGGTAAAACAATACACACACACACATAGTATCATCCTCATATTAAGTGCTGACATTAAATTTAAGTTTTAAACATTTAGTAAATATACATACTACACCAGAAGGAAACAGAGCATAAGACCCTTCAATGACACAGAGTAACATGCAATACAGGAAAGTTATCTATCCAACCGAATGAAATATGGAACAGAGGAACTTGACAATATAACAATTGTAGGACTATAAACAACAAAAGGCAAACCTGGAGTCCTGAAGTATCACAAGGAGGATAGACTCGCTTAATACGATCTGGAACTCTCCAAAGATTTTCAATATGGGATTTGGTCCAAGATGAATTGACCATAGCTAGGTGTGCACAAGATCCTACAATCCCATACAAGCAGCTGAAGAATGTATAATAGACTATTTTGCACCTTGAAAGCCAAACACTGCAAGAAAATAACTGTTAGATTCCTTAAAGTATGAAAGATGTAAATAAAGTGTGAATTAGTTGCATATTATAGCATGGAAGTGTGTATGCATTGAAGGGTGAGGGGAAGTATGCAAAAGGTGAAGTTTCACATATAAAGACTTCAACTTTGCCAGTTTCTATACCAAAATACTACTAAAAAAATAAGTCCCTTCTACCCTCACCCACCAAACAATTTGGATAGGCTATAATATTCAAATTTATGAAATTGAAAAGAAAGAACTGATACCATCATTAACAGGTGTGAAAAACTTGTTAAGTATGACTACAACTAGAAGAGACACAGAATATAAAAAATCCAATAGTTAGAAATCAAACCTTTTTGTAATTAAAGTATCATTATTATACATCAAGCTGCGCTGACGAACACGAGCTAGCATGTCTGAACTGATGGTAGGATAATGTGTATAGCAAATAACTTTGCATCCAAACAACCGGGCAAGTGGATATGTAAAAGCATATCCACTTGTGTCAAAGTAATATAAAGGGGTAAGCTTGCACAAAGCCTCCCATGCAAGATACATAGAACCCAGACTTTGACCAATCATTGTAAAGTGCGGATAAGTGGTTTCTTCAATCCACTTTCTCTTGTACAAATGAACCACCTGAGAATTAAGGATAACAAAATACACAGGTTAATAAGATTTTAAGCAAATCAAGTAGATAATAGCAAAATAGGTGCCAAAAAAATAAATGCTACTTACCATTGCAACAATATTGTTTACTTTATATAAGCAAATAATCATCACGTTTATCTTATTTCATGGGTAAATATCAACCAAGTTCTTCTTCTGTACAAGACCATAGCATTAAACATCCCTCAACTCCTCCTTCCTATCATCTACTCAACCTGCTAAGCAGGCAAGCAATGCCATGTTTTACTGCCTTTCTCTAGCTCACTTCCTTTAAGAGTGAGGAATACAGTTCAAGAAGAGCCAGAGGTCCAAGATCAGTTTATTGCAATGTTGTAAATAAAGAGTTATTGGCTTTCTTCCCTTTTGAATTTCGCTATCTAGTATCAGGATATTCCAACAAGAAGCCCAGCTATTAGGAATCGCCTTTTTCTCTTTTTCCTGCCAAGCTATTAGGAATCGTATTTTTCTCTTTTTCCTGATTAATTGTGCATTTATATTATATGTTAATTAAGCTGTATCATTTAAGAGTTTTAGATATTTTAGCTACACAAGAGTCATTGTTCTTTGTATTTGATAAGTTACTTCATTCTAGAAATGCCCAATTTTGTAATTAGGGGTTGAAATAATTAAAGGTACTGCATAAGTCATTCAATTAAGCCATGTAAGGTTCCAGTCAAATCCAGAATCACTCAGGGTCTATAAAAAGCATGTCTATGTAATTTTAACATTATTCAGTTCATTCAGAAAATACCTTCTGGTCTACCATTGTACTAAAACAGAACATCTCTTTTTGGTCTTTTTTTTTTTCAAATTAGAATTATAATCACATCAGATTTCTAATCCAAGGTGGTGGACTCCCCGCCACCCCCCACCCCACGCAAACCCTTTACCCACATCCCTACCCAATCTATTCCCTTTCCATCTAACCCCATATTTCCGTAGAATCCTAGGCAAAGTCCTGTTGTTTGATCCATAGAACAGAATGGTAAAACTCATCAATGGACTAGTCAAGATCTTGAGACTGTCAACTCAACACTTCTCCTGAGCTTATAGAAGGACAATTAGATCCTTTGATCCTAATCCACTCTTTCTTCAACAGAAAACAAAAAGCCACAGCCCATTATATTCATATGAGATTATGAGTGCACTAATAACCGAACCAACCGGAGGACTAATTAACAGCTAAATAACAAGTAGTATCCCAAC
The DNA here is from genome assembly GCA_025330945.1 of Mucuna pruriens. NCBI lineage: Eukaryota > Viridiplantae > Streptophyta > Magnoliopsida > Fabales > Fabaceae > Mucuna > Mucuna pruriens. The sequence goes on from JAENHJ010000529.1 coordinate 6,027,184, forward strand.
ATGCACTAAATACTCCAATGAGTCTAGACAATTATTCTACCAGATTCCATTCTCCCCATCTATCCTCTCATAGTTACTACAATTGAAAAACCTACTTCCCACTCAGATAAAGCCATAATGACAATGAAAAATAAACAAAACCCCACAATTGTAACAGAAAAGAAGAACCCAGATAAGAGAATGAAGAAAAGAGGGTACCTTTGGAGGAGAGAGGAGAGTGACCCCAAAGCGATCGAGGGCTCGAGCCATCAACGATTGAGGGGTAGCGTCGTGATCTCCAGTGCAGACATAGCAGTCAAGTTCAGGGCTCTCCTCTTGGATGCCTCTGACAGCGCACCACAGCACCCTCTCCCCGCCGCCGCCGTCGTTGGTGTACGGATGGAAGAACCCCACGGCTCTCTTCCTCCGCCGTCTACCGTTGATTGGACCAATGCAAAATCCCACGAGTATGGCAGTGATGAACGCAATGATAATCATCGACAACATCAAGTCACAGCGTTGCAGTCGCAGATGCAGATGATCAAAGCTTCAACATCATTCGACAGATTGGACCCAATAATTCTAAAATAAAGCCTTGGTAAGGAATAAAATAAAAAAAAAAACGGTTCCACCTAATAGAATACCAAAATATTTTAGTAAAAGAAACGTGTCTCTTTTTTCTAGGACCGTGAGGTGATGTTCAGTAAAACAAAATTTGATAAATTAGTTAAAATTAAAATTTTAACTTATAATTAAAATTTGTTAAATTAATTTATTAATATTTAGTAAAAACAATTGTTAAATTAGTAGGAAATGGAAAAGAAAAAATGAAAAATGAAAAAGAAAAGACCATATAGACAATGATTCGAAAGTCCATGGCACTCCTTTTCCAAAATTGAAAATTGCGGTAACTGATTAAAACCTCCAAATGAGCTTGAGTTTCAACTTGAACGAGAAAAGAACAAAAATTGGGAGGATTAGTTAAATTTGCGTTCCTAAGCGAAAATGGCTTGTGAATTAATTGTTCCTTTACGAGGGATTGACAAATGAATAACAAGGTATACCTGGCAATCTAGAAACGATGAGGAGTTGGGCAGAGAAGACACAAAACACGAAAATCGAAGAGGTCTTCAAGAATATGGCAGAAGCCAAACAGAGAGTGACGGCACAAGTCTGTGTTTGCGTCTTTGTTCAGCGAGGTTTTAATATATAAATACTCTATATATATTAAAACAATTTTAAGAGATTTTCTTTAGCAGGATGTTTGGTAGGAATGGTTATCAGTCCATTGTTTTTATATATTATAATATTTATTTTTATTTTTAATTTTTAATTTGATTTAATAATTAGTTGGAACATGTGGCCGTTATTATATTTTCTATTTACTAAAAAATAATTAGTTAAAAATTTGTTTTTCAGTTTCAAATAATTTATATTTTATATTTTATATATACGAAGAGTAGATTAAAATAATTATGAGAAATAAAGCGAGAGATAATTACACACATAAGCTCTATATCATATACAGTGACACACAAATAAAAGTTGGCCGCCATCCACACTCCTTTGACACGAGAAACACAGCACCAATTTTATATTTGTTGTATTCTCCCCTCCCCAAACAGAGGCAAAAACAATCATATTCTTGTTTGAACATGCACTTTGACAGCCTTGGACCTTGAAATGACTCAGCACGTACGGGCATTCTTCTTGTTATTGGATTTGGGTATCAATTCTCCTATTTCTTCCAGCATGCTTTCATAATCCAGGTGGAGATACTCTCACTTTCACTTTCTGCTGCCTTATCATTCCTAGATGCAGCAGTAGAGCGCGGACCTAAAATTAATTATTAAATTTCATTAAGTAATGAGTATCTATGTAATTGCAATTAATTAATTGATGAATGAACCACATATATTTATTATATATAGAGAGATGAACAATAAAGCCAATAATATATACTAACTAATAAATATCAGGCTATATATAGACCGAGGAAAAGGAAAGGAATGAAATGAAATTAATAAAAGTGATGAAGGAAGGGTACATAAAATTAAATTAACACGATAGAAGAAGTAAGTGAGGAAGGAACCTCATAATTATGAGCAACAGAAGATGAAGATGAAGATGGTTGTTCCTGGTCATCACTGGGATCAGGAGGAGGTGGTTTATTGAGATCAGGAATAGGCCTTCCACTCTTCTTCCCCTTACCCTTATTACCAGCTGCAGCAGGGGTCACACAGTCTCAGCCATGTGTGCTATTCACTCTAAATAAATTAAGGGAAGATGTGCATTTGCCAATGGCACATGGAGCTTTATATTTATGGAGCAGCCATTCTTCGTGGAACCAATGCAAGGCCAAAACTGGGGACGTTACAATGTTAGTCATGAGACCATTGATAGATAACATGATGTAAAGAATCGTACAACCAAAAAGGCCAAAAAAATTATACCAATGCTGGCAAATCTTTGTCTGATGAAACGGTTAACGATGTATCCAACGTTAACGAATATCTATCACGCCGATTAGAATGTTGGTAGCTCTTGGTCTTGCTGGTAAAGCTAAAGGAAAAATATCTTTCCCCAGTCACAAGGGACGTCATTTTCATGGTTTCTGGTCTATAATATATCATATTTTTAGGTGTCTGGTCTATGAAATACTCCTAAGTGGCATTTGAATATTACTAGTAAAATATCCTAAGTGGCATTTTTGAATCTAACAGATCGTAAAGATTTTATTAATTTGTCAGTCATCTGCAAGCCTCAATCTCCGCCTACACCATACCACAAATCCAACACATTCCCACTCAGCTCCCCGCCCGCAACCAAAATTACAAATCACAATTCCTCTTATTATTATTATTATTATTACTATTATTATTATTATTATTATTATTATTATTATTATTATTATATTTTATAATTTATTTCAATGATTTAAGAGATTTTTTAACAAAAAATATTTTCATGGATTTTTTTATTTTTCTAACCTATCATTTTTATCTTTATTTTCAAATTGAATTTTAATATTTTTTTAAAATTATTAATATTTAAATATACTTTACATATTCAAATTTTTATTTATTATAAATTTTAGGCTTAATTTCATTTTTTGGTTCTCAAAAATTGCAATTGTGTGATTTTGGTATCCCAATTTCTAATGGAGACAATTAAGCCAGTCAAATATTACAATTGTGTAACCTTAATCATTCAAGTTTTAATTGTGTGAATTAGATTTCCAAAACATCATAATTGTGTGATTTTAGTCCCTCAATAAATATTTTATTATATATTTAATATATTTTTATTAATTTTAGGGGTCTATGTCACATCATTTATTATGTTAGACATCAACGACACATCATTTACCGTATTAAATGTGAGTGTCACTTTAGTAAAAATACAAAAATACATTAAATATATAATAAAGGACATACAAAAGAATTAAATCGCAAAATTAAAATTTGAGAAATCAAAATTTCACCACTATAGTATTTGATGGACTTAATTTACACAATTAAAAGTTAAGGATCAAAATTGCATAATTACGATACTTGAAGAACTAAAAGTACAATTAAATTTAAATTTTAATTATAATATAATTTATTTATTATAATTTTTAATTATATAAAATAAATACGTATTATGCACATATAATAATTGTTTGTTACAAAATCCACAATTAAGAATTATAATAAAATTAAAGTGATATATAATAAAATATAAGATTAATTATAACTTTAATCATTAATTATTTAATTAATAACTATTATTGCAATTTCCCTCTTCCAAGTAAACATGGATAAGGAATTTTGGGCTCTAATCTGTCAAGATAGATTTGATTAGATAGCTTAACAGTGTCATGATAACTATGCCAAACTCTTTGGCATTGGTGAGCAAGTAAGTGAAATAAAAATATTTATATTAGTTGAATAAGTAAACACTGCTATGCTCTAGTTTTTGGTCTCTTTATCAGAATATGGAGAGAAAAGAAAAAACGTGAAAGGAGCTGAGCAAGAAAAATAAAACAACTTTTAGCGTGGACTTGAGCTATTCTCGTCAAATGAGTCCAACGAAGGGAACGTGATTCAGGTCCATCTCTTTTCGCTTATTTAATATCTAAAATATAACAATGTGATGATAATGAAAAACAACAATTAATGAAATCAAAATAGACTTAAAATTTTCATTCTAAAACAAATAGACTTATAGCTTCAATGTTAAAAAAATGAAATTATTCTAAATCTCTACAATATAATTTATTAAGGTTTTACTAAACATTTTTAAATCAAAATTAAATTTTTATATATGAATTTTCTAAAAGTTTAAATCTCTGAAATAAATGCTTGTTACGTTACCATGTTAATCATGTGATCATTGATAAATAATAGTGATGTAAAGAAATTCATTACAAATTTGGGTAATGAAATAAATTTGAGTAGTCACTGCTGAAGGTGAAGGAAAGTGTATATTCGATGTATATTCAGTTTTTTTTTTTCATTTAGTGAAATGAGTTTAAAAAAATTGATTACCTAATTTCATGTTTCTAATTTACAGATTTTTATTTCTTTGAACTGCCTATTAGACATTAGTTATGTTTTTTTGTTACAACATTAGTTATCTTTAATTAATTTTAAGTTAAATATGATTTAAATTTTTTCTGTTTAATTAAATTATGTTTTACAATCATTATAAGTTTAATTAATCTACATTTAAATTTGAGTTTAGAATTATGATTGTGTCCTACTGCTCATAATATTAACAGAGATAACTTATTTTAACTCTAACTAGTATTTTAGCATGTTGAAATATAGGATAAATGTTTATTTTTATATAATTAAAATTGATTATAAATAAATATTTTTAATATATAAATTATATTATAATTAAAATTCATAATAAATAAATTTTGAATATTTAAATCATATTTAAAATTTATAATAAATAATTTATATTATAATACAAGATTTTAATTATTAATAATTTTTTTAAATATTGAAATTTAATTTAGAAATAAAGATGAATACAATATATCAAAAGAGATTAGTTAAAAAAAATCAAGTATAGTTATAAAAATAAAATGTGAGTGATTTGAAATTATTGAAAAAAAAAAGAAATTAGGATTACTTATTGAATTAAATCAAATTTAAAGTTAAAATTAATAAATACATTTGCAAGAAATAATAAAATAAAACTAAATGCTTAATATATTGAATTATGATAAAACATGTGACCAGTAGAAATATCTACTCAAATCACTTTCATTCAATAACAAAATTCTTAAAATACTTTTATTAAAAAATAATTCATAAAATACTGTTATTCAAATATGAAAATTCATATTTATAATACAAGAGTACATCCGGTCATAAAAAAAATTAAGAGTACCTAATCTGTATTTATGATTTCTTTTATAATTTTAAAAGTCGTATCTGTTTAATCTATTTGTATATAATAAAAAAAATTAAAAATGACAGGACTTTTAGATATTTTACTAAAATATAAGGGCTATATTTTTAAGATAAAGTAAGTTATCTATTCACGATATAAAACAATTCTATAAATTATCTCATCACAAATAATTATATATAATAAATTGATTGAATACTACAATTACTTTAAAGTTATGACAGTAATAGGAGAAAAATATAAATCTGTTTTGAAGTTATCATCATTAGTTTCAATTTTTAAATGCATATAAACAGCTTAATTGGTAATACAATATTATCTTTGATGACAGGAAGAAAAGAAAAATACCCTTCTCCAAACTCACATTAGAGCACTGTAGAATCAGTCTGATATATATAATCAACCATGAGAAGCTCTTTTGGTGAAAATATGTTTTGAAACGGTTCATCCAAACACAACCAATTTTTACACACAGCTGTGTCTACATATGCACAAAACACCACTTGCTAATAACTTAACATGCACCCACAATTGCCAAGGACATGTTAAATATGAACAATTCTCAAGTTCAGTTTTATAAAAAATAATAAACTTTGCAATAATTATTCTTAAAACTAGAGTCCTGAACACCTCTAGTTTTTCTGAGCTGTGAAATCTGGCTCAGTTGGCTTCTGAGGCATGAGGGGCTGCAATCTGTGTGTCTGTGGCACTCTGTTGCGTTTGCCACTTCGCAAGTGGCGCAATGCATTTGATGCAAACCTTGATGCATATATGGTGGCAGCAAAGCTAGGTGAAGACCCTTCCTCATTGTCCAAAGCTTGTAGCCTTTCTTCTGCTTCACGTAACGACCTCTCAGCCTTCTTTTTTCTATATCTGCGCCAAGCTGCTTGTATAAAACATGCAGCCCATGTCTTCCATTGCAGGGAATAGAACCTGGACAAACTTTGTGTTCAATCAACCATATTTTCTTCCATTTCATGCTTAACATGGAATTGATCTATGACCTTTACAGTGTGCAACTGTCGAGGATGACTCTTACTATAAGGTTAGTTCTCTTGGCCAAGAACAAAAACTAATTTCTTACAATACTATAATTTATTTAAGAAAATATAATTTTCTAACCAATGTTTTTTCATATACATCAACCGAGCTTGAGTCAAATCTGATATGTTTGCCTATCTAATAATCTCCTATTTTTATAAACTCTATGATTGCTGACTTGTATTTAACATTGCCTATCCAATCTGATTTTGTTAAAATGACTTTGACGGGATGATCTAAGCAAACTACAATAAGAATCTGAAGAAAAGTCATGGTTTCAGATGACTTGTGCCCCTTGTTTTCTAGTGTAACCCTTTTTACATGACAAAATATAAGAAACGTTCTATATTATCATATAACATCTTGGTACTGATTTGATCTCTTACCAACAAAGAGTGTGAAATTCTTTTTATGTTTGTAAATGAGTAAAAGCATTTACTTCTTCTAAGATTTCTAGCAACACTCTTTATAATATATTTTATAAGTTATTTAAAATTTATTAAAACTGTAAAGTCATAAATAGAAACCATTAAATTAAAAATGAGATTCACACATCTCTTAATTTTCAATAATAAAACGGTTAAGAGTGTATTGTTGGCATTCTCTTACTTCTTCATGTAATACTTTTTTATACTCCTAAGTATTACGAGGATAAATATAATGTGTTATGAAGGAGAAAAAAAAGGTGAAAACCATGTGAAGTCTTGCCTGAAAGTGTGTTGGAGTTGTTTACTGTTTATAAGACGACGAAATTGGGAAGCAACACACTTCAAGTCATCAGGCATGAGAGCAAAGGCTTCCACTTCTGATATAGTTTCCACTGTTCTTGTTGAAATGGGTAGATTTGAGGAGGAGGTGGGATCCAGGGCCCATGTTAGAAGCTCTTCTCCACAGAAGTCACCAGCCTTCAGCTCAGATGAGTTGAAGAAACCAGTTCTTCCACCATTTGTTGTGGCAGTGGCAAGTTTTCCACGCATGATGAACAGCATTTCATCAACTGGATCCCCTTCACGAACTATGTAACTTTTCTCTGTGTAAAGGACTGGCTTCAGTCTATCACACAGTGCATCCAACAACTGATTATCCATATTCTCAAACATTGGCACCTATAACAATATAACAAGGTAAGATGTTCATTACACATACACCTATATACAAGTATGTATAGGTAGGAAGAAAAAGAAAATAAGGACAAAACTTAAATATAATTCCTTAATACTTTCCGTGCATATCTCTTATGAGAATTAAAGTTTCACTTTAATAACTCATAATAACAATGCAAAAAATATTTATTATGTGAATTACCGAATTGCCAAAGAAGCACCAAAACTCTAATAGAAGAACAGTACCAAAAGTATTACTATGTTTTGTCCAAAAGAAAAAATCAAGAGAAGGAAAGATGGTTATGGATGATACACACTTTTTTAAGTAGATCTAAGCAAAGATGACGCTTTATGTCCCTTCTGAGATCTTTAGGGAGGTTGCGAATTAATGTCTCCTCCTCAACACCTCTATTTTCTTGCCATTTGTATTGCTCATACCGTCTAATTCTCTCCTTTAGGAAATCAGGTAGCATCCGGTGTGACATCCACAGTTCTGCATCCCTCCTTTTGATTCTCATCTCTTCAACTCTGACAGTGGTAGATTGTAGATATTTCTGTCACAATAATCAGCACAAGTACACAACCCATGAATTCAACAAACATGAAGGGTGGAATATAGTTGACTCTTAACACCCAAAATTGATGAAAATTTGATTTCCCATTTAAGGTTTAAAAGCTGCCCCTTTGCCTGTTTGGTCTTTACTCCATATAAAAGCCATTGAATTGTAAAATAAAAAAGAAAAACAAAGACTCATGAGTTACACTGTATCTGTGACTAGGGACTAGGGAGGTGTAAGTAATAACACCAATATATGATCTCATCTCATAGTCCTGGCCAAGAATTACCTGCATGTTTCCAATAAGTGATGCAAATAGAACCAATCCAAAGACAGCAATGAAGATAGCAAAGATGATCTCCCCAACATAAGTACTTGTCTGTAGACCTTGCCCAACAGAACTGCAAAATAAGACCAAAAAAACAAGACTTTTGGTATGCTTTTACCCCCATCTTAAGGTTGCATTATGCTTTCCTTGATAAGATGTTATAAACATTAACTAACTAACTAACAATAGGAACTTGTCAAGATTATTTAGCAACCTTACACTGCGCAAACCCCACCAAAAGCAGTAGAAGAACTTGTGATGAAAATCTATATCTGATTCTACCACGCGAGCCTTTAGAGCTTCTATGAACATTCCAAAATTGAAAGTTTCCAGGTCTTCGATGCTTGCTGGATCATTGAAAGGGCAAGAATAATTGAGAAGTGACAAAACAGTAGGATTCTCATGTCCACAGCTAAGGAAGGATTCATGAAAGAACATAGTATTCTTCAACTGCCTGCGCCAGCACCGTAATCTTGACTCTACTGAAAACAGATACCAGAATGCTCCAACAACCTGGTATATATGCCACATGTACTTGATGGTCATATCATAAAACTTAGCATGATAATTAGGAACATAGATGAGGTGCTATATATGAACGTAAGTGACAAAATGAACTCACATGACTTGCTAGCATGTAGAGACAAAGATTGTAAGCAGCTCCAGCCCATGCTGTCTCAGTCAATATGCCAGAAGTGCTTGTTACTTCTCTGAATAACGGGTAGATCCGCAAAAGTCTTGGCACGTACTGGGCTATTATCATATACTTCAACAAATCCTTTCCCACATAAGGAGATGAGCATTTTGGGATTGGCATGATAGCTAAAATGACCATCTAAGAACATATTAAAGGGGGATTAGCTCTTTCACATCAAACGGAACTTAAAATTATTATTAATGTTGCCTTTCATCTTGAATACCAATACCATGGTACCTTCACACGAAAATGCAATAGAAGTATATGTATAATCCTCTCATTTTTTTTTCAAGGCACTAAAATCATTCCAAGTGCTTAATTATATATGGAGTTTAATTGTGATTCACCATCAAGATTAAGGTAGGTCTCAATGCTCAGAGAGCGCTTATAGAAATACTAATAGTTCACTCACCGATAAGATTCTCACATCGACAGCAAAATTCGAACTCACATTCTTACAACAAACAAGTTCGATTCTTACCAACTAGACCAATCTTGGTTGGTTTTATGTTTATTTTTACCTTCTTATAGAAAAATTTATACAATCAAGATATTAATGATATATTAAGAAGCACTTCAGTCTTATGAATTGAGAATGGGTACAGGAGAGGGAGATACCTGGGGAAGTGGAATGATTGATAGAATGTCAATGATGAAGTAAGAACCCAAGTATTTCATCACTATGGCACGAGGATCATCAACTAGCTCACCCCTCCCAAACACACGAGAGGAAGGTGCTATAAACCCAGTCCGAAACTGAAAGATGATGTGAAGAATGTAGAAAAGATCAAAGAATGTGCGGAGAACACCAGCAGTAATCTTCAGTGTTCCATCCAAATCAAGGCATTTTTTCTTGTCATCAATCACTGGGATGTAAAAGAAAAGAGGGTCCACAGAGATTGCCATCACACATGTGATGACAAAAATTTTGTTCCACTTCTGAAGAGTTGTCCCCTGTGGATCAAGAACATGGTTCCTCCAATATAGTTTTGTTATTGATCCATCATCACTTGCAGAACTTATGCTTGGTTGAAGTTTTCTTTTGTGAAATCCGTCACTAGTAGAATCATTGTGCTCAATACTTGAAGATGAGAGTGACTTCCAATCCTTAAACCTGGACAGGAATATAAAACTCAGTTATGTATCTTGAAGTAAGAATCAGGTAGATTTTATTTAGCATAAAAAGTTTTCAACAATTTAAAAACCATAAGATCAAATCTCCTAAAAGGTCACTACAATGGTTGAGTACAGAGTACCCCAAAAGTACTATAATGACGAAATCTCATTACTAGCAGTTAGAGGTAGGAATAGGAATATAGCAATATAGCAATATAGGATAGTGTTTGTAGCAGTATGGTAATCTTGGTGACATGATCATATTCGAATTATTGATTGCACAGTATAGTGTCAATTTGTCATGCATTAGAAAAACATCTTTTGAATCACTATTTTTTTGGAGAAAAAGCAAAAAAATGGAAAATTTTCTGAATGAGGAAAATGAATAACTGAGGCAGCATAAATATGCAGCGGCAAAATAGGTGATTCTAAAAGTGTACAAAGAGAGTACTAAAATTAGAACTGCAGAGTGTACCAAAAATCATTAAGTTCATGTTTAGATAATTTTTTTTTATTAGTATTTATAAAAGAAGAAATTTATTTAAACAGAGTCTAAAAAAAAAATTGCAAAAATATACAAAACCAGGGTTTAGCATACGAACCTGACAAATTTTTGTACCTGTCCCTTTACTGTTGTCATGATTAAGCTACTTCCGCATCAGTGAGAATATTTATGCTTTATAGAAGAAGAAAAAAACACTTTACTTGGACAATAGAAGATTCAGGCCTGCAAGATCCAACTTCAAATTAAAAACTTGTCTTCTTGAAAAATTCTAAATTAGTGCACATGTAACTAGGAAAAGAAAAGGTCAACTATTTATGACTTTCTTTTATTTTGTCATCAAGCTCCCATTATTTGAATTTTAGAGTCAGAATGCCTCCCCAAGCATCAAAATTCAGTACTTTCTACTAGGCTATAAAATCATTTGCCTTTTTAAAAACTTTGTATAACTTACAGGTTCAAAATCATAACACTAACACGAAACCATCAACGACTCAAATATTTATTTAAATTCATCAAGTCAATATATAAGTCAATTTCCAAACAACAAAGTGAACTACTCAACACCCCCCCAACCAACCACAATCAGAGTCAAAATGAATTTGGAAAAAACCACACGAAATTATAGAGAGAGAATCAAAAATGGAGAGGGGTTATCTTGAACCATATGCACCAAGTGGAACAATTGACTAGTATTGAAAAAAATTACATACAATGAAGAGTGAATAATAGGAATATTGGATAAATGAACAAGTAACTAAAAGGCTAATACGAACCAAAGTAGTAACTGCATGTAGCACTTAGACATATAAAAATAGCAAGACTTGTTCAATAAAAAACATCTGACTTGGAAGTTTTCTCATAATTGGAAGTCGGAGGAAAAACCATGAGAGCCAAACTCCGAAACTCTCTTCTGAAAGATTAAAACAAAAACAAAGAAAGTTCCAAAGACGAAGGCTAAACTAAACAAACATGGTTTCCTTTGTGTCAAAGTTAAAGACACTTGGAAAAGCTGTAAAGTGGTTAGCTATGTCAAGGTAAGAGTGTAAAGTCCCTTCTCTGTTTCCTTTACTTACCCCAGGAACCAAAGCAGGAAGCAGTGGAGTTCAAAAGTATAGGAAGCAAAATATGCTACATTAAGCCTTCAGAGAGAGAATTTTCATGGTCATTGGTCATGCATTAACAAGTGTGAAAGTGATGGAGAAAGAAAAAGAAAGAGTGAAATAAAGCAAGAGCAACAATGATATGACTCAGGTTGAGAAGTCCAAGCCAGTATAGTATAAATACGAACCTACGGAATGGTATAATGCCATGCATACATATTACTCGAAAATTTATTTCTACAATACTTTTCCCGATTTTTATTACAATTAAAAGAGATGGAAAACAAAAAAGAAAAATATAAGATGGGTGATACAGTGCAAAAAGGTATATAGAAAAATGAGTTACAAAAATCTGTTCATATGTCACAGTAATGTAAGTCTTGTATTATCGGTTTTCCACCTGTTTTATTCTTAGCATTTTAGTCTTGTGTCTTTTTTTTTCTTTTAATCAAGATTGAAGAAGTAATATCTCTAATTTATTAAAATTTATTTAAGAGAGTATTTTTTTAATAAATTTTTTTTATATACACAATTTTGAATATTAAACTCCTGGATATATGCTTAGAAAACAAAATTATTTGCTCATCGTATTATTCCAAATGTTGAAATTTTAATTTTGTCATTTTTATTTATTTTTTATTTCTTTCTTTTTATCACTTCACATCACTCATTGGATTAATTATTTATCTTTCATCTCTTCCTATCTCTCATTTACAAAAACTTCTTATGTGTCAAAATATATTTTCTAATGTTCCATCTTACACCTTACACGTTATTGAAAAACAAAATCACCCTCCAATGAGGTGCATACACCTTAAGAAATTAGTATTTTAGTCTATATGCAAAGCATAAAATAAATGTTTGTTTTATACAAGTAAATTTATAATAAATAAATATTTTAATATATAAATTATATTATAATTAAAATTTATAAAAATAAATATTTTAAACATAGAAGTTTTATTTTAGGTTTATGATAAACAATATGATTTATATTTATTTTTAACTCTCGGTAGTTTTTAAAAAAATATTAAAATTTACTTTAAATATAAAGATAAAAACAATAAATTGAAAGAGATACTGAGTAAACAAAATTTAAAAATATTCTCGTTCCAGAAATTAAAAAAAAGACATTAAAATTAAACAACTCTACCATAATTATAGTATTGGATTCATACAAATTAAATTGTTTAAAAAATTATCTGTAGTCATTAAAAGAAAATAAATTAAATAATTAACAAGGATTGTCACTCCCTAATCAATCAAAAGTATGATTGAAGTTGATGGATGGAGTGAATAAGAGAAGAGGTGCAAAATATGTATTAAATTGCGTGGTTAATTGTTTTACCTTGCAGTCACGATCGTTGTGTCGTGTGATGCATGGCCCATCACAAAGCACCACGCGAGCTGTTTCCCATGCACTCTTCAAAAATCAATTATTCTATTTGAATGTATTTTTATAATTTTTTATTGTTTTATTTTAACCCAATGATGTATGAAATTAATATACAAACTATTTCATGGAAGATTTCATATACAAACTGATTTTTTCAGCAAAGTAAGCAAATATATAAAGCAATATTACTTTATAATTACTTTCACCCCGTGTGACACATTTCATGAAGAGAACTACGTGCAGAAGCTTTAGCTAACAACCGTCACCGGTGTTGAGCAAAATGTCATCGCTGTTTACTTTCCTAGAACTTAGTGTCTTTTTTTTTTTTCTCTTTTCTTTTCCCTTGTATTTAAAGCAATATTACTAACCAAAGTTGAAGAAAAATCTCAAACAAATATGAAGAACCACACAGAAAATAAAAGCACTTCTTCATTTTGGCCGGCAATTTCTTTTTGTGTGAGAGCAAAAAGTAGAGGTAGACATATTAATACTTGTTAAAAAAATTATCACAATATTATATGTAAAATTTTACACAATCAAAACAATATTAGAGTCACACTATAAATATGATTTTTTAAGTAAATATTAAAATAAAATTATCATATATTATAATTTATAATTAGATAATGGTATAAAAAAAACATTTAAATTGTAAGTACATTTTAATTAAATTCTATAAATTTTCTCCCCAATAGAATTGTAAATCATGTCAATCTAACAAAGAAAAATCAGAGTATTGCTTTTGATATGCCTTTGTCAAAAACAGAGGCGTATTTGACAAAAGTTTGTAAATATCTTAATTAAATTATATATTCATGCAATAATAACCTCAAAACTTGAAGTATAGTCCCACCATATAAAAATCTTGTGGCGCTTTAGTGTCTTAGTGGATAAGAATAGAGTAATTTATATTAATTAGAATTTTCATCAATCCTTATTATGCATTATAGAAGGAAATTTCTGCATATAATATTTGTCTGCTTAGGAACTTTTTTCTCACTTTATGACTTGTTTTGATGCATTGACATACATCAGGACCGCTAAGGTGTTGTTATAACAATATTGATTGGACATGAAAAAGGAGAAGATAGGAAAAAGGATCATAGAAAGAAAGAAAGAAAGAAAGAAAAAACAATAAAGTTCACCATTATGCGCTACCAACGTGTTTCCCGTGAAATCCTTTTCTGTTTAGAAATACATTCAAGCTTAAAAGATTCTCCTCAATCGCTTTGATTATACCTAATGTTAGTAGTTTCTCTATACTGCTTATAAATACGAGTCAATGCAATAATATGAATCATTATATTACTTTTTTTCTGATCACTAATTCTCATAAAAGAAATTAAAAAGTCATATAATGTTAAACTGTTAAATGAAAAAAAAAATTGAGGAAACACTTCTAACGATTCAAATTATATTATAATTCACCGTCTAAACTTACTTCAATTATATTAAAATTTCCTAATTAACTTTTTTGGAGTGATAGAATTTTTAATATATTTTTTTAAAAAATAAAATTATTTATTTATTAGAGTTAGTTAGTTATTCATGAAGATGTTCGTATAACAAAATAACGTAGTGTGATAGTAGATAAGTTCTAAGATGGTAAGTCCAAATTTTGTAGACTTTATAGGGGGTATTTTCATCATATTTTTGTAAACACTTGCACAAAATATTATATAACACGTGACACGCCAATCACATTCATTAATTAATGGCTACTTATTTAATGAGTCTAAGTATAAGTTTCAAACCAACCATTTCAATAAATTGCATTTACGTTTTCAAAATCCTTTCACTCCCCATGAGTAAGTATGTTCTTTATCTCCTACTGTTATATTCTATTGAAACATTACCAACTTAAACGTTTGATTTTTATTTTATTTTTTTCCAAATACTTATCTTACATTCTACTACACTTATAACCACCAAAAAGGAATAACACCTCTGGATAAATATGATAATAAAGAACCCGATGGTGAAGGAAAGAAACTAGTTATATATCCAAGGTATATTGAAAAGTATAATTATACACCAACTTTTTTTTCACTAGATTTCTTACAATTTAATTAAGAGAGATGGAAAGGGAAAAAAAAAGAAAATATAAAATAAAAATTAACAGTTTGATGAAAAAAATAAAGAGAAAATAATGTTATAGAATTTTATTGTTAGTATAGTGTTAATTTATTATGAGAACCAATGAACCATTGCACTCTATTTGGCTGGTGTAAGAAAGAAAGAAAATAATTTGAATAGACAAAGAATTGAGGGAAAAAAAGAATAAATTTTTAAATTGTTTGACGTGAAAGAAATATGAAAGAAAATGGAGAAAATTAAAAAAAAATATCTCTCTATTTATTTGGTTGAAAAGAAAGTATAAAGAAAAAAATATTTTTAAATGGATAATAAAAATTGAATTAATATTAATATTATTCAGATATTTCATCTTATTATTTGTTTTAGTATATAGAAACAAATAATATTAATATTAATATTATCTTAAAAGTATTAAAATAAACATTAATTTATTTATATACTGTATATTATTTTATGGATTCGATAAGCAAGTCTACTATGTTTGTTTTCTTTTTAAATTTTTTTAATGTGTCAAGCACTCACTCACGTTTTAGTATTCATGACAATCTGAGTTTGACTATCTTTTGTTGTTAAATGACAAATATGAGTAATTATTATACAAATTAATTAACTTACCGACAGATCCTAACCTTGACTTTTTTTTTTTTATTTTGCAGCCGAAGAAAGATAGAATAACCTTTTAGCCCTTGATGGATTCAAATGTCTTTTAATATTTATACACGAAAGGAGACAGATATTTGTGTGGTAGGAGACAGATTATTTATACCATGAAAATACCACTTCAGGCAAGGTTTTTTTATTAATAATGTTTTGGTAGTTTAGAATACAACACTTCATTTTATTAGGAAAACAACTTACACGTTGAATTTACATTAAGTCAAATTGATTTAAAAAACCATTTTACACAATAAACCACAATACATAAATCCTTTGAGGTGTTATGAATCCCTTTTTTTCAATGTATTTACAAGGGAAAGGAAGAGAGAACCTTACAACCAAATCCAATCCCATAGGTTATATGGGGCCATTGCTAGGTTTGTAATCTAATGAAAAAGTTTGCACTATCTATATAGTACATGTTTTAACAAGTTTCATGAAAGTTGGTGGACCATACAATGCATCCTCATTTTAGGTTGCCTCTAACAAAGCAAATGTAGTATTTATTACTGCTTTGTTTTATAAGGGGGACAAGATAGTTTGGGCCTTTATAAAATGGAATGCCGGTTAATTATAACTCAATTATTGAATGTACCAGTTTGGTAAATACTTAGAGTACAAACTTCCAAAATTATAGAGACTATCATGTTTTACTTCTACTCTTCTCGTTTGAAAAAGAACTAGTACTTTAACATGTATAGAAAAATGTTTATTTTTATATAATTAAAATTTATATTAAATAAATATTTCTTTAATATATAAATTATATTATAATTAAAATTTATAATAAATAAATATTTTTAACATATAAATTATATTTTAAATTTATGATAAATAATTTATATTATTATATATTATTATTTTATTATTAACCCTTTTTTTAAATAGTTTAACTTTACAAGATAGATGTTTATTTTATAAAACTAAAATTTATACTAAATAAATATTTTTTAATAAATAAATTATATTATAATTAAAAATGTAATAAATAATTATTTTTAACATAAAAAATATATTTTAAATTTATAATAAATAATTATATATTGGGATATGAAATATAATAGTTTTTGGAACTAAATTTTAGTTTGACAGTCAATCATGTGAAAAAAAAGTATTAACACTTAGGATGTCATGGTTAACTATAATTAAATGTATAAAATTTTACCCTTTAAAAGAAAATAAGATTATTTTTAGATATTTTATTAGTTTATTTATTTATGAACTTCAGAATTTTTATTATTAAACAAATTTTATTAATTTTAGAAACAAGAATTATTATTATTATTATTATTATTAATAAACCACAAGCTAGTGATAATATTCACACAATATATAACAGAGTAACAACAAAAGAAGTACCTTGGAGAGCCTAACAATCATTTGAGAATACGATTATTCCTTTATTCTATTTATAGACCAACTGGAATTTTGGGTTTCACATTTTAAAACCATGAATTAAAATCTTCATGGTTCATCCTTTTGTCTAGTGGACAAAGGGTCATGCTTGCTGAAGAGACCAGTGGCTGCACTGTACTACACCTACTGTTTTGTTTTCAATCAGAATCTCTCTCTCTAATTCCTTTTTTAACTTTTCTTTTTCTTTTTTCTTTTTTCTTTTTATCTAAAAATCTAGTTGTACTTTATTTCTTTTATATTCAAACGGGGCTTAGTACAACTCGGAAGAAATTTAAACTATTGAATTAGATTGACTCAATGAAATTAATGATATGTAGAAAGAGAAAAATAAATAAAACAAATAATTAGTAAATGAATAAAAGCGGTGAATAAAATTGGATATTTACGTGTTTTTTCTCTAGTTGTATAACTTGTTATATGAATTATTATTAAAATATTATTTCTCAAACTTAAAATGTTTGGGCCATGACTTCCTTGAAAGAAAGGGAAAAAAAATATGAAAAGTAATCACGTGAGAGATCAATATTATATTTTACCTTGGGACCTTTGGAAGCAAAATTTTAGAAGAAATAGAGCAAATTTTTCATCGTTCATAAATATTCATTAACTTGATTATTTAAGTAAAAAAATAAAATAATAATTTGTCATATATTTAATATTCTAATATTTTGTTTGCTTATATAAACATTTTATAATTCTTAATGTAAAATAAAAAGTAATTATCCTCATGTTTCTTTTCCTTCAAAATTTTACTCCCAAATATCCCCTCAAGGGGTTTTTGGCAGGCAAAGTTTCATTTGTAAAAAATAAAAATTATGTTCATAAGGTAGTTTTATGGGTCAATTTGTTATAAATTAAAAGGAAGTAATTCTGATGTAAAATAATCTAGGATTATTCAGATTTAAAAAAAAACTAATTTATGTTTGTTTTGAATCGTAAAAATTATTTTTAAAAATAAAACTAACTTAATAAGAAGTTATTCAAAACTTCATATTTTAATTGGATTTTAGATTTTTTTTACCTTCTAATTATTTAAAAAAAAAACTAAAACACATGAAAAAAAATTAAAAGTAATTAAAAAAAATCTTTGTCGAAAAAAAAATTGTAACAGACAAACCTATTTAGACCCAGCAAGCAAACAATGTAACTATTCACTAGTGTTACAAAGCCTATGGCAGGAATGGACCAATAACTCCCCTCCTTTTCTGCCTCTAGAGTGGTGGATATTGCACAGTCAAAGACCAAGCCTCTTGAAAGCATTTAGACAGTATTATGGATGAGATCATAATAATTCTTGTTGGCGCTATTGTAGGACATTTGCCAAATCCAAGGTTTGAGTCAATGAAAAAAAATTTAAACATAGCAACGTCAATATCTCTTGCAATTTAGGCTTAGACCTAATTCAACTTCAAAAAATAATTTAAGATAAAAGAATTGTCTCTTATTTATATACACTATGTTAACCATATTTATATACACTATGTTAGTCAATGTGCTATCTTCTAACAATATCTGAACAAGACAATGCAGGATTTGTGCTTCAACAATAGTATATGGTCAAACATTACACTCCTTTCTAATTGAAGTAAAAACCAAAAGGACATTAAATCATGCTGTTATTAGATGAACTGGTAATCATGTTAGGATGATAGCATGCACTTTAACACCATTGGAGTGTCAAGGAAATAAATATTGCTTTTGAAACTCTGAAGTAGATAGCACAACCTTAGGACTGACAAGGATCCAAACAATATATATTATATATATCCAAATGCATCAAATCAATTAAATCCTAAACACTGTCCCAACTCTTCCTGATAATCAAAAGAATGCAAAAGATTGCTACTACAGGGAACAATTGACATTCTATCTTCTTCTTCATCCTGATGATATAGATCAGGCTGCCTACACTTAGGTAACAGTAAACCTGTATGCCATGTAAGCTAGATGACATTTATTAATCCTAATTTTCCCTAACCTAACAATTAATGTGTAACATGCAACTTGCCTCACCTCAAGATCAAGATTTCTCCTCATCTGATTGAGAGCATGGGGGCTCAGAATTAACAAAGAAGTCATCCACTGAAGAAAAAAAACAAAGGTATCTTTGTTAAATCAAAACTAGAACTTCACTTGAAAAACTAAAAAGTAATAGCCAAAGTTTCCAGATAGATTCCAGATAAATTTCAGAAAACAGATGCTACTAAAATGTGCCAAACTCTATCTTACATGGTTAAGGTGCTCTACTAATTAATCTAGTTCATGAAATTTAGATTTCATTCTAATGTCCACCTTGTACTTTGGAAATTTTATCTTGCCTTCTGTTTTTGTTTGGCCTCTTTCGAGCAGATTTTGTAGTGTTTTATAATATTTTATAGATTGCAGATATTAATATGTATTTCTAATTTTTAAAAACAATAATAGTAAATCTAGCATTTATGAAGTCCAAATAATTTTATCAAGTTAACTTACTCTATACATAGGTGCTTATACTCTTAGGAAATTTTCATACATGTCCCCATAGTTCAAATTTTATAATTGGGTCTCTACAGTTTCATAAACTGAAAAACAAGAAAATTCTGTTAGGTTCCCTGAATCCACCTACCGTTAGAGCACAATAGTGATCCAAGTAAAATAATTTTTGGAGTACTGGAACCCAATTACAAAATCTAAACTACAGGCACATATAGATTAACTAAACCTTTTTTTATGTATTTCACAAGAACAAAACCTTATTTCACAGTGATGCAACCCCTGACATTACTCTTGCCCATGGAATCAGTGGTAGACCGGTGGTCAAGAACTTATATCCTATTTGATTGTCAACAACATATTGCTGGGCCACTAGTATTCATCAATAATATTATAATTAGGACATTTAAAAATAAGATGTATATGCATAAAACATTACCTATATCCTGTTGATCAGGAGATTCAAGCAAAATGTCTGAATCAGATGGCAAAAATGGTGAACCAGGATAGTTTCCCAGAGCTCCTAGATCTGCAAAGAATTCAAGACAATAAAAGCAAGAAGATGCTAACAATTGTTGAACATAAAAATCTTGAGTATAATCCTTGAATACATTTAGTGATTTCTAGAAAGATTATCTGCCATTTACTTGGAACCAATAGCCCTTAAGACATTAATACCAGACTTAGAAAGTGTTAACAGTACTGCCAGAATAGTATATATCTTATGATAACTACATAAAATATAACAACAGTTCTTCACAGATAAGGAAATGAAATGACCAACTCAAAGTCTAATTTTACTCAAAATTATTGATAATAAATGCTTCCTGCTTCATTTTGGTTATTACTGATTCCAACAGATTCATCTTTTCCTTCTCAAATATTCACTCTCCAGTGACATCCGACTAACTTTAACTGCATATCTCAAAGTGAATTAGAGAGTCAAACAAGAAATTACCTCCCAAGTTTGGCAAATCAGCCGTTAGATCAGATAGGCTAAAATTCCATTGAATTTGATCCAGCGACCTGGAAATTCCATTGCCACCATCTGGTGCAAGCTGTAATCCTACAGAACTTACCACATCAGATGTAAATGCTGTATCGAGAGCTGATGCATCTGCACCCATTCCTGATATTTCTGATGCAGTGAAGGGGAAATGACCACTGGATGCTACCGATGTCGGACTCACTGGCATTTCTGAGACAGATGACATTGTACCATTTGGTGGAATAACGGGAGCCATATCAGGAGCGCTATGGTCCATCACCATACTTCAACAAGGACAAAAGCAAAGTTACTTTTTAAATAAACGAATGAGGAAGGTCCTCCATATCAAATTAAGGACATGACAGCTACAACAATGTGGGCATAAAATGTGCATAATGCAGAAACACACAAAGGGGACACAGTCACATGGAAATTTTCATTTACTGGATATTGCATGGTGAACCTCATAAAAATTAAAATGCCTACCAACATGATCATGGATCATTCCATCACAATTAGAAATACACTATCAGTCATACAACTAGATAGTTCATTGATGAAATCTGTTAGAAAATCAGATAAATATTTGATGATATTATTTTTATTTCTTAGAATATTTTAGAGTATCTTAGATAATCTCTTAAAATTTATTCTTCTTTTATATTTTATAATTTGTTTCCTTATTTAAATAGGATCTTTGTATTTATATGCATATCGTATCATGTAAATAGAAATATTATTTCTTATATTTATTTGTATTTATTGCATTAAATCTATATAAAATAGACTTTGTTGTGTAGTTTATACATACAATTTCAGCATTTCTTGCATCTGTTTTTCTCTCTTTCAACAAAATCACTTACTACTTAGCCACAAAACACACATTTACACGTTCCAGACAACTTAACTACAAAAGCTAGCTATGCAAGACCATTTAAAAGCAATTTTAATTGTAATATTTTCCCCTACATGAGTAACATAAAGGAATTATGTGTAGTTGAGGAAGTTCTCACTCATTCCCAGAATTCATGCGAATGGGGTGAAAGTTTCCTGGGGCGGGGACTCCATTAACTACATGACAACTTGATATACCATGACCCATGGAGTCAATATGAGGTTGACCTGTTGCTGGCATGGGAGGCTGCTGTAGCACTGGGTATCCCATAGGTAGGTTGTTGACTGCACTGCAAACAAATGGTGTTAAAGAATAATATAAAGCAAAGCAGTGAGCTTATGAATCTACAATCTAGTCCGTCTTTTAAGACTGAAACGTACTCAGCAATAAACACAGAAAGATTATGCAAAAGACTCAAATATTCGCAGGTCAAGAAAATATTTACAAGCACTAATACAGCAAAATCCCCAAGAATCCATCAAAAATAACATTCAAACTGAGAAGTATATAAAAAGCTTCCTCAACTTAGGGTAATACAAAACCAGCAATGAATAGACTAAAAGAAAATACTGAGTTTCCAATTTCTGTACTTCAGAATACAAAAAAGGAAACTTTCCAAACAATCATAAGAACAATCTCGTAATAGCACTAATAATTGACCATTTCTCATGCGTCCAAACTTCTTAACTAACCAAAGTTTTGGATAAATCCAAACATTAACATCCGGAGTAAAATCAGGCAGCAGCATGAATAATACTCGGGATAATGTTTTTAGTTACTGATTAGTTCTCTTTAATAAATAATATAATTAAGTTTTCTCAGCAGCAATATCATGAATTAGTTATTGAACTAGGCACTGAATCAGGAATTAACATCATCAAACAGTTGCTCGTGATTCCAGAAATGCAGTGAAAGTAGTTAAAATATTTTTTTTTCTTATTGATAAATTTTTCCATTAGTGAAAATATTAAGGTCCAAAAGTATAGTGAAAGAAATTCAGATATATTTCTTTTTTAGAAGTTAAATTTTGCAAGTAATCAATATTGAAGCCAATTTTTTTTTTATTGTATAAAATTGATGGGTTCAAAATCATGTGTTGGCCTTTTGATTCAATCCTGAATAAATCACCATACAAGTTGAGAATTGTAAATGCATCAATCATAAAAAATTAGCAGATATAAATATATAATATAAAAGGGAAGAATTAGATGTCTAAAGAATTTGGTGGATTTGTGAAAAACAGTGTGACTATTTTTTTGACATCCTGCTCAAACAAAGAAGAAAGCAAATTAGTAAAGCTAAAACTAAATAGCCATTAGACTTCGGACCACTGTTCTCAGACTTCAACACCATTAAAGGGGATGGAGATTCATTTAGTGATTAGTATGATACATCCTGCATTTAGCTTAATAAATACTCATTGGCGGTTCAATATATATCAATGATATAGCAAAGCCTCCAATGATATAGCAAAGCCTCCATGGTTTTAAGAAACTTTTAAGATTCCTGAGGATCTACTTACTATTTTGGGTTTAAACACACATATACACACTGATGAGAGGGCAAGAATTTACCAGGCATTGGATGGATTCCATTCTGTATTGGAGCCAATGGAACCTTTGCAGGCATGGGACACTTCATCAGATGATACTGATGCTCAAGTAAATGATTGAATAGAAGTATTTGCCTTTTCAATTTTAGCCTGATATAATAGGCCCTGAAGAAATCAGCATTCTCTTCTTCCAACTTCTGCCATACTGAATTATAAAGGATCAATTACAAAGCAATGGGACATGAGTTTGCATTCACTTTTAGAAGGTACAGAAAATATACTAGAATGCAAGTAATGACATGTTTTTTTCTAAAAGCAAAATGTCTCAACTATCAAATTATGTTCATTTCCATGTAATCAAACGAATGGATAGATAACCACTTTGACTAAATAAAAACATGGAAAATCAGTAATAAGGATTCAAAGGCTTTCTGCATATACAACAGATTATTATTAATTAAGTTTACAATGGAATATATTAATGGCATGATAGAGACCTTAAGAGGCCTACCAAGAGTCGTGAATCCGGGATCTATCTTTGCCCGAGTCAGTAGTGTTTTAACCACTTCATCTTTATTCATATATAACTGTAGGCATCTTTCTATTAAATTTTGGACCTACAAAAGTTTAAATATTTAATCAAAAAGGCAAAAAAACAGACTAGTTCAGATTAGCATCTGCAAATTATCTCTGTAAAAATTCAATCCACAAGATATAGGAAGTAAGTGAAGTAGACGATAACAGAAAACCAATCAAATGTTTAGCAAAGAATAGATATCCTTACAAACTCAATATCCTGCCGTGAAACCTTTTTGCTGTCATTACTTGAAGCAGATGCTGAACCTGTGTCTGTAACAGGAGCATCAGTTGTGTGATTGTTCAGTGGTTCACTCTTGGGCTCATGAGAAGCTTGAGTTGATGACTGTAATTCTTCCGAGTTCTGCAAATACATAAAAGATTAGCTTAGTTTAATTATAATATGCAAGTAGCTACAAGTGTTAATAAGGAAATCTAGAAGATTGAGCAGTGTTTGCATCACTGAGAGTAGAAAGCCAGAAAATATTCTTTAATACTGAATACAACAGGCAAGGACATTGAAGTATTTTTCAGGAAAATAGTGAATTTTGCCTCGCATTAACCTCTGTCACAATCAATTTTGAGAAAAGAACTATATCACTATCTTTAACAAAATAAGAGACCTTCATTGCTATTATATGACAATCAGATTCAGAGGGATTCCATCACCCACTAACTTATTCATTAGTTACTGCTGGCTACACCAGTGATAGATGACAACATGCAAAACCTCCATTTCTTCAAATTTGAAAAACACAAACCATCATCTCCATGTATCACTGTAAAATTCAATATGTTAATTGAGCATTCCTTTTCTCTCGTTGTGTTGACCCTTTCTTGGTCCACAAGAGAACATCATATAAGGGTTTTCCACCAAAACAACCAAATTAACAACTTCATACACAAACAAAATCATTCTGCCTCCAATCAAACTAAGTGGCAGACACCCAAAACTACAAAAAAAATATTATACCGTATCACAATGATGTTTTCATCTTTGATGTTACAGATTCAGCTAACACAGGGTAAATATGTGCTTATATTGATTGAAATTAAGTAGTTTCCTAAGGGTAAATATGTCCTCTTCTCAGCAAACACCACAGCATGCATAAAAGTGGTTGGTTATACTATAACTATATTTAAAAGGAACAATATCATGCATATATATCTCAATGTTGACAGCAATTCAGCAAATAAGACCAAGTGCATTAGATCGATAAAATTAACCATTGCAACAGTGGATATTGCAAACTATGTACACCAAGATAAAAAGCATATAATAGGAGAACCTGCAAGTTCTTCATTTCAGCAGAAAGAAGGCTGACTGCATGTCTTTCAGGGATTTAAGTAATCACTAACTGCCTTCAAATTCAAGATTGTTTGCATTTATGTCAATGATATTCCCAAGTTGAAGTAGTCTTCATATGTAACAAGTGGAGTAATTAGATGAGAGAATGGCAAACCATATCACTTAAATAAGCATATGGTTCTTTAAGTCAAGAAAAAATGTCTACAAAGAAATCCATATTTAACCATCTACAAAGCAATCCATATGAAAATACCCTTAAACAAATATGAGAAATAGTATCTTCTACAGCAGAGAGATCCTCATATTGTAAAGAAAATGTAGTTGTCACTTGCCTGCCTTGTTACAAAAACTTAAAAAGAAAAGCAGGTGTCCATTAATTGTACATTTTTAAATGAAAAGCTTCTCAGAAAGGAAGGATAACAATTACATTTATTACTACCAAAAGTAGACATAAGCAAATTAGTGCAGCAAGATTGAGATGATGTAAAACACCACAATTGCGTCATTTTTTTTTTCTTTTTTTGTCAGTCAACTTAGTAATTTCAACATTCCTTTTGAAAGAATAATCAGATGTGCAGCCACAGCTTTTAAGATGAATTTTAAACTTCTTCAGCAAGAATAAATAAAAATCAAAGTTGGTTCTGGTTCTCCACAAGACTAGGCAATAAATAATTAATATCTCAATTTTAGCAACCACAAGAAAAGGGGAGGTGGAATGCAATCGGGAAGTACTTTCAGAAAAAATGGCAGTCGGTGAAACAATGGCTTCCACCAATGAATTCTGAGTATCTTCAATTAACTCAAATGGTAGAACAACAAAAAACAATCTTTTTGAAATCTCAAAACAAGAAACAGATACACAAATTTGAAACAAACCAGATCTCAATTGTCAATGAGAATTTGAGAACTGAAGTGGAAGGAACACACAGATTCACCAAGCAAGTAACTCCTTCAAAGGAATAAACTTTTTTGAGCCACCAGAAAACAAAGAACCCTCAATGCCCACAAAAACAAAGACCCCACGAAGCAAAAAAAGGAAATGAAGATCTAGCAAATATATTACCTCACACCCAGTTCCTGAATCTCCAACCAAAACACAAAACACGATTAAAAAAAAAAAAAAGAACACTGTTTATTTCGACGAATTCAAAAACCCCACCAGCTAATTCAAGCTTAATTAGCTTGAAAAGGATGCATCAACTCATGGAAAGGGAAAAAGAATGAAAATTTGGGAAAACTTGGAAAGGCTGGTAAGTGGGGGGCTGAGGTTGAAGGAATGAAGAAGTGAAGAGTGAAAAATAATAGCATTGAGGTTTAAGGAGAGATATTTTGAAAAGGGTGGAAAATGATATTTACATTAGGGACACAAGTCTGAGTGACAATGAGGGTGCTTGAAGAAAATTACAGTGTATGCGTGAGGGAGAGTTGAGTTGTTCTGTGCAAAAGGTGGAGTGAAAGTGAAAGAGAAAGCGTGTGGAAAAATTAGGAATTGGAAAATCAAAATTAGAAAATATATAAATATATATATATTCTACTAACAATTTGGGACAGTGACTTCTCTTGACTCATGCGGTTTGGACTTTCTTTTATTTTTTTTCCCTCAGAAAAAATAAAGATGACAGAAATTGAGTTTATAAAAAAATAAATAAATAAAAGTGTTCCAGTATTCTTGCGGCTCAGACGGCTCATTTCTCGGCTTTGGTCACAACACAAGTTTGAACTTTGAAGTAGCATGATTTTATGGTCCACAACCAATGAAAGACCAATTTGGCTCGTTTAATATTAATGTTTACTCTAAAGAAAAATATAAATAATTATATATACATAATAATATAACTAACTATACAATTATAAAAAATTATTTATTTAATTTTGTTTCGGAGACGAAGGAATTGAAATAAAAAAAAACAAGGGAGGCAAAAGATAAATTTTATGAGAGAAATTTTCTAGAACAAATAATATTTGTATAGGGAGGAGAATTTAAACAAATCAAATGAGAGAAGGAGTCTTTTATGGACGTGTAATTATTTTAATTTATGTAAAAAGATTATTTATTTTAAACATTTCTTATTAATCAAAATATTGAAAAGGAGTTCAGTTACTCTCAATGAGATATTGAATCCAAGTATTGTTATAACACGTTCTTTATTCTTTGTTAGGATCAGGGAGTTATTTTTTTTACCTTTGTTTACTTCTTGTATTTTTATTTTTTTTACAAATTTTATTTCAATAATACTCTTCTTATTGTTGCAGGACTATCTCTTGGGCTAATTTCAAATTTATTAATGAACCAGTTAAATTTTTGTCCAACTTATTTTTCCAAACTATCTTTTCATTTTTTCAACAAAAAAATATTGATTGTTTCTTTTAATGCAACTTGGAAATCAAATTTAACTTGAGAATCCTTAAATTTATGGATTTCAAGTTTGTTTAGCTCACCGAGAAAATGAAGAAGAGTATAGGAAGGAAAGTAAATGTTGAAAAAAACAAATATTTTTAGGATGGTTTAATTATTTTTATCTTTTAGTCTTTTGCTTGAAGTAAAAAATAATATAAGAAAGAGATTTGAATTGTGTATGTGATTTTTAAAAAAATTTTATAAAATTGAAAGATTTAAAAACTCAATTTTATATGGTCGTTTAAATGAGTGCAGAAACAAAAGAGTATAGGATAAGAGAAAAAAACACAGAAATTATACTGGTTTACTCTTTTAATAAAGTTACATATAGTATCTTCAATACGAAAATTTTTTTTACTAAGTTTACCTTATTTACAAATAAGTGTTTTCTACCTCTTCAGCTATTTCAACCTTTGTAATCTACCTAATTATAAAAAACTCAATTATCCATTGACACTTAGCCTCTTCATATGATTACACTAACTTAGTAAAGTTTTTATAAAAGAATAATTTACATAGTGAGTATTTACAATACAAAGCATAGACTTTACCGTAAAAGTGTTTTTCTTTTCTTGATAGAATGTGTTGTAGTTAAATTTTACTTCTTTCAAGTTTGATAGATCCATTTATATAGCACATTAAATTTTGAACGTTGTTTTTTACATGAATCTTGCAGTACTGAAACTTCACTTTTTCTGAAGACAAAGAAAAGTTGTGTCAAGAAAAAATTGTTTTTCCCTAACCTCAATGTGTTGTCTATTGTCGGTGAGTGAGAAGCTTTTATTGGTTCATTCTAAATTAAGTAATAATCTGAGTTTCCTTTTATCAGATTTGACTTGTATTATAAAATTTTTGTTGTTGTTCTTTGTCAATCTAAAAACTTAACACATTCTCAAACAGTATATTAGGTAGATATTTGAACGTTGGATCTAGATAATCAATTCTTTATACGAAAGAAAGAGTTAATGAAGCAAGATAAGAAAGATAAACAACATTTTATACTTTTACAATAGATTATTCTTTATTGAAACAATGAAATCGTTCCATTTTCTAGACGATCTCTTCTTTGGAAGGCAGAAATGTAGGACGTTGAGTTCTCCTATGAATCCTTGATTGCATCTTTGGATGATAAGTCCCTCTATAAATGTTAAGAACATCCTTTGGACAGAGATCTTCTCTATGACATAGAATATCTTATTTGGACGGCGAGTGACTCTATAGACGTTGGAAATGTTTGAGTACGTCATTTGGACTATTAGTCTCACTATGGACGCTTGGAATATCCTTTGGACAATGAGTAACTCTATGGACATTAAGTACATTTGAGTATGTCCTTTGGACAATGAGTGCATCTATAGACGGCGAGCTCCTTATGGATGCAGAGGATGAATTTCTTTTAAAGTCATTTTCCTTTAAATGGATGTGTTCCAATCTTTGATATTGATGATAGTGACAATATCGACCATGACCTTGATTTGGAGTTGGAGCTTCTAACTATGATGAATACGCTAACTATGATGAACATGCTAACTATGGAGATGATGCTGGAAATAGACCGAGTTTATATCACCTTTCAATTTGAATTAGCAAAAGGAATGTCTCCCTACATAATATGGATTCTAAACATTCATGATCTGGATGTGAATGAGTCGAATTACTTATCCCTCAATCTTTTAGTGGACTATCTCTTCAAGGATTGTGAAAGATGTTCCACTAGAAATATTCTTGTTCAGCCTAATAACCTATAGTTCTTATGAAATCTAGAAAATAGTGGTTAATCATAATATATTGTTTATTTTCATAATGTTTGTTATCATCAAAACACTTGGGTCATTTTGGATGCATAAATTTATGTTCCAACATGCCTTCTTTTTGGATTCAACCACAATTTCATCTTTGGTACAACACCTTTAGTCTCCTTGGTTTTACCTTCATTCTCATCCACTTGTTTTTCCATTTATTATAAGAATGATGGAGACTACAATGTTAATCCTTTTATTTTGTCATTGTCCTTTTATGCCCTTTGGAAGTTTTTCCAATTCAAGGATGTGAATAATGTACTGTTGATTGAGATTGAGTTTTGTTTGACGTGATGGTTGAATGTGTGGTTTTTCAAAATAAGGTACAAAATTAGTATTGTTCACAAAGAATCTTGTGAAGTACCATACTTGCATGGCTCTTAACTATAAATAACAAAATTTATGGTCAATAACTTAACAAAATATTACAAGAAGATAGCTTTAAAAGAATATTATATATACCTAACAAATCTAACACCTCAAGAGATGTGTCTATCATAGTTCGACAATAAAAAAGATTGTTATATTCGCTCATTACATCCTCTAAAAGTGATTTGAGCTTAATTTTGGCAACACCTAACTCTTAGTGAGGAGTAACAAAACCAAAAATTGGAAGGTCAAAGTGATTGTTGTTCTAATAAATTAGGAAATTAAATGATTCTCAAAGGTTGGAAAGATCAACCCAAAATGGATTAATTTTCTTAAGGCTAGGAAAAATTTATAAATCTCATTTTTTAAAAAGTAGTATGTTTTCTTATGTAATAATCAATGTAGGTCGGCAAAAATTTATTCTCGTAATTGCCCTTTAGATTGACTTGTGCTTTACCATCGTCTGTCCCATAAGTTCTAAATAAGCTAAAGAAATTGAAGAAAAGAAGAAAAGATAGAGTTTGACTTAAGTGCTAACATAATAGTTAGAATCCTCTTAAGAAACATTAATCATTATAATGAAATTAGGAAAAGCAACCATAAGAATTTGAAAGGCTTGCATCTCAAACTATATGATTAGAATTGTTGTAAACATATAATCGTAGATGCAAGTGGGAGGAGAATTGAATTTCTTAGATAATTCATAGACTCAAACATCTGGTTAAGATACTTATGCATGTATTTATCCTTTTGCTAATAATCTAGGGCCATTATCATAATTTCCCTTAGTTGGTCCTACTTGGAGGTAGACAAGAAAATGAGTATCCTAAGTACATCTTGGTCCATTGTAATTATATTAGTCTAAACCTATAAGTATGGTGAAATTGCCACCTTTTTTTGCCTTTCCCCATAAGCATAAGTTAACTTGCAAGTCTTGAGTTGAGAAACAAAGGTCAAGATGGAGGAATTCAAGAAAGTAGAAGAATCAAAGATCTTTGGATAGGTTTAAAGTTTAGTAGATGAATTTGTATTAGTTCTTTTAATAGCGAGGAATGAAAATCGATCTATTAACCTATGGTTTTCTTAAGAAGGAAAATCAATAAAGTCATGTAGCAACCAAGATGGTGAAAGTTTTATCAAGATCTCAACACCCTTATTTTACCTTCTTCCAACCTTGTAAATGATTAATCATAGTGAAAGAATAATAAAAGGAAGTAAGAGGAAAGAAAAATACCTAAAAACGAACGAAAGGCTTGGAAATGAGAGAAGAATGCCATAAATAGCTTATAGACAATGGTGATTGTGGTTGTCAAAAGTTGCAAAGAAAGAAAGGCAAAAGAACTTTTGAAAGATGGAAGGGAAGAATAAAAAAATGAGTCAATATTGTTTATAAAAATAAATTCACAAGGGTAAAAATGTTATTGCAATACAAGAAAACAAAAGGTAAAAATGGTACATAGACCTAATTTCAAGTTATTATTATTACTACATGAAACCTAATGACGATTATCATAATTCTCGTAAGATTTGAGGATGAATATCCAACTAAAACATGTTGTATTTCCCACTAATTGAAATTGATGTTTGACCAAACTGTGAAAGAATGTGATTACAACCATATTTCATTTATAGACACCTTGTTGTCTCCAAGCAGCCAACAATTTTAGAATTGATTTTGAAAACTCAACATGTTTGACTTCTAAGTATGTCAAGCTATGAGCAATTGTTTTAGACTAAACTTAAGGGTTAAATTGCATAATGAGCTAACTTAGCTCAAAATCAAAAGTGTTGACTAAGGTCAAACACTTAAATGCAAGTCTCTTAAGATATACCAAGAACAATTATCATACTTCAACTTATAAAGTTATATTGTTTCTACAACAAGACAAGACAATATTGTCCTTGAAAGGGCCTAGGTCTTGCACGAGAAAATCTAGTCCAACTCTGATACTTATAAATACATTTAATGTTATTGTAATGATAAATATTTATTACATGCACATACACACTTACTCACGATATCTGAATTTTATCGAAGTTTTCGATGTCGTAAGAAGATCTTAGACTTTAGTCCACATGAAGGATCATTTTGATCAACATTTACTATAATTCATTTAAAGTCAAAGGTCTCATCTCATATGCTTAAGAAACAATCTTAAACATTTTATCAATTTATTATTAAAAAATAATGAATTTTAAATAATTAGACATTATTTTATTTTTATAAAAAAACTTGTTAAATAAATTGAGAAAGAGTTATTTATTAACTGATAGATGATGTATAGAAAGAAAACAAATAGTAATAGATGGTATTTTAGTTATCCTGTTAAGAAATGGAAGAATGAGAAGGGTGGCAGTGAGCGTATAAAAGCATTGCACCAATAAGTGGCATGGGCTTGCTACTGCACAAAGCAACAGTGTGTCTGCTCTTTTTGAAGCCTTTTGGTATTTGCAAAAGCTATCTATCACATTCGCAAGGCACACGCATTGATTGGTGTGGCCTAATTAGAGGATCTATATGGAAAATGACAAAAGTCCTTAATGCAGTCCCAAGTTGTTGATTGTTTGTTTTACGATCATCCATGACCTACGCAAGTGACTCTGTGCCACCATCATATGTTATTCATTTATTAATTTCTTCCCATTCCCAATTAGTGCCCCCACTCTTTTCGCGTGGTCCATACCGTCTTTCATCAATCCTCGCTAACCCTACCTATTTTCTATTTTACATTACTATTAATAAATTTTTACAACTGAGATTTTTTATTAACTTTTATTTTCATATACAGGTATTAACTCAACCTTACTTACTTATTTATGTTCACCTATTATATGTTAATAAATTTCTTGGTTAAGTTAGGTTTCACCATTTAAAATTGCAGCTTCAAATTTGTTAAATCAATCTACCTCGTTGTAGGTTATACCGGGTAAACAGCCTGGTTTATGGGTTCAATTTTATATGTAAATAATATTTTAACTATTTTTGTATTATAGATTATAATTAGGGTGAAATTATTGCTCTTATAATTAAATATTGTCAAATATTTCTTTTCTTTTCTTTTTTCTTTTTAGAAACATATATTTCACTTATTATTCTAACAAACAATAAAAAATTATCATATTTTTCTTTTATTTTTAGTTGTGTAGTTGATTTTTTTAATTATATATCTCTTTTGATCTATTATATTTTATTTTTATTTTTAAATTAAATTTTAATCATTTATTTAAAAACTATCAATTATTAATAATAATTTTATATCATAATTTAAATTGTTGAATATAAATTTAAATGTATATATTAAAAGATATTTGTTTATTATAAATTTTAATTATAATATAATTTATATATTCAAATATATTTATTTATTATAAATTTTAATTATATAAAATGAACATTTATTTTGTTAAGTGTATAAGCTAAAATAGTTATATAAAATTATTAATTTGTTAACATATTTCATGCATTATTCTCACATTTCTACATTATATTATTATGTATTTATATATGATATTTAATATATTTAAAGCCGATTAAATACTTTAGAAATGTGTTTTATCCTTAAAATGCATTGCTTATTATTTTTTAACATAAGGATTTAACTTAATATATAAATTTATTTCAAAATAGAAACTAGAAAATTGGATAGGGGCAAGTTTAGCTCATATTGCAGGCTTAACCCATATGGGTTAATCAATTTTCAAGTTGGTCGTTGGGATAAGATTAATTCAGTCGAATTAAAATCAGACGTAATTTTTTATATTTCAACCCACAATACATATCGGATTATTTAGGTTCACCTATTAAATTGAAACCTATTCTAATATCTCCATTTTTGTTCTCAAAGTATCATGCCATGTTCTCGAAATATATACCCGAATCTAATGAAAGAAAAAAAAATCGTTCTTTACAAAATAACAAATCATTATTAGATTTTCTTTTTTGAAAGAGACGTCCTCGTCCAATATTCAATCAACCATGTTTTGAGTAAAATTACTTGTGGTAAAAGATACTTGTAAGAAAAAACTTAATTATAAGTTTAAAAGAGTAAGTATAAGTAATATTTATAGGTTTTTTTTTATCTGGAAGAATGAAATACGGTACACGAGATTTATAATTACACTGCATAAGTAATAATAAAATTATAATTCAATTAAAAAAGAGAAAAGATGGGGTTTGTTTCAAATTTCTTAAACACTGTTATCGTGTTAATATTTCGAGAAAATAATAATAAATGTCTTTAAGATATTAATTTAAAAAAAAAATTTTACTCATACATTTTTATCGTAGTTTTCAAATACTTTCACTCTTATTTTTAATAATTTGTAAAATTATTTAGAATACATGTTACCAGATTTGTTTGTTACCACCTGGAGAATTCCCTTTCCTTCTCTTGGCTTTTGGTGCAGAACAAAAGGCTGGCTCATGGCTCGTGAGCCGTACGTGGTTTTGGTAATTTGTGTGAACTAATTACTATTCATAATTAATTTTCACTTAATAGTATGCTATTTTTTTATTTTAAAAAAAATACATATTTTTTATACAAAATAATCCTGCTGGAATCAAATAAAATTATTATTTTCTTTTGGCAACTACATGCATAAAATTGAATATATAAATTACAATAAACTCATGGCTGAAATATATATAATTTAATAATATAAATTAAGGAGACAAAAAAGATAAGAAAAGAAAAAATAAAGACCGAAAAGCAGAGCAATGAGAGAGAGGCACGTTGGAGAGGTTTTGTTTGCATGCACACACCAATCGATGAAAGGGAAGGTTGTTCCATACCGGGACATTCTGGCTGACAAGTGTACACGTGGCATGTATTTAGCGGAGGATCGTGGTGAACGCGTGACCGTTAATAGTATCGGTTTATGTGGTCAAATATAATAATAGTTTAAGAAAAAAGAACGACTTTCAAAATTCCCGCTAAGATTGTGATCTTGTCTTTTTGGCGCCTTTCGTTTAGTAGTGCCCATCTCTCTCAACTCATTCACAGAACCTTCAAATGATTATTTTTTATAACTTACACAATTCACCCCTCAACTTTTTCAATCTTTTTCTTATGTCAAATTATTAATTATATCGTCAACTTAACAGGGCTTGATTCAAAATAGGTCATTACTTTCAACAAATATTAGTTAGGATACTAAAAAATTTAATCTTAAAATTGTAACTTTAGAAAGACGAGATCTCTCTATTTTTTTTTAGAAATAAATCAAATACTAACTTTAATAGATTAGTTTATTGGAGTAAAATAGATATTTGTTTTTTTTTTATAAGTTACAAATGCATATTTACATTATAATAACGCAGCGGATATAAATTCTCCTAACCTGTAAGAATATGTAAGGAGTAGTCACAAATAAAAATGACAACAACGATAAGAAGAATCACGTAAGAAACACCAATAATTTTAACGTGGAAAAATTTTCTCAACGTGAGAGGTAAAAATCACGGGTCATCCAGACCAAAAAAATCAATCCACTATGATCAAATAGGAGTACAAGAATATTCAATCCATAGCATAAATTTGTGCATACAACCAACCAACTCAATCAAGTAGTAAAGCTTGCAAATGGAGAACAAGAAATGAAAAGAAAAAAATAAAGAACTCACGAAATTGTGTTATTGTCGAGCACGATATCTTACATTACAAACTTTCAAATTAAAATCCAAACGGTCAAAATGAAGAATTATGTGTGTTGAACCTTTTGTCAAATTTCTAACCCGATCCAACGGTTAACCAAAAAGATATCGTGATTTTGACATCATGTTGATCTATACATAGATGAAATTATAACTCTTTCTTTCACTTTCTTTCACTTCTCTTTTTGGCTGTGAAAATTCACTATTTCTCAATCTTTGAGTTTCTATGTGTCTCCTTAATCTGACTTCTTCTCCTCTTGTAAAGAGAGACCTAGCAAGCTTGAAAATATTAGACTTTTGTCTACATAGTTGAGAGCCAAAAAATAACCCAACAACGTGGTCAATATAAGTATTACTCTTTAAATTTATAATTTTTTTTTCTTATCTTAAATTATGACACCATTTTTTTATCCTAAACTTTTAAAACTAAAAAAAATCAAAAAACTAAATTTTCACAACTCCTTAACAAGTTAGGATCATAATAGTTGTTTAAAGTAAACTAAATTAATCACACACTTGATAATTAATCTTATATTTTTGTTTGTTAAAATATTTATATTATTAATTAATAAATAATTATTATGAATGATTAATATAATTGACTTAATATACATTAATTAATTTCACTTTTTTAATACAAATTATATGTTGAAATGTGTTAAGAATCTTGAAAACGTTGGTCAAATGAATTATTATTGAAGAAATATCACACACAATAAACTTCAAAAACACATAAAAACTTATGTATTACATATAAAAATAGCATATAGCATATAATTTAGTATTTTTTGGCTACGTTCATAGAAAATACTCTAGTGAATATTTATTATCATAAATAAAATTACAATTTTTCTTTACCATACTAGAAAAATATCTCATAAATAATGTATCATCCTACAAACTTGAATCTTACTCAAGAATTGCAAACAATAATTAATATTTTATTTTTTAAGATTGTAGGGAATAAATTTTAAAGACTTGTTGAATAAATACTAATTAATTACTTTTAGTTCTTAATTACTATTTATATAATAACTTCTCTTAAAATTATCATTAGTTACCACAATTTTGTTATCAATTTATCATTCATAAAATCTCAATAAAAAATTACTTTTTATTTAAAAAATTATAATTTGATTCCTAACCATTTTGTTATGATCACGTAGCAAAAATACATTCCTCATCATTAATATGTTTACTAGCGGTAATTGCGGCTTATTAGGAAAAGTGAATGTATCAAAGATGCACTTGCTATTGCTAGTATCGGTACATCTAAGAATTCTTAATTGATTGATTATTGATTTAAATAGTCCCTGTGGAACAAAGGAGTATCATGAACCTACACCAATGTATTGACGACAATTCTCAAATATCACAGAACTGAATGAGATACGATGAGATAGAATACAATATAAACAAAAACAAGGAAAATGAGTTATCTACTCTTAACGGTTAAAGATTCTTGACCAAACCAATTATTTATATATGAATTTGACTCTATATATGAAAAAAAAAAACTTGATGAAATGTGAGTTTAATTATGATTGAACTTAAGAAAATATATTTTTTTCTTTATTTTTTTAGTAGGAAAAAAAATTAAATTGATGCAAAATGTGAGATAAATAAAATCATGAAGTTATGTAACATGCCTTGCCATCTAACATACATGAAAACAACACAGGGGGTTGAAGTTACTGATTATAACTTACAAAAAGAAGTTGCTAACGTTGAATAACAGGGGACTGCCAAGTTATAAGAAAAAACAATGGCAATAAATTTGCTGCAAGTTATGTAGATAATAAAGTGCAATTAATATGAATAACATATTGTTGGTTGAACATATCAAGACCATATTTTTTTTTGGGTATAGCATCAAAACCAATTTAAACTGTGGTGGCGCATGTTTTAATATAAAATGTATGATTAAAATTAATTTGAATACAGGGTTTAATTATATTTAACAGTTTAATTTTTTTTTATCAAAACAATTTTACATAGTTTAAAAACACACTATATTGATATAAGTTATACGTACTATTAAGACAATAGTAAAATTTCGATCGTGTCTTGAATTAATTAGCGATATTTTTCTTTAACGTAAAAAGTTTAAAACAAACTTAAAATCTTGTTTATTTTTTGATAAAAAAAAATCATCAGAGTCATAATTCACATAAGAATCCTGAAATAAATAAAGCAAATATGTTGTTATGTAATATAATAACTTTACACTATTTTTTTTATATAGAATTGGATGTATCCAGTAAACTCAAAAATAATTCGAAATTTGATAAATAAGTCATTAAATTTGATTAAATAAAAATATAGGTGAATTTTTTAGGTAATTTTTAAAATATTTAATAAGTTTTATTGTTAATTGTATGTTCTATATATATAATTAAATAATATATTTTATTTTATTGCATTTATATAATTACTCTTTTAATTAATTTTATTTTTATATAAAATAAATAAATATATAAAAATTATAATTTTAAAATAAATCGAACTAATAGAATAAATTGATTTGTTTAAAATCTTAAATCGAATCAAGTTCAAATTAAAAAATATATTTATATTAAACTTAAATTTAATTATTTATTGTAAAGTTAAACAAAATTAAACTCAAGATCCATTTCCTAACTAGTTCATGTGGATATAGGTGGTATGCCCTTTCAAAAATTTAAAATGCAGTTACATCAATAATTAGGGTTGTGTTTATATATATAAGAAAATTAAATCTTAAATAAAACATCACCAAATTGTATAAGAGACGGCAAGGTGCAGAGCTGAACAAACACAACACTCAAGCACAACCCACTGTCCCCCACAGCCCAACACATCCAAACCATGTAACCATGACAATAAGAGAAATGTTAGTATAACAAATTTTAAACAGAAAAGAGAAAAATATAATAAATAATATGTTTTTTTTATGATGCATATGATTAGTTCGATCGTTGGAGTTTTTAATTTTTTTAAAGATACGTTGATATTCATAAGTGAATTATTTTTTTAATATTTTTTTTATATTCATTCAATGCTAATTAAATCAATCACTTATTAATATAATAAATAAATAATATAATGAAAAAGTAAAAACATAAAATATTACTATATAAATATAAATTATTATACGAATAAAACATTTGGTACATTCACGGGGCAAGCCAATTCTGGATTACCTGTGCTTCGTACAATATAATCAACCGATATAATCTTTTTTTTTTTTCAAAAAGTTTTTTTTAGTGTACATCATAATTATGACCCAATTTTTTTTTGCTTTTTTAAATTACAAGTTGCGTTGGTAATATCTGACGTATATTTTCAAGTTTTATTAACTAAAGAATGCATCATTAATGTGAGACAATTTTTTTTTTATATAGCTGCATTAACTGAAAATGACATGAACGACTTACACTAATTTGGTAAAATTTGTATAAATTAAACAAACTCGAAAGGAAATTACTAAAAGAGGCTTTATTTTGCAGACCTACTAAACTTTTCAAACTCTGCTGCATTGCCACCCTTATAAAACCCTATAAATAACACAATCATCTAAAAGGTTCAAATATATCGTAATTATCTTTTATTGGTTTTTATTTATTCATTAATTATTTAATATTTGAATTATTCGTAACTTGATTTTCTTGGACCTGCTTTGAAGGCACGATAGATACAGGACGAGATTATTGAGATTTGAAGGAAGGAAGCAAATATTGACGACTAAGATGCAAAAGCTTTTTTTGTCGGTGCTCATTCAACCGCGATTGCGAAGAGCATATTCTTTTATTATTTTATTCTATACTACTATTTTAGCATCTGAATTATACAGAACAAATATCTATTTGATATAACTAAAATTTATAATAATAAGTATTTTTAAATATATAAATTATATTATAATAAATAATTTATATTATAATATAATGTTTTATTAATAATTTTAGTTAAAATTATTAAAATTTAATTTAAACTTAATATATTAAAACAATAAATTAAATTATTATAAATAAGATTTTGTTGAAAAAATAATTAAAAACACTATCGTTAAAAACATTGGACATAACTATTATCATTTATGTATATAAGGAAATATTTTATTCATAACTTGTTTGTAATAAATAAATAAATAACTGTTAGTTGTTACAAGACTCGATTCGGCAATCAAATTGCCACATTAAAAGCACCGTATCTTAACGTCATTTTATGATTTTAAATCCATAAATAAAAATTGACCTGAGCAATAATAACTCCTATAGCCAGTCATATAATGAACTTTAGGTATGTTAATGATCTAAACTTAAATTAATTCAATGTTTCGATTTGGTTGAGTTTTAAAATTTAGGCTTGACCCAATCACGACCTCAACAATGATAAAGTAAAAAACAAGTTGACTCGATATTAAAAAAAAAAATACACGAATTAAATATTATGCATAAATCAGAAAGTAAAATTAAAAAACGTTTCATTATATATTTCAAAGTAATTTGTCACTGAGGTATCAAGATATTTTAAAAATCTAGTTATAAGGTTGAGAAAATATTTTGACAAGTTAGTTAAGATATCAAAATATTTTGACAAGCTTTTAACAAAACGTGACTTATTAGCTTGTATCTGTTTTAAAAAACATTACAGGTTTAATATTTGAGACCCGAACACGTTTAGGAATTAGACAAAGATGAATTTAGATTTGTAGTTGTTATAGAATGGCATTGGGATCTCATGTGTCAAGTAAGATATTTTTGCCTAGTAGGTGAGGGTCACCTCAATTGATATTTTGTTATTGAAGTTAGTATCTGTGCAACTTCTTACAGAAAAACTATAATGTACTTGGGTACAAATTTTACCCTAGGATGAAATAAATTGACAGTGTTATGCTTTGAAATAGACTAATTGTTTTTTAAGACCTTACCTCTATTGATACGGCTACCATCACCTGGTATTATTATGATTATTATTTATATATTATTGTTATCGATATTATTTTTATTAAATTATCATTATCACAACTAAAGATATTAATATTATTATTATAATCACGAATACATATACTCCTTGACAGATACATTTACATTTACACATGGTAGTTGTTATTATTGTTATTCTCGTTCTTATTTTTAAGTAAAATATTAAATTAATTTTAATAAAATAGATAACTTTTAAAATAAATTTATTTAAAATTAAAAAATAATTTTTAAAACTAAAAAAAACTAAAAACTATTTTAATTTTTAAATATTTTTAAACTTAAAAAACTCACCCTAATCCGTCCTACATTTGCATTACTTGATTGTTCTTGCTTCTGTTACGTATTATGTTGTGTTTCTGTTCATACATTTTGTGGAAGTCTTGAGGCATGAAGTTAAGAACACGTTTTTCCAATGCATAAATCGCTTGACAATATTTTGTTCTCTTCTTTTCGTGATATGACTATCATATCTGTTTAAAAGTAGTCATTCGCAAAACTATGTCACCAGCTAAAAACCACCTCCATCACCAACCAATTTTGAGCCACTTAATCTAAAATCTGAAGTACAGTATTTTGATGGACACATATGATAGCTTTTTATATCTCTTTTAAGAGATTTAAGTATGGTTTTAAATATGAAATAATTATATATAAGAAAATAAATTTCTATTGTCCACAGAATTTATAATTTCTAATAAAGATTAGGTATAATTTTTTTATAATAGATACTTTGTAATTAGAATAAAAATAATAACTAAAATTGATAAAACAATTTTTTAATATTTTTTAATAAATCACTAATTTAGTTTCTAAAATTACAATGATCCGTTAAATTGGTCTTTAAAATTAATAAAATTATAAAATAATTTTTGAAATTATATATTATTATTTAATTTAGTTCATAAAATTATAATAGATAATAAAATTGGTCTCTAAAATAAATAAAATGTTAAAATGATTAATAAAATTTTAATTATCTATTAATTCACTCTTTAAAATTATAATAGTCAATTAAATTAATTCCTAAAAATAAAAACAATTAATTACACTTTTGTCTTAAATAAGTTAAATTAATTTTAAAATTTTATCTTATATAAAACTCATAAAATCATAAATTTAAGGATTAAAATATACACATAAAAAATTATAGATAAGATTTACAAAATTTTAAAAAATATAAAATAAAGTATACAATTAATTTTTAAAAATTTTAAAAATCCATTTGATCAATTATTATACTTTTTAAAATAAATTGATAGATTATTATAATTTTAAAATTATTTTAATATATTATTTATTCTTAAAATCAATATAAGAACTAAAACAAAAATTGAGAAATTATTTTATTATTTTATTAAATTTAAAGATCTAAATAGATGACCACAATTTGAGGTGATTTATTCCAGAAATTTCGATAACTTTCGAGAAGATGGACGTGTAATGGTGTGATTGTAGCTTATAATCTTAAGTATCACGTAAACTCAAGTTGAAAAAAGGAAGCTTTAAAACAGAACATGTAGTTGAATTATTGTGATTATAGCTGCTGGTGGATAAGCATAAGGTTTGCTAGCTCAGCTTCCAACAGCTCATTTTTAATTAAGGACATAAGGATAACCTTATTTATTATTATTTGTCTTTGCTCAATTACTCTAACGTAAAAGTAAATTGGTTCGTGACATGATTCTATAACATGTCCATATATTTCTGATTAAATCAAGTTCCGTGATAATATTAAAATCTGCTTTACCTTTCATAGAATATTCTACGTCTTTCGAGTGAGGAAGCAACTAATATTTAGGATAAGATATTTTTTTATTAAAAATAAATTTGTTGGATTTGGATTAAATAATTATAAATAATATTTTTAAAATATTTAATATAATTATATATTTAAATTTAAACTCAAAGCTACCTGTTAACGTAAATTTATATCAATTGATCCACACTCAATATATATTTAGATTAAATTATTTGTCTTTCGTCGCACACTGTGGACTTATTTAAATGGTGTGTGAGAATAAGGATAAGTTTAAGGGCCAATGGTGTTCGAGGAATACGGTCTAGAACCTCTCATGCCAAATTCAAAAGTTGACGACAATATTTGTAAATCGATTCAATTTAATATAAGTTGAAAAAAGAGATTTAATAAATTGAAAATTAAAAACTTTTATTGAATTAAATCAGATTTTAAATTTGACCATAAAAAATCAATTTAATCTAAACCAAACTTTTATGAGTCTATTAAGTTTCTTCATGAGTACTTAGAAAAAAATAAAAAATAAACTTAAATATATTTTTAATCATTATTTTTTTAAAAAAATTTGTCAATACATTTTGTTACTTAACTTAAAATATTTTGTATATTTTTTTCACTATTAAATATTTATCAAATTTAAATTGTTTGCTTATGTGTTTGATGACATGTCATTTACTTAAATACACTTTTTACAAATTTTGTTACCAAACGTTTGAAATTTATACATTTTGCTACCAAACTATAAAATTTGTATATTTATCACTAATTTTATAATATTTTGTACATTTTACTCAATCGTTTTAAATGTCAATAAAATTAAAACGATTTGATGATGTGACTCATAACGGGGCAAATGATATG
The DNA here is from genome assembly GCA_025330945.1 of Mucuna pruriens. Taxonomy (NCBI): domain Eukaryota; kingdom Viridiplantae; phylum Streptophyta; class Magnoliopsida; order Fabales; family Fabaceae; genus Mucuna; species Mucuna pruriens. The sequence goes on from JAENHJ010000529.1 coordinate 6,070,180, forward strand.
TTCTTTAATTATATTTTTTAAGTGAGGTGGAAAATGTTAAAAAAAAAATATAGAAAGTATGTCTAAAATAAAAATGGCGTCGATATCATTAGGCTTCCTGACTTAACATGTTCTTCTTATTCTAGGATTTCAAATGCCACTTTTTTAGGTTAGTGGATGATTGATTTTGTGAAGTTTGAATATTTGTCTCTCATAATTTTGTTTTAGATTTAGTAATTAGGATTTTAATAAGATTTTCTAGTATAGACGTAAAGCTATTGATAAAACTATGCAATTGTCAATCCATTTCTTTTTCAATTTTCAATTTTAATGACTTTTTAAACAATAATCATCTTCTTATATTACTTATGAGTTGGCTAGATACACCAAATAATTGTAGAGTTTTGAGTAGACAATGAACTAAGTAGTAACGATGTTTATATAATTGACCACATATAGTAATAGTATTCATTATTTTCATTTTACACACTTTTCATGTATTTAAAAATAATTAAAAGCCTTTTTAAATCACGTCATTTGCTTCGTCATGAGTCAAAAACCCATTTAAATTTTACGAAAATTTAATAGTGGACAAAATATGTAAAATTTTGTAAGTTGGATGACAAAATATACAAATTTCATAATTAAGTGGCAAAATTTACAAAAATACGAAAGATGAATAACAAAAAGTGTGTTTAAGCCATATAATTAAGTAACACATCATGTCATAATCATTTCAACAAATTGTTTATATTTGATAGATATTTAACCATGTTTAAATTAGGTGACAAAATGTGTAAAATTTATAATTGAGTGGCAAAATTCAAAAAAAATGTCAAAAAAGGAGTAATAAAAAGTGCATTTAAGTCTTAAAAAAATCCTTCATAAATTAAAAATAACTTATGTATAAATTAGAATCAACTTTTTGGAGAAGTTAAAATTATTTAGCTTTTCTAAACAAACTAATTTTAAATTATGTATAAATTATTTTTAGCTTATAAGAGAATTTATTTTATTTTATTCTTTTTTTTCTACAAGTAATTATGAAAATGTTTATTTAAACAAAACCTAAATAACTAACATTCTTTATCAATTTATGATGCTACTTGTGTTTATTTACACAATTATCACACAATTTATTCTTATTTATAAAAAAAAATATTTAATTAAAGACAATATTTAGTAATTATTTGATTAAAAATATATAAATACAATTATCAAATTGAGTATATGTAATCTTAATGGTATATATTTAAAAAGTTATACATTTATAAATGATGTAATTTGGAATGTGCTAAAAGGTAAACATATTCTATCACGATAATAATAATGACGAAATTTCATATATTGTACCAAAAAAACTAGCATATAAGTTTTCCAGAGTTCTTTGTGTAATTTAGACAATTAATTTAATAAAGATTCGTGTAATGAAAAAAAGAAATAGCGAAAGCAAATAAAACAAAAATGTAAATAGACAAGAAGAATTGAATTTAATTAAGGGTTGTAGTTTCATTTATGTTTTTTCCTTCAATCCTAATTTCATACCACTTATTTTTTTTTTATCTTAATCCTTCGTGTTACTAATTTTACTTAGTTTTATTAGGAGACCTTGGTTTAGTACCCCTAATATTCTTTATCTTAGGATGGTCTCTAGTTGATAATTTAGAAACACATGTTTAAGCAATCATTAGGCATATAGAAGATGATTAATATCTTAATTGAATAATAAGTTTAGAGAAAAGGTTGGTTATGCAATCTCCTTAAACTCAATTATGTTATAATTTTACCAACTAAATGTGGTACGGTCTTCACTAATTAATTGATTAAACATGCAAGGGTTGATCACTTCCTCACAAGGATATTAAAATAATAAGATAATTTAAGCAATAAAGGAAAAGAAATAGAAAATTACATTTGAAAGAGTAGTTGAAGTTTGTATGTACAAACTATAACATAACTTTTAGAAGCGGGTTTAACTACCCATACACATAAGAGAAAAACAAATTAAAACAGACATAAGGTTAGAGGTTTTGCTACTTTGTGTTGAGCCTTGTCAAACGCCTTTGATGCCTTCTCAAAGCTTCAAAATCAAAAGAAACACCAAAGAGATAGAGAAGTAGGAAAAACCAAGTGTTGGGATTATTAGAAGATGGGATGATGGGAGACCTCTATTATACTCTTTGCGCGCTCCCTTTACTTTCCTTTTACATTGTGCAAAGTGATCCTTTTAGTAGATTTGTTCTTTTTGGACTGAAAATTTCAAATTTTATTATATTTTCTTTATTTTCTTCTTATGAACTTATATTGCATTAAATTCGGGAAACAAAAGTAAATTATGTGTGATATATATAAAAAACAATGAGATTTTTATCCAAAAATCCTTAAAATTAATATACAAAATTTTGGTTTATCAATAAATTATATAATGACTTATAAATTAATGAAATATTTAATATTTTAAATTATTTTTTATTGTATTTATTATACATATCTTGTAATACTTTCTTAAAAAAATAAATAAGAGTAAGAGTAAAATCTAACTATGCCAATAATTCAAATAACTTTACATTGGATTGAATTATATTTAAATTTAAAACTAAACTGATCAAATAATAAATTAAGAAAATATAAAAAATAGAATAGAATAAACAGTTGAAGACGATCTGCCGTGTTTCTAGCGGAGTGTGATTCAGCTAGTAATTAAGGTCCAACTAGGTTGGTGACATGTTAATTAAAAAAACTAAAGCAATTAATTGTTTCAACAGAAAATACACTTGGGAACAAAAAAAAGAAAGAAGAAGAAGAAAAGCCAAGTGTAAAAGATGAAGGAGTTAGTCGTATTCAGGAAAATTTATTGCGTTGGGTTGGTGATGATAGTGGCAGCGGCAACCACATAGCCCTTAGAGGGACAACACATTTGACTGATGAAAGATGACACAAGAAACTTTTGGTGCACATGGCCGAGACATCCCACGAACCATAACTTGAGTGGTGGCGATAGGAGCACCCATTTACTTTTGGACAACCAAGGGGGAACCGAACTTTAGTTTAAACTTATTAAGAAATTATTGGGAGGACCACAATGTATCAACTTCTATCACCTTTCTTCATCGTGTCTGCATCCTTTGTTGGTGAGAAGCCTTTTGTAGCCACTTGGAACCCTAAGGACAATTGCTGGACACACTTTGGCTCTTTTGCTTCCCAATTGGGTCCCCATTCAACTACATGTACCCTCCAACCAATGCTCAATTTCTCTCTCTCTCTCTCTTTTTAATTTTATTTTAACATCAACTAACGAAATCACCACAGTGTATTAGTCTTTAAAACCTATTTTTTAATGGGAGTTTATAATGTTTGGAATCAAACTTAAGTGCATTTTTTTTAACTAGTATTCTTTAATTAAAATTAGAGTTTCGATTCAATAACTATCAGACTTTTATTATTATTAAGGTGAAATTTTCCTTTAAACTTGTGTTGAGCATGATTAATAATATATTGTGAAAAATATACTTCACATTACAAAATCATGTTCTTTTTAATTAACCTTTTTCTTAATTATATAAAAGAAAGTATTATAATTTATAATATGAAGAAATCAATACATCATAGAGAAATAACAATGACTTCTCTAAGAAGACCATTGTTTGAGATGGAGTTTTGCCTTTTTGGACAGGTCTACTACAAAGATCTATATTTGGATCTTAATTTGAACCCATTACACATAGCACATTTTCAAACTTATCATTTATAATTGTGTCCGTAGTCCAATCAAATACAGGCCTTAACACATTTTGGGCATCACCTTGAAATTGAACCATACGATGCCCATATTTCAAGAAAAATGAACATCACCCAAGAAGCTATAAAACCCACTATCCCTTTGCCCATACTTCAAACTTTTGCGCCTTAAGCAGCTACGGTGGATGCCCTCGGGCCTAAGAGAAATAGATATTATCACATTCACAGCATAAGATCTTAATAATTCAATTTTTTTTATTAATATAATATATTTTATTTAAAATTAATTTTTTAAAAAATAAACAGTAAAATTGTAATACTAGAAAAGATTTTAAAAAAATTTCCACAGTAAGATCCATTCCCGACCTCGGTGTCGGCATTTCGGCACTAATGCGGGCCTACGCGAAAAGTTAAGTAAAGCACTATTAATAATTATAACAATATGTCATATAAATAAATCTACTCAAAACATTATTATACTTGTATGTAAAAATGAATATCATAAGTTGAATTTAAAACACGCATTCTTAATTAGCTGGAGTAAAATTGTCTTCTGTGTAAAAGATATACATGTTCTCGAACCAAAAGTATGCATTCTATAATTACCATATGCAGTAGAATTTGATATATTGAGCGAGTGTTTGATAGTGATTTATTTTTCATAAATAATTACTTACTTTAAAAAAAGAGAAAATTCTTTTAGAAGCCAAAAAAAATTCTTTTAGAAGCCTGTAGACTTTGTTGGAGTGAGATGGATCGGAAAATTAAATCACATAAATTGGCAATAGGAGAAAAGTATCAAAGTCTAGTCCCTAGGTATAACCTTTCCACCAACTTGGATTTATACCTCTCTATTGAGACATCATCATAGTATTTTATCTTGTAAACCCATTTATGACTAATGGGAGTCTAGCGCCATGAGGGAGATCAACGTACACAAAAATAAATAAATTATAGGGCGGGGAACAATTGTCATAAGATAAAATAAGAGAAAAAGGGTGAGAGAGTGTAATTGAAGAATGATTCAAACAAGTTGAAAAAATCAAATGCAGTGGGTAAGAAGCCAAGGCATCCAAAGGCCCTTTAATGAATAAAAGATGGTGGTAATAACTAGTAAATAGATAACCATTAAAAGCTTGAAACTTAAACTTAAAGGTGTAGATTTGAAATTTTTTTGAATTTTTTTTTACCGTTTTGTTGATAACTCATAAGCAAATAACATAAAGGGCGAATGATGTAGGAAGGGACAAGCTATATAAGGTGTGAGTGGCAAAGATAGTATTAATTCAAATAACTAACCTAACTAGTACACTCTGTATGCCATGCATGTAACTGCTCAATGCACTCAAACAATATCGCAGCATAAATAAATCCAAAACATATATAGTTACAGAAAACAAGTCCAATTATTCAAAAAGTTCTTAGTATCTTTTGTCTGTTCTTCCAACACCTATAATTGACTGCAATTAGTCTTTAAAATACTTAATAATTAAAGCTTCAAAAAGTTTTAATTATTAACACATGAAAGGACAACGATTTCAAGTGAGAGAATAAGGAATTGTGGGGTCTGTCCACTTAATACCCATCAGGTGCCACTGACCACAGCCACATGCAACACAATTAATTAAGCCAAAGAAGAAACTTCTTACGAATTTTCAGTCCATGCAAAAGAGTTGCACCACCTGGCAACATATATATTAATTTCTATAATCGGGTGATCTTAAAAGTGTTTATTCTATAATATTATAAGAGGACTCTCAATTCAAGGTATCGAGGCAAAAAGGGCCCCTTATGTTATTGTGTTCTAGATACGATGAGTTAAATTATCACATCCCTTTGTAAAGAGGTGCAATTCGGAAAATAACCTAATGTCCACTTTGATACCCAATAGGCAATAATATTAATGAGTGTTAGAGTATGATGGTATTGAAAAGGACATTTACTTTGGAGTAGTAATACTAATTAACGCATGATAATAGCTACTCTTTCAGTTTTATTGCATGCTCATGTTAGGTACAAATAATAAAAAAAATAAACACTAAAAGTGAGGAAGGGGTTTTAACTTTTTAAGGATTATTTTGGGGTCAGTGATAAGGGATCGGATTTTGGATAGTGAAGCTAGCTACCCGTGACAACTTTAACTTTATTGTACATTTTGTACTATTAAATTGCTTCATTAATTCTTGCTTTTTTCAGTCAAATAAATATGTCGGTGTTAGAAAACTGCTTCATCGTCGTACTTATTGCTTAGTGGATGACTTTATTTCCTCAATTGAAACGAACCTATTAAGGTCGGTGTTAAAAAAAACTTACGGATATTTAACCAAGTATATTTATTGATTATTGCGTGTTATTACCTTCATTACATAATAACTAATATTTTGGTAAGAGTTTAATCATCATCCAAATTTATTATATATAATAATTTGTAGGTGAATGATGGTGCATAATATTATTTTTTTTAACTAATGGTAATTTTTACAAATTTAAAATATCATTAAATATTTTTATTTAACAATTCCTACAATAATATTTTATAAGAAGTAATGAAATATTAAATAAAAATATTTTATTTTAAATATAAATAATATTTCACATTCATTAAATTCTTGTTAATATGTATATATCAATATTAAATACCAATACATATGAAATGAAAGTAATATATAATTAAATTTTAACTAATATAATTTTATTTTTCAAAAATAAATCAACTAGGCCTTGGGGGCACGCACCCCACTGTATAATATTTTAGTATGTAAATCCCAGCCGTGGCAAGGCCTGCATTTTATGGGTGTAATTAATTAAGTGCACCACATAATTCAACTATAATCACACCATGTCTAGATATCCTAGACTCTTATCCACATATGTTATACATAGGAAATGCTCAGAGATAACTTAATTAAGTATGTCTTCATAAGTATTACTTTGCCAGAATATATAATGACTTGAGCCCAATTGCCTTTGCAAGTACCCATTCTAAACGAAGCCATGTAAAGATTTCGATTCATATATATATGTACGCGCGCATAATATTTAGGGAAATAACTTTATTTTAAGTTAATTAAGTATCGTTCATTATTCACTCATCATTGTTACTCTGATTATTCTTGACATAACTAAACTTACACAATTTAGTTATTTTGTCCTTGATATGGACTACTATTTGTTTTGGAGTGGGCCTTTGAAGAGACACAATTATGAGGGTATGACCTTTTAAAGCCATAAGGTTATTACTCCAACATGCATGAGACATTGTAAGCCATTGAAATATTTCTAGTTAGGGTTTGGGTATACACAACCTTGATTCTAGGGTGAGAAGTCTATTATGGTGTTACTGCGTGAATAGTTTTTCATTTATATCTATGTTTAATGTAAAATTACGTTAAATTTAATGTAAAAACACTATTAATTGCATTGAAAATCTACGTATAATAAAACTTTAAACATATTTCCAAGCACGCTATTAGTCTATATAATAACTCACATCACATAAATTAGTCTATATAATAACTCACGTCACATTTGAAGTTAATCTGTTTGCATTTAGTATAGGTAATATTTTTTTAATTGATCTTTAACACCTTAACACCTTACCTATCACATAATTTTGTATCCTATCACACCATATATTATATATAAGAAGACATTGTGATAAACTCTAATAGTTGATCCTGAATAAATGTTTTGTTTTGGTTAATTTCTTTGTATGTATTTATAAAATAAAAAATAAAAGATAAAATAAACTGAGTTTTTTTTTCTATAAAAATCAGCTTATATATGCATATCACATGTATGCATATTAGTTTTTGGAAAAGTTAAATGAGACTTCTATAAAACAAAATCAAGTGCATAAATTGATTTTAATTTTAAAAAAAATTAATTAATTTTACTTTTTTATTTTTTTATATAAGTGTTTATAAAAAATTTTGTTTAAAAATAAACAACGTTGTAAACATTCAAGAGTTTTTTGTATTTTATGTCATTATTGACAACTTCCTATTTGAGTTTGTAGCTACCATTAGCCTCTGAATCCAAGAGTCTTCACTTGCAAATACTAAAATTTCTCACATCCACATATATCTTCTTGTTATGATATAATGCAACACTATCAAAATTTCTTCTAACTTAGAAATTGGAGTCTTTGTAAGTATCATCACCTTATTGTACTCAATTTCGTTCAATCACCATCGAGAATAATCGTTCACCAAAGAAATAACTTGTAAATTGTTATTTGGATTAGGTTACTCCAAATAATTAAGCTCATGAACCATTAGGATTGATCAGTTATGGGAGCTTTGGACAATACCTACAAGGTTTTAGGTTCAAGCATTATTTTCGTCATTGTATTTCTTATTTAAAAAAAATAAAAATAAACTTATAAAAGTATGTTATATTTTTTATTATTTGCAATAAATTAATTTAATGATTCTCCAAAAACAACAGAACTTGTACCAATTAAATAAATTGGTTGAAACAAATTTGTAGACAAAATCACTATAATTAATCCGTGATAAACAGTCTTGCAGATGATATAAGATCATTGTAGCAAGCAAATTAAGAGCTAAAGAGCATTAGTATTAGTACCACATATAACTTTGCTCTGAATTCATGCTACACAATGGACACCACGAAGGATGAATAATAAAAAATGAACTTTGGGAATTAAAAAATCAAAACAGCTTCATCATCTCCACTCATGAGCACTATAATTGGCCCCAGCTATAGTGGACTCTGATTGAATGATCTAGACATGTAATGAGGCACAATATTATTCACAAACATCTATGGTCGGATTATGAGAAAAGCATCGTGCTTTTGTTTCACTTAGTAAGTTTATGCTTTTATTTTATTGTTATACCTTTCTTTTTGTCCATCACCCTTGCTATTTCATTTTATAAATTAAAAGAACAAACACTTTAGTGAACTTGACTTATACTTAACATTTAAGAATTGGAAACTAAAGTAATTATTATATACTTTTATTTGACGGATTCTGGTACAAAACTTAATGGATCTTTTGTTTAAAAGTTGAATCAATTAATGTTTGTATTAAACTAATTTAAACGACGCTTTATATAAAAAAGTATTTGAGTCTTATAGTTCTTTAATATATTTCTTTTATCTTTCTTTTCCTATTTTGTTGTTTATCGTTTCAAGTGGGGTTGTTAGTGACAACCATTTGAAAAGGAGTGCAAGTCAAAATGAGCGTTGCTCCCACATTTTATTTTATCAAAAAGCATTTTATGCATTGAGGAGAATTTTTTATTAAACATTTTTTTACACAAGTTAAATAAATTAAATAAGTGAATAATTAATTAATACATTTTTATTTTATACTAAATAGGAATATTAATTTTTTGTCAAATCATTATATTTTAAAGTAATAATTTATATATTTACAAAACTTATATAAACAAATTATATATATACGACTTTATCTCTCTCATTATTAAGACTAACGAAAACATAGGAGCTGCCGCCGCGTCTGTGTTCATATTTTTATCGTGTTAATGTAATTTTGTTGTGCTAAATTGATAATTAAAATAATTTTTTATTGTGCTAATGTATAAGTGATGGAGATGAAAAAGGAAATAATTGAGAAAGTGAGAGATAGATAATGTCAAAGTAATTTAGGTAAATAAGTAGTGAGAATGAAGGTGAGAATGAAGGTTAAGTTAGAAGTTAAGTTAAGATAGTAAACGAGTGTAAAAAAAATTAAAAAAAGATTTTAATTATTAAACTTATAGCATAGTTAAGGGTATAATAGTCTAAAAAGATAGATAATAAAAGTAATTATTAAAAAAGTATTGCTTTTATATATTGGTGTAGATTATTGAATTCGATTTCAAGTTTGGCTGGGAAAAGGAATAATTAAGAAAACAAAAGCAAAACATGGCACCCATACATAAAAAGGTTTCAACAGGTACGTCTAGCTCAAGAGGAACCGTTCGAGAAATCTATTTAATGGAGGTTGATTTTTTTTATAATTATTTAAATATTTAATCTTTAACAAATCTTCACAAAAATATTTATAGATTTTACAAATAAAACTAAAATTATTTTTTAAAACGATTAAAATAAAAAATATAATAAAAATATCTACTAAATCATTAAATAGTATATATAGATATTTTATCTAATTTATCTACTGTCAATTTTGTTTACTATTTTCTAATTTATTAAGATAGTAAACAAAATGAAAGAAATGTATAATCACATAATAAAAATGCACCAAGCGTTACTGTCAACTACCATATATCTTATTTATCATTCTTTTTCTATTTCCATAAAAAAGACTTGTCTCTAAAATATTATTATTAATGTCTATAAATATGTTTATAAAATATTTATATACACTCAAAGGGAAGGGAGACAAAAAAGATAAAAAAAATATAAGTGGATTGTCCCACCCAAAAAAGGAAAATGCCTAAATGTCAGGAAAGTAGACTGGGAAAATGAGATTGACAAACTTGCGCTTCCCAACTTGCCTCGGGCAGGCATCTCTAGGATGGGGAATTGTGTGCCTCAGGCAAGGTCATTTCAGACCTACCAGCATGCGGGAAAACAGGGAACGAGAGGCGTGCTTTCGTCGCGACGGTCAGAAGAAAAGAAAAAGTGGTCACCACCGCATTGAATGTGAAGTCGTCGCATTAATTAAGACGAGTCCCGCTGAGGGCACTGAGACATTTATGAGACCCTGACCAGAACTACCGCATTAATGATGAAAGAACTACTTGAAAGATCATGGGGGGAAGTTGGCCTATATAAGGCCTTGAGTTTGAAGGAAAAAGGGTCAAGAGTTTGATGAAAAATTCTTGGAGAAGGAGAGTTAGAAGAAATAACATTCTAAGGGAGGAAAAAGTCTTGAGAAAGTGGGAGAAGAGAGCAAGGATTACCTACTCTGGGTGTACAACAAAGAAACATCTAGATATAAGGTGAAATTCTAAGAACTTCTAAGTGTTAATATCCCTTAGAAAGTGTTTAGCCACAACTCAGAAATAGGCATTAACCCCAAAATAATCAGAATCCATACCTCAATCTACGAACCGGTTCCAAATCGGTCACGCCTTAAACAACACCCAATATTTGGGACCTACTTTGGATCGGTACTCCTTGGTCGACTATAAAAGCCGGCTTCCTACCTTAGTTTATTTAAACCCCACTAGTACTTAGTCGTCACTTACTTATAGTCGAGTCGATCTTGATCTTGTTTGCATAACCTTTTGAGCCCCTGGTCGAACTACATCGACTTTAACTTTTCCATTACATTGGAAGATACATAGGAGTAAGTGGTGACTCTTGTCAAGTTAATAAAATCCAAAAACACCATCTCCTTCTTCCTTGTAAATACCTAACATCCCATGAAAGGTGAAAATGGTATGAGAGTAATTTCCTCTTTCATGCATTTAATTAGGGTAACTATCTTCAGATAAACGTAATGGGATACTAGTATAGTCCATGTACATAACCGACTCCCAAACTCGAACTCTGATTCCTAGATTAACCTTATCCAACAATAGGTTTCTTGGCGTTTAACCTTAAAATGCCCGTGACGACTTCAATCTCCATGTTTCCTTTCCTTGAAAAAAATGTAGATACCAAACTTCTATTTTTCATCAACCCTGCAACCACCTTGATTACTACAATATTTATAAACGCACACACGATATAGAATCTGTTGATATTAGTATAAGTTTAAATAAAGACTTATACCAAATCTAAATTATTAATACAAATTAATTCTTAGTTAATACCTTAGAATATATTATAACTTAATTTAACATATATTGCAACAAACAAATAGTTAATTTTAATTAATTAGATTATTTAATTTAAATGATTGTTTAATTTAACTTTTTGTTTTAGATATTTATAAAAACTATTAATAAATTAATTTTTTTACAGTTTTTTCTGTATTAAATAGTAAAACATATACAATTACATTAATTTTGACATGTTTTATTGTAGTTAATTAATTTTTAAATTATATTAATTAATTAAGTTGTTTGAGTTAATTACTTGTGTGATTAATTAATTTTTTTAATAATTATTTACATAGATTATTATCAGATTAAATTGTTTTTAACAAATATTTTCAGTAATAAATAATAAATATATGTATATATATAATTACTTTAATTTTAACATATTTTATACTAATTAACCAATTAGTTTTAAATTTTTCAATCAATTAATTAAATTATTTGAGTTAACCTCTTGTTAGATTGATTAGAAGTTTTTGGATTAATTATTTATAGAAAATATTAATAGATTAATTTATTTTTTACAATATTTTCAACAATAAATAATAAAAAATATTTAATTTCGTTAATTTTGACATATTTTGATCCGGTAATCTTTTAACTTTAATCAATTGATTTAATTAATTAACCTAATTTTAAAAAGTAATTATTTGATTGCTATAGAACATGTCAAAATTAATGTAATTTAATTCATATACTACCCCTATAACTAGTGAAAACAATATTCTCTCAACACTTAACCAATTAACTACATATATCTTTCAATCTATTTTTTTATCTTTATTTTTAAATTTATTTTGAGTAAAATAAATAAATTAATAATTAAAAATAATTTTATATCACAATTTAGTTTATTTATTATAAATAAAAAGGTAATGTATATATTTAAAGATATTTATTTATTATAAAATTTAATTATACTATAATTTATATATTTCTAAATATTAATTTAATATAAATTTTAATTATATAAAAATATTTATCGTATACAATACAAAAACTAAAATACTAATTTAAATATAAATTTTTACTCAAATGGTAATCGAAAACTTTACACACAAGCAATTAAACTGTGAGTGAGCTAACCTGCTACTTCCGCCCAAAGTGAGCCAAAATTTGGCCAACCTCATGAGAGTCAATCCATCATACGGGATGCATTAAATAGGTACTCTAAAAAATATTAAAAAAAGTAAAAAAAAAGAACATAATAAAAAATTACCTATTTGGGTACTGAAGTAGGGTTTGGACTTGACATTACCATGACACAATGTTACATAGGTTGGTTAGCATAAAAAAACAAACATGCAAAGAATTATAACTTTAGACCTTTACAAAGAGCATTTCTTTTGAGAAATATGATGTTTTGAAGCACTCCTTTAAAATAGGATGTACGTAGGACCGTGATAAAGATGTGACAATAATGCAAGGCTAGATTTTAGCATTCACAATCACAAAGTATCACTAATTTGGCAATCTTCTATGTAGCAACTGTTTGAGAGAATGTCAAAGCAGCTCAACTTGCTTTCAACCACACGTTCAAGCCAGATGAGTGTGAAGAGTATTTGTGGATTTCATTCAATTGGTTTTCAAGAAAATATAATTTGATTCAATCACTTCACTTTTATTTTTTATTCATCTAATTAGGTTGGCTTTAAAATTAAATCAAATCCAATTTAATTTATTTTTATTTTAATTAGATTAGTTTTTTGTTTTTCAAAAAGTCTACAAAATATTAAAATAAATGATAAAATACACAAAGTTTCAATATCAAATATTACGTATAACTCAATAGAGTTCAAATATCAATTTTAATTGTAAGTTCAAGATAACCTTATAATTTTGCAAAGAACAAATACACAATAGAGAAAAAAAAAATTCAGTTCCTATACATTCTTGAATACATGACTATATAGTTAATTATGGAATACATGACATAATATAAATCAGTTAATTATTGAATACATGACAGTTGAAATCAGTTTGAATTGGAATAATTATTTTTCTATTTCATCCACAAGTATCTTTTATGTGACACAATCTTATTCGAATCAGATAAAACGTTTGCTTAACTAAAAAATTTTCACATAGAAACTAAAATACTATCAACTAAAAGAAAATTGGCTATTGTTGATGGCCAAAAGCTCACTGTCATTGAAAAACCTCACCAAAATTCAGAATTACCAAGTAGGTGAGGCAAGCTCATTGTAACCCATGAGTAATAAGATGAGAATATTTGAAGTTTTGGTGCGACTTACATTGAGTTTTTCTGTTGGTAATTTGACTTCGATTATATTGACGGGAAAGCCCTCAATAATCTATGATTAAGGAGAAAATTTGAAATTTTTGTGGAATTTACAAGGGATTACACACCGCAAAGCTCTTGGTCATTTACTGTGGATTAAGCCCACTGTATAGAAGCCCAATGACCAATGATTTAGCCTTGAGTAGTCTGGGTTATTCTTACACTTTAAGTTAAAATCTTTTACCAAGAATTGATTTACCTGTTGTGTGTTTTTTATTTTTTAAAAAATAAAAATTTTAAAACAAAATGTGTTATGAGAGAATGAAGTTGAAATGATTTTAACTCAATTTTGAAAAAAAAATTGTGTTTACTTTTTAATTTTAAAAATATTTTTTATTATATTTAATAATTATCATTATTATTATTGTTATTGTCATTGGTACTACTATCATTGTCTCTATTACTATTGTCGTTGTCACCATCACTACTACTATCATCACCATTACAACTACCGTACCATCATTGTCATCATCATTGCTACCATATCGTTGTTGTCATTGTCATCATCATTATTATCTCTATCATCATCACTTTTATCATTGCTGACATTATCATCACTACACTGTCATTTCTATTATTGTCACTACTGTTATGGTTGTTGTCACCGTCTTACTCCCAAATGAACTTAAAATTCTCGCTCCCTTCACTCTCTTAATTAAGTAAAAACAATTTTGTGTCATTTAAAATTACTAATTTATTATGAAAATTAATTATAATATAATTTATAAATCTAAAAATATTTATTTATTATAAATTATATTTATAATTATAATTATATACAAATAAATATATATGTTGTGCTATACACATGTTAAAGTATTAATTTTTTATTAAAATTTATATTTACCAAATTAATATTATCTAGACATATTAATTAGTCTCAAACATCAACCATTAATTCAAAATAGTATTGGATATATAAAATATTAATTAATCTAAAATATCAATAATTATTCTTAATAAAATCAAATCAATCTAACTAATACAAAATTAAGATAACATTAAATAATTTATAATATTAATAAATTTCGGCAATATTTCTCCTATGTTATATAAGTTTTTCATAAACAAATAAATATTTCAACATACCTACAATATGATATATGAATTAAATTTCCGGCGCACAACCAACATTTTGTCTATAACACCTTACTAAACTCCATCAAATCCAATGAATAGCACATTGCATACACATGCATATTAAAATTCCTAACACACCAAATAACATCCTCGATATAATACAAGACCACACACTAATGAGTTACCCTCGATCTAGCAAACAACACAGTATATTACGTATACATGCAATTCAAATTCTAGCACGCCACCAGCAATTCTTAAGTAACACAAAATCACACCCTAATGATAAACTCCACTCCATTTAACATACATCATATTCAAATTAAAATTTTATCTTAGTTATTTTTATAAGAATCCATATAAAATCTCTCATGTAGTTGTTATTTTTCAAGTATAAGTTATTTTTTAAATTTAATAAATATTAAGTGAAATACATTAATATCTTAAGTTTTTTAGAGTCAATTTTTTCTTAAAGAGTATTTTAGAAATCTTATTCTAACTCTTTGCATCTATAATCGATAAAAATTAAAATAATAAATATATTAATGATGAGAGACGAAAATAATTAAGACTAATAAAATATTTATAAAGAAAACAAAAATATGTCTGATTAATATTAGAGGTAATTTTAAAAAGAATATAAATTTATGATAAATTTAATAGTTCAAACTAAATTAACTAATTTCTTTAATTCTAATAAATTAGTTAATTAAATTTTATAAAAAAGACTACATAACAACACGTGGATAATACATGCAAATAATATCTATATAAGAATATTAAAGAATATTAATTCAAACGTGTTTGTCCTAAAACGATTACTTTAATTAAACGCGTGAAATTATTATAACTTCTAAATTATTATTTTCGCCTTTTAAACGTAGACATAATTGAAATTATTAACAGAAGAGGAAAAGAGTATATATATATTTTTTGTTTTTGAACTTGACAAGAGTTACCTTTTACTCTTACGTATCTCCTTTTGCAGTGAAAATTTCAAAGGTTACGTAGTTCTTGGTGGAAAGATTTTCGAAAGGGGTGGCTCAGATAATGCTGACAGTGAGTCGTTTGATTGGGTAGGATGATTGATAATGAATCGGCTGACCGACAACAAAGAGGGCCGACTCTTGGTCGTTTGATCAACTACAAAATGGTCAACTTGGTTTTGGCTGGCCAAGATAGTGGATAGGGTGGTGACTGATGGAATATAATTGCAAAATAAGGGAGTGGGAGGACCATTTGCAAGCCCTCCCTAAGAATTATTCGAGGAAACATGACCAATCTATAAAATGGAAATTATTCTTCTGAGTAAAAAGGTCGACCAAATAATGACTTACCTAGACTTGAGGTCCTTTGTTGTTATAGAGTTTCTCCTTCCTTTGCTGATTTGTTCTCTTCTTCATTGTATCTTTCTCTCCTTATGATCTTAATAAAATTTTTAGCAAAGTTTTTTCCTCTCTTTTTTTGTCCTTTACTTCAAGTTGTCTCTCCCTCTTTATAGGTCAATTCTTTCTCCCAAGATCTTTTGAGGAGATCTCCTTCACTAATAAAGGTGACTTCCCCTAAAATTTGTGTCTTCGACCACTAAACAAATAACAGACTTGAGGTCGGAGGGGAGGAAGCTTCTCCCGCACACTTCTTCCTCCTTCCTTTTATTTTTATTTCCACTATTCATTTATTTTATAATATTTATTTATTTATTTATTATTATTTAGAAAAGTTGACAATTTTAGGTGTCAACAATTGCACATTAATTCATAAAAATATGTAATTGAAAGGAAAATATTTCAATATCTAACTTTAATATTTATTTTTATATTTTTTCTACAAATAAAAAAACAGAAATAAAAAGCGGGGGCACATTGAAAGTTTTTTGGGGGCAGTGCCGGGCGACGGTAGCATGGTGGGGGAGGACCGGAGAGGGCGACCATATCTAAATTTAATTGAATATTTTTATATATATAATTATTAATTAAATTTATAATTAATCAATATATAATTTAATTACAGTGAATTTAACT
The DNA here is from genome assembly GCA_025330945.1 of Mucuna pruriens. Taxonomy (NCBI): domain Eukaryota; kingdom Viridiplantae; phylum Streptophyta; class Magnoliopsida; order Fabales; family Fabaceae; genus Mucuna; species Mucuna pruriens. Next base: position 6,087,069 of record JAENHJ010000529.1, read on the forward strand.
CACTATAATTAAATTATTTAATAAATATTATATATATAAGTTAAATAATTAAATTACATATTTAAATATTAATTGCAGTGGGTTAATATCATGTAGATTGCATAATATTGGATTGATTGATTAACAACTTTAACATGGACCAGTTTCATTCTTAAATTAACGAGTTACTTCTAATTTTGTGTAATCAAACTCCAGCCTCCTCCGTAGTAAATCAAATTAATTCATTAGTCACTTCAACAGCCTAACTATACAAGTTATATAAGTTATGGTTGACCAAAAAAGGAAATGATGTTTAGCATTCTATATTATTTATCTTATTCATTCTTAAAAATAGGATAAGGTTTCTTATATATTTGGTAAATACAGTATAAAGACTTCTATATATCATTAATAAAGGTAATGTAGTTTATTCTATTATAATATTTTATCAAATGTCCTGACGTTGATAGGCACAAGGGTACTTTCCTATAACCCAAATATTTACCAATTTGCATGGTTGCAACTTGCACAATATCCTCCTATCCCGTTACCAATTAATTATACATGCCATGTAAAATGAATGCACTAATTAATTAGAAATATATATTTTTAGTCTATATAAAATAAGGAGTTTTAATTTTAGTCTGTAAAATTTTTTATCGATTTTTATTATTTAAAAATTTATAATAATTGATTTTGTTTCTTATAAAATGAGTAAATTTTAATTTTTGTCCCTGTAAAATATTTTTGTTTGATTTTTATATCTCAAAATTTTGAAATATATATTTTTAGTCCCTAATTTTCATTTTAAGATAGATAAATAACGTTTATATTAGATATCTAATTTTTTTAAGATGTTATATACTTACATGATATCACATATACTGGCGTGTATAACTTATGATGGTCACTTGATTTTTCTTTGAAAATATATGCGATCAACAAATGTCACATAATAGTAAAGATCATAAAAAAAATTCAAATTATGAGGGGATGAAAATTGATTAAAATTTTTATAGAAACTAAAATAAAAAATAATTATTTTACCATGACCAAAACCATATTTAAACCTAGTATAAAATAATTTGGCATGCTTATTTAATTATAAATAATTATTAATATGGTTTTATAGTAATTATTATAAAAATTAACAAATTTATTATATATTCTGATTTGTGATTAGATGATTCTATAAAACTATTTTATATTATCAATATGTAATATATTTTTTAAAAAATATTTATACAGTCAATCAATAAGATATTGTTTTCTTAAACTTTATAGTTATATTAAATATTCAAAAAGTGTGTTATTTATACTAATTTTATCTAGTTGGAACAATATTATTTTTAATAAAAGATACTATTGTATAGAAATAATAAGATATAATTTGATGAATGATTTTTAAAATAATTATTATGAAAAATAATAATTTATCATATATATCGATATCTGATTACATGACAATGTATTAGTATATTTTAATTAAATAATTAAATAATTTTAGTATCTTAAAAGGATATAAAAGTGAAAAAATATTTTTATATTTTTGCCATAATAAATACTATCCTTAATAAAATTTTATTATATTTAATTCTTGGATGTAAAAAAAAGAAGGCAATAATGTATGGAGTGACAAAGCATTGGGTGAATTCAAATGATAAAGAATAGGAGAAAAGGGTAGAGTAGACCCAATTTTATTATGGGCTGAAAAAGGAAAAAAAGGAAACTGCCCCACAAAACAAAACAGCACAATGTCCAATACAAGTGGTGACTCATACATACGTTATGTACCCTATATAACCCCTCCTTCTTCTTTCCCTCTCTCTTTCTCACTTTCTTTATTCTCTATGACTCTCCATTTCCTCTTCTTCTTCAACCACCAATTCTTTCTTTCATTCCCACCTCGGTTTTGTTTTCTGCAACTCTCCTCACTGTAAGTTTTCTTCTTTGCTCTCTTCATATTTACTTATAAATTATCATGTCCAACAATAACACAAATTAAACATATTATATACATATGCTACTGCTAAAGTCACTGTATGGATGTCTGCCACCACCCATTTTGTTCATGTCTCTTTCTTTTCTTTACTTTTTTCATCCTACACTCGACTTTCTTTTTTCTTCCTCTTATCTGCCAAAAATTCATAATTAGGAAAATATCACACCCTTTAATTCATATTATACACTCCTTTTCAACCTTTAAAATCACAATAATTAAAATTTTATTTTTCATTTAATGAATCATATTCTTTATTTTATAATTTTTAGTAAATTTTAATCAATTCTAATCAATCTTATAAAATATGTTAAAAAATATAATTTTTAATAATTTTTTAATTAATATTATAAAACGTGTCAGAAAGAATATGTTTCTAATCATTCTCAAATAATAAATGATTATTACGATTTATGTCATTACAAAGAGAAAAAACTATTCTAAACACCACTTGTTGATAGACTTAAATCAATAGTTAATTTTTTTTAATTTATAAAAAAGTTTAATAATAAAATTTGATTACATGTCATATAAAAATTAATTAAAATTATAAGTATTTATACAACAATATAATAATTTCCCTAGGAAAGAAAGACAAAGAAGAGAATAAGGCATGGAAAAAAATGTGTTAACTAATTCTTAGTTTTAATCAAAAGCTAGCGATGTAGCAATTTAGCTCTATGTGTGTAAACATTAATTTCTCTGCTTTATAGGAGTTCAAATTTTACTAAAAACACCCTCCAATGTTCAAATAAATTAGTCTCATGTCAAAGATATAGAGATATTCCCACTCCTAAATAAATAAATAAATAAAAGCTAGCTATTTACAATATCGCGTGTTGCTATATAAAATTACGAATTGTGACGAAACTGAAACGAATGAATGAGGATTGGGTGCTTTAAATTGAGGAGAGAAAATGTATTGAACAATCACATCCACACTAACAAATTGATATTCCTACCATAATCATTTTCCTTTTAGCAAATGTGAAATCAAAGCATCTTTTTAGGGCCATGTGAAACGAAATTTGTATTAGTATTTCTAATATTATCCTTTAAAATATGTCTGGTCTGTTAATATGAAATCAAAACATCTTTCAACGATACTTGAATGAAGCTATTAATTGAAACCAAAGAATTATTTAAGAAGACATTATTTTTAATGTAACATCGCCGCGTTGATTTCGCTATTTATTGTTTTAGACTTTTTTTAATATTTAAATGCAAGATCATTATAAATTAAAGCCACTCATTAATGTTTGGTATGATAATTCAGAATATTCATTTAAGAATATTTCCAATAGTATTCATTTAAATAAACCTACTTAAGTTTTTAAATGGGTTTAAAGTGATGACGCATTATATTTAAGCAAGTTACTCACATTTTATTCTAATAATACAATTTATATTTTTTATTATATTTAATTTTGTTTCATAATTAAAATATTAATTTTTAAACTATAAATTAAATTTATATTCATAGTTAACTATTTTTATATAAAGATTAATGCTTAAATTTAAGCAACTTACCCTACCAGCTATATAAGTTCTAATGAAAGAAAAAGAATATATATATATATACACGTGTGTTTATAATAAAATTAAATAAATGAATATTTTACTATTAATTCTTACTCGGGTTAGTACTTATTAGGTGTGTATGCTGATAGTTGACATTTGCAAAGATCATGGATTTCATGCTTTAAAAAAATTAAAGAAAGGTTAATAATGTGAAATTCTAATTATTTTATATGATTACGATTTTAAGAATATAATATTCACGTATTAAATATACAGTTTCTTTGTTTGATTACATTAAAAATAAAATAGAATTAGCTGAGCTGAAAAATCAAACAGCAATGAGTAAAAGTCTAAAGCCACAAAATTTATAACGGTTATAATTAATTAAAAATTATTTATCATTAATTTTATATATATATATATATATATATATATATATATATATATATATTAAAAAAAAAAAATTATCTTTCACAATATTTTTTTAAACCAAAAAATTTAAAACTTCTCCCACTAGATCAACCCCTTTAAACAAAAAAATAGACCTCCAGTTATGCTTCATGTTTGAGTAGATGATTGAATCTTAGACTTTAGTTAAAGAATACAAATATTGATCTTAAATTATTTTTCATATCACATCAAAATTTAAATGTCCATATATTTAAACGATCATTTGGATCAATTTAATATTTTAAAAATATTTATAAAAGTTAATATGATTGATAAGATCACATATTCTACACTTCCTTAATTATTTGTCAAATTAATTTATGCTTTTCATCACTTTTAAAATTCCACAATTCTATAAGTGCAAACCATTTCGCTATTTTCAATCAATTGTTAATTATATTTATTTTTAGTAGTAAAAACTATTTTTTTATAACTATCATTTTTTCAAATTTTTTTTATAATCTATATTTGAATTCTTATATTATCTTTTATTTTTTATTTTAAATAATCAACTTGGATATATTAATCACTAAAAAACATATTATTTGGAAGGGTGTGTTAGAATAATTAATGTAAAATTTTAATTCAAAATTATTTTGTATCTTACAAAGGTAAAAGGATAAAATTTGAATATTGTTTTCATTAGTTTTAATAAAATGCATAACTTCATACATACCTTTAGGCATCCGAAACATTGAAGTGCTCCTTCCTTCGATTTTTTGTTAGTAGTTTTTAGTTAATAGGTTATCTCTAACCTTAAAACAAGACAATATTCCTTATCATCGGTTTATTCTAAACTTAAGAAATATAATAAATTATTTAGTTTGAGGTTTAGGATAGTATATCCCTGTATTGTACGAAAAAATAAGAAAAACATATTCGAGTTATATACGAAAATTAGAGATAATTGACACAATTAACATAGTTAAAAAATATTTGACATCCTATCTATATAATTAATAATAATAAATATAGTATAAAAGGGTTACATGGGACGAAATCACAGTCATAATGACATTTATTTTTTAAAATATGTCATATATAATGTGATTATGACATTAACCATACTTTATATATTTTGTCTCTAATCATGAGTAATAAATATTATATAAAGTGGTAATTTTAAATCTAATTTTACTCTAAAATGTCTTAACAGTTGATTTGATTTGAGGGCTAGAGTTTTACTATATATATCATCCATCTTCAACGAGTACGAAGAGAATCAAGATCACTGTGGAGAAGAAAAAAGATAGGATTTCGGAGAAAAGTAAAAAGGTAAGTTTGTGCAACAACAATAACTTTAAAAACTTTTTTTAATGGTGTTTTTAAATGGAGGAATAATTATACATAATATAGGTACAACTAACAGAGCCAATTTGTATTTGTATATAGCCTAAAGATCACATGATCTTTGTTACATGAGATATCATATTTTATATTAAGGGCAACTGAAACTTTAGAGAGAAAGGATGCATTTGTGGTTGTAATTTTTTATTTTTATTTTCCATAGTGGAAAACATGAGTCATTGTTTGATCAAGATCTTATTTAGAACTTTACCTTAATTGCATTCTAGGGACTTGATGTTGGAATTGCTTGTATTTTTAGATTTTAGTTTTTGGCAATGATTACCTAGAAAATAAAAATTATACCTACATTATTTTTCCCAAAGTATTTGTGTAAATCCTTTCTTTTAAATTTACTTAAGTAATTTTTATTTAATAAAGACGAAATATTTACAATAAGAATTGTGCATTTACTATTTGGCAAATGAAAAGTTTTTTTTTAAATAATTATTAATAGATCCCACCATAATTTTCAATGTGTCTCAGCATGATTTTTAATAAAAAAAAATTATTTATTGATTCCTTAAACAATCTTCTTAAAATACTGGTCAGCAAGATTCTTACTATTTTTATTCATTTAAGCAATTGGATTGTGCTCCCAATATTCACATTTGAACATCTCAATCTTATGTGACCCTTTAGAAATGTAATAATTTCTCTTCATATAGGATGATGTAAATCATTGAATTGATTTTTGATAAAGAAAAATAAGAGAAAAAAAGAGTTTAAGAAATAAATGAATAATTGATATTATACATAGTTATGCCTTAAGAAAGTTAGGGAATTATAGTTAGAAACTTCCAAATTGAATACTTAATGTTTGTTCCACTGGTTAATTTTTTAGGAGGTAATAAATTAAAATTCGAATCTCTACTAAATAGACGTGTATACATTTAATATTTGACGTTACATGAATTATATTGTTACGAAGATATAAAGATATCTACAAGGAACTAAAAAAGAGAGTATATTACAGTATTCGATTAAGAAATTTCTAATGCATTTGAATTATTTTAAAATAGTATCTTTAAATATAAATTAATTTATAAAATTTCAATTCGATTTCATGCTATTTTGCTGGCAGCTATAATTTTCTTAATTTTTTCAATACCTTTTTATATTTGTGGGTGGTACGGACTACAACATTTCAATCCTCTGATTTGTGATAACAAGGCGGAAAAAAAATTCCTGGTTAATTTATGGTATTTCATTTTCTGGTAATTTTGGTTTCAGTAATATTATTGATTATAGAATTATTGTTGGAACAGATCTGGAAGTAGTATCTTATGATCAATAATGCAGTTGTAAAGTTTATGATAAAAAAATGGACAAATATTAATTAAATCTTCGGTTGAATATAAAATGCACATGTGTATATATAACTGTAAATATATACGGCTTTACACTTTTCTTGAATATATTAAGTTGAACTTTTGTTTAAATATATATGTAAACTACATGACAGATACAAGATTCTTTTTGTTTCCCATTCCAAGATCAATGCTTAGAGGAAATTGTATTCAAGTTGTGCCCAAAATTCAGTGGCAAATTGGTCTAGAAACCAATGCATGTGAAACATGCATGATTGATACTTGTAAATATATCCCATCACATTGGTTTGCATTAGGTTCCATTAGAAGTGATTTATTTATACAGAACATTAATTACTCATTATAAATTAAACATAACTTCTCTTCCTCTTTATATATGAGATCTATTGATTTCTGCAAGTCACTGCATTCCCTATTTCCCACATATCTTGTGATTCCTAGCAAATCTTAATTTGCTACCTTTATCCCTCAACTTTGACACTAAATTTGTAGCCACAAAAAGAACATGTTTTTTTTTTTTTATATTCATTGAATTCTCCCAGTTCATGTGGAAACTAATTCAGAATGTGACTGCTTGAGTTGCAGATAAGGAACTTCTTTTTCTTCTGAAAAGATAAGGGTATCACGTGGTTTCACTTTCTTTGTACTTCGTGAACAATAAGAAAGTTCAAAGCCAAAGGCTGCCTTAAAAACAAAAGCCTTGTGACCTTTCTATATTCTTCTTTTAACGGTCAACTAACACAAACTGTATATACCTGTTCAGTCTCATTTGTTTAGTTTGTATTTGGACAAAAGACACAGTTATTTAGATGCCTTTGTGGTTTTTCTCCGATCAAAATTAGAGTTTTACAAGGTAATTTGTGTTGACCTTTAATGCAAACCTGTATGGCATGAGTTATCGAAGTGAAACTTCAATTCTGATTGGAGAATAATTCTAAAAACACATAAACAACTGCATATAAGTTTTGTCTTTTATGTTTCTCCTGTTTCTTAACTATTTTGTGCTTATTCAGACTCAGGCCACCCTTTACTCTAATTATCACCATGAAACCTTTTAATAGTCAAATTTAATAACAAATATATTGCTTGGATATATATTAAAAGCAAGACATTATTTCCATCATTATTTCTCACACAAACATTTGAATGCAGGTAGCAAAGGTTCAGTTTCTGCCTGATTCCATTTTGAACCATCTCAGATGGGATACTTATCACCACCATCACCACCATCATCAACACACTCAAACATGAAACCAATATCACTTGCAAAGCCGGATGAGAATGGAGAATTATGTTCTTATGCTTCCTGGCTAGTAAGCTTAAAACTTGCATACCCCATAAAAATTTACTTAATACTTGATGATCTATGCTTAAGCAGTTAAACTTATTTGCATATTGTTCAACCACTTATGCTTTGGTATGTTATGATCTATCTGAATGGACAATAGTGCTGACAATGATTTATATTGGCCTCTTTGTTTGGTTCTTGTTCTTAATTATTATTACTACTTGTGTGGCTGAAAGGGAAAGCATCCTTCTGCTTTGGAGAATTTTGAGGAAGTGATGAGCATTGCTGAAGGGAAAGAGATTGTTGTGTTTTTGGACTATGATGGAACACTCTCACCGATTGTAGATGACCCTGATAAGGCTTACATGAGTGATGCTGTAAGTGCTTTGCATAGGACAATCAACACCACAGCACATATTGGTGGTGACTTCATGATTCCTATTAAGTTGTGTAGTTTTGGCTGATTTCTTTTGCTTTCATTTTCTCAAGACTTAATTGTCAATGCCGTATGGCTTGCAATTTGCAGATGCGTGCAGCTGTGCGTGAAGTTGCTTATTGTTTTCCCACTGCCATTGTTAGTGGAAGGCGCAAGGATAAGGTAATCAATCAATCCACTCACTCAACAGAATAGTGCACTATGTAGACATATCCCTTTTTTGAGGCTCTGTTGTTTTCTTCTAGTTTTCAGTGCCTTTGTTTTCCTCTTGACATGTAGGTGTATGAATTTGTGAAGCTGAGGAATGTTTATTATGCTGGAAGTCATGGTATGGACATATCAACTCCATTAGGCTCTTCCAAATATGAAGATCAGAAGCATCAGATTAAGGCTGTTGATGAAAAGGTTTATATAAATTTGTCTTTTCTTTGGACAATACTTGTGCCTATTGTTTGGACAAAGCCCACATTACATTAAGTAGTTTAATGTTAATTAAATGATGCTTGTTACAACTTGACTTCGTCACTCATGTCTCAGTTATTACCTTTTTAGGGTAAGCATGTTGTTCACTTTCATCCGGCAAAAGAATTTTTGCCAACAATCCAAGAGGTAATTTCTTTTCTGTTCAAAATTAAATAACCACTTCAAGTAGCTTGGTCTGACTTGCAGTTGGAGTTAATATGGATAAAGTTTTTGACAAGTATTTATAAAAGAAAAAAGCTAAATTTAGAGTTTAATTTCTATAAACTTTTGTTATAAAAATATTTACATTGTTAAAATTTTAAGAAAATTAACATAAAAATCAATAAACTTATTTGTAATTGAATAATAGCATATTTATTCTTAAATTAGTTAAGAATTTTTTGGATAAATAAAAATCAACTTATACATCTTAAATTTATCTAAAACTCAATCATTCAACTTTCCAATAATATTTGTAATCATTAACAAAGTTTGACAATTGAAAAGCTCCTATAAAGCATGGCCTAATTCATACTGTGCCTTAATTTTCTCTCTTGCTGATGTGAAGAGAGTTGACTCTTCATATATCATTTTCTTCTGTTCATGAATGTTCCATTTATATGTCTTGCAGATAGTTAAGGTTTTGAAAGAAAATACAACAAGAATAAAGGGATCTATGATTGAGGATAATATGTTCTGTGTTACTGTACACTACCGGCGTGTGAAAAGTGAAGAGGTATTAAGATACACACTAGATTGAGAAATCTAATATAAAAAATGAGGATCATAATATAAGCTTATGAAAAATTGTTGATTCACAAAATTATAGGATGTTGGTGTTCTCAGAGAAATGGTGGAATCTATTATGAAAGCTTACCCCAGTTTTCACATATCAGGAGGAAGAAAGGTACCAAAATAATATACTATTGATGAAAACAAAATGTTGCATTCTTAAACTTGACCTTACATCGTTTATCAGGTTATGGAGATACGGCCAAATGTAAACTGGGACAAAGGCCATGCTCTTATGTATTTGCTTGACACTCTTGGCTTTGACAACTTTAACAATGTTCTTCCAATGTACCTTGGGGATGATAGAACAGATGAAGATGCTTTTAAGGTACTGTTTGTTAAAACAGAACCCTCTTGTATGGTAAATGTAAAATTTTTGAATCATGGACTAATTAAAATTCACTTTTAAGTATATATTTTAAAATAATTTATTACAAAAATCAGTGGTCTTATTCTATAACTATATATAACTTATGATTGAATAATGTATAAAAATATTTACATTCTAATTAAATTCTTTTCATTATTCAGATCTTCTACTGTTTTAAAAGAAACTAAACTGTAAGATGTCATATGCAAATTCAACAACTAAACTAAATTGAATAGTTTTTTTTTTTAAATATTAATTTATTATGTAATAAAATAAATTGAATAAATGGGATTGTTTAGTAATTCTAGAGGATCGGAATACCTCATGTTGGTGACTAGTTTTGGGGGGAAATATTAATTACTGCTATTTTTTCTGTCCCTTCTTAGAAGCCTAATTAATTTGAACAATGTTTGGCAACATATAGTAATTATATATTTTAATACACTAAAAGATCTAAGCATTTGTACATAATCAAGACATAAGGTGGTAGCATGTTAATGAAGGGTTTTGTGTGGATGTAGGTTATAAGACACATTGGACGTGGTTTTCCCATTATTGTTTCTTCAATTGCTAAGGAGACCGAGGCTTCATATTCCCTGCGTGACCCTGCTGATGTGCTGTCTTTCTTGATTCGTTTGGCAAAATGGAAGAAGAACCTGTTACAGAAAACTAAATAAACTTGATGGGTGAATTGGAGGCTAATTTGCTGGTTTTAATTTGACAAATTAGCCTAGTTTTGTATAGGACAGAGACAAAAGGATGATACTAACAGAAAATGATTCTAAACATACAAGTTGTACTTGTTTAGATCTTTATCAAGTGCAACTGATCCATAGGCTTTTACCAAGTACAACTTATTCAGGTCTATTTTCACAATAAGTTATTTGCTTCATCTACTCTTATATATTAAGATATACTATCTTAATAGCTCATTTCATGGTTTGGATAAAATATGAATAGGAAATGATATAAGCAAAATAATTTTTTATTTCTTCGATATAATACTAATTAACATTGTAAATACTTATTAACTTTGAATAGTTTTGAAATTTTTTTGTCTTCAACTCAAAAAAATATTCTCATAATTATTTGAATATTTTTATTTTTATATTTTTTACTACAAAATCATTAATAATATGTTTATATCAAAATTAATTAAAAAATATTTTCAATAGAAATTAAAATAAGACTATTTATTCTATCTTGTGACAAAGTAGATAGTAATTAGTAAATAAGATTTTAACAGTTTTAATTTCAAAAAACTTCTTTCAATAAATGTAATGTAACTTCAATATTTAATATTATTTTATAACTTATATTTGTATTATAAAAAACAATTAAATGTCTTAAAGAACTTAATATTATAAAGCTTGATTTTAATTCAATTGTTAAAATCTCTTTAATGACTTTTTTAGTTCTTAAAATAAAAATTTATCATTAAAATTATAAGAATTATCATGTTTTAGATATGTTTCAAGATGTTCAAGATTCACTATCAATATCAATTTTTTTATTTTTTGTTTTAGATTAGAAGATTTTTTTAGACAGTATGTTTAAACAATTATACAACAAGTATAAAAAAAATACAAAAATATAATCTATAAATCAAATAATGAGCTTTTGATGAGTAAATAATAATGAGATGGAAAAATTGTACCTAGTTGTTGATTTTAAACTTTCAACTTTAATCCTTAATTTGTTGTAAAGTTTTAGAATAACAAACTTCAATTTGTTGCATAATTGTGTCTTTAAGTGTTCAAGTAGTCCCACATGGTGATGATAGAGCAACAAAGAGATAAAAGAGAGAAAGAATAGAAAAAAAATAAATTTGAAGACTCTTATTTACATTATGATAGGAGAGAGATTAATAATAATAAAATTGAAAAGAAATAATATATCATAATCTCTTTTTATATTTAATATTATGTATAAATAATAGATTACATTATTATTAATTTATTTTCCCAAAATTCGAAGTAGATTTTTGTTTAGGAGTGAAAATATTACTCATTAATTGATTAATTACTAATGATTATTTTTATTTTTTATAATAAATTTTTATGTAAATTTCTTTACATAATTTAGTTATATAAAATTTTTATTTTAATATTTATATACACTAAATAAAAAAAAAGTGTTCATCTAAAAATGGATCTTCAAGGTTTGCCTACTTCATCGCTACTCACTAAATTGAGCCTACGCAATTAACTAAGGACATTTTGATCATTTTATTCATAAATTTCAATTAATTCTCAAATAAAATTTAAAAATTATTTTTATTTTCTAAAAGTTTTTCAATGCTCAAACATATATATATATATACTAATTTATGTCTTTTCTAGGTAATTTGGTCATTTTTTAAGTTTTGATTTGAAAAAATTATTAAAAATAAAATCTAGATAGTATTTGTAATTTTGAGCACAATGTTGTCTCATGAATTTTCAAATTCCTATTTGAATTCCTATAAATAAATTAGAGAGAATATAAAAAATGATAATAAGTAAAGGTGAGAATGTTACAAACATGTTAAAATTAAAAAAGAAAGATGAAACCACAGTCTCACTTTTATATAAATGGGTGCAAAAGGGGACCAAGTAGCTCTAATGATGCACCAACATCATTATGTCATACCAATGAAATTACTGTGTTTTCTTTTAGGTAGAATTTACTCAATAATAAAATAACTAAAGTTAGCTTTAGAACTACTCCTAAAAAGTTATTTTTTTTATTAATTTTATAAAATAAAAAATCACATATATTGACAAAAGACTCAACATGTAATCCTTCTACCAGTATTACTCTTATGTTTTCTATCATAGTGACTGAGCATATTCATAAACAACTTGCGGAACTTTGAGCAATAAGTCGGCAACCGTATCTGCAAATCGTACATCTTTCAAAAATCACATATCATATTGTATCTCAACTGTATTGATATTTTGATGATTATTTTTTAAATACAAAGATAATAAATTTTGATGAGATACGTATACATCCTGTATTGGAACACATTAATATCGAATACGTATACGATACTAATATTTGGACAAAAATGACATATCAATGCCTCGGAGATGTACTAATATACGATACAATGACACAAGACATAATAGAAATATCGACTAATTGTTTCTCTTGAATGATAAACAACCAATAACACAATTTGATTTATGATATTATGTCGAACAACATGTAGAAATTTAGTAATGTGCTCTTCGACCGTTACCGTTACTCTCTAATTAATTGGTGATATAATTGCATAAATTTATAAACACCCATCCTATGATGTCTGGACACCTTTCAATCTATTGCTTATGTTTTTTTCAAAATTGTTGTCGTTAGGTATACTACAAGTTAAGGTTGACATAATTTGCAACATATTCACAATGCAATACAAGAGAGCAATAACGTGTGTAGATAATTCCTCAAAAGCAAGATAAATATCTCCAATTAAAAAGAAATGCTTGAAAGTCTAAATTCACAATTTTTTTATTATAATTTTTAAAATTCTACAATTAAATTTCTTAAAAATAGCAATGAATAAATTTTCATTACAATTTTAAACATAATATATGAATAATATAAATAATGTACGTACCTTTGATTTAATTTGATTAAAGTCAAGAGGCAGTAACGAAATTGGGAGTGTGAATTCTTAAACCCTAATAGAGTGCTCCACAAAACCCTCATTGGTGTGGAAGCTCACTGGTTTCTATCAAGTAACTGTAGTTGGTTGCCGCAATGCCTACACATCTGTTAACCCAATTGCGTATTCTCCACCCCTTCTTCCCCATGAAGCCCCGCACTCTCCCTCTTCTCTCTCGAACCTTCTTCTTCCCTCCCTCCAAGTTCCTCCGAAACGCCTCGTTTAAGCCTCGCTCATTCTCCGCCCGGGCCCACAGCAGGGAAAAGCTCCCCCTCCGCCACTCCAAGAGCCTCGTCGACGACGAGGCCGACCTCAGCGACTGGGTCGACGAGCTGCGCACCGCCCGCTTTGACGACTCCTCCCGCTCCGGCCAGCGGTTCGGCCGCGACGACGGCGAAGAACGTGAGTTCCGGCCGCGGAGGACTAATAATAACAACAATAATAGGGTTTCCGCGTTGGGGAAGAGGAGGGGAAGTCAGAGTGGCAATGCGAGGAGAAAGTTTCAACCGAGGAGTGATAATGATGATGACGATGTCGATGAGAGAGTGGGTGGAAGAACGTTCAAAGGTGGTGGTGTTGGAGCGTTTCTTACTGAAGATGAGGATGAAGAGAGTGAAGGGAGTGAGGAGGAGGAGATATTGAGCAAGAGTAGAACCGCTTTGTTTGGTCAGCAAAACGGTTTGAACCGGAGGACCACTGAACCTACTCCTAGACCTGCTTCCCCTGGAGGATCTGATTCTTATTTAAGTGACACCAGGTCTGTGCCTTTTTATTACACTTTTCTAAGTGACACCAAATTTGGTCATGTTTGGATCAATTTCTTTCTAACCCTATAACAAGATAAAATCAATTGAGCTTCTTCTCTCATCTCAAATTAACTTATGCACATTTTAACTTTTTATTTTTTTATCTGTTAGTGCTTATCCAAACAGGGTTTTAGTGTACTAGGTAACAATTGTTTGGGTAGTCTCTGTTCGGTGCATTTTGTTTTTTATTTTTTTTGAGTTTGAGTGGATACTGTCTTCTTTTGCTAACTATTTGATCAAGGCGTTGGATGGATGGGATCATGCAACTTTACTTACTGAGTTGTTGCTGTTGTTCCATGCTTTCCATGCATGAATTTGGAAATTGGTGGGGTAGGGGTTGTGCATACTCTCAGGGTGGGCGTGCATTAAAAGCTGGTTGTCTTTGATTTGTGAAGGAGGATAGGAATGTACTAAAATAGAGAGAAAGTTCAGTCTTGTGCTTGTTTGTACATCTATGATGTTTATGTTTACCTTCAGTGACTTTGACACATATTTGAATGTTTTTATGCATGGTTTAGTATGTTATGCTGGTGTCGTGTCTGAATGTCTGATTTTTGGGATGTGATGCCACAGATTTGACCAATGTTCAGTCTCCCCACTGTCATTAAAAGGAGTCAAGGATGCTGGATATGAGAAAATGACTATTGTGCAAGAGGCTACACTTCCAGTAATTCTCAAAGGTTTGTCTTCTTTCTTGGCCATGGAGGATGGAGCAATTTGAAAGAAAACAATCTTGGATATATATTTTTGGTGGTTCTGTTCTTCCTGTTTGTAAGAGATGTCATCTGATTCCATCATACCCTGTCTTGGTGTTACCTTTTTTTTCTCTCTTCCTTTTAGGATCCTATTTGTGTGGAGGTTATAGTTTTGGATACTACTGTAATACTATGTGAAGAATCAGTGTTCAAAATAATGGGCTATCCCTAATTGATAGTATTAAACAAGAAAACAATTATTCCAGCTTTGGTTGACATTGTTCTCATATGACTTGAGTTTATTTATTATGGTGGCACTTATTCCAATTATCATTTTTAGGTAAGGATGTCCTTGCCAAGGCCAAGACAGGCACCGGGAAAACAGTAGCCTTTTTGGTAAGTCTCTTAATTTGTGTTTGCCTTGCCTGAGTGAATTAGTGGTTGATAGCCTCTTTATCATTTGAATTTTTCTTCATATTCCTTTACCGGTGTCAATAAGGTAAAGTTGACACTTAAGCTACCTCCCTTGAAATAAGCAAACTAGTTGATTGGATCACTCTGCTTAATTCCTTGGACTTCAGAATTAGAGTTGGACATTTTATCATGATGATGGGGCATTTCTGTTTCTGTATTCTTTTCAATTAATTCTTTTTTATTTTATTCATGGAGGATGCTATAACCCTTTTGTTTGTTGACCTAGTATGCAGTGGGAGTATTAAAGAAAGTTCTATGTTGATCAACAAATGCCTTGAAAGATTTTAAATATTGATTAAGAATTAGAATGATTAACAAAAGCACAAACAAAAAGATCTACTTGAGCCTCAACATAATAGCACAAATTGTTGAGCTAGAAACTAATTTATTGTTTTATTGCACTTATAGTAATAGATGAGTAGTAGTTTTGACTCTACTTGTTTTTTAATTTTTTTTTATTCAGCTTCCATCAATTGAAGTTGTGGCAAAGACACCTCCAAGTGATCGTGATCAAAGGCGGCCACCAATTCTTGTACTTGTCATATGCCCAACTCGAGAGCTTGCAAGTCAAGCTGCTACAGAGGCCACTAAACTGCTGAAGTATCATCCTATGATTGGTGTTCAAGTTGTGATTGGAGGGACAAGACTTGCTTTAGAACAGAAAAGAATGCAAGCAAACCCTTGCCAGGTAAATTTTTTATTGCCACCAAAGTTTTATTTTATGTAGTTATTAGTTAATGTGCACCTCCATAATACCAATAATCAAATACATGAAAATATTCTGAACTATCCCTATTCTACTAAACAGCCTTGACATAAAGATGCTGAACATTATGATTCTTCTTATTGGGACATTTATGTTGCAGCCATCAGAAATTGTAGAAATTTGTTTTTCAACTTAACGTCTTAGAACTTATTTTTATCATCATCATAAGTTTTTAAACTAATTTCTGTTAAACATCAAGAGACAAGGAGAAGTAAATCTATATGTTGGTGTGAAAGTGTTTTTGAAAATGACTTTTATGAATATCACCTTTCTAAATATGGTAACCTGGCTAAAACTAATAGTATCTTGATATTAATTTGATTTAAGGCTTCTGCTTTTTTATTTATTTGCGTAATCGTCCTCTTATGGTGGCTAGTTACTAACTACTTTTCCAGACTTTGTTGGTTGAATATTGAGTTCTGCTTAAGCTACATGTTCTGTTCACCCACATTGTTAATTTGCATACCGTACAGATCCTTGTTGCTACTCCTGGAAGGCTTAGAGATCATATTGAGAATACTGCTGGTTTTGCAACTAGGCTGATGGGTGTGAAGGTCTTAGTGCTTGATGAAGCTGATCATTTACTAGACATGGGATTTCGCAAAGACATTGAGAAGATAATTGCTGCAGTCCCTAAACAACGACAAAGTCTTATGTTTTCTGCTACCATTCCAGAAGAGGTATGTCTTTCTTTTTCTTTCCTTTTACTTTTTTAGTGTATGGTATGTTTACAAAAGATAGAAGTACTGAGATTATTCCCGTATCATTATTGTTGCAAAGGTACGTCAAGTATGTCATATTGCTTTGAGAAGGGATCATGAATTTATCAATACAGTTCAAGAGGGTACTGAGGAGACACATTCACAGGTAAATTGTTTATAATTCATGCCAATAACTTAAAAGGTACTTGCATGTGTACATGTGTGAGGTAATGAATGTGCATTAGCATGTACCAGCGTATAATGCCTTTTTATGATCTTTATTTATGGGGTTTTTAATCATTTCAGGTCCGCCAGACGCATTTAGTTGCCCCATTGGACAAGCATTTCTCTTTACTATATGTTCTTCTGAAGGAACACATTGCAGATGATGTTGATTACAAGGTATGCTTTCTAATCTGCAATGAGCAGCTGTATTTACTGTTTTTTGTTTTGCCCTTTCACTTCAAGACATATAACATGATTAACAAACAAGAAAATCATATTTTGGATTAGCCTATTACTTGTTAAATTCTAAAACTGTGATTTGTGACAACATAAGGTTTTATATTTTCTATCATATTTTACAAAGATATGTGAAGTAGCTATTGGTTTATTAGGTTCTTGTTTTCTGCACAACTGCTATGGTCACTAGACTTGTTGCTGAACTTCTTGGTGAGTTGAACTTGAATGTGAGAGAAATTCATTCAAGAAAGCCTCAGAGTTATAGAACCAGAGTCTCTGAGGAATTTCGGAAGTCAAAGGGTCTCATCCTGGTTACATCAGACGTCTCTGCCCGTGGAGTTGATTATCCAGATGTCACTCTTGTTGTACAGGTAATACAAACATAACATTGCATCATTACACTTTTCCAATGCATCTTGTGCTGCACGTACACATTCCAAATCTCATTACTGTGACAATTATAGCTATCAGCCCTTGCAAACCTTGCTAGCAGGCATCCTAGAATGGTTTATACGGAGTTTATGTTTGGTTTGTTTTACCTTTGGCATGAATGCCAATGAATATTTGAAAGAATGCTCAATACATTTGCTGAAGTAAACACCTGTTGGCATTGGAGAGAAGTTAAAACAAAAGGCTATTATTAGGTCAGAAGTAATTATTTTGTTCCCTGTTTCCTCCGTTTGTCAAATGGACAGGTTGGTTTGCCAACAGATAGAGAACAGTATATACATCGGCTGGGTAGAACAGGGCGAAGAGGGAAAGAAGGGCAGGGCATACTGCTACTGGCTCCTTGGGAAGACTTCTTTTTATCTACCGTAAAAGATTTGCCTATTGAGAAAGCTCCAGTACCTTCAGTTGATCCTGATACTAAGAAAAAGGTATTGCTTGGATATAATACAGTGGAGCCATTTTTTTAGTTTCATTAAACCCTCATTTTAGGCTTTTGGTCCGTGTGATGGTAAGCTTTTACCATTTAGTCTCTGGTTTTGCAAAATGTTATTCACTTTAAGGCCTGTTTAAGTAAATTTTTCCACAACCACTTATTTGAGGAGAAAATAAGAAGAAAAATTAAAATAAGTTTTTCTATAAGCTAATTTGTAGAAGTTCTTAATATTAACTTCTTCAAAAATTGATTTTTAACTTATGCATAAGTTAATTTTAGCTTATAGAAAAATTTAATTTATTTTTCTTTTCTATTTTCTCTTACTATAAATATTTATGAAGAAGTTTATTCAAGAAGACCCTTAGTCCTTTTCTACTACATTTTTCATTGACAAGAACTAAAATGAATGTTTTGTTGAAAAAGGACTAATAGTTGTTAGAGATAATGGTAGGCTCTTACAGTAAGTGTGGGTTTATTCGGGTTTTTGGCAAGTTTATAGAGGACGAATGAATTTGGAGCTAAAGGAACATTTTGGTGTTTACAGGTGGAAAAAGCTGTATCCCATGTGGAGATGAAGAATAAAGAAGCAGCATATCAAGCATGGCTTGGTTACTACAATTCGAACAAGAAAGTGGGGCGTGACAAGTATAGGCTAGTAGAGCTTGCAAACGAATTTAGTCGAAGCATGGGGCTTGATAACCCTCCAGCTATTCCTAAGCTAGTCCTTGGCAAGATGGGCCTTAGGAATATCCCTGGTTTACGTTCCAAATAGGTTAGCTATTCATTCAATGACAAGTCATGTTAAATATGTAATCTTCTCTAGTTAAAAATTAATTGTGAGACTCGAGACATCAAAATTTCAATTATATATACATCGTCCATTTTTGTTATCATTCAACAAAAATACAGCATCTAGGCAACTTCATGCTGGTTTAACTTGTGTAATTCACTATATTGCAACATAATAGATTGAAACGCACTATGTACGTCAGGTTGCCATAAAATATTATGTTGGTGACCTCTAAATGCATGTTCAAACTATAATGAAATATTCACTTTTGATAATTTAATTTATCTAAAGATTTTAAGATTAATGTTAATTTCACAAAAAGGCCGCCATAGTTGCTTGGAATGAAAGTGAATTGAATCTTCAGCACGTACCTTGAGATTTCGCGTGCTTGATTCATTAGATTATGAGAGTAATTCAATCTAACTAATAATTTTTTGGTTCACATATTTTTTCAATGGCTCGAAGATATGCTAGTTTCACTACTTTGATATGCTAATTTGTCTCTAACTGCTAGCAAATTAGAGCTAGGAGTTGAAATTGGATCTTATATTTACTCATAGGAATTGGGTTAAGCTTATTTATGTTTGACGGTTTAATACCCTGATAGTTTATTTGTGTTTGTTTTAAATGTGTCTTAACGCCACCGAGCATTAGGGAAAACGGAGATACCTATTACCAGTTTGCAAGAGGTTCAAAAATATTCTATCCAAATGTACTGGCACTTGTTTAAGTTTCTTGGGCTTTTATTTCTTTTCTTTAAATTTATAGATAGATATATTAGTATGCTTTTAGCTTAAAATATATAAATATGTTATGCGTTATTATTATTATGACGACGAACATGATGAATTTAATATATTAGTATTTAATTTTACTTATTTGAATATATGAAAACATTATGTTAAGTTATAATTATAACTTGAAAGAGCTTAAAATATTCAATTAATATAAAGTTTGATATTGTTCAAGAAAAAATATTTAATATTATTATGTTAAATTCAAGTAATTCGTGAATTTTCAAGGTTTTTTTTTTTTTTTTTTTTCACGAAGGGTGTTCCCACCAATCACAGGCTTAATCTCTTCGAAGACACGAGAGACAAAAGGTAGACTCTAACTAAGTTTAGTCCATTTATAAGAATTGGTAATAAACTTTGAACCTTTTGCTTAATGGCGAGTGCCCTCCTTACCACTCATGCCAATCTGAGTTGGTTGTGAACTTTCAAGTTTGATCCTAAAACTAAGCTCAATTTTGTTTTCAAATTTAACCTAAGGTTATCTTGGTCGAACCCAACTTCACTTGCATCTAACTATTTAGTTGTTTGGTTCATATATCTTTCCAATGGTTTAGAAATTTGCAGGTTATTTTTACTATTTTGATACGCTAAAGCAAACTCGTTTGAATGGAAGTAGGAGACAGCAAAGTGGGAAGAAAATTGGAGAATCATATTGTCTCCCATAGGCAAGAGAAAAGTAGAAGGATGACAAAAAAAAAAAAAGAGAAGGTGCAATTCTCAAAAAGAATACAAAAAGAGTTTTAAAAATGATATGATTAGTAATATTATATGACCGAGAAATATGAAGTGGCAATTAGATGTTTAAATTGTTTAGGTGTCCATAAATTAACACTCATAAAGAGGGGATGAATTTTGTCGTGTTAAAATTTTACATGACTTATTGGTGTTAAATTTTTATCTCTCTTTTTTATAAATATTCACAAGTTTTGATAAGAACTCATAATTAATATCTATTAAAAGAGATAACAAAAATTTAATGTGATTAGATGATGTAAAATTTAAACATGAAAGAAATTATTCTATGAGAGAATAGGTTTTTTTTTTTTAAGAAAAGTACGTTGAGACATATTCTTTTGGACTGTGACAATGAAAATAATTTTATTAAATTTTACTAATAATTGTTTAAATAAAAAATTTGAACATTTAGTGCTTTTTGTTATTGTTTATTCTTTTTATCCAATTATTATTTTTAAATACTTTTCACTCATCAATATATAATTATGATTGATTTAAAACTTTATATTATTACTAGCATGTATGTACGAGTTTACAAATACATGTGAAATATATAAAAATATATTAAATAATTTTATTAATAATAAAAATTAAATTTAAATATAAATATTTAAAATTTCAATTAACAACATCATTTTAATGATGATTTACAAATATCTTATACTTAATGTTGATTAAAAAATTTAAACACGAACTAAAATAATTAACGAAACTGTATAAAATAATAATAGTTAAGAAAACTACATCTGATTTAATTAAATAATAATTTTAATTTAATATAAAAATTCATATTACATAACATGTAATAGTAAAAAGACATAAGAGGGCATAATTTTTAAAAATAGACTCACAATGTAAATTTTGATTTATTTTCATTTTAACAATGTAAATTGGCAAAAGATTCCCTAATTTCCGTGTAATTTTTATTTAATAAAATCAAAATTTTGATAAAACTGTAAATACTCTTTATATTTCAAAACACGTTCCAATTTTATTAGTTTTTTTAGTTTAAATATATTTTTAATTCTTATAAAATAAATGAATTTTAATTTTAGTCTTTTGCAAAAATTTTATTTGATTCATTTTTAAAAAATATGAAATAATTGACTTTAATTTTTATTTTTAGGAGACACTCAATAACTACTAACTACTTATATATTTAATATTAAAGAGCAAATAATTATTTTATGTAACATATGTGATACCTCTAAAGTTTTAGATTTCTAAATTAAATATTATTTATATACTTAAATAAATACTAAAGATAAAAAATAATAATTTTAAATTTTGAATTGATGAAATTTAATTATAAAAATTATAACTAAAATTCACTCATTTTATAGAATAAAAACAATTATTATATAAGAATGAAAAATAAAGATTTTTTTAAATGAACCAAAATTAAAGTTGCTCAAGCGAATACTAAAAGCATATTTGAATTTTTTTATTTATTGCAATGGATTTCTCATCAATTCTTCTAAGACGAAAATTGGAGAAAGACAACGCAAATGACATCTAATAGTATCTCGTGACAATTTTATTGCTAAACTATGACAATGTTCAAAAGTTCAACAAAGATATTCTGCATGTTCTAAAACGAGTACCCAACTGTATTGTATAAAAGAGATGCCGACAAATCTATAACATGGTAAAATTTCTAAATTCTGAACCTAAGGCAGTTTTCTACTTTGGTTGGGTTACAAATGTGTCTAAACTTTGAAAAAAGAAAATCTAATGACCAAGACTTCCATCCCTTTTTTCTTTTGGTAGACTGGGAGGAGAGTGCTGCATCATCCTCTTTGTCACCATTGTCTTCATCATTCTCAAACTCAAACAAACATGGGGAGTCTTGATGGACAAACTTAACCTGTAAGTGTACATGCAATGCAAGAGCCTGGGCACAAACAAGGGACCTCTATTCTCTTTCTCTTTTTAAGAACAACAATGCCATTAAATGGACTGACAGATAGTATTCCCCAGTTACATGCCCTGCTCGGTCCTGTCCTGCTATGAAAAAGGAGTATCATTTATCCTCTTTCAACTGTTAATTCTTCCTTGCCACTGATCTCACAGTACAATCAGGGGGCCCTGTTCAAAACCATAAAATTTAAGACATAATGAAACAGTCCAAGTCAACAATGACAAGAGTTTAAAATCTATTCACTGATTGAATTAGTATAAAAATCCTTTACTATTTAAATAAGATGCTTGCATCATGAATCAAGGGACAATTCAAGAACAAACTACCTTGAGACATGAGGTGAGGAGGGTTGATCTGGCAAAGATCGTTGGGCATGACCACCACGAAACCTTTGCTCTTCATGTGCTCCACTAGATTGACTTCCCTCATTTGCCTGTGACAGTTCATTGATGCCGGAGAATCCCATTGGTCCCAAAGTCCCAAACTCAAGCGGCTCTGCCGGTGAACTGTAGCCGGCATTGTGATCATAAGGATAAAACATTACAACAGATGGCATTGTTGGTCCATTTGAGGAGACCCCACCTGGGTTCATGGCTGGTAGAGGGTACATTCCATAAGCTACATTGGAAGGATTACTCTGCGAGGAATTGGTGCGGACCGGACCATTCTGGTGAGGAATGAAGTTGTCGTGCCTATGTGAACTCCATGGTCTCTCAGCACGGCTCTCACTGGTTGACAACCGCTCTGGCTTTGAGCTGGCCTTCTCGGTTTGGTTGCGATTATGACCACGCCCGGACCCTCGCAACTTTGAGTTTGTATTCCAATTTCCTTCTCTATCACCGTGATGGTCACCACTTCTATCATAGTTGTAATTTCCCCTTCTGGTATTTGTGGAATGCCGATCCCGAACAGAAACCTTCTGAAATAAATTGAAAAAGGAAGGTAAAATGGTTTTAAAATGGAAACACTTGTCTATTTTGATACAGACAGAAAAAGTAGTAAGTTAATTAGAAATTTATCATACCGGATTTGGCAGGTAGGTTCCAGTCCCAGTTCGATACCGTGACATATCATCTACATAACGTTGGTAGATATTGGCAGGTCTATTAGAAACAGACTGGAGAGGAGTGACAGGAACCAAACGTGGGCCATAGCTCATATTCATAAGCTGACTAAAAATATTCATGTTACCAGAAAGTGGTCTTCCAGGACCATCCCAAGGATATCTACCCTGCAAATAAACAGGAGGAACCATAACAGGTGAAGGATAGATCATTGAAGGCGGTTGGCATTTTTGACAAAATCGGCCATATTGCAAATTTTGCCAGTGGCTAACAAAGTCACTATTAAGTATGTCAGGCTTGTGCTCTGATGACTCAATAGCCACCCTTGTCATAGAATTGGAAGGGCTTGACACCTCAGGGTGTTCATATCCCTCAGATGAATCAAAATTCTGACTTGAATCACTGTTATCTACCCCTTCTTCCACGTTGAAGTTGCTTGTTGTAGTGTCAGAAGACTCGGATGGAAAATTATATAAAGGAAGCATTGTGACAAAGGGAACAGGTGGCCCTGTAGGATAGAATGCAAATGGAACAACCGCAGAATTATCAACTGGTCTTTGGCGAGAACCAGGACCTAAAAGCACTGGAGCTATGGGTAATGGAGAATCCGATCCACTTGTCTGAGCAGTTTCAAAACCAGATATTTGATTCCTTGAAACATGCATGGAAGTACCAGATATGGGCCAAGTGCTTCTTTCTGACATATCAGATGCCATGGTTGACAAAGGAGTCCACTCTCTGTTTTCATCATCTACTCGATTAGATGAAATTTCTGAAACATTTTTACCCTTCCCATAAATTGTCTGAGTATTTTTCTTCCCTCTTCTCTCCCTTGTTGATTTTGAGGATTTGATTGATGATCCATCCCAAGAGCTTTCAGAAGAGGTCCTACTCCTTAAGGAGCTCGAAGGAGGTGCACTGGACAACTCAGAATTTGCTATTCTATCATCCAAATAAACCTCATTTCTTCGGCCATCTTGGTAATGAAAATTATCAATATGCCCTTCTCTTGTTGAACCTCGGTTTTCTTTAGTAAACTTCTGCTGAACTCTGGCAGAACTGTTAGAGCTGCCTACCCGAGACAACGTGGCAGAGTTATAACTACCTGAAGTAGACTGCTGCCTATCCTCTGGCAGCATTTCAAAATTTCCATTATCAATTTCAATCTCACTAGCAGAACCCCTATCCTGCTCATGCCAGTAGCCATTATCAGCTTCTGCTATGTTCATCTCAACAGAACTGAAATTCTCATTGTTAGTTTCAAGTAAATCTTGAGGATTTGAGGTCATTCCTATGCCAGGGAAATATGGAGTCAATGAAGGCATGTAACCTTGAGAAAATTGCATATTTGTACCCCAAGGCTCAATAAAGGAAATGTTACCCATATTTCTCTGAGGAGCATATCCCATTGATGCAAGAATGGAAGGTGGAAAGGGAAATGGTACATGACCTGGTGCAATATTCATTGGAACATGAGTCTGACCACTGAAACCCTGAGCTGTGGGAGATGCCATCATATTCAAAAGGTCCTGCTCCTCCTGATGCATCATCTGCATTCCACCTGCACCTGCAACAGATGTAAACTCTTCACCCATGATACCTGCGCCTGATTCATCATGATTACTGTTTGAATCAGTAGCACTTTCAAGAACTTGATGAGATGAGACGTGCCTAGCAGATGACTCATCAATTCTTGCAGCAACAACAGGTTCAACATTCTTCCTATGACTATTCTCCAACTTTGCAAAGGAACTCTGGCCTTTATTACTTTCTGTTGCTTTTGTACGCCTTCCTTGGGAAGAAACATCACCATATGAGTCAGTCAGCTCAGGGCTAGAACGTGTCCTGACAAATAGAAACCTTCCCTGAACATCACTCACTAGGTTATCGGCTTTAACATTTCTCTGATCTTTATCAACATGAGCACCTTGATTAGAATTAATTTCCCTTCGGACTTGATCAAATGTCCTTGAATTATTTTGGCTTCCATAACTCTTTTGATTCTGAGTATGTGATACTGTAGAAATGACGCTTCTCGATGACTTTTCAGATGATAAATTACTATACTGAGATAAACCACTTTGTGAAACATTGTCCCCTTCATTAAATTCATGATTGGAGGCATTATCAATTTTATGGTTATTGTTCCGGAGATTCTCAGACTTCTGTAATTGGTCATGACTGGATAAACTCAAACGCCGTAAGTCAATGCTTGGAACATCAGGCCTTTCCCCACTTCCATGTCTGTCCCAAGTGTTAAAAAAGAACTGATTGACCTCAGAAAACAATTCCTCCTCCGGGCAATCAAGTAATCTAGCCAGCCTTTTTGCCCCAAATGCAAAGGCACTGCGTATCCTAAAGAAATTACCTGATTCACATTTATCATATATGCAAAATTAGCAAAAAAGACAAATAGATAAAAAAATAGTTAAGGGGAACTAATAGCAAACAAATATAATGTGTTTAACTCCAGTAGGATGCATAAAATTTGTCATACTCTCATCATTGGTGATGATCAAATAAACATACTGAAGTTCATTTTGTTCAATTCTAAAATCCAAGTGTACCAAAATTATTAGAAGCTATAAACAAATACAGCACCAATCTTTCATATTATGTCCAGATTTCTATTTACCATCTATGGGAATAAAGAACCCATGAGAATGACTCCAAAGGCATATAGATGAAAGTAAACTACCATGGTCATATAGGGAAACATCACTGATCATGAAAATGTTGAGACATGTATAAATATCTGCTTGAGTTTTATGCACTTTTCATTACACATCTGTTGCATAAATTTATATACGATAGGAAAAAAAAAAAAAAAAAGGTAAGGAGACTACACAACGTCAGGAAAGACATTCATGTTTATCCATAGATGGTAACCATAGTTCATCGTCCCATGTATTTTTTCTTAATTATTCCTACTTTACAAGGTTCATATGAATATATTGTTGCATTAGAAACTAGCAGCAGGAACAGATCCCACACAAAATAAACTTGGTTCAAATTATAATCTGACAAATAGTAACACAAATGTATAAAATGAGCTAAATCCAAAATTTGAGAGACCAACACACCTTTGCTGACACTACGGCCAAGGTTATTGTTGACACGCAAAGGGTCAATAACATTGAAATGCTTGGAAACAAAGTGTTGTCCCTGATTTTCTTGGCCACCAGGGAAAACAGCATAAACTGAGCTACACGCATCAAGAAATAACTTGCTGAGCAGTAAATCTCCGCCATCTTTTCGAGGAGGTTCAGCTGTGGATAATATTAGGGAAGGAAGAAGAAAAACAATTAATACGCAAGACAGACCTAAATCAATATAGACAAAAAAATCTTCAATTATAATGTAATTACCTGTCACATCTGGGAGTGAACCAATAGGTACCGGACCCCATAGACTTACACAGAAATTGTCCCAATCAAACTTACTAAAGAACTCCAAAAATCGATACAACACCTACATAAGCAAAGACAGCATCATGTCAAATCAACCATCAAAAACACTAAAATAAAAGCCATGTAATTTCTGCTACCTCAAGTGGTCCAGCAAAAGAATTGTTGAAAACATGAAAAATGTAAAGAACCAAGGTTTCTAGGGCATAAGTTGAGATAAGTCCATGGTGGGCACCAAGTATACGGCTCTCGTAGTAACACCAAGCTTTTATCAGGATAATGCTACGCTTGAATAGATGATGTTGGTTAATCAGATTATCAACCTACACAACAACTCAATTGTAAATCCAAGAAAAAAATAGTATCAATGTCACAATTTCTAATGATATATTGTGACATTTCTGGGATGCACCAAATTACCTCCTCAAGAAAACAAAGGGTGCACAACCCTCCAAGCTGGTTAAATGAAATATCTACTACAATATTCTCAACAAGACATTTTATAATTTTCACCTGCAATTATGAAGGTAAACAATGTAAAATAATACCTCAACAATTTGAAACAAATACATAGCATATCATCAATTTGAATTTTAACTTTTAAGTATTTAAATATGTCTAATCATACTTAACCAACAAATTTAAAGTATAAAAAATGAATTCAGCAATTAATAGCACAAAATATGAGTTTATCAAGCTAGCAACAGTTTAACTAGGACCAAAGTGATACAACACAAAAGTTGTGTTTCAGGTTGCACAACCACTTCCCTATAATTTATAATCTATCCCTTCCTTATACACAAACGGGCATACTGTGACCTTAAGCTTCTGAAACAATCTCACACAACCACTTAAAAAAAGTCATACAACTTGGTAGTGGTTAACATCAACTCCCCTTACTCTCATAATAAAGCAATGATTAATTAGAGTAACATGCCTTAAACCTTGTATTTATGGTTATCATAGGATCACTTAACATGCATAATTTATCATTTTCATATACATAACCATAACCAGGCCTAGTCGGCTAGTCCTATGACATCAAGCTTCTGTAACAATCTCACAACCACTCAAAAAATCCCCCACACTCATAAACTAGTGCTCAGTAATGTGTACAAGTTGATGGGTATCATTAAATATATGCAAGTTAACACAGGTTGTCCTTGGTGAATGTGAATGCAGAGTAGCACAAGATTTAAAAATAAGTCTGAGAAAAATCCAAACTTAAGCATGACACACAGATCTCAATCAAATTGAGAAAGCAACTAATATTAACAAACTAGATGATTAATCAACATTAACAGAAGAGTGATAGTCAGAGTTCAACAATCTTAAAGATTCTCTGTTATTGGAGAACCTACTTCAGCCTGGATGTACTGAACCTCCTTGACATGAAACTCTGCATTCTCATTCTTCTCCTCGTTCTCCAGCATGTCACGAACCTGATGTGCCCATGAATCCTTCAGATTTTGATTCTCACTGAATGCTGTTAAGTCAATATCTCCATCAGGCAAATAAGTTTTGAGGGGTACCGACCCAAAGGTGAACACCTGTAATTGTAAACAATCATTTACATAATAATGTTAAGTACAACTGCAAGTTAACATCAAGAATATTACTGATGCTCTTCTGGATGAAACAAACAAAGCCATGGTACCCAATACCCATCAATCACCACATTAAAATTTTTAAAAAGGCATGATGCATGATTATTCACTACTTGGGAGAATATAATTTCACTACCAAAACCACAATTTAATATTCCCCACTACAAACACAACATTAGTGCCCCTTCTGAGTTCTAACCACAAATTGGGATTTCTGACCTAGCACAACTCCGTTTAAAGACTTGCAGCTGCATGATAGTGTTATTAAGTACTTCCATCATGCAATAATGATATCATGATTGGCCACAACAACCTTCAATGATTCAATTATCATAGTTATAGCTAAAACAATGTGTGGCTCACTAATCATAAACATTAACTATAATGCAACAAATAAACCACAATCTCCACAAAACACCAACCTTGCAAGGGAAGCACTTCATGATCAGCCGTTGGACATAGTCAGCAACCGCATTTCTGCGCTCCTCGGAGGGTGGATTAGGCTGAATGCAGGCAATCAGCTCTGCAGTCCTCTGCTCAGCTTTCAACCACCGCTCCGAATCAAGCACCTGTATCACGGAGGCAGCTTCATTGGGCAACAAACCATTTGGCAATAGCCCACTTGGTGGCTGTGCCCACCCCTCATGTTCTCCCATGCAAGCCTATGTTTCAACACTCCCAACTAAACCTACCACCAACCCAAACCAACAAACCACCACCACCACCACCACCACAGCTCCTTCAAGATAACCCCAACAACCAATACTCAAACTCACAAAAACACAAAAAAACTTGCAGCAGTAGCTATTATCTCAGTGGTCTCCTCAAACTTTTGGAAGGGAAAAAAATCTCCCTTACACAACAAACAAACCAAGACAAGGCTATATTCCCTCTGCAGTTCAAAAATTTAAAATAACAGAAAAGAACACAAACTGTAAAATTCCACTAAACCAATTATGGGTATTACCCAAAAATAACACAAACGGATGAAAAGGCACAATTTCAGAGAACCCCAGCAACTAGCAGATGAATCCCCAAAAGTTAGAAAAACAAAGATTTTGCAAAACACCCAAAAGAATCAAACAATAAAAGAGTTGCTTGGTTGCAATAAGAGAAGAGTTCAGATGATTAAAACCCTAATGAAAAAGGGTGAATCCCAACACAGTTGAAGTGTGGGAGCGAATCAATAGCGTAGTGGGCAGACACAGAAATGCGTAGAAGAGATGCTAGGCATCAAAAATTAGGGGTGAGGGAAGTTGGGGTGCGATCAAAAACGGGTCTTGGTGCAGATAGAGAAAAGGGTGCAAACACGAGGGGTGGTTGTTGTGTGTGAAATATGAATGAATATTAGGGATTGAAGAAGTAGGCTAGAAAAAGGGGTCAGGGCGAAGAGAAGAGTGGTATTGTTAATGTTGGGTTGTGTTGTGTGCATTTAAGGGGTTTTTCTTTTTGGTTTTTGTAAAGAAAAATTTTATTGGCAAACTGAGCCTGTGAGGGTGATAATAGAATCTTGTGAGATAGACAAGGAAAAAAGAAGCACAGAGAAAAGGGGAAAAGGAAAGAAATAAGTAAATATTCACTCCATAATTTCCACCATTCCTTTTTATCTAAATGGGAATTGTTTTTGTCACCTGAAAACAATTTGTGCTTTGACTGTGAGAGATCAGCAGACCCGTTACATAAAACCTAGCCCATCTTTCTATCAAATGTATTCTCTTCTATTCTATTCTGGACTCCTATTTTCTTTTTGGGCTGCACTCTCCCTCATCTCCTACTTTCAATTTCCCAATATCTTCAATTACTCATTTTCACTATTCTCAATTTATATTGCCTAAAATGTCCTTAATTTTACACCAACTAATAGTACTTTATTTTAGTGTTACTATTAATTACTTATGAAAAATAATTTTAAAGGAAAATAATTATTAAATTATATATATGAGAAAGGATGGGAATAAGACGAGGAAGCAAATAATGGAAAGATTTTGAAAAATATAAATTTTAAAAAGATGGTGATTATATAACAAGTGTGAACCACAAAAATTTATTGTTTTTAATAAATTCAAGTGTATTAGAAAATATATTGTTAATTTTTATAAGAAAAGAATCAGTTTTATCATGAGAATATAAACCAGCAGGGTACTAACCTAATTAATAAATATAATTATGAATTTAATGGTTAAGTTAAATTTATTATACATAATAATTTATAATTAAATGATAGTAAAATTATTTTATGCAGCTAGATAGTATATTTTCTCTATAATTATATTTATTGATGCATTGTCATTTTCATGGTTCATTTAAAGGATACGTGACTTTCTTTTTTAGTATAAAAAAGTTTGACATATGCCAAACTTATCTAGTATTATTTTTATTTTTATCATTTTTGTGCATTTTGCCAATTTACTTCCAACTAATATTTTCTTCTCTTTTCTGCATAATTGTTTTATTTTTATTTTCGAGCATCGTGCAAAGAATAAGAAGTGTCATGTTTTGCGTGCAACCGAATAAGGCGCAAACCAATATAAAAAAATATGTTACAATAAGAATAAAGAATACTCACTTAACATTTAAATATTCGATTGTTTCTTCCATTTAGGAATAGGTTAATTTAAAGGGAAAAAAATGGTCATTTATTTTGTTTTCTTTGCTAGTATTTTAATATTTATTTTATATAATTAAATTTATAATAAATAAATAAATAAATGTATAAATTATTTATAACTAAAATTCATGATAACTAAACATTTTTTAACATAAATTATATCTTAGATTTATGATAAATAATTTATATTATAATATATATTTTTAATTATTAATAATTTATTAAAATATTAAAATTTAATGTAGAATTAAAAATATTAAAAAATAATATATTAAAAGAGATAAGAAGTTTTAACATTAAAAACATTTTCCTTAAATAATGCATGTACAATTGTTCAATATAGTTATTTTAATTTTTATATATAAAAGATTTTAAATTTATATTAAAAAAGATAAAAACAGAAAATAAAAAATATAAAAATGTTTTCGATTTCTTACATGAACTTTTAAAAATAAAACAAGTAGAAAACAAATTTTCAAACTAAACAGCCCTCAATTTATATTTTCTAAAAAGAGAAGAAAAAGACCGTCATCTAACTAGGTTTCTTATAGAATTGAGATTTGAGGAAGTGGGTTTCAAACTTCAAACTATACACATTGTTATACATTCATGGACTATTTGTATTTGTCTAATGGTAGTTATCTTATTTTTCCAATTTAGAAAAATCTTATACAATAATACTATAACGCACATGAAGAGATCTGTGTAATAGGATTATGAATATATTTAGATAAATAAGTTAATTAATTTTTATCTAAAATAACTATAGAGATTAATTAAAAGAGCTTATTTTAGTAAATTTTTCTTAAAAAAACTTACTATAAAATTTGTTTTGTTTACATTAGTTCTTAATATTAAGCTATTAAAAGCGAAATATTTTTATTGAAAAAAAATCATTCATTATATTATAATGAATGTTTTCTTTCCTAATATAAACCTTCCACTTTTAGTTGTTTGTGACTTTATGTAATGAACATTTTCTTTTATAATATGAGTTTTCTATTTCTAGTTATTTAACATCATCTACAAGAACCAATTTAAACAAAACTAAAACAATAAAGATATTTTAGAGAGTTTATAAGTTGTTTTTACAAGTTCAAATATATTTTTTCAAACCCCTCTTGGTCTTGTTCATACCATTATATTTCTTTGATGAACAAAACCAAGGATGTCTAAGTTTGAGGAATCAATCAATTTATACTTTGAAACATCTTAATAGTATATGCTGCAGTATAGTTTCTCTTGCAGTATAATTCAAATTTGATACTTTATTAATTTTCAATAACTTGACCTTTTTTATACTTAGAATAAATTGACTTTTACATAGTTTTCATTGCCAAACTTCGCGATCATCTTTTTGTTGTTGCCAAAATTTGTCATATAAAGTAGGGTTTGTTTGGTTTAGAATGGAAAAAGAGTGAAAGAAAAGGAAGGAGGAAAAAATAGAAAGTAAAGTATTTTTTGTTGGAAAAAGAAAAAAAAATGTAGAAAATAATAGGGTTTGGAAAGTGAATAGAAATAGAAAGTAGGGTTTGTTTGATTTACATAAAAAGTATAAAATTATATATATATATATATATATATAATATGACATAAATATCTCTAATAAAAAATATATAAAAATAAGGATTGTTTGATATTTTAAATACATAAAAAAAAATTCTCCAAAATAAAGGGATTAAAATAGAGATGACTCCTATTTACCTTTTTGTTTCCCTTTGACATAATTCAAAACAGAAGAACAAATTGTTTTGATTTTTTTTTTCATTTCTTTTTGTTCTTCTACATGTATATCATTTTAAACATACACGTTGTTGAAATTGCTTGCTTAAAAGTTATAACAACTTAAAATATATTTTACAAATAATGTTTATAACGTAATGTCTCTCCTACTCCACTCATTTAACTCTCCTCTCTCATATCTCACATCATTAAAAAAAAAAAAAAAAAAAAAAGCTTCCTGTCAATGACCTTTGTATTTCTCCTTTCCCATATTTCCACTCAGAATTAATTTTACTTGATGTACCTCTTATGCCAATGTTGTCAAACTGTTAAATATTTGGATTTGGCTCCATTGAAAATTACATTTTAAATAATAAAGGGTAATAATATTAATTATTTTTATTAATTAAAAAATCAATAATTAAAATTATAATTAAATTTTTTATTATAATTTTTAATCGATTTTTTAACTAACAATTATTATTGTACTAATTTATCTCTTTATTTTATAGAAGTTAAACCCTAAATATTTACATTAAATACAATGGTGATAAACTTGCAACATAAAATAATTTTATATTATTATTTAATTACACATTACTATTGTTTTGATTTTAAAATAATAAATATTATAATTGAGTCGCGGTGTTAAACTGTTTTTCACTTTAAATATGTAACCCATTTTCTCGTTTACATTTTATAAGGACACTTACGCTGCATGCTTGAATTTTATCAAACGTTGCAATGATCTTAGTTTATGTTTAATATAGATTTTTTTCAGAGAAATAATTAATTTTTCGATTTAATAAATTAAACAATTATTATATTTTTAAATAAAACTCAATCAATAATATATCAATCAACTTATTTGATTCTCAACCAAAATTCTGTATTGCTTTTACAAAATTTATAAAAAAAATATATTTGAATTCAGTATTTCCTCGTTAATTTGATATATTTTCTTTTAATATGTACGTAAAATTAAAAAAAAACTTTATAATATACATTGATCTGCTATAATCAATTAGATTTTTCAGCAAAACATTGATTTTCAGCTAAATCAATAAATACTTCACACTAATAATATATTGATGTATTGTAAATATATTCATAATAAAAGAAGAAATCTTTGTTTCTTCCTTCCAACAAGTCTGAAGGCAAGAGATGAGAGAATAGAGAAATAGAGTTAAGAAAAATATTTGGAAATGAGCCTTTAATTTTCGGTTGGAATTTTATTCAGTGTAAGTAAAAAATGATGAATATAGAGACAAATCAGATGTTCAGCCATATGCATGAAAAGAAGTACTGTGCTAATGAAAATTGCGATTTAATTTGATCAAGATCTGTAGGAACTTCTGCCTAAGTTATGCTCATTAACCTTTGCTTCCTTACTCTATGAGAAATAATTGTCAACACTATATTTTGCCACCCTTTTTCTAATGCTACTTTACTTTTTAAATTTTACTAATTGGGTCTGCTTTTGTCTTTTTATTTCAGTAAGATAAATAATAATAATAATAATAATAAAAAAAAAAAAAAAGCCAAAGAAGCATGTTGTATATTTTTTCTGGTAAAAATATTGTAACAAAAATATAAGGAGTTTTCATTATATAGAAAAAAAAATTATGTATCAAATAAATGACTATTCACGATTTTATAATTGAATCAATTACGTACTAAATTCAAGCTAAAGGAATGATATAGTAAAACTTCGTTTAAAATAATATGATAAAAAATAATGTGCAATTTGAAAGACGCGATTAAATTAGCTATGGATTCTTACATTTATCATTTTTTTTTAGTATATAAAATCAACATGTTTTTAACTCGACATCATTTGTTCGGTTCTACTAAAACTTATTGTTTTGGGATGAGAAAGAGGTTATTAATGTAATATAATATAATATACCATAAAGCTCGAGTTTATTCATTTCTCAAAAACAAATATTTATGGTTAGTAAAAATTAATAAGTTAGAATAACTTTGTAAGTAATTTTTAATAGAAAAATAAAAAGAATTTATTAGATATAAAAAAAAACTATGTTTCCATTGAGGCCGAACCTAAACCTGTGCTCGAGAGATAACTGTCCATATACTGATAAGGGATGTATGAATTCTCGAGAAGAGAGGAGCCCCGTGATGGTCCCCCCGGATCGCCCGGATCCCACGAGTGAAGAGAAAGTTGGATCTACATTGGATCTCACCTGAATCGCCCCATCTATCCTCCTGAGGATAAGTTTGGTTTCAAACCCCAGTTCAAACAGGAGAAGTACGCCATGCTAATGTGCCTTGGATGATCCACATCTCAGGGTCAGGCGCCGATGAGCACATTGAACTATCCATGTGGCTGAGAGCCCTCACAGTCCAGACACAACGACGCAATTATCAGGGACGCGTTCTAAGAGAAGAAAATTTTTACAATCTGATATCATGATCTCTAACAAAGATTATTATTATTTTTATGATGAATACTCCATGCCTATTTCATGAGTATAAAAAAAAAATTCCACCAAATACAAGACTAAAAAAATCCATGAGGCATCATCTCAAGCTATCCATCTGCTCATATATAGGAAAATCAGTTGAACAGTTTGACAAAAATCAAAATCTGAAAAGGAAGTTTCAAGAAGGGGAGTATAAAGGCCTAATCTCATTTTGTAACCTAACAATACGCAGGCATCATCATCATGTAGTTGCGTCACTTTGGCCAGTGGTTCCATATGACATGATGCACAAGTATCATCTTAATTAGTGAATTAAATACCATAATCATAAATGTAACAAGATGTGAAAGAAATACACCCACCACTTATGGTTAAAGTTAACTTTGACAACTCATTAATCTTATCTGAGTTAGTTAGATTATCCAAATTTTCATTAAAATAGTGTATCAAATTGAAAATCGAAAAAGCATTCTAATTGGTTTACTTTAATATAATTAAAAGATTATTTTAGTTGCGACAAATTGTTAATCTTATGATACTTGTCAAAAGTCACTTAAGTCATCAGGATTAGGTGACTTAAGTTTTCGTAGAATTAATTTGAAAATAAAAAATAGTAAAATTTAAATTCATTTTCTATGAAGCTTTTTAAGGAACGTGTGAATTACACTAGCTAAATGATCCAAATTTTCATGTTAACTTAACAAAAAATAAAAATGGCAAAAACAATATATATTGTTTCATTTAAAAAATATTTGATTTAACTATGATGTATAACTAGTTAATTCTGTGATTCAATCCGCATAAGGTGATTCAAAATTTGCTATTTCAATCAGAACAAAATTAATTACTTTCTTTCAAAGTTATCTTTTTCTTTCTTTTACAAAAGAGTAAAATAAATATTAAAAGTTAATAAGTTTGCCCAATTCACTCAAGGCATATGTATCACAATGATGCGAAATTAAGTTTCTATCATTTTCTAGACAGAAATGGAGTTCAAAACAAATTTTCTTAACACCATTTTCTTTTTATATGAACAAAAAGGGATTTCCAATATTTTTCTAATATGAAAAAAAAAAAGTTGACCACAACATTATTTTCTCATCTTTTTCTTAAATATTTTCCGTGGCTTCTTTGATCTCCCTGTCCTGACAACAATCTTTGAATGTTGTCCTAAAATTTCATTGACTGCTTTAAGATAGTTGTTACAGTCATGGTCTCTTAAAACTGTGCCATCTGAGCCATATGCTGTTGGATTGCTTAGTGTTTCAATGGGGTGTGGTTGATTGAGGAAGGTTCTGAGAACTATTGGAGAGTATCCAGACATGCTATTGTCTACAGCATAGAAGCCACTTCCTGATGGGAGTAAAGGATGTGGAGGAGATGTTTTTTCATCTGGTTGGAGAATGAATATTTTACCCAATGGTGAGTACAATACCTTCTGCAAAACAAAACAAATAATTAATACAAAATAGTTTATGCAATATCATATATTTATATTGTTGGTTTTTATAATAACTATTTTAAAAGTTGTATTTACTATAATTTCTTATTAATAATGTCCATGGTGGGATAAAAATCAAACTATAAGAAAATCTAACACTGTACTTTATTTACAATTCACCATGAGTTTCTAGTTTTTGTCCCATGATCAAGCCCAAGTTCCACCCCCAAGGCCATTCAAATATGCAATATGAACCTTGCCAGCAAAATGATGTATGAATTTGAGTTTGTCATGAGAGTTATAGAAGAACTGAGACACTAATGATGCTTACATATTTTATTAGGCAAGGATGTGACCCAAATGAGCCATATAAGCGCTTCAGGACAGTTATAATATGGTTTGGGAAACTGCATGAGAAGACCCTGGGAACAATATCTTTATGCATCATTACACAGTGAATGTAGCTCTCATCCAGGCCTAGCTCATTGAGCAATTTTTGGCCTCCACATAACACACATGGGGAACCAAAAGTCACTACTGGCCGAAGAGTTGAAGTACTGACAACATTCCTTGTCAGTAGCATCAAATAAACCAAAAGTGAGAGACTACCCCCAAGGGAATGGCCAGTGAATTGAAGCTTTGCACGATCACCATGTCTCTTTAAATGGTCCATTATTTCTGGCATGAATTGCTCATATATTCCCTTGGCAGCTTCATATATTCCACTGTGAACAAGTACATCTGTGCCCTATAAAAGAACATAGAGGACTTTTGGTAATTTTCTTACTAAATCAAGTTAATTGTCAATATTTGAAACTTAAAGGTGATACTGCACAGTGAATGAAGGTCTCTCCTTAACATAAGAATGATTCTTACCTCAAATATGGTAGGCTCAAAGGAGAGGTTTGCTTGCCAAGATGCCACGGAATAAGATCCCTGAAACATAAAACAAATTGCAAGTCAAACCTTATAGATATGCTAGGACTCAGTAAACACCTACAAGTGAATGTGTTGACATATGCAGTTTGATGGCACTTCATGTTAGAGGTGTAATATAAAAACCATTAATGTGTATTCACCTAACAACTCAAGTTTTGAGATTGTTAGCAAGGTTTTAAAGAAACGACCTCAGATTGCAATTTTAGCCACAACATCAAGGTTTTGAGGTATCTGTGACCGCAATTGTGCTTGCATCGATCACATTTGTCTTTAATTTCTTACCATATCAAAGAACACAAAAAAACCACAACTGTGACGGCAATTTAAAATCTTGATGGTTGGTTCAAGTCATGGTATAAGCCTATAACTTAGAGGT
This sequence comes from Mucuna pruriens, assembly GCA_025330945.1. Lineage (NCBI taxonomy): Eukaryota > Viridiplantae > Streptophyta > Magnoliopsida > Fabales > Fabaceae > Mucuna > Mucuna pruriens. Next base: position 6,125,322 of record JAENHJ010000529.1, read on the forward strand.
GTAACATTTCATCTAAAAGCTAAGTTTTGAGATTGTTGGTTCGTGACATAGTGTAGGGTAATTTTACCTGAATGACAAAGCATCGAGTGTGTGTGTTGGGATCATCACAAATAAACCATTCACAAGATGAGGAACGAAGTGACTGAAGGTCCATTGATGTTCCTGCTGCAGCCACAACTGTCATTGTTAATGCTGCAACGTTAACTGTAATCTTTGGCTTGTAAACCTGTGGAGATTCATCAGCCTCCTCATGTGGTGAGTCTTCTCTTCCATTGAAGTCCTCATTGCCACTATGCTGCTGTGACTTAGAAGCAAGAGACACAAGGTCCTTAGCGCGTGATTGGACATAAGAGGCAGCTGAGGCGGTAATATCATAGGCAAGCTTGATTTGATGTTTTTGTTCATTATCATCACCTTTCTTTGAGCCATCTTGAGAGGCTACTGAGGCATCCATAGCCACACAAATGGAGTCCTGATCAAGCTTTGCTTTTATCTTAGTCACATCCCCTTTCTTTTCCAAAGATGATGTTACAAATCGAAGACCATAGTATCTCCCTAAGTCCTTAGCCTACAAATTAATTGGCAGGGGGTTAGTTTTGTGTGCCTCTTTTTTAGATCATACATATATGGAGAAAGGAAAGGAAAGAATATCCAAAACCCTATTACCAAGGGTTTCTTTGATTCCCTTCTCACCTGGTTTTAAAAACTGTTTTATAAAACAGTTCTACATTACTCAACAATCAATTTCTAGCCCAAAAATCTATTAAGTTTTGAAAATTATTTGGGAAATGTTTCCTCATCTTTTTATGTTTTCATCTTGTTCAACCTCTCCTTTAGTTCCATACTTTGTTCATAGTCTTTGACAAATAGTTGATAAAGTATCCAACCATTCTTTGCATACCTTGATTTGTGGTATTGCATAAGCCATGTTGCATAGGAAAGCCAGCTTAGAGAATACTTTGGTATCAGACCACGGAACTGGAACCAAAAATTTTGAGAATAAGTCACGATCACATGTCACTTCTTGTACATCTTCCTCTTTTTCTTCTCCTTCTTCATAACTCGCCACACAAACATTGTCATCATCTTCATCACAACCTCACTCATTTTTGGTATTGTGCTTGCATATTATATCTGAATCCATGCTCTCTTTAGGTAGTTTGTTTCTCCAATATGTCTTAATTTCCATTATTCTCTGTACCCAGTTGGCTCTATTTATCATCTCTTCTTCACTCCTTTCCACCATGTTTTCCTTATGCTTTGGTTGCATTGATGTGGCTTGGAAGCGGTTAAAGGAGTAACACACATGATTGCTAGAGTAAGACCTCATGATTGTTGAATGTCTGCATAATAAGCCTTTGGTGGAGAGTGAGTGGAAAAGAACTTTATTCTCTTTTGTGATGTCCATTGTTGCAGAGGAAGTAATAGAGGTGGGAATGGAAACTGCAGAATAGGCCATGGCTTGTAACTTCTATATAAGTATGCAAGATTCTTCACTGCACTCTCTCTGTAACACATAGATCATCATATTTAACTCTAGGCTTTGATGTTTTTAGTTTTGGTTCTTGAGACTATAGTTTAATGTGTTGATATTGATTTTGCAAGAAAACGTATTAGAATAGTTTCCTGTTTGCAACGAGAACCTACTTCAAGATGCTTCAAACATTTCGTAGTTAAATTAGTTTACCTATTAAAGCAAGCAACTCCTACATCAAGGGATAGACAAAAAAACCACCCTTTGTTGTGTGTCATTGCCAAAGCCAATACATGGTTAGATTTGGGACCACGTTTAGAGAAAAAAACAACGACAATTAAAACCATTGCGTGGGGTATTAACTAACTTTGATCCAATAGACAGAGTGACAACAAGAACATGACATTTCGACATACATACTTCTGGAAATTTCTCCATAATAGTAAGAACGTGTGCAACATATTCTCTCTTCTGATTCATATTCCTTTTTAACTCACTCTCTACTTCTTTTTACTAATATTTATTAAAAATAACAAAATTATTGGTGAAGTTTACTAAATAAAGAATGAGTAAATACAATTTTATGATTTTCAATAAATTTTAGTTAATAATAAAAAAATGTTAAAAGAATGAGTTATTAACATATCTGTTCTTAATAATTTATTGTCATTCAATTCAAGTAACATCGTTAATAACTTGGGAGTTGTGAAGAGCTATAAGGTTTAAGTCTGGAAAAATAATCATATCTCTCTACTATATAATGAGACTTATGAGACCTGTGAGGAGTTGGATCATCCTATCCCCGAAGCAGTGAGAATCCTTATAATCCTCTTCAAGAGCATATTTCCATCATACTTAGTGAAAACTGATAGATTTTGCAAATCATTTTTGTTGGTTAAGATTAAGAGATCCTCTAGTTAAATATTGTTTTTCTACTGTTAGTAGTAGTGATAATTTGCTGGACTATCATTTTTCTTTGCTCAAAAAGTTTTCAACATTAATTTTTTTCAAGTTATTTTTCTACTTTCACATTCATTTCAATTCTATTTAATACCTGTTTGAGTTCGTACACACGAGGGGATAGGAAGGAATTTGGTCATAATTTCCAAGACGTACCTGACAGAAACATCATCGTGGTTGAATTCTATAAATTTGAAAAAGAAAAAGGAAAAAAAAAGTGTGTTGTTGGGCCTCAAGGCCAACTATTTACACAACTGAGATCCTATCATAGTATCATTTGCATGGTTGAACCATTCCAATGGATTAACGGGGAAGCTCTTAATGTAATTTTAAATTCAAATAAACTATATTATTTATGAACTTTATTGTGGAATTGTATGCTAACTTCTAAATTAAACATTAGAATTGGGACTGTGCATTTTATCCTGGCAAAGGATATGACCATTGTAATGAATCTACTTTACATGTTTCTTTCTATTTTCTCTTTCAACTAGTATCTTTGGTTTCATCCACAAAACTTTTGAGGGGAATAATGGTTATATTTCTCCTGATGATGAAGAACAGTCATCAAGAAAAAAAATCAAGATGAAGCTATAAGAATTTAAAAGGAGGTTTTGTCTGTTCTCTGAAACTGAAGATATTCCAAATCTATTTCTACTTGTAATTTTTCTTTGCTCTTCTGTTGTAGTTCGTTGCATCATTCTAATCAATATTATCTGTCAAATTCTGATTAAAGATTAAGAATTGGTATAGATTTGTATTGATTATATTGACTTTACTTTTTAAAATAAGTCACAACTTTAATCATTTATTTATAGTCCACTACTCCACTGTTTTATCATGTGTTTTATTTGTTCAACAACCTAAGTGGTATTACATTCTAATATATGAACTAGTCAATTTTCGAATAAGAGATTTCTCGAATGTATTTCCCTTGTTTACTTTTATATGCTTACAACTCAATTTGGTTACTATCTTGTTCTTTTATGTGTTTAAGACCATATCTTGAGCAATGTTTCCATGCAAATCTGATTCTTTTCCCTCTCCAATTAATAATCTAAGCCAAATTACTGTCCGGCAAGGGATTTTTTTTTTTAAATACCAAAAAACAAAAGAGAAGTATAGTTAACTACTAAGAAGGTGTCTTTAGTACTTACCCACCATTCAACTATTTGGATGAGGAATGCCTTGGGTATATTGAAGGCCCATGTTTTAGGTACGAAATACTTGGGCCTATCTATTACAAAGTGGTTTACTTTCTGTCCACTTTGTTTAATTAAGGCTCTGACTTATAAAAAAAATTATGATATTTACGCCTCTTTATATTAATAAATATATTTTTTATATTTTTATTATTAAAATATTCTTTATATAAAAATAATATAAATTCTATTTTTACATTTTATTTTTATTATTTTCTATATTTTACCTCCTCAATTTCATCATCCTTAAAATTCTACTTTTAAATATCTTTCTTTATTATTATTTAAACTTTATTTATTCTTTAAAGTTTTCTTTTTTTTTTCTTTTTTATATAGAAATTAATATAATTTTATCATAATTTTAAATATAATGTATGAATTAATATATTAAAGTACATTTTTAATCTGTGATAATTTAAAATTTACATATTAAGATATTATTTATGTGATAATTTAGAATTTACATATTAAGATATTATTTATTGTAATTTTATGTTTTTAATGATGTTTGGTTCAATAAATATTTATTTCGTATTCATTTTTTCTGATGATAATTGATTTTAAGGTATTTTTGTATTTTCAAGATGGTGTATATTGTATTTTTTGAAATACAATTCAACTTGTATTGTTTTTAATTTTATTAAAATTTTTTGCATCAAACATATACTTATTTTATAAAGTAATTTTTGAAATTATATTTTAAAAAAATTATATAATGTTTTACAATTTTTTTTGAACAATCCTATTCAAAGTAGTATCAAACTTCAAACGTTGACACTACTCCTATTGAAAATGTGTAATCTCACATTTTTATTTGTAAAAGATACACACAAAAATTATATATATATATTATAGTTTTATCGTCAAAACAGGCTATACCAATCAATGCTACGATATTTTAGGACCACAGGAAGTCCAATTATCTATACCATTTTTTAACATTACGAAAAAAAAATATAGTTTTCTTCTTCTAAAGTCAGAGTCAATCAAGTATCATATTCACTTATTCTAAAGATCCTATAAATAAGGTTTTTATTCGGTATATTAACTTCAGTCATAGATTTAGTTACTACTAACTTTTTCTGTTGACTCATTTCTTGCAAAGACAAAACAATCCCTCTCTTACAATTTTTGGATAAATCCAACCGAAAGCTAGTTAACTAAAGTACTAATTCACCCTTTAAAGCAGCCAGGTTCTTACGTAGTGTTTATGAACCGATCTCATTTAATAAAAATTGAAAACAAATATTAAAAAATAAAATTAATCTGAATAAACTGAATATCAAATAAACTACAAAATCAAATAAACCTATTTTTTTATGAGATTAAATTTCAGTTTTTATTTTTAAATTTGATCTAATCTAATCCAATTTAAATCAAACTTATATACATTTCTATATTTTTATATATAAATTTATTATATCACTCATTTATATTTTTATTCTTATATATTTATAAAATCATTACATAATTTATACTTATTTACGAAAAATATATTTAATTGTAGATAATGTTTAGTAACTATATATTATCATAAAGGCATATAAGTATATTTATCAAGCTGGATAAATTTATTTTTAATAGAATATATTTAAAGAGTTATACTACTATTAATTATATAATAACTTACAGATGAAATATTTAATAATTAAAAACTATTTATTTAATATTTTATTTCTAAAAAGAAATATAAATAAGATTAAAACCGAAATTTGATCGAGTCCAAATCGGAAAACTGCTTTAGATTGGATTAAATTTAAAATTTAAAGTAAACCAGTAAAATGATTAATTAAGAACTTGTGTAATTTGATGAGATGATTTTTCTCTTTAAAATTGATACAGTTGAATCCATAAATATGTGTATATTATAATGTTGTAGTGGGAAAATAATTCAAATGACAATAGGAGAAAAGAAGAAAGTTATAACACGCTAGGAATATGGGGAAGAATTACCCTTGATAGATAGGTAAGCATGCACCCTAAAGAGTTCAAAAGAAGAGCTAAATTTCGTGTGTGCTATCATGAGATCTATGATATAATTGACTACAGGTTTTACAAAATGACCCTATCAAAAGCCAACAACACCTTTGAACTTCTTAAATTTGATGTGACTATATTGTTACATGCCTTCAATACCTTGTAAATTGGATGTGGCCCAACAACCTTTTCTAGTTAAGATAAGGATTTGAATTCTTACCAGACACTTTTTTCTGCACTGGGGTCCCTATCCAAATTTGTTGATACATTATTGGTCTTCCCACCCTTTGTTCCTCCTCTTTTTTCTCTAATAGGTCTATGCTTAAAAGCAACTTTAATTGGTCATTACAGCAAATTAAACCTTATTTGCCAACCATAAACCTTTTATGTTAATTCCAAAAGGTTGATAGGGAATTTGACAAAGCAAATTTGAATTTTTATATATACCCACATGCATGCCTCTGGCTGCATGCATTGCAATCCCTTTTGTTATTTTATATAATCATGCCAAAGGAAAAAAAAAAAAAAAGACAGTGACTCTACTTTAAACTCTTAAACTTTACACGTAAATTTTTTAATATGAAATCATCACTCAGTCCCAAATAATTCTTTTTGAATTAGATAAAATTATTATAAATGATAAAAAAAATTTAAGTAATCAACACAATTGTTTATCTAAGACTTATACTTGAAATTATTAATTAAAATTCACCTTTTCAATAGTATATATATATATATATATATATATATATATATATAAAAGGTGAAAACTCTAGAGCATGAATCTTTTCCTACGCACATACTGGATTTTGGCTCATGTGAAGTGTTGGATGCAGTTTAAAGAATAAAGTATAAAGCGACAATGTTTGATTGGGGTCAAATTTGTCATATGTACACATAGCTAAATCAAGTATTAATTTTTCAATTAACGGTTATCACTGTGTAACCTCAAATAAACCAAGCATGTGGAACAAACTTGGTAGATACAATAAGGACATTACGCAAACTTTGTTTTCTTTGTAAATTTCCTATTTGGATTTCAGGACATCCTTTCAGTCCAGTTTGGCCCTGCCCCAGAAGAAATCATTCTACTAAAATAAGATATTGCAAAAAGCAATTCGTGAAACAATTTTTCCTTTTTCTTTTTCTTTTTTTCTGTTCTCTTTTGGTAGCTGCAACGTCTTGTGTTGAGTGAAATTAATATCCCCCACAAGTACATTAAAGATAAAAAGGCACCTCTCAGTCCACACAAGAAAAGACACTCTTGAAAAAAAAGTATGAATACTAATTATGCTTGAAAATAAAAAGAAACACCCTTTTATTGCTCCTCAATCTATTTTTGAAACTGAAATTTATCTCATCCAGTTTTTTGATCCAATAAAATCGTTCCACTTTGGTTTAGGTTACCGACATAAAAAAAACTTAGATACAGTTTTAATTTGTTTTGTCATTATTTTGTCGTAAACGAAAGAACTTGAATTGTCCAATGAGATTACATGAGATACCTTTTACATGAGATAAATTAGCCTTTGTTTTCTCCTAAGCTTGGATAGCAATGGATTTGTGTTGTGCTTTGCTGGAACACTTGTCACTTCTTATTTGGATGTTTGGAAGAGCTTTAATTGAGTGGAAACATAGTTTCATTATGTGTAGCAATTTTTTGTTAACTCTGAATTTCTATTGGGCGCATGCCACCTAACATAGACATATATAGGTTTGCGAAAGGTTGGGCCAAATTATTAACCCAACAAGTAAAGTTTGAAATGATAGCAAATCAATTAATCTCTATGGTTGAAAGTTGGAGTTGTGAGAAGGGTAGTTGATGGTGGACCATTGTGGAGAATTGGATATGTTCATATTCTTACTCACTAATTTGTCTACTAGTGACAATCGTACGTTCTCTTTTGAGATGTAAACGTGTGGTCTACTTAGGACTACATTATATAACTCTAAACCATGCAACATAGTTTTTTATATTTTAAAATATAATCAAATACGAAATATTTATCAATTTTAATGGATAAATAGTATTTATAGAAAAATCTAATAAGTTATTTTTAGTAAAATTGTCCTCTTACAAAATTCGAATACGAAATCTTTCTTAAAAAAATTTTGAGTTCAATATTATTCCGACCAGCATAGTTTTTAATGAAAAATAATTAATTAAATATTAATTTTAATTATTTTAAAAAATATAAATATGGCTTTTTACTTTAAATAAAAAAATGAATTATTTATAAAAAATGATGTCAAATTGTCTATATGAATGTGGATTCCGAAAAGCCTTTATTTTGATGAAATTAATATAAACTTATAAAGGTGCTTAAAACTTATTTAAGGAATTAAGTTTGTGATATTTAATTCTTTGGTTAAATCAATTAATTGGTTCAAAAGACTTATGCTCAAGTTAATGTAAGTGTAAACTTATATGTCTTACTTAAAAAATATATTTGTCAATAGAGATAAAAAAAAAATGTGAAAGAGAGGGAAGATGCGGAAGATTGGAAAATGGGAGGAAGTGCAAAAATTATTAGGTGATATGAAGCATCATCTTATTTATAATTTCAATCAATCTCTATACAACATATAATTAAATATTATTAATTTTTTTTCATAAATTAAAAAATTTGAAGTCATATTATCTTGAGATTAGTTGAAACTATATATAGGTAATGACTCATAACCACTTAAAATGAGGGAGAAAAATACATGTGTAGAAAAAAAAAAAAGAGGGAGAGAAATGCAAAAGAAAAAGATAACATACTAAAATTTTATGGTAAAATATTTTATAATGAGACTTAAAAAAATAATTTCTAAATTCATTTCATTTTATGTGCTATTTGAAATTTCTTCTTTTTTATTGAAAAAAGTTTTTATAAAATTTTAATCATTTTTAAAAAATAGTTTAAAATTAAAAATTTTAATATATAATACATTAAATCTTTAAATTATTATATGGGTACAAATCCAACAGATCATCTTATATTCAATTAATAAAAAATTTATAACCAATAAAACAAAAATAAAAAATATCAACTTGTTAAATAAGATAAAAATAAACTCATCATTTAAAGAAATAACTCCACAATTCTACCATTTATCTACGTCATTATATCATTCATTATTTTTTGGTACTATGTTAAACTTGTTACCATGAAATCCATACTGATATACTCATCATTTAAAGAAATAACTCCACAATTCTACCATTTATCTACGTCATTATATCATTCATTATTTTTCCGTACTATGTTAAACTTGTTACCATGGAATCTGTACAGAAAACATACGCACACACACAGAAAACACACGCGCGTGTACACACATAGGGTTGAAAAGATTATGGATAGAATATCACATGTTGTAATTATGTATTTGTAAATTTTTAAGAAATTTTATACATGTTTATGATATATAGATTTGATTATTTTGGGTGCAGACAATTAAGAGGATTTATTGCTGAAGTTATAAAAAACTTTAAACTTTTGTCCCGATAATATGTATGTATATATTACAGTCTTTGTAACATGAAGGATTAAGGAGAGATTACATGACACCTTATTCCTTATTATTACAAAAGGTATAATATACACATATTATCAAGGTAACATATTCTTATAATTTCTGCAAAATATCTTCTTAATTGTTTATGTATAAAATAATCAGATTTTTATATTCTAAATATGTACAAGATTTCCTAAAAACATGCAAAAATACATTAATTACAATACATGAGTTTCTCTCAATACTCTCTTTAAGTTGGACATGAGGGCCTTAAATGTCTAACTTGCCTAATAAAGGGTCAAATTGGTATTTGCCTAGAGCTTTGACCAAAATGTTTGCAAGCTAGTTGTATATTCAACCATGCACTATGACAATATTGTCATCTTGGATCTCATCACGGATATAGTGACAATCTATTCCAATATACTTGGTGTGTTCGTGAAACACAAGATTGACAACAATATAAATGATAGTTTGACTATCACAGCATAGATTAAGGATGAAGTATCTGCAAATCAACTAAGAGAGTTTTAAACCACTTCAACTCACTAATTGTTGTGGACATAAATCTATATTTAGCTTCTACTTATAAATAAAAGACGATAACTTGCTTTTGGTTTTCTAGGATATAGGAGATCTTCCATAAAACCCAAAATATCCTGCTAAGGAGCGTCAAGTAAGAGGACAACTTACCTGATATGAATCACAGTAGGTGGTCAATTCATTATTAAAACAAAGAAAAATCTCTTGGCTTAGATTGCTCATCAAATAATGATCTACCTATGTTGCAGCTTCCTAATGTTTCTGTTAAGGACACTGCATAAATTGAGCTAAAATATCAATAGAGTGGCTAAGTTCATGTTAAAAAATAGTCAAATAAACGAGTCTCCCAACTAGTCAATGATAGCACTTTGGATCTTCCAAAATATCGCTATTATAAAGAACCAACGACTAAGTTTAGATTGAGAAATAGTCAAATAAAGGAGTCTCCCAACTAGCCGACGATCGTACTTTGGATATTTCAAAATATCGAAAGAGTCAACCTATGATTTTATTCAAGAGGAAAATCAATTGATTTTGCACCCAATAATCTTGTCTTAGAGATTATGTCCAATCTAAAACATATGATACAAAAATAAAGATATTGTTATATAATTTCTCCTTATTCTTTACTATTAGTAACAAATACTATAATATATATTGATTATTACAACAACACCTTCATGTAATTTCTTTAAGAAATTCTCATAATTATTTATATAAAAATAGTTAGATCTTTATATTCTAAATATATATAGATTTCCTAAAAATATACAAATAGATAATTACAGTAAGTGAGATTTGTTCAATAAAAACATGTAATAAAAAATAATTATTTATCTTATTTAACATAATTTAATAGAAAAGTAAATAAAAATGTTAAATAATTTTTACTTCCTTCCTATCAATAAAATAAAAAATAATTATTTATCTTATTTAACATAATTTAATAGAAAAATAAATAAAAATGTTAAATCATTTTTACTTCCTTCCTATCAATAAAATAAACTTAGAAAAATAAGGAACCGACTTCAATTGATTTCTTTTCTTCGTTTATCTTTAAAGATATTTTCTAAACTTCATATAACATCACATTTTAGAGTAAAGGAGATTAAAATTCCTTATTCTTAGTATAGTATTAACATAAAATTGAAAATGAGATGTCAAACGTTTTTTTTAGTATTTTTAAATAATATTTTAAAATATAATATTATGATTTCATTATTATTAATAAAAATAAAAATATTTTTAAAACTCAAAAACAATCTTATATTTTTTTTCCTTTTTCGCAAGCTAGCATTTTTTCTTCTTTTAGGAATATTTTGTTGGGTTATTCACCTTATTTATTTTATTTTGTTAATTAATAGGTAAAAAAAATAATTCATTTTTATTTAGTTTCTTATTACATTATGTTAAGTAAGATGAATTGTTTTTTTTTTCTCTTTTCAAAGTCTAAGAAATATAATTAAAAAATCTAAAAAAATATCATAGTAGTATCATATATATATATATATATATGCTTCCAAACATATTTTACATAAGCAAATTCAACACTATATAAAAAAAATATACGTTACGTAAATAGAGGGAAGGATCATGAATTTTTTATTTATTATAAATGTTAGATTTTTTATTTTTATCTTATTTAACAGTTTGATTTTTTTTATTAATTATATATATTTTTATTAATTTTGTGTAAGGACGAAAGGTTAGAATTATTCTCTAAAAAAAATTCTCTTTTAAATTTACATAAAAATTACAATTATTTTTTTCTTAAAATTCTCCATTGACGCCAATATGTTAAGTTAATCTTAAACCTCCATATTTAGAATAGGATGGGGGAGGATTCATAGCCGTCCTTTTATGAGCTCATGTTAGGTATAGGGCCCACCATTTATACCTATCTTTAATGACTACCTTAAAATATTGCCTCAAATGGTATTGACTTTATCACTTTAACATTGTTGAACTGGAAGAAAAAAAAAAAGAAAGCTTTCTTAGGAGGTAGGAAGAAATAGGATTGGAACATGGAACATGACTGAAATATCTGGTAGCCCACTGAGACAAAGACAACATGGTCCTCTGCCTCTAGCTCTGGAACCCTAAGAAACAGCTACTACTATACTAACTACACATTATTGGACCAGCCCATATGCAAATATCTCCACTTGGTGCCTTAAAAAGAATCTTTGGTGCCTTTGCACTTTAGTTTTACTCACAAGAATAAGGCAGCTCCACGTGACTCTTGATCCATAGGACCGATTCTTTCAAACTGAAGTTAATGCTTTGTATACAGTGCACTTGGATATGTAGCATCTCGACATACGGAGGAAGAAAATCTATATTACTAATTTCCATGGAAAATTAATATATATATTCTATTGCCCTTGAAATTTCGTAGTTCATGCATAGGATGATAATGGTAATTTATATAAGGGATTGGAGGATCTTTATCTAATGTATATTTAAGAAAAATATTTTATCGAAACTCATTGTATCTATAGAGTATTGATTTTAATGTTATAATCATACTTAATAAGTATTTATATATCTACATCTCTACCCATATTTTACTTATAATATCTAGAGACTCTCTACATAGTAATGACCTTTGAAATGTTTACTTGGCGAATTCTCAAGAAATAATTTTATTGATTAAAAATAATTTTGTTGTTGACATGTACATCCTATTGCCCAAGAATAATGCTACCAATTAGTTAGAGTTAATTATAAAAGAAATAGTTAGAATTAGGTAAATACATCAATCGGACTTGTTTAAGATTCATCTATGTTTGCCTGCATTTTTAATAAGTTGGGCAAGATCCGTCCGCATAATAAATTTCACCCCATGTAGCGAGTGTTTTCAACGGCCAATATGTGGACTAAAACAATGTAAATTTAAATATAAAATATAAAAATTAACTTGAAAAAAATCTAAAATGTGATTTCTTTTTTGAGTTATTACTTGTTAATAATGGATTAGATTTAATAACATGATAAGATACTAATAAATCACAAACCAAATAATTAATAAAAAATTCCAATAACTAAAATGAGAGAGTAAAAAAAATAAGAAAAAAATATATTACTATTTACCAATAACTAGTATATCAACCAAATTTAAAAGTCTCAACAAAATAAACCAAATATTTTTTTTTTAAAATATTGTAGCATCCAGGTGGCTCGTTAACTTGCATACCTAACCGTTGGTGGGCACAACCTATATACTTAATTCTACTGGCAACATATTACTCTCTTCAACAATTTCTTTTATTATTGATAAAAAAAATTATGTGATCAATTTCACTGAATCTTGTTTATGTTACTCCTAATTTAATATTATCTACATGAAATTCACTGAATATTAAAAACCGCTTTGAAAACAATTTGTTGTTAATATTTCTTTTTCTTTTTTGCCTAATGTTAATAAGTACTAATTAAAGAGTTTCCTTAAATTAAATAACCAATTAAAAATAAAAAAATCCATGATCTATAATAAATAAGTTGCATAACTGCATTTGTAAGTTTTAATCTTGTTGTTGTGATTATATATATTTTTCTTTACAAAATAGTGAATTAACTATAAAAAGAAATAACAATATCAATTAAAGTATAACATTTTATTCAATTAAAACGTAATAAATAAAATAATTTAAATAAATTTGAATCCACCATAATTAAGTAATCAAATACAAAAAATAAGAAAATGTCTTACACATTAGATTTAGATTTAGGACCCGTTTAGAAAAAATTATCTATAATTACTTATAAGGATAAAAATTAAAAAAAAAAATTCATAAGTTAATTTATAGACACTCTTTTATATTAATTTTTCTAAAAATTAATTTTTAAATTATGTATAAGTTAATTTTAACTTATAAATAATTTTATTTTATTTTTTCTTTTTATTTTTCTTTTTATAAATATTTATAAAAAATTATCCAAACAACTCTAATTGATTTTAAATTTTCAAGTTAACATCTAAATTCACTTGATGTACTTCATCTCAACTTAAGTACTCCTTCTGGACGGCCTTGTTTATTTTTTTTAACAAAAATTAATCGTTCTATTTTAGTTATCATTTTATAAATTTGATAAAGTATTACATTTTTTATTATATTCTTAACTATTTATTATATAATAATAAACTAAAAATTGTATATCAGAGATAATTTAATAAATTAATATAAAAAATAGATATTAAAAAATTTTATAAAAATATAAAATATTAATTATATTTCTTCATTTCCACGTCAAAACTTTAACTTAAACAAAATAGAATTAAAGGAGTAACATGTATGTGAGGAGTATTAATAATCGTATTATTTAACACACTTTAATATTATTGATTAAAACTATAAAATCACTAGTAAATTTCAATAAATAAAAAGTAATACAAACAAATTTGTTGTTTTTAATAAATTTTAAAAAAATTCTATATGCACACTAAGTCACAATAATTGTTCTTACCAATGTCTATGGAACTACTCAGTTGGAGAGCTTCAAGTCAATCAAAATTGTTAAGTCAGTCTAGAAAGACTGTTAAGTCAGTCTCAAAATTAGGAAAGCACAAATAGGAAGAGAACCTACCTATACCCCTTTGTCTACGTAACTACCCAAATACAAAAAGTGTAGTAACTATTCACACGCCTTGGAGGAAACGTATCAGTAAGTTAATGATTAATTAATATTATGTATCAAGTAGTTGACACTAATATTTTTTTTAATAAAAAACAAACTACTTACTATTTATTAACTAATTGGCATAGAACATTGTTAATTAATAATTAATTAATGGTTAACTATATATAAGAGCTGGAAAATTGAGACATAGGAATAACTGAGTTTTTAATTATTTAATAAAGCAGGTGATAAGATCGACTTTCGATTCCAAAATTGGAATAGGATCTAAGCTGGTAATAACTTTGACATCCAACATGGTTTTTAAAATTAGAAGAAACAGTTGGTTACGATATATTAAAGTGATTATCGATTCCATATTTTCTATGGCAAATTTGTCGTGTTCTATCCACTTGTTCCAATAGCATGGGGTCCGACCAAAGTTGTCCCCCCAAGTGACTAATCAAAAAGGTCATTTCGTTTTAGCAAAAAGATCGGAAGAATAAAACAAATAATTTTGAAGCCTAGGTCGGTGGGTTCTATAAATTAAATTAATAAACAAACGAAATTGTAAAAAAAAAACAATAGAAACTTTCCGTATTTCTTTTAATATGATATTATTTGAGTTGGATAAAATTTTTATTTTTAAAATTAAAATTCAAAATTATTGATTAAGTTAAAACAAAATTTCTGTCAATTCCCACGTTCTTAAATAATGAATTTAAAAACTTTAGAAAATGATATATGTGGCTTATAAAATTCAACGTGCAGGATGTTGGTGGTTTCTGGACCTCTACAAGAGCGAAACGTATCATTTTTATGGGAGGGTTTTGCACCTTTTGGAATAAAATAACTGTGAAGAGTGATTGAAAATATGGTTGAATTTCTTCTCCCTTTAACTTTTTCAAATGGTAAAAGAAACTACTATTTATAGATGAACATCATTTAATATGCGAGCTAAGAATATAACCAGAACTGGTTGTGTAATGAATAATTAGGCTAGAGAAAGAGAAAATGTTCACAACGTTCTAACTTCAACGGTCACCAATCTTCTTTTTATTATCGTCAAGGAGGGTCCTTTTCCATAACATTGAATTGGATATATCTCAATTCCTAACAAAAAGTTAGAACGGAAGGTATAGGATTTGAGTCAAATTCTTCGGTCTAAGATTTTCTGTGAGAAAGATAAAGTTTTGAGATAACACATGGTAATGGTGGGAGGGATACGGATAAAGGAGATTTCCAGCAAAATATTGTTGAAAGCGCTCAATAATTTGTTCAAATGTTGACTGGAATTTTATCACAAATTAATAATTATAAACTTTGTTTTGATTTTAATTTTACACAATATAACAAATTAAAATACCATTCTTTAAAAAGCATTGTGACGCATCAAGAAAAGAAAAGTTCTTTTTTTTTTTCTTGTCAAGAAAAGAAAAGAGAAGTTTTACCATGCTTTCATTTTTATTATAAATTTCACATATAATTATGGGGTCAGTTTATAATTTTTTGTTGAAAATATTATATATTTTTATAACTAGTATTTTAAGTTGTGAATTTCACGTCATAAATATTTATTTTATATAATTAAAATTTATAATAAATAAATATTTTGAATATCTAAATTATATTAGAATTAAAATTCATAATAAATAAACATTTTAATATATAGATTATATTTTAAATTTCTAATAAATAAATTATATTATGATATAATATTATTTTTAATTATTGATAATTTTTTTTAAAATATTAAAGTTTAATTTAAAATGAAAATATATTTAAAATAATAAATTGAAGGAGATAATAAATTAAAAAAATCTCTTAAACCATTTTCGTTGAAAAAAAATATTATGTTGCTCTAAGTGAGTTTAGATATTTTGAACAAAATTTCGGGTTCGAATGTTATAAATGAAAAAAAACATTGATGAAAGAACTTTCTAAAAATGTTTAACCACCCTAAAAATTAGTTTAAATATGACATATTTAAAAATAACTGATTAATTGGTTTACGGTAGGCTTGGAATAAAAAGTTTCAAATAAAAAAATATAATTTTTAAAGATTTCTTAATTTATTTTTTTTATAAAATAAATCAAAATAATTTTTTTAATTACTTTTATACATGTTATGTTAATTTCTGAATTGAAGATGAAAATTTTAGGTTTCATATCATTTTCCTTCTAAAACCTTCTATCAGAAGTCACGAAAAAGATTTTAAAAATAGATTGATTGGTGCAGCTTTGTCTTTTTGTTAAAGGGCACATCTCAGTCTCACCCACACATGTTTTAGGAAAGAAATAAGATGCCGTGGGATATACCTTCAAGAAACATGCGTGAAAGTAATAAAAAAGATAAAAAATAAATTAAAATAAAAATTAGTGACCTTGGATGGATCGTGACAAAACCATTGTGAAAAATTACAAATAATGTGAATCTCAATAAACATAAGACACTTTTTCTGTGTTCCTGCCTTTTCTCAAAAAAGTAAAATTCGGATTTAAAATTAACTTATTTATAGATAATGCATTTATTGCACGCCCAAGTGGATATACAGTGGACACCCCAATTGCAATAATAATTAGTTATACGTCAATGTCTGATTTGATGGATAGGAAGTTTTATTTTGAAATTTTTGTAAGAATATAAAATACTAATTCACTATTATTAATTATTTTTAACTGTATCAAGTAATGGGAGTTAAGTTTTATGTATTTTAATTTATTAATGTTTTAATTTGGTCAAGTAAACAATTAAAAATTATTTTTTTGGCAACATTGAATAATTATTAATATAGAAAATATTAGAATTTTAATTATATATTTATTCATTTTCTTTTAAATCGAAAGTCAAAATTATAAAAAGTTGTCTTAAATTAAAATAAACAACCGTTCCGATTGCATGATAAATTGTATTTTTGCCATTGATTAAATTTGTTCAAATTAAAACACTGTATTACTTACAAATTTAGTTAAAAGTAACAGGTCTGTAAAAATAAATATATTTTTCACTAAAACAAACAAACAAACAAAAAAAAACCAATAAACTTGTTGTTATTGCTAGTAAAATGATAGTTATGGTGGTTTTAAATGTATAAAGAGCAACTTGATATTTCTATCGTTTATTTTAAAAATGTTTAAATAGTTTTTTGTTTTCTGTATTTATAATTTTAGTCTCTATTTATTTTTAATTGTTTTTCTCTATTAATTTAGAATAAGTAATTTTTTATTTGAGTAAAAAAAAATATTTTTAATTTTATGGTCCACTCAAGATTGTTACATGATTAACGAATAATTACATTATTAATTTTATTTATTTGTCTCATTTCATTTATCTCTTCTATCCTTTTACCAAACTATTTTCTCGTTTTTCTGTCACGTTTATCCTTTTTCTTTTTCTTCTGCCACTCACTTATATATTAGTTTTCAACTTCTGATTATCACTATATTTTTTTTCTTTGTTCTCTTCTTTATCTCTCGTTGCCAAGAGAAGAATCACAAATTTAATTTTGAAATCCAACATAATATTTCTAACAACAATAATGAGAAAAACAGATTGAAATTTTATTTCAAATCAAATACGTCATTTCACGTTAAAATGGGATAGAAGTGTTTGACGAAATACTTATAAGAAAGAATGTGAAAAACAAAACATTTTAAAGACACTGTATAATAGGCAAATGTAATGAATCTTGATACATGAAAGAATAAGCTCCACTAGTAGCAACAACCATGACTATATCAATGCACTCGACAATTAATAAATTAACACATTCTTGAACTGAGATTTCAACAACAAAAAAAGAACTCTGTAAAAGTTTGTCATCACTTATTTCATTGCTGTCAAACGTTGTAATTTTAACTCATTTAGAAGCTTTGTTAATCAAATTCAATGGAAGATGGATGTGGTGTGAGTTGAGAAGGATAAAGGGTTGAGACATGGGTATAGAACAAAGGAGAAAAGGTTAATAACTTGTTTAAAGCAACTCATAAATGAGTTAATAACAAATTATTAAGATATAACTCGTAGTATATGTTTGATAAGGTTGTTATTTAATTAAATAAATAAAATTAATTTTAATTATTTAAATGAATTAAACTTAAACTTTACAAATTCGATATTTAACGATTCACAAATAACTTATTTACATACTCAACACCATATGTGCATGCAACATATATACATACATAAATATTACTATTAGTATGAAAAAACTTTTTGTATAGTATTTTTTGAGATATTTTTTGTATAGTATTTTTAATGGCAATTTTATAAAATATTTTTATTTACTATTTATAGATTTTGTTAGAGTTAAAATTTAAAGAGGAGAGATAATATTACAAGAAAGAAAGTATTTTTTTAACAGATAAATAGAAGAAAGTGTAAAAAACTAAGAATACAAATACTAATAAAAATTGATATCAATAATTTAAAGAAAGTTAAATTATAAATGAGTTAAAAAAATTAAATTCAAGATTTATTTTTTAGCAAGTTAAGTTTAAGGTTCTAGTTAATCTCGCTTAAATAAATAAGTTAAATTTAAATGATTAATTTTTTTCAGAAATTAAATATAAACTTTAAGTGTGATCTGTCTCATAAAAGTTTTTTTTTATGTTAAAATATAATAAAATAAAATAATGTAAAAACTATTTTTAATAGTTTTAAATTTTAATGGCACAAGCAATCAAACACATACTAAATTGAGTGACAACGTAATTCATCACTAGTTACATTTTTATCAACTACTTTAAATTGACCATATAAATGAAAAATACCTACTTCTAATACAAGAAATTAAAACGACTAACCTTAAACCTTCAAAAGTACAAAAGTATTAAAAGTTAAAAAGCTACTCAAGTCTAAAAAAATATAACAACATAACTTCCATACACTATTAATATAAAAAATTTTAAATTATTGTATTTTTATATTATATTATATTCATCAGATTAAGTAATACAAAATTTTAAAATAATATTAAAATATATTATTAAATACACATATAATATATTTAAATAAATTAATAGAATTGAGAGCAAGATTTTAAATATTTTAAGGTTTTATCAATACATATCTAAGGACATGTACTATCACTAAGAAACTAAAAATGTTTGTTTATTGATTTGATTAAATTATCTTAATTGCTGTTTTTAAAGAAACATTAAATGCTCTATTTTTCAGTTGATGAATCTATTTTTGTATTAATAAAATTATGAAAGTCCGTATTGAAAATTAATGGTAATGACATTTTGGTTTTAACTATGGTGAAATTGTTGTAACTAACTGTTGGAAGGTAAACTCAATCTCATCTCACTTCATGGTTTGACTTTAACTCAGTGCACCTGCTTTTCCTAAATGGACAGCAGGGATTGGCTGTGACCCCCAAAAGACTTTATAGCCACTTGGTCACACTACACCTGTACTTTTACTTTTTTTTTTTTTTCAATTTTTTAACCAACATTAGCAAAAGCAAATACCAGAAATAAAAGATTCTATTAGTTATTAGTTATTAAGTACTACTATTATGTACGTTTTGTTATAATCACTCCATGGTTAGATTATTTTAAAATTTATAAATTACGATCCTTTTGTCTTTAGATTATTTAATGAGGCAATAATGGGGCATTCGGGAACATGGAAATAGATAAAATAATAACACCCACTCATAATATGCTTAATATTGTTGATATTGATGTGTGCTAAGCATAGTTGAACAAAAACAATAAAATAAAACATTGTCGGTGGATTCATGGATTTTTGATGTACTGCCAAGCTAAGCTAAGGTTGACACTTTTTTACACCAACTCCTCTTTCTCTCTCTCTCTCTTTGTACAGCTTAAGCTTAAGCTTATCCCTCCCCACTTGTTCCCGCTGCCGTATGTTATAGCCAAAAGAAAGAGAGAGAGAAATAGAAACAGAAACAGAAACAACCATAGAGGGAAGTTAGAGAGAGATAGAGATAGAGGGGAGGAAAAAGATGAACGGTGGTCAATCGTACGGTGCTATTGAGACACAGTACATAAGGAGACATCACAGGCATGAACCCAGGGAAAACCAGTGTACCTCTGCACTTGTCAAACACATAAGAGCTCCTGTTCATCTTGTTAGTTTTGCTTTTCCACCTTCTTTGTTGGACCAATTTCATGGTTTTTGTTTTTCTTCTGAATTCGGTGTGTGTGGTTGGTGGGTCTGATTTGCTTTGTGGTGGTGGGAGAAAGTTTTTATTTTATTTTTTGTTCTCTGGAGATCTACGAGGTTTTGCTTCTTTTGGGTGTGTTCTTTTTTGTTTCCAATGTTGTATACTTATCTGGTGTGTAACTGTTGGTTTTCTCTCTTTCTTGTGGATGGGTGGTTAGTGGTTATTCTAGATTTTGGTTTCTGTGAGGGTGTTGCAAAAATTGGATTTTTCAGCTCGTGAGATGCGAGTTTTGTTGGTTTTTGGTTCTGAAATCAGTTTTGGGGGAAGGGTGATCTTCATTTTATTAGGAGGTTTTCATTTGAGTTTTTTCTGTAATGTTGATTTCTGAAGATAAAAAACACAGTCATATAATTTAAGTTTGTTTTTTTTTTTGTGTGTGTGTGGATTTGTTTGTCAAGTTTTACGTTTCAATCCTTTTGGTTATAGAGAGCGGAAGTGGAGTAAGAAGGAAATCTGAAAAATTTACGGCTGGATTTGGATGCAATGCATTTTGCTTAGCAGCTGATGAGAGTTTTTCATTCATTTGAGTTTCTCATATCTATAATACCCTTTAATTAATTTTTTGTTGCTTGCAGAATTGTTTTCAGTAAACCTTTTACAAAATTATCTTCCAATTTTATTCTTTTTATGGAACGTTCAATTGGGGTTCAGTGTCTTGAAATTGAAGAAATAAGTATGTGTGATTGCATGTTTTGTTATTTGGTGGGTTTTGTAGCAGTAGAGGGAACAATTATTATTGATTGATGTGATTGGTTTATTTCCCTTCTCAGGTGTGGTCGCTGGTTAGAAGATTTGATCAACCTCAGAAATATAAACCATTTGTTAGCAGGTGTATCATGCAAGGGGACCTTGGCATTGGAAGCGTTAGAGAAGTGAATGTTAAATCTGGCCTTCCAGCCACAACAAGTACTGAGAGGTTGGAACAACTTGATGATGAGGAACACATTCTTGGTATCAGGATTGTTGGAGGTGACCATAGGCTGAGGGTATGATCCTTTCTTGTTCCTTATTTGTTTTATTTTTCTATTCCACTTTGCAAACCAAATATTGTTAGTTTCTATGAGGTCATATATAAAATGTGTGTGTTGAGTTATTAACCGAAAACATTCTTCCCTCAACAATAAAAAAAAATTTGTATAAAAGGTAAGGAAGCGCATGTTTGAAGATATTGTTTAGGTTGTGTGTTGGAACTTATAAAATGATACTTCCTCTTCTGTTTTCTTGTTAAGGTTTGTGTTCCAGAAGAATCTAGTAGTAGTTATTGGAAAGCTGAAATTTGTTTTAAGTAATGACCTAGGTAGTATAGGTGATGAGGATTTGAAGAAATGTTGGAGATAGACCTACGGTGTTAAATTGGTTTCATTTTGGGGATCTTAATTCTTTCCTTTTATAATTACATTTGACTTTTCTATATATATAAAGAACTCTTTAACCAGCTCCCCTATCATGTATTGTTGTGTATGGAAAATAGTTTGAAAGGATTGTGGATTAGAGTGTTCTTTTGTGGCATTGGTATTTACTCTGTTTTCTCCATAATTGGTAATGTCTTGCAACCTTGGTTACTCAGTTTAATTTGCACAATGATTACCTTATTTTTCAACTTCTCACAATTATCTCTACATTTGCCAACATATCTTGCAAATTTATGGATAAAACGATACAACATCATAAGTACAATTAGTAATGTCCTTTAAGCAAAATCAACATTTCATCTTGGTAATGGTGGCCAATTTTAATCATGGAGATGAAGAAAAGGGTTACCAAGATGAAACACCAATATTTGTTTGAATCTAGATGATATGCACTTAGAATAGGCTAACTATCAAGTTTGTTAATTAATTTTCTTTGGTGTTATACTCAATCATGTTATGTGGAATTTGCAGAACTATTCTTCCATAATCACAGTCCATCCAGAGGTCATTGATGGGAGACCTGGTACAATGGTGATTGAATCATTTGTGGTGGATGTGCCTGACGGGAACACGAGGGATGAAACCTGTTACTTTGTGGAGGCATTGATCAGATGTAACCTAAGCTCTTTGGCGGATGTGTCAGAGAGGATGGCCGTGCAGGGCCGAACAGATCCCATCAACCATTAAGCATGTCTAGGGGAGAATGAAGTTGGGTTCATACAAACATATGATCCATTGCTCTCTGATCCTAGTTCAGGTGTGGACATTGGTGGGAGTATTCCTTCCATGTTCCCAGAAGTTTTGGATGTTTTTTCCCTCTGTACCATCCCTCATGCATTTTTAGCTGTGTATTCACTCTTTTGGACAGCCAAGTTTCTCCTCTTCAATATTTGTAAGATGAGATTCTGGACCTCATGAGCACACAGGGCTGGGAGGGGGAAGCTTTTACCTGATATATTCTTCCTGGATTTTGTGGATGCTGGTGTGTTACTAAAGTTTTTTGTAAATATTTTTGTTGGAAAAACACAGTTTCTGCACTTTCATGTTTCAAGTTTAGTAGCAACTTGCCAGCTTTATGTCATGGCACAAGAGGACTCCAAATAGTGGATACTACTGCGTTGTTGTTTTCTTATAAGTAGTGTAGCTTTTGTAACTTATCTTTTCCACATTCTCCTTGTTTAGGACTATGTTTAGAACACTCAATCAAATTATTTAGCTTCCCCCTCTCCATTGGTATCGTGCACCTTGCTTTCAGGAATTTCAAACATACCGTGTCTTCATGCACCTTACTTTGAGGAACTTCTGAGATATATACTATTTCTTCTAATTATTGCCACCGCTTCCAAATTCAATTCGTTTTTTTTTGGAATAAATGTTTTTTTTTTCTTACAATTGCAAAGGGACATCTCGGTCAATTAACAAGATTTTTAATTTCTTCTAAAAAATCAGTTGGTATTTATAGGTGGATTATTTTTTTACACGCACCAGTCATAACTAAAACTTTTAACACATGTTTAAGAGCCTAGTATCATTTGGATTAACCATATATTAACAATGGAAGATAGCATGGAATATAAATGTTACTCGTAAGAAAAAAGGTTTAAAAGCAATAGGTAGATCCCTGAATCCTGGTGACTTCTCTCATATATAGCTGATAATGCTCCAAAAGCAGACCATCTTGTAAATATTTGATTTTTTTTCGACTGAAGATATGGGCAGGGGCAGGTTTATAAGAAGTTTATCTGCACAAGCGTTTTTGTGAGTTTGTTCTTTTTAACGTGAGACTATTATTATGTGTTTTGTTCGATTGTTGCTGTGTGTTTGAGACAAGAATCTTCCAAAAAAAAAAAAAAAAAAATACTACAAGTTATAATATGTTGAGATTCTAACAACAATATTTTGAAACAAACTAATACATGTGTTTTTTTTAATTTTAAATAAAAATATATTATAATTTTACATGTAAAATTAATAAATATTTTTTTATAAAGATAATTATTTATTAAATAATTATTTGTTAAAATTAAATATTTTAATAATTATAAAAAAAAATCAGCCCCTTTGATGGCTTCCAGGATCCGTCGCTGGATTGGAGGAAGGGTATGGAATATGTTTGTATGCATTGGTACATTATTTATGAATAAATCACTTTCATCGTGTTTATTATACAGGAGATAAGATTGCATTAAATACATTGTAAAGTTTAACTGAATTAATTACGTTTAAGTATGGTGCCTGAACCTTGATGTATGACAAGCAATCAATAGGCTCTGTTTGTTCAAATAGGGAGGGGTGGAGTCATTTAAAAAGGTATTTTAATGTTAAAGTCAATGTTTATGTCGGTCATGTAACAATTGCATATTTGATGTGGTTTAACTGGCCTAGCTGAAGGAAGTTTAGTTGTCATAATCACTTACAGAAATATTGAGGTTGTAATAGAAGAATATCACAAATTTATTTTATATTTTATTTTTTAAAAGTTTATTTTAGTATTTTAATTTTAAAATTTGAGTTAATGTTATTCTTCTAAAAAAATATGATTAATCTTAACTAATTTTTTAATTTAATATGTGAAATTTGTCTAATTAAAATTTTCAGTTTTCTGGAATATTCTAAAACTAGTGTGATATTATTGCGAGAGATTTTCTAAAACAGTAAGATCCTCATTTCTGCACATTAAAGTGTAGAGGAAGTAGTTTGCAAAAATACTAGGTGGTTAACTGCTAGTATAACTGAATACTTATAAAAGCTGAAGCAAAAATTATGGTGTTGAGATTTCAGTTACTTGATTAATATCCATCATGCCTCATTAAAATTTTATGGTTGGTATTATGTCTTCATTTCTTCTTTTAAGAGTCCTCACATCTTCAATCATTTAACTTTCTTCTTCATCTATTCTTGGTTACATTTCTTTTATTATGATGCTTCAATTACTTAATTAAATGAATGTTGATGGCTTATTTTTTTTTCCTTCGTTGTCTATACGTATTCCAAACTACAAAAAGACAAAATGAGTAACAAGGTAGCTTAGAATTGATGAAATCAAAACATTGCATATACCATATCTTTATTAGAATAATAAAAATTGTTTGTTTGTTAGGTTGTTGATTTAGTAGATGGAAACATTTAAATCAGTGACAATCCATGATTCGCCATTAACCTTAACAAGCACACGGAAATATCAAAATTTTATTATTTTTTCCTCACAATCTATAAGTGATCAACAACTGTGTTCAAATTTTCTGTTATATGTTTATAAAAAACTGCATATATGTGTACATTGATTAATTTTAAAAGACATATTAGAGTGTAAGATCAGTTTTAAAATTATTAATAGAATGAGTTTTATAATATTGAAAAGAAAAAACTGAACACCTAATGCAAGGGTATATATCTAGTTGGTGATTATTTGTGGAGTAAATGATTTTTGTTATTTATATACGCAACTCAAACTCCATTCCACATTCAATTTTTACTTTCCATGTACATCACTCGCTAACTTGTGTGCAAGTCTGAATAACTTGTGTCATAATCAGCTTTTATCTTGTATCTCCCTGAAAATTGCCTGCATATATATTATTTACATGTGCAGAAGGATGGAGAAAGAAGAGAATGTTAAGAAAAA
This sequence comes from Mucuna pruriens, assembly GCA_025330945.1. NCBI lineage: Eukaryota > Viridiplantae > Streptophyta > Magnoliopsida > Fabales > Fabaceae > Mucuna > Mucuna pruriens. The sequence goes on from JAENHJ010000529.1 coordinate 6,150,833, forward strand.
TGATGTAATAACTACAGACAAAAATCTATGAAAATATGAATTCTTTTTTTGTCAAGCTGAATTGCTAGCTACGTGAATTTGAAAAATATTTTTCATAAACAATCTTGAGTTACTTTTCATTTGCTGATGAAGCCAACATATGGTACTCTTGCCCCTGGAAGCACAAAACCTTTTCAGGCGCATGTTGTGCCAGTGTTTAGTAACCCTTTCATACTGTGATTTGCAATAGAAGTCTATTTCAGGTGAAGATTGAGATTTGCAAAAGGTGTATTCAATGATTCCCCAAGTAACTTGGTTGTTGCTTAAATTAGCATAAAGTTTCCTTCATGAACACACTTTCTCTGTTGATACACAAGAGCATAATAGCCAGAGAAGAATATGCTTCAGGCTTTTGGCTATGTATCTTGTTACCAACGATCATTGCAGGAACATTCTCCATTCATAAAATGGTGAAAACGGCCACCATCTCTGACAAAAATCTCGCGGTTTCGAGCCAGAGAAATGTACTTGGCTACTGTGTGACAGTCTTGGCAAATTCTTGTGTTCTTCACTACCCTGATTGGTGATCCACCTTTGATTTTAATCAGTCCATATGTCATAGCCAACTTCTCTGTGTGACTGAGCAGAACCTTCTCCTTCTCACTGTCATCAATTTTCTGATGTACACAATTAAGATCAGGTACATATCCCAGCTTTCTTATCTCAGAGATTAATTGATATAACTCAAAGTATATTTCTCCTTCTTCTGGATGTGTTTTCCCATCTGTGGAGAACACATGAATAGTCTGCTTAACTTGTGTCCAACTCCAGACATTCAGGGTCTTCACTCCCATGGCAGTCATTGAGTCTTTAACGCGCTGTGCATCCTTCCATCTGTCAAATGTGGAATATATGTTCATCATCAAAACATAGTTAGCAGAGTTATATGGTTCCAACCTGAGAAGATTCCTTGCAGCAATCTCTGCTAGCTTAATGTCCTTGTGAATTCTGCAGGCTGCAAGAAGAGCACCCCAAATACTAGCATCTGGCTTTACTGGCATGGTGTGGATGAAATCCAAAGCTTCATCAAGAAAACCAGCTTTTCCAAGAAGATCTACCATGCAAGAGTAGTGCTCAATTGTTGGCATAATATTGTAATCTGTGTTCATGCTGTCAAAGTATTTCCACCCTTCCATAACTAAACCCGAATTCTTGCAGCCAGATAGAAGAGCTGTGAAGGTTATAGCATCAGGTCTGATACCTGTTTTGCACATGTTGTCAAAAAGGGTAAATACCTCTTCCCCATGGCCATAAATAGCAAATCCCATCATCATGCAATTCCAACATGGTAGTGTTTTCTCCTCAATATTCCTGAAAATCTCATGGGCTACTTTTAATTTTCCTCCCTTGCTATACATGTCAATGAGGGCTGTGGCTATATATATGTCATCCACAAACCCAAGTCTTATGCTGAAGCAGTGTATCTCTTCACCTTTCTTCAACAGCGATGGGCCTGCACATGCCCGGAGTAAGCTGCAAATGGTGGTAGAGTTAGGTTTTACATTTTCTTCTTGCATTTGGCTGAAAAACTGTAGGGCATCCATGTAGTTCTCATTTTGACAACAGCCTGATATCATGGCAGTCCAGGACACCACATTAGGAGTAAATCCCAAACTCCTGATCCTATTGATCACAGCCAAAGCTTCCTCACTGCGGCCCCACATCGAATAACCTGAAACCAAACTATTCCATGTCACCAAATCAGGTTTTATCCCTTTCTCCTGCATCTGGTTGAATAGTTTTTCAGCAATGTTAAAAAAGCCCTTGTAGGTGTAACCTGATATCAATGAATTCCAAGCACAAATGTTTTTGTTCTTTGTATGACGGAACACTACTTCAGCTTTATCTAAGCAATCATTCTTAATATACATATCCACCAAAGAAGTACAGACATATGCATCATAGTCAAGCTTACTTCTCATTATGTAACCATGGATTTCTTTCCCTAAATTAAACCAACCCAATTCAATAATTGCTTGTAGAGCACTAGTTATCGAACATGAATCTGGCCTGAAGCCTGCACGTTGCAGGCTCCGGAAATTGGTGAGAACAATTTCAAATGACCCCTGAAGAAGGTGGCCAGACAAAAGGGAATTCCAAGTTATAATGTCTGGTTTGATGCTGGAAGATTCCATTTCCTGGAAGATATCCCAGGCATCATTCAAACAGCCATTGACTGCACAACTCGAAATTATTGAGTTCCAAGATGACAAGTTATGATCCTCCATTGAATAAAAAACTGCCCTAGCTAGTTCAAGTCTATTGTTCCTAGAGTACATACTAACTATAGAATTGCAAATTGAAGTATTTGACACACTTCCAAATCTTATAACATACCCATGAATCTGCTTCCCTTCATTGAGAGCTCTCAATTTTCCACATGCTTGCAGCAGCTTGACAATGGTGCCATCAGTGGCTTTGGCAGAAGCCGATTGCATTCTGCGGAACAGTCCTAGGGCCTTCTCCCACCTTTCACTCCTCAAATTTGCCATAATAATTGTATTCCACAAGAAATCTTCTTGTAGTGGGGTCTCATCAAAAACTTGATTTGCCCTATCTATTCTCAAGCACTTCTCATAGAGATTGATCAATGCACAACTCAAGTGTACATCAACATGGAACCCTCTCTTAACCAAACAAGCATGAACTTCCATCCCAAACCACAAATCCATTAAAGCCAGACAAATTTTCAGAACAACAGTGAGAGCTTTGCTGTCAAATTCCACTCCTTTATTATGCAACTCCTTGAAGACCTCCAGAATTTCATGTGAGTCACCTCCAAAACTTGCAAACTCCTCCAGAAAAGAATTCCACAGCAGATAATTCCTTGCAAAACCCACAAAGAACACCTTTGTTGCTGACATAAAGTCTCCAAATTCCAAGTAGTTTTTCATCATGCTTCCATCCATTGTAACCAAGTTCCCCTTTTTTGGCATTTTGATCATCTGGGCATGCAACTCCCTCAAAGAATCCAAAGTCCTTATCCCATCCAACTTATCCAAAGGGTGAAAGAATGGATAAATTTTTTGTGAGGAAAATTGTGCAGAAGAAACAAGTTGGGTATCTGACATTCCAAGAGGAACTGAAGAGGGTGAATGGCTTCTAGGTGGCATGTGGGTTTGTGGGTTCTGAACAAAACAAGGATTAAGATGATGAAAAGGTGCTGCTGCTAGGTTATCCATAAAGCTATGGTACTGAAAGGAGATGCAAAATGTCATTAGAGTGTTATATCAGCGATGAAATGGCAGGGACAGTTATATACTATCTTGAACTGTAACTCGATGATCTATTTGCAAATATCTAAATTCCTTCATCGTCTCTAAATGCAAGAGTTTTTTGGTTGATAAGGTTTATCCATATAACTGACAAGTGGTAAAAAGTGCACTTCAAAAATAATTAGTGAGCAACGCTTGTTGATACAAGTGGTAAGAAATGCACTTCCTTTTAAAATAAGGCTTCAAAAATAGACGCTGAGAGAACTTTACCCGTTAAATAGATTCACTCGGATTTTGTCCAAGATTGTGCAACCCCTGCATCAAAGATAGCCTTTGGGCTTTGGTGCACCAACACTTGGGCCCTCGCCAAACTGCTTACTTTGGGCCAATAAACATAACTACATGTAAAGGAACATCGACCATACGTCAGAGATAGCCTTCTTTGAACTTTTCTCCCTCAAATGTTTTTTCCACTTTGGAGTTGAATAGGAGACATAACTATTAGGCATAACTAGATAGTAGAGCAAAAAGGCAACGACGTACACAAGAAAAAATAAAACTGGTCAATGCATAAAAGTACACACTGATACATGAGCCTAAAAATAAAAAATATGGCACAATAAGTATTGTTCTCATAAATTTATATATACAAGTATTATCCCCAGAATTTAAAATTTATGAATTTATGATTATTTATTAAGAGAGGTCAGCTCAGCTCCTTAAATAGATTTGTAAACATGGTAACAGTTGGTGACATGTGCAGGAGCGGGTTGTAAAATTTGAAACAAAATGACTTGATTTTGTGACGTTGGCTTTTCCCCCTTTCAAGGCAAGAAATTGTGCCTTCCTAGTCATCATTTGTTGTCTCATGTTCCAAAGTGACCAACCTCACTTTTGTACATATTTATTTTCCCAAGTCCCATGTGCAGCAGCAGCAAGCAAGCATTGAGAGGAAAATATAGGAGAAGATGGGTGACTGGGGGCCAGTTTTTGTGTCTGTGGTGTTCTTCATTCTCTTGACTCCAGGGTTGCTGATCCAGATTCCTGGTAAAAGCAAGATGGTAGAGTTTGGCAACTTTCAGACAAGTGGAGTTTCCATACTCGTTCACTCCCTCATCTACTTTGCTCTCCTTTGCATCTTCTTCTTTGCTATTGGAGTCCACTTGTACACTGGCTCTTGATCCCACTCATTATTTTTAATTGCTTCTTTCTTATTCTTGCTTTCAATTTCCCAATCACCAACATTTTACTTTTCATGCTTCCATCCGTGATTCTCAAATTTATTATTAGGAGGATTAGGAGTGTTCACACTTGACACTTCATCCCTTGTATGTCATTTATTATTATTGCCTTCTTTAATGTATTTTATGATGCTTCTATTTAACATTTACTTACATGCTAGTACTAACATTTTTAGGCCAGATCCCCTCCTATGTCATCATAAGGTTTTCTTTTTGTAAAATAAAAACATGTATCATGAGTAGTTGCCATTGTTTTTAATGATACTCCACTTTCAATTCACTTCTCACCTCATAATAATTCTCTATCATACCATCTTTTACGAGAAATTTGTTTCTTTATTCCTGGAAAAAAAAATTAAAAGGGAGAAAATTGATGGTATAAGTGAGATTGATGTACTTGTTGTTTTGTACAAGTTGAATGTTCATAATCACATCGTTCCTACTTGTGTTTGTTCCAATGGTTTTGAGTCTAATATGAGCCTAGGAACTAGGAAGGAAGAGATTTTTTGGTACCTGAAAGGTGTAAATTAACGACATGTCCAGAACCCAAGTTATTGGCTGCCTTTATTATCTATTAACTGCTTAGAGTATTGAAGTAAGATCTTGTTAAAATTCTTTAATCTCGTGATATATTATAGGATTTACAAAAATAAGTTAACAACTTGTTTAAAAACAAAAAACATTGGAGTTGCTCCTGGATCTCTCCAACAAATGGTTCTTTATTTGGTTCTTAAAATAAGAATCTGTTATTATTTCATTATCCCATCGAAGAGAGTGGAAGTGAGATTCAGGTGGAGAACTGATTCTTCTTCAACGAACCAAGTTCTTGTTCGAGTTCAACAATAAATAACCAACAACGACAAAAGGAAAAATAACATATTTCAATTAAAAATAAAAAGAAAGAGGATGAAAAAATAAAACAATTTTATAAAAAAAAATATTTAATGCAGAACAATTAGGTTTGAATTATAACATATTAAAAAAAATGTTATCGTCTATTTAATTTTAGGTTTAATATATCAACATGTGTTTTAACTATTTTGAAATTTTCAATTAGATTCTTAAATTAAAAAAACTGTAATTAAGTTCTTAACATTTTACTCTAATTGTATCCTAAAATTAGTAAAGTTATCATGTATTAATTCTGGGACCCAATTACAAAAAAGATAAAAGATAAAATATTTAATTATAATTTTTTAGTTCAAGTACTAACTAAATATTTTATATAGTTCAAAAACCAACTCTTGTATCAAACTTTTATCTTATAACGTTATATTGTTTATTTAATAGTACTAAATATATGTGTATTTCTATTTTTTACACATTTAAATTATATATATTATTTTTTTATCATCCATGCTATTAGAGCATTTGATAATGAACTCAAATTCAATAGTGATTCATTTAGTAGAAAAGTTACTTCTCAAGTACTTCGGTTGGATAAATAAATATTATGCTTTTCATAATTGTTTGTTTAATCCAGGATATTGAATATCAAACATTTATTATGCGAAATCTTTTTCTTAAAAAATATTTGGTTGGGGAAACAGGTGCTGTTAATAGAAATAAAATAATAAATGGGGACTTATCATAGTTGATGTTTCAGGCTTTGAAATACAATGAAAACTTCATAAAATTGATAAATATGAGTACTATGAGGAATTTTACTGGTTCAACGACAAAAGGAAGATGATTCATTAACTTGTTATTTAGCTGAATTGGTGAAATAATAAATTTCAATAAAAATATTCAACAAACTTCAGTAGAAATTCTTGATGGAATATATGAAAATTTGGAAACTCGTTAAAAAAAAGCTAGAATATGGAATAATTTTGAATATTAATTTATTATTATAAGAACTTCTTTGACTTTTGAATTGTCAAAACAATAACTCAAGTTGTGGCCGTGAGGTAAATTTAAGAATTTTTCCAATAAATAATCAAAACTGTTTTTTTCTTGGAGATGGAGAATTTGTTTATCGAAATTGATCAATTTGTAAAATTTTCCTCAACTGATTGAAGGAATGAAATTGATTGATATTATGAAAATAGTAAATAGCATAGATATCAATAAGGAAAAAGTTGATCTTGAAATGATTTTTTATATAACAAAAATACAAGATATCTATTATTGTCGTATTGGAATATTTCAAAGTAGTACATGGAATTATACGAGGATTTGTCTCTATTTTTATTTTTGTATGGTGAATCACAATAAATAACAATTGTATAGTTAGAAGAAAAAAAATGTAGAAGGATACAAGTGAATCTAGGAAACAGATGGTACTAGACATTGTTGTACAAGTGTGTGAGCCACACAATTGCATTTGCAGATGACAAAGCTACAACTCAATCTTCATCATCTTGATTATCCACGTGTCAAGTGAACAGTGGCTACGATCTCATATCCTGAACACGTCAGCGCCTCCACTGAGTTGCAATCACCTACCGACAGCAGAGTCTTAGTCTTACCCTTTTGCTTCTCTCTCTCTCTTTCTCTCTCCAGAGTTTCCACTCAAACCAGATAGATCAAATCAACCCTTTGAGCTTGCACCTCTCATGGTAGCATCACTTCACACTCTCTTTCTCTGAGTGTCTCGCGACAGAGTCTGTGATAGTGATTCCATGGAGGCCCTCAATGCTCTTGGTTTGACCCCTCTATCTGTGCTCTCTGATAGAACCCCAACAACAACTAAACAATCCTCAATTTCCTCGTGCAAGTTCTCAAAATTTTCCACCTTTAGCAACAAGAAACAGTTGAGAAGTTTCTTGTCAACAGGTTTGCATGGGGGGATGTTTCTTGCAGTTGTAAATGGCGAAGTTGCCTCTGCTTTAACGTATGAGGAAGCACTGGGGCAATCCTTGAGCATCCCTAGCTCTGGGGACTTTGATTTGAATGCGTTGTTGGACAGTGTCACAAGAATTGCAACTGAGAACCCTTCAATTGTTGCTGGAGGAGTGGCTGTTTTAGCACTGTCTTTGGTTTTGTCTCAGGTTTTTAAGAAGCCTAAGGCTTGGGGTGTTGAGTCTGCTAAGAATGCATATGCAAAGCTTGGGGCTGATGGGAATGCTCAGTTGCTTGATATAAGAGCACTGGCGGAGATTAGGCAAGTGGGGACCCCTAATGTTGGAGGTCTCGGGAAGAAGGCAGTGTCAATAGCTTACAAGGGTGATGATAAGCCTGTGTTTCTGAAGAAGCTTGCATTGAAGTTTAAGGAACCAGAGAATACCACATTGTTTATTCTGGACAAGTAAGAATAATTCAGAACAATTTCATTTCCAAGTTTTCTCTATTTGTCATTATAATCCTTGTTGAGTATTGGGAAAATTCAAGTCCCACGTAGAGATAGTACCAAGCTTTGGCACCCCTCACTTCACATATTAGTTTTATGAGGATGAGTTAGGTCCAAAATCTAACTTTTATTAATGGTGGGGTGGGATTGAAAAATTCTCATTAACATTCAAAGGTTGTTGGGTTATTTTATCATGAATTATGTGATGTTTCTTATTGCACTTTGCAAAAGAAAATTCTTGAAGCTGATTGAGTGAACTTGTGATGGAAGCCAGATTTGATGGGAACTCTGAACTGGTTGCAGAGCTGGTTACTATTAATGGATTTAAAGCTGCTTATGCAATTAAGGATGGTGCAGAAGGACAGCGGGGATGGAAGGTATTTCCTCTCCCTTTCCATTTTCTGTATCATATATTTGCATTTAAAATATCAATTTTTTTTCTTCTATTGATTAGTATTCTGACATGGGCTGGAATTCTGCAGAATAGTGGTCTTCCTTGGACAGTACCAAGGAAAACATTGAGTTTGGACAGTCTGACAGATGCTATCACTGAAGCATTTGGAGTAAGTATCTGGGATTTATCTAATTGCAATTGTTGTTTTCAATGCTGATGCACATGCAAATACTGCTGTTGTTTTTCAGATTGTAAAATAGTAGGCATTTTCCTTCTGTTAAATTTAAGAATACAGTAAACATATGTAAATTGTTTTTGTCTTTTTGAGAGAAATAAAGGGTTTGCTTTCTCAAATTGAGGATTTTTGGTAGCACAAAAGGAAACAGACCAATCAGGAAAAAATGTAGGATGAATTATTAACTGGACTTGCTCATCAGAAAAGTTAGATATGAGAATGAGATTTTTTTTCAAGAATACAACTATTGATTCATTTATACGTGCTGGATTTTAAAATAAATAGATTTTGTTCATGATCTTGTTTGAGCATTTCTGTGTGTTTCTAAGGAATGGAGGTTTCTTGCAGGATTCCCCTGATGGCTTGGCTGTTACTCTTGGGATTGCTACAGCTGCTGCTGGACTGAGTCTGTTAGCTTTTTCTGAGGTTGATCTGATGAGTTATTACTTAAAATTTATTCCCTTTTCTCAAAAAGCAATAATCCATTTTGACGTGACTTTACTGACATAAATTACTTGTTCATGATGTTTTTCTGTTTGTAGATAGAATCAATTCTCCAAGTTGTAGGATCAGCTGCACTCATTCAGTTTGCAAGCAAGAAGCTTTTATTTGCTGAGGTAAGTATGTTTTTAAAGCAGGATGCATGGTTTTTCCATTTTTGTCATTTATTATCATCAATTTTTTGAATAAATCACCTTTGACTCTAGGAGGCAACCATTCTTTTGTTGAATGTCTGTGCTTTAATTTTATAATTCTTCCTTGTGATTAGTTTATTGAAACATTATATCAACATCAGATGTTTCTCTTCAAGGAATGAAGGATATACTCTTTACTTTTTTAATGATGTCATCAAAATGTAAGAATTTATACAGGATAAATAAGTAAAAGAGAAATGATCATTACATAATCAAAGAAACACCGGGGGAGGGGGGGAAAGAGAGAGAGAGCACAAGGTACAATTGAGGTTGAGAAACCAATCTCCTGTTATTGGTGAAAGAATAATATTTGTCCACTCAGTCCAACAATTTTAACCTGTCAAAATGTGATCCCTGGTATGATTGTTATAGGATTCAATAGCAAGGTATGAGACTTGAGTCCTATATTAAAAGCATGAGATTCTAGTGTGAGGTAGGGGGTTTATAAAGGCTTGGGCTCTCTCAATTACAACAGCTAGCTTTTGTAGTGTGGTTCTCCCAAGGTTGTTATCAATTGTTACTTTTAAAAGTTTTGTTAGCAGCGTAATTTGGATTTTTGATGATAGAGATTAGATAGATGTTTAAATATTCTGTTACTTTAATGGATGTCTAATAATTGCCAATAGGTGATTCTCAATGTTGATTTAACAGATGATTTTTACATAGATGATGTGTTTCTCTTTGGAGTCAGGACTCCTATGTTCAAAAACCAATCTTGATGAAGATATTTTCCCTCTTAAGTGCATTAACTTTGAGAATTGTTGCCAGAGCATGCAAAGCTATAGCCTGTAGTATTGTTATTTTGGGTACTTTTCTGTCCACATAGCGTAGCTGTATTCTATGAACTTCCACCAAAGTGGATAATGATGACTGAAGAGGAAGTTAGAATATAAATTAAAATGCATTTTTCTCTGTTGAGAGATGCTTAAATTACATTGTCTTCCCCTCTTATTTAAGAATTTGCACCCCTTTTTCCTTGAGAGATTAAGATGTGTCACATTTTAGTCTTTTTAAAACTGGTCTATTAAACAACTATGAACAAACTTCTTAAGAATATTTTTCTTTTCTCTTTTAACTTCAGAGATCACTGATAACTAATTCTCAACACCGTATTATCAATTATTGAACTTCAATGAATGTAATGATGTTCGGAACACTTGTACTATCAACTTTGGAACTTCACTTGGAATCATTATTCATGTTCTCAAGTCTCAAAGTTCAGAGTAGGAATTAACTAGTTGCTGATAATGTTAAAAAAGTAATAAGAGAAAAAAATTAACTGTGTGTTTGGATGGTGTAATTTAAGAGAGTAATGTATTTTAAGTGGGTAATTAAAATACATCAGCACAAAATACTTTGTTTGGATATCAAACATGCAGAATTTAAAAAATGAGGGAATTTTATGAAATATTTCTTTTAAAACTAATAATGAGGAATTTGAAATAACATCTCAAAAGTAAGAATTCTAAATTCCTTCTTGATCTGGCTTTCTCGTTTTTGCTCTACCCTTTGCTTCAAATGCTCTTCTATGCAGTAATTACTTTGTCCTAGTCTCGTCTTCAATTCTATTTTAAATTTTATTACTTCAACAATCACCATGGACAAAGCCTTGCTTCCTCCACTAACATTCTTGTGTGCTTCCTTTTGTTTTTGTTTACCTTCTCAACTATTCGTATTCCCTTTGAAGTTGACAATGACCATGGACAGAGGAGTGAGTTATTGAGGAGGCTTTATCACCATTATAGCCGTAAGCCAGAGATCAAGGACAGTGGATCAGGCAAAAGGATCCGCAAGTTTTATAATCAGTTCTATCCAAACAAAAAAATTTAGAAATGAAGGGAATCCAATTGAAGCAAATTGAATTTCATAGAATTTTAAATTTTCTGAAAATTTCAATTTTCTTATCCAAACAAACAGTAAGATATTTGTTTATAATAGAGTAAATTGTTGTACATTTAGTTTCTTAAGGGAGGAGAGTATAATATACTCTAGAATGTATTGTTAGTTTACTTGCACTCAGGAATTTGTACATTATGGCTTTTGTTGACAATTGAGGCTAACCATTGCATGACAATTAAGCCAGTTTCATTGGTCATGCACTTCATTTCTGGTCTATTGTTATTTATGTGGGTAAAGGCTCAAGCTCACATTATCTTTGTTTTTCCTTATATTGATTTCAGTTTATTTGATGGCAGGACCGAAAGCAAACGGTGCAACAACTTGATGAATTCTTGAACACCAAGGTTGCCCCTAAAGAGCTTGTTGATGAAATAAAGGTACTCAATATTTTCTTGATCTATATCCTAATAAGTTAGCTGTAATTATGATGTGATGCATTTTGGAGCATATATTTTAATATTATATCTGTTTTTGAAATTTTACCTTATATGATTTGTGAACTTTTTTATCCCTCTTCCTCTGACCTTGTTCTCTGTGAATAAAATTGGTGGGAACACTAGGAAATTGGAAAGGCTATTCTACCAACCTCTACCAATAATAAGTCTCTTCCTGCTCCAACAAGTGTAGAGCTTGCTACAGCTGATAGCACTGTACAGACAGCAGTAGCTACTCCCGAGCCCAAAGTGGATGCAGTAGCTCCTGAAATAAACTCAGTGCCCAAAACTGAAATCAAAGCAGAATCACTTCCTGAGCCACAAAGGCCACTTTCACCATACCCATATGTAATATCTTAATTTCCTTGCTCTATGAATTTTTCACTTTCTATGCTTATTAGTTATGCTTGTGGCCAATTATCTTTGAGCTTTTCTTTCCATATTTTTTTTTTCGTGTGTGATTATGAGTCCATGAAATAGAATTTCTTTATTAGATTGCAAGATAAATAATTGGTCAATTGATTCATTTAGTCTCTATAGATGACCGCATTTTAATTTTTAGTCACTATGAAAAATTGTAAGTTTTAGTCCATATACATGCATAAAACTTAAGCTTTAGTCATTGGCATTACCACCGGAAAATTTTCTTCTAGCTATTTAAAACCATTACAAAAGTTTTCTAGCAATGGTAAACCACTACAAAAATGGTCTAGGGACTAAAACTTACAAAAAAGAAAAAAATCATATAGAGGCTAAAACTTAAAATGAAGGAAAATATAAGACCAAATAAATAGTTTAACCTAAGTAATTGCATTGTCATTATCAAATGTCACATTGCATCTTGTAATTACAAATAAACCTCAATTGTGAGGCCCCTCTTACCCCAAGAAGGGGGTGAAATATTGAATGAAGTTTGGGGAGAATGTGAAGTGGCATTTGAGAGGAAAAATCATATTACACCAAGTCTTTAGTAATAAATGGTAAGTTAATTTATGAAGAACATTCTTTACTTTACTCTGCATGCTCCTGACACATGTCTGCTTTCCTTTTTGTTTTTCTTGAATATCAGTATCCAGATTTCAAGCCTCCAACATCTCCTACCCCTTCACAGCCCTAGACCTTCACTTCTTTTAATCTTGAAGAGAATTCCATAGAAGGCAAATCAATTGTCCCAGTATGCAGCATGTATCAAGAGGTGTACAATATACTACAATCTATAATCCTATCAGAAAGTCTTCAACTTGCATGCATCTTAATTTGAAGATAAGATCTGTTACATAAGTGGTATAATTTTAAGTCTTGTGATTATCCCTCCAGTTGTGCTACTTGGTACACTTTTTGTAATTGATGGATGTGTTGTAGAGTAGCTGTCAACTTAACATTGTACTAGTAGTAGTTACTTTGAGATTTAGTATAACATTCAATCTTTCAGTTTTGTAATAAGCAAATAAGATTTTATGTATGCAATTCTGCTTTGTACTGGTTCATCAACTCAAATTGACTTTGAAATTGTGAAATATAAAGCTTATGTCAGGCTTGTTTAGCACCCGCAAAAACGAAAATAAAATAAAAGAGCTGATGTTAGACACTTTAAGACACTTTCTGAAAATATCAATAGAAGATGAATTTAATTTTAATACACCAATGGTGTCAACAAATTTCAGACCCTCAACCAATTAAAAATCAAAACTAATTATTAGTAATTATAAGAGTTTTTTGAAGGAAATTTTTTCTTAAAGAAAATAGAGAAAAACTATATATGATAGCACTCGAGCAAACTGATTCTGTGCAAAGTGTTTGCTGGTCTCTAGTTAGTAGTTTAATTTGACGATGTAACTTGTAAAAGAGCTTGCCTGTTGTCGGTGTCATGATATGACAAACTTATATAGTATTCATAAATTGATTCTCTCATATTATATATTGGTGTACAATGAGACGTTGCTCTTAGATGTATTAGTCTCTAAAATTAAGTGATATTATATTTATAAATTTTAAATTATTTCTAAATATAAATAAGTTTCAATTATAAGATTGTGTATAAAAAATTGTCTAATTTGTCAAGTATTTGATTTTATATGAATAGTTATTAACACTATGATTTAATATTTAAATTGTTAAATTTATATTATGCAAAAAATTAATAGAGTGGATTAATGCTACATAGTGCTATATATATATATATATAAAGAGTAATAGAGTTATTTTTATTTTTATTTTTTTAAAATTTAACCATTTTAATAAATAATTTATGTCAAATCTAAAATATGATTTATATATGTACTTAATATAAAATTTAATTATATATAATAAATGTTTATCATATTCACAATTTATAATTTATAATACTAAAAACTAAAAAACAGAGCACTTTTAAATCGAAGTATGCGCAATTTTGCAGCAGGGATAGTTTGGGAAACGAAGAAAATGGAGGCAAACGGCTTCATTTTGAAAACTGAGAGACAAAAGTAAAACTACCGAATCCGTATGAAAGAGGCAGAAAGAAAGAAAACCAAAGAAAATGCAAAAAGCTAAACTGAAAACCAAATCCGAATACTGAAGAAGGTTCGTTTTGTTCTTCCTCCGTTGGTTCAATCCAATGGCAAGAGTGAAGCACACGCCAGCTTCTCGCAAACCCGGTACTAGGAATTCCAACTCTTCGCTTTCACTTTTCACTTTGCAAAACCCTCATTCCCTTCTCTATGCAAATTCACAGGTAGAACAAAAGTGAAACCTGCATCCACATCAGCAGCGCCATCACCGCAATCCCAATCGGTAACCCTCTCTCTCACTCTCTGCATTTCGATTTACGAAATTCCCGATTTGACCTTACTTTTCTGAATTTTAATGAAGCCTGCAACTAGACAGAGGAGGCAAGCTCAGCAACAGCCGCAGGGTAGGTGGAAAACTCACATTCTGAGTTTGTTTTGTGTTGTGTTTATGATTCTGCTTATTACTTTTGCTATTTTCATTTTTATTATCATTTGTTAAAAATTCAAAAAAAAAAAAAAAAAAAACAGCGCCGGAGACTCAAGAAATGAAGAGGCGCAGTAAGCCGGGAACAAAGGCACTTCGCGAGATTCGTCATTTTCAGAAGTCTTTCAATCTTCTCATTCCAGCTGCACCCTTTATAAGATGTGTGAGTTTTTCTGCAACCATCACCGGTTTGGCCTCAAGTGAAAATTAGCCAATTTTGTGTTGTTTGTACTAGGAATAGTGGTAGTAATAATAATGTAATGTTAATTTTGGGTATTTTGTTGCTTAGGTTTTATTCTAAACTTTGGCAATTTTACCTAAGAAAAAAAAATCGTTATGGCGGTCTATATATCTTTCACTACTAATGATTAGGGGTGTGTTTGGAAACCTGTTTAATTGGCTGGCGCCTGGTGTTGAGTGGAAGTTTTACCCATTCTAATGCAAAAGTGTAAAACAACATAGGTGTTGTATTTGTGTTACATTGGATGGAATGGATATGCAAACACACCAATTAAAATTAGACAGTTGAGTTAGTTAGTTTGTATATACTAGTTATATTTGCTAGACAGTTAGCAGAATTAGTTTTCTCCTTTGTCATGTAAATAGTTGAAACTGTAATTAAAGTTCAAAATCTGGTTTTTATTAGGACAAAATTTGGATACAGATCTTTTTGTTATTATCTTCAATTAGAATTGAAGTTTCATCTTGTTAACCTGCGTGATAAAGGTTTTCATTAAACGTTAGTGTAGGTTGTTGAGATGAAAGGTCAATTCTAATTGGAGAATAACTCCAAAAGCATTTGAGGAGTTGCATCTAAGTTTTGCTCTTTTCATAGTTCTTCATTTGCAGCTTCTCTCACTTTAACACTACCTGATTAAAACTGAGGTGGAAAAATAAGCATCGTGATTTGGTTGCTGTTTTTCTGTTCTCGTTGTTGTTGTAATGTTTTTACTTTTTGCTGTAGGTTAAACAGATTACGCACCAATACTCTACAGAGGTGTCTCGCTGGACACCTGAAGCTGTGGTAGCACTTCAGGAGGTATGTAACTTCTTCCATGCTCATTTGAGTTGTCATTAGGGTGCTTGCATGTTGCAAATTTGCAATTCATCTTAATTATAATGCAAAGGTTGTGTTTAATAAAAGAAAAATCTGTCATGGTAATTTTGTTTTAAGACATTGTTTCAATTTGTTCCTGGTTGAACTATTTATTTTGTCAATTTACTCAAAATAATGTTTATGTGTTACTTGATTGTAGTGTGTCCATTTTTTTTGTATTTATTTATTTGTATGTTTTGAATAGTTATGTTATAAATTGAAACTCAATCAAATATTACCAAATCTTCTTAGAAAAGAAGCCATTGATTATTGAAAATTGGGATTTTAGACATTCGATGTTTGAGTATAACAGTATGCTCTAGTTATCTGCAGTCTTAATGAAATGAGAATAATATTAAGTAACTTGTTTATTTCCTAAGAGGTGTTTCATCAAATTTCCAAGTGATAAATATTTTATTAGAAGGTTCTATTTTTTACTTTTCAATATATCAATTATGCAAGGACCCAATAATTGTATTTCATTATGAAATTATGATTTATGAATTCAACAGGTGTACCTGGAACTATTTTTCTTTCCCGGGTATAGAGGGTATTAGAAGTGTTTAATGTGTATAATTCACACATATGATCTTTTATTTATAATCAAGATAATGACTCAATAAGGCTATAATTAAGGATATTAAGAATAAAAGAAATCTCTAATTTCTAGCAATAAATTTGTTCATACTTCGCTACTTACATGAAATAAATGCATATATTTAACATTTTTTCTCAAGTTAGAACATGTGTCATATGGATCAAGCTTGTTACAAATTTAGTCAACACAAGAGCTATTTAATAAACATGTTTGTCATTGGGTCATTGGAGTTGACAAAGTTAGTGGTGATTTTTTGTGAGAACACTCTCTCTCTTACGAAGTGACAGTCCATCTCTGTGTTTAGTCCGTTCATGGAAGATTGGAGTTGATGCAATGTGAAGAGCAACTTGATTGTCATAGATAAGTTTAGTATCTTGAGTGTCTCCATATTTAATTTGCTGGAAAAGCTGCCTAAGTCATGTAATCTTGCATGCAACTATTGCCACAATGTACTATTCAATTTTGGCATTGGATCTAGCAACTATATTCTACTGTTTGCTTCTCCATGAAATTATACTCCCTCCGATATGAACACAATGCTCAGAAGTGGACCTCCTATCTGACGTTATTCCTGTCCAATCAACAACAGAGTAACAGATAATTTTGGCATTGCCCCTGTCTTCATATAATAGTCCACGACCTAGGCCACATTGACTGACTTTACTTGTTCACGAGCTTTGGTGTGGCATTTTGCTTCAACATGGCCATATTGATTGTAGTAATTGCAACGAGGGCGGCGTCCACCACCTTGTCCATCACGAGGAGAAGAGTAGGGGACAAGAGCAGTAGAAACACCAAAAGGGGTGGCAGAGTGTCTAAAAGCATGCAGAGTGGAGAGATGTAACAATTGTTTGCTAACCATATCATAGGTAGGAACAGTGGGACCTAATAGTATCTGATTGTGTACCGCATCAAGGTCAAGTGATAGACTAAGGCAAAGATCGTGAAAAGCTGATTACACTAGTAAATATGGTATCAAAGATGTCCGCATCAGAGAAGGCGCACAAAGTCTTGATACCATATTAGAGTGTTTACTGAATGTGACAGTGGAGTAGAGAGGAGGTGCACAATCTCTCTCTTGATATCATATTAAACGTGTTTAATCCACACATAAGATCCTTTATTTATAATTAGAATAAGATATAATTAAGACTATAATTAAGGATATTAAAAATTAAAAATAAAAGAAATTCTTAATTTCTAGCAATTAAATTTGTCCATATTTTTCTATTTACGTAGAATAAATGTGTATATTTAACAGAGGAAAGATCATGAGAGGCTCCACGGAGAGTAGGGAGTGGAAAAGGGGTAGAATGTATTGCAGGTTTTAAACCTGTTCCTGGGTGCTTTCCTTGCATGTCTCAGAGCTCTTCCAACTAAGTTTGAGATCAAAATCTGATTAAGAATGTATACTCTGTTTCTAAACCATAGTTAAGAATGTGAACATTATTTTGCTACCACTGGTGTTGAGCAGCACACACCCTAGTGCAATTTATGCTTCTTTAGATGTCAAGTAATGCTTGTGTTCCCTTATTCTATTCATGTAATCAATTTCAAAATACTTTTCAAAACTTAGCTTGGAATGGAAGAGGATATTATAAAATCAAGAGTATGGAATGAAAAGGAGTTGCCATCTCTGTGTTTACCTGTTCGGATTATTATTAATGAGGGAGGAAAGGGGAAGCTAAGGGTTATAAGTGTAAATTTTCAATATAATCTTATAAATTATTTGATGTAACTCAGTTTACAAGGTAAAATTGTAAATGACATTTTTAAACTCAAATCTATTCTCCATCAACTCCCAAATTGTAGTGGAACAGAAAGTAGAGTTTAAGGACAAGTGGTTCATTCTCATTTCCTTTCCTTCCATTAATTTTTTACTACCAAGCAGGGAAAACTACTCTTGACCTGTACTTTACTCTTCTTCATTCCCTCTCAAAATTACCCCTCATCCAAATAGACTCTCAATCACCATCCACACCCTTAACGTGTTTCACCAGTTGTTACATTTACATCTCTTATATTTTTTCTGGATGCTTTGTCAACAGTGCTGCTGTTTTTTTGTTTTTTGTTTTTTAAATGTTTGTTGTTGCTTTAGAACTATTTATTCATTTTCACTTGTTGTATAATTTATAACCATATTTTTTTATAATTTTTATATAACCATACTACAGGCAGCTGAAGATTATTTGGTGCACATGTTTGAAGATGGAATGCTCTGTGCCATTCACGCAAGGCGTGTTACTCTTAGTAAGTTTTGATATAATTTTTTAAAATTCTTTACTATGATTTTCCTTTTATGGATCATTAAATCATCCATGAATTTATCTTTCATAAATTCTATGCTGCTTTTATTGGCTATGAATGAAATTTTTTTTTCATTGTTACTGATAAATGAATTCTTTTATTACTTTATTAATTACATTTAAAAGATATACAGTCTGTAATCTGTATTATGGAGTTTGATTTAGGGGATGCAGTAAATGCTAGAGGAAAAAAATTGTGGTAGTGTTGTGATTGAAAAAATTTGTATAATTTTATAAAACATCATGCATTGTTTTAATTGACAAAACCACTTGAAGTTTTTTTCTGACTTGCCATGTCCATTTTCACTCCCATCCTTTTAATTGGTGTGACCATTTATAAAGAAATGTTACATTTGCTGAATTCAGAAAGTGATAAATGTGGAACTGATTGTTACCTCTGGCCATGTAAAAGGAGTTGCAGAAGCCCGAAAGCAATTAAAGACAGTGATCAACATTTTTAGTAATACAGTCATTCTTAAGCCTGAGATCTTTGTGTTGCCTTGTGGTGGGGGGAGCTGGTGTCATGCTGTCCAGTTGCTAAATATTTAAATGATCAGAATACTCGATCATACTTTCTTTTTTGGAGGAAAACAATGGGCAGAATACTCAAACATTAACAGAACCTTGGTTAGCATAGTGGTATTTGCCAAAGATCCATAGTAGTCAATAGCGACGCCACAGTAAAGAAGCAGAGTGGAGAGGCCCTAGGCTGCAATGGGATCCAAATGGTGGAGCAGTTTTCAATAGCAGCTTTTTGCGTGATATAGGGGCGCCGCCATAGGCTTCAACAATGCATTTTTACCGCTAAAACAATTCTTTTTAGGGTTTGCAACCCTTCTTGACCATTCCATAAAAAGTTGCCTTTGTTTTGACCTTTGCTCTTTTATGCTTTACAATTTACATAACTATTTTTTTTCCTTTGTTCCATTCTTCTTCCTTTGAACTTTCCAGTTCACATTTTATTAATTTTTATCTAATTTGTTATGTTCTTTTTTTTATTAATTTTGTCATTACCTTTCACTTGACTTAATTACTATGTTTTTATTGTTCCTAGACTAACAGGTGATTGTGTATATGCATGCTATGATTTATTATTTAACATGAATTTCTTTAATTTTCTTATTTTAGTACTTATATATATAGTATAAATTATTTTGTTTGAATTATAATATTTAAAATAGCAGTGATCCCACTTCTTGCTATCGCGCTATAATGTTTTAGAGTTGGCTGCAACGAATTGCTATCCGATATTGATAATGATAACTATGCAAGCATCATTCATGCTGTTTATTGATTGGTTTATGTTTTTTCTTATGAATTTTTTTGTGTTTTCTTTCAGTAACCTCACGAATATGTTCTATTTGTTTGTTTGTTTTTGTTTGCTGTATCAGTGAAAAAGGATATTGAGTTGGCACGGAGGCTTGGAGGAATTGGAAGGCCTTGGTGAGGGAACAGGGAACTATACCAGCAGAACACCATTTGTTTGTTTGTAAAACTTGACACAATAGAGACCATGAAGAGTATAGGGAGCTTGTAAACCCAGCACTCAAATTGCAGTTATTATTTGCTATTAAATATTAGAAACTAGACTAGCTCATGTAATGTCAATGGTTCTATCTTTGTAGGTGAAACAACCATTATATAATGGTTTGCTACTATAACTTTAAATTGATGAATGACGGGCAAGTGTAACATTGTAGCAATGAAATTTTTCTTTCTAGATTATTGCCATTCATATTAAACTTTATATGGTAGAAGGAATTCAAGGGTCCACTAAATAAATTCTATGGGAGAATGGGGTCCATGGACATACCGCGATAATAATTTCTTCCTAATTTATTTGTGATAATTTCATTTTTCTTTTTCTGAAATTAGATCAATAAAAATGCGTAATTGAACTTAATAGTGATTGGTCGCAAGGAAAATGAATTGTAATTTTAAATTACTTAAAATTCAGGAGTTACTCAGGAGGGTGGCATTCCAGATCAAAGACAAATGTATTATAATTGAAAAGCGTTATAGGTTATTATTCATATTCATCCAACCTTTATGTTGGTTAAATCCATTATG
This sequence comes from Mucuna pruriens, assembly GCA_025330945.1. Classification (NCBI taxonomy): domain Eukaryota; kingdom Viridiplantae; phylum Streptophyta; class Magnoliopsida; order Fabales; family Fabaceae; genus Mucuna; species Mucuna pruriens. The sequence continues at coordinate 6,171,320 of JAENHJ010000529.1, forward strand.
TATTACTTTGACAATTTTTTACACAGGTTTTTTTTTTTATACATTTACACAAAAGTTATAGCATTCAAAATGATATCTTAAAATATTTGAAATACTTGTGTGAGTGTAATTAAAGATGACAAATTGAATGCAAATTAATGAATCAGTTTGAAAATTCTATAAATAAAGCTCGAGTTAGAGTCTTGAATTTTATATCTAAAAAAAAATAGATTAAATTATCTTATCCAATAGATCAAGACGCATTCATAAGATGTAATGTTAAAAAAAAATCAGAACTATTTGATTTAGTATTATTTATTAGTTTAATGTGTAAAATTTATATAAAATTAAGTCTGAAAAAAATATATTCAATATAAATAGATCCGATGAATTAAGCCGGATCCGTAAAAATTCAGGTGGCAGCGAACCCAATTTCCATCTCCGGGGTTAAGAAATCACATCACACAAACATCATATCATAAGTTCACAGCTACTAAGGTGGAAGAAATATAGGCAAATGGTAAGGATGCTTACTATCATTTTGGTAATAATCAAATGTCAAAGAATAAAAAAAAGTATACATCAATGTTTCTCTTTTTATTATTTGAACACTATTTAATACTGTATATATTTATTTTTATCTCTAGCATATACGTAGGGACGGATTTCAGAAATTCATCGAGGGATTAGAATTTTTTATTTTAATTTATTATTTAAATATTTAATTTTAATAAATAATTATTTTATAAAAATATTTTTTAATTCTTATTTTTATCAATAATATATAATATTTATAATATTATAATAACTATATTAATTATATATATATATAGTAATTGTATACTGAAGAAGGGGGGTAATGTGCGCCCCTCCTCAGATCCTTCCCTGCATTACTATATATATTAATTATTATACATAGTAATTTATAATTAAATAATTTATATTAGTATGTAGTCTGTTTTTTCATTAAATAATAAATATTTTCTTCGCTTTTCTTAAAATAAATAAATAAATAATACTATGTGTGAATGAAAAAAGCCAGTCAAGTTACATTTATTTTTCTGAAGAAAAATAATAAAATCCGGCCTGGCATTTCCTGTGAAATATAATGAAAATCCCAACACTGAGGGCCCAATTAGGTTACTAATGTCTGATGCCACATCTAACTGATGTGATGGCTCGTGCTTATGTTTTGATATTAGATAATTAAAAATCATAGCAAAAGAAATGAAAAATACCTTAAATTAAAATTAACAATAGAAATTTAGTGGTAAATGTATACAATATTTTTCCTTACACTGTTCCCAAATTATAAAAAATCTATTATGCTTGAAATACTAATCAGTTTTTTTTTTTTATGACAATACAATAATAAATCGTAATTATAATCTTCTAAAAATTTCTAGCTATCCCGAGCTCCACAGTTAGTATTTAACAATTGCGCCCCCAAAACTTTTTTATTCGCCGGGAAGACTTGCAAAACAAAAAAATAGTAAAAATAAAAATCATAAAAAAATTATTAGTATTATTATGAGATATTTATTCAAAAAATAAAAATTTTGATTAATTGATTTTTTTTTCAAATCGATAAATTAATTAATTCATCAATTCATAATAGGTTAAGTTGGATTCACAATTCTCTAAACAATATTGTGAGTCTAGCTAGCTAATTTATTAATACAAATTTTCTGAGGAGTCAAATCAAATAAATTAAGATCCACTCAATAAAAAAAATTAAATTTCAGTTTATTTAATAATTTTAAGTATAAATTTAAAATACAATTGTATTAAATACACGGAGAAAACGTTTTATGGATGATACGTTGGCACTTGAAGAAACTGCAATGTAATATTTCTTGGGCCTCCACCCACCAGACCAAATCACACGCTTGAGTTGAAATATCCACTCCTTTTTCCACGACCTAGCTAAATATAATTATATCAATTATCCATTTATAATCTAATTTAAGTAATTAAATAAATTTTTTAAAAAATTAATATAATCTTAACGAGTACGTATTCATATTAGTCTATTATAATACATATGATTTTCAACAATAAAATTAAAATACAGCTTCTTTTCTTTTTCATAAAAAAAATCAAAAGTCTAAAAAAATTAACACGATTTGATTAAAAAAAATTATAAATTAATTATTCGTTACAGTTAAAAATTTTCACCACATTCTCTAATTACCATATATGATGCAACTATTTATTTAAATTTAAAAAATAATCTATATTAATGTAATAAAATGTGTGAAATTTATAAAAATAAAAATTTGAACTTATATTACATCTTGTAAGTGCCGAAGGTGTTGGAAAGGGTTTTCCCTGGGTCACAAGGTGGTGACGATGATACCGAAACTGCGCCAATGGGTTTTGACTGTTTTGTATGGGTTGGCTATAGAAGTTCTACTTTTCAACACTGGCCTGTCCATGAATACAGCTGTTAATAGATTGTGGAGAACAAAGAAGTCATCTTCTACAATAAAAATCTTATCTTATTTTTTTTAGCAGCATAGCAAATAGATGATTTCACAATTTCTTTTCTAAAATAAGTGTATATTACAACTTTTTATTACAATATGAAACTTCTTATAGGAGAGATTTGGTAATTTCCTACAAAGAAATATAGAAAATAGAAAATGAATTTATTTTGTATACAAGGTATTTTTTTAACATTTCAAATGTTTTATTACTTTATATATTTTTTAATTTATTTTCACTCTTCCAAGCTATATCATAAATTTTGTGTGAAACCAAATTTTGTTCACAATACTAGAATAGTTCTTCTATACACTACACACAGTGTTTTTCTCAACATCAAACTGTTTGATAAAATTTAGTAATAATTTTGTATCTATATAAATTTATGATAAATCTAAAGCTGATGGCTCTAGTTTAAAAATGTTAATTTATATTCGATTTTTCAAGGTGTTTGTAAAAATAAATTATAGGGAGAGATAAATTGCATCCTGAAAGATATTAATCTCCCGTAATTGGTAAAATTAATAGTAGATATATTCTTTCTTGGACTTAAATATTAGTAAAAAAATTTCATAAATTATGAACTTAACTATAAATAAATATTAATTAATTTTATTTTATTTAATAATATTATATCTAAAATATTTTTATTTAATTATGATTTTATTTTTAATAATTCTTTTGAGTGATAATATCAAATTTCAATCAATGATAGTTTAAAAATAAGATTATTTTTAAATGAGATTAGTAAAATTAAATAATATTAATTAAAATTTTTAATTAAAATTTTTAATTAAAATTTTGCTTATAATTGAGTCTAGATAGAGTACATTTTCTTTTTGATTTTACAAAAATTAAATTAAATGCACATTGGTTTATTTTAGACAAATTAAATACTACTAAAAAAAACACTTGAACAAATTCTTGAAAGAAATCAACATGACTGGGATGCTAAAAGAACAAGTCTAATTAAGGCCATGAAAAATAATTATTTTGACAGGTAAACCAATTTGATATGTTTGTCAACACGTATTAAATGTTATTAACTCGTTTAGCATAATGGGGATGAAATTTTCCAATCATTTATTAGCAGATAGAGAAGTATGAAAATTCAAAAATTCAGGAAATGCATGGAAATGACTAAAATAATTATTTAGAACCCTTTGTTCACTTCTGTCTACACCAATATCTCTTGAAATTTTCAACTGGTTGAACTATGCAACACGTTCACAGTTGGTTATTTGTCTGGTCCTCAAAATGTCCAACACTTTCGTAAAGTTTCTACATTCTTTTCATTTAGCTTTCTGTCCCACCCCACAGGTTTAACCCTACAAACAAACAAGATAGAAAGGAAGATGTATCTCATTCAAAAACACAAAAGGTGTTAAAAATTTCATGAAGCTAAAAGACAAAATGTTTTAAGGTCCAAAAGCCCACACGTTTTTAGAGGAAAAGAAGTGACAAGACCTTGAAAAAAAAAGACATTGCTAATGTTCCCCTCTCTCACTTTCCACAAAATAACCAGGTAATTTCATTGTGGAAATTTTGCAGCCCTGTTTGGTCTTGTGTTATAATTGCTGTTGACAACTTCATATCAGTAGTTTTCAAGGGAAAGATGCCAATGTTATAAACAACATTATATATTTAAATAGAATACTATTGAATTTGTAAATTAACTGGTGAAATTATTATAATTTAATTCATAATTTTAAATTTTACTCTTAAATATATTATTGTGATTAATATTTGTTTTAGTTCGAGTTTAAGGTTTAGATATGTAAATATATAAATAAAAGTTTTGTAGTTTGTAATAACCTTATCATCTAAAAAAATCTAAATTGGGACACCTTGAATAACTATTTGGGTCTCATTTTCAGAATATATCTTTCCAAAGTTGGTTTGAATTCCACATTTTCTTCATATTGGCCGTGTGAATGTGTTGCGTCAAAGCTCCGTCACTATCAAACAACAAAAAGGTGCTAACACCTTTCTTTCGTTACCCAAGGTAATTTACAATTACGTGAATGATTGGTTTAAGCTCAACCTTTTCATTTTATATTTAATGTGTATGTCAATATCAAATCTTTCTTATATGATAATGTTTTAAAATGCATGCATTAATTAAAAGTAAATAAAGTTGGCTATAGATACTTTTAAAATAGACCGTGGTCGTTAAATTATTTTATTAACTAAATAATATTCGAGAGTTTGAGAAAAGAAAGCACAATAATTAGTTTTTTTGTTTATTTTTAAACATAACTTTTAAAACAACATATCTTCACATAATCAAACTTTTAAACTAATTTAATATAATATAATTAAAACATAATCACCAACATTATCATTATCGTGATAATCACATAAATAAATTTTTTAAATAAATATAAAACTTTCAAAATGAATTTACTTTAAAATTAAAAAAAATAAAAACATAAGACTTATTTAGAGTTACGAAGAGTTTTTAATTTTTAATTTTTAAATATAATTTTAAAAACAAAATTTGTTTACCTAATTAGGGATCTTTGGGATGATTTTTAGTTGTGATGTATAAAATTTCAAAAACTAAAACTAGTTTTTAGTTTTTAAATACTAGTTTTTAATCTTTTTAGTTTTAAAAATTAATTTTAGTTTTAAAATAAATTAACTTTAAAACTTCTCTATTATGTTAGAATTAGTTTAGTTATGTGTTTGTATGGTGAAGACAGTGACAATGATAATAACAACAGTGGTAATGACAGTATAGACAATGGTACTAATATTAATGTCAATGGTGAGCTAATAATGATAGTGGTGGTGTGAGTGATGGAACGTCAATGAGGTGGTGGTGATGAGAATGTCAGTGGAGTGATGGAAGACAATAACAATGATGGTGATAAGGGTGACAATATTGATAATAGTGATAGTGATAATAGTATTGTTAGTAGTGATGGTATAGGGAGTGCAATAGTGGTGGTAGCATTGTCAATAATAATGGTGGCACGAAACATAACGTAGTAATGATAATGATAAAAATGATCATTATTAAGTGAAGTGAAAATATATTTTTTTAAAATTAAAAAATAAATTCATATAAAAAAATTTAGTTTTGAAATTGAGTTAAAAATTATTTCAGTTTTATTTTAACCAAACACATTTTGTTCTAAAAATTGTATTTAGAAATAAAAAGTAAAAAACTTGCAACCACAAAAAATGGATGCTAAAATGATTTTAAATTTTATTTTATAATACTTTTACATTCATTTTCAAAATCAAGAAAAAAGAATATGTAATTTAATTTTCAAAACACATCTCACTACATTTAACAATGATTTTTTTTGCTGTCACCACCATCATTATTACCGACATAAACATCGTTACTACTACCATTATTACCACTCCACTATATTCGCTACCATCATTGTGAGCACTATTATTGTTACCATTATACAAATATATTATTAAACTAATTTTAATAAGATACATAACTTTCAAAATAAATTCATTTTAGAACTAAAAAATAATTTTTAAAACTAGAACTTAGTTATTTTCGATTGAAGTGATTTTTTAGTTGTAAGTTAAGAGTGTTTTTTAGTGGTAGGTTTCAAAAATCAAAACTAGTCTTGAAAATTAATTTTTGGTTTTAAAATAAACTCTTTTTTCTCTTAAAATTATTTAAGAGTGTATTTGTATGATAATAGTAATGGTAGTGAGGGTGGTGTCAACAAAAATGTTAGTCAGAATGTTGATGATGGTAGTGATAATAGTAATGATGATGATGTAGTAGTATAAATGGTAAGATAGTAGTAATGATGTTAATAGTGATAATGGGAACAATGATAGTGGGTTGTCGGTGTTCCATAAGGTAATGTAATAATGATAGCAACAACAAACGAAAATAGTCATTAAATAAAATAAGAATATATTTTTTTTTAAGTTCAAAACTAAATCTATAAATTTTTATTTTAAAATAAATGTAAAAAATATCTTAAAATTAAGTTAAAAATCGTTTTACAAGTAATTCGATTACAAGCATCTTGTTCACATGATAAATTAAGAGATTTAATTTGAAAAAAAATCCATAAAAATAAGAAATAAAATACTTTTTTCTTGAAAGTGTAAGACTAAACACGTATCCGTGTATGTTGAATAGACTAAGAATTCGTACAATAATGGAATTCAAAGTACAGTATGTTATTATATATTTTATTTGTTGGTTACCAATCCAGTTTGTTTGAATTAAATGTCTTCCAGAATTTATAGATTAAATAATTAAGCTCTATGCGTTTACCAGAAACACTGTGGAATGCTATGCTTACAACCACAAACATAATCATTGACTTGCGACTCAACCGGGCGGCTACGCTATTCATATTCTATTTGGAAAGTGAAAAACAAAAAGAAAGGAAAAGGGTTATTTTCTTCTTGCAATTATAGAGGAATATCACTTCATCTAAAACATTCATAAATGACTTGTTTTCTTTTAATAATATTTTTTCACACGATCTAGTTAGAAGACAAATCTTCAAAACATACTTAAAATGTTATTGAGTCAATGTTACAAATCACGCTAATTAAACATTGATATTAATCATTTTGAAAGATTAAATTTTATATGTATTTATAGTTTTTATTAAAAATTTAAATATATGGATTTTTATATTTTAAAAGTTTTTAATGTACTGTAGTTTACGTATTTTAAAAAGATTTTATCAATCATTAGTTTTTTTTGAACTAAATATATAAAACTGTTTGAAACATCAAATAGAGTATAAAGATTAAGGTAAGTTATTTGTTAGATAAATTAATCTTCGTAATTATTCAAATTTTAAATATGTTTCTATGATTTATAAAGATGTTCATGTAAATAAGCTACCATCGTGATCGTTAACTATCCTTAATTATCTTTGTGCTGAGTGTACTTTCTCTATATGTTATCTCCTTTTCCTTTTATATTTATTCCTTTTGTTATTTGGCATCTCAAGGATCAAATTGTTTGACTTTTGTAACTTGTGGGATGTTGTGCCTGACTTTTATGGTACATGCACCGTGCTACCTAATTTTTGTGGTACGTGCATGGTATCGCATGACTTATGTGACATTACCTTATACTAGTATTTTGTTGTTCAAGCAACGGTATTGTTAGTTATTTCTCCCTAGTTAGGAGTCTCGTTAAGTTGCAGTTGATCTATCTGGAGATACTCAGTTGATCAGTCGGTCCACAGTGTTGTCGCCTCCTATTGCTAAGGGTCTTGTTAAGTTACAACTGGTCGTCCTGGTGATACTCGATCGAGTGTTCGGTCCAGAGTGTCGTCGTTCTCTACTATCAAGGGTCTCATTAAGTTGCAATCGATTGTCCTAGAGATACTCAATCGATCAATCAGTTCATAATGTCGTTGCCCCTTATTATCAAAAGTCTTTGTTAAGTTATAGTCGGTCGACCTAGTGATACTCGGTTGATCAATTAGTTCATAATGTCGTCATCCCCTGTTGTTAAAAGTCTTGTTAAGTTGAAGTCAGTCATCTTGTTTGACCGTTCAACAATCAGACATTTGATCCTTTAAAAGCTGTTGGAGTCTTAACCATTATTATCAAATAAAATTTATTTATTTAAGTATAAATACATTGTTATAAGTTCTTAAACTATCAAATTTATTTATAGGTTAATAATATTATTTTCAATTACATAATTTTTTATTTTAAATAGTAGAATTTTGCATCTTGAATCTTATGTCATAAAATATTCTTATAAACCAGTGTTCAATGTTTTTATCTTTTGAGTCATGAAGCACACTGTGGACTATGCCTTTTTGTGTAAATATCTGTAAGAAATAATATTAACTTGAGTTTGTTGGTTATTTTCTTGTTCAATTTTCTGGTAGAAAATTAATCACGTGAATCAGTTTTTATGCAGACACGCGGTCGTAGGGAGTATTATACATCTAGTTATATATAACATACAACTACTACTATTCATTTTTTGCAGCTTGAATCTTCACATCATAAAATAATTTTTAGACCTGCTAGTGTTAAATGTTTATAAGTTGTTTACATTTTGAGTTATGTAATTTAATTATAGGCGTCAAATGACATATCAACCATGTATAATTAAGTGGCAAGTTGGCGACTTATTTGTGCAAATAAAGTCTACACCTATTTATTTTAAATTGAAAATTTAATGTAATAACATTTTAGGAAATGTTAACTCATTGTAAAAAAAAGCATACCAACAAAATCATTTCACTTGTTTTTTTTCTGGTAACACATCTAAACTTTGTTATAGCTTTTTAAATTATAGAAACTTGTTTAAAAATTTAATAAAATTATTGGCCCTTGCAGAATTATTTTACTTTTTTTGAAATAGCAGAAATTTGAACTATTAAGATCAATTTAATAGTAAAAATTTAAATAGTATGGACAATCTTCTAAATTTTAATATTGTTAATGTGATTATATTTTTTAATTAAAAATAGCAGAAATTTGCATCTGGAATCTTTATCATAAAATATTTTTATAGACATGAGGGCTTTCAATCTCTTTTCCTTTGAGTCAGACAATACCAAGTTGGATGCCTATGTGTGTAAATCTCTGCATTGTTTATTATATTGAAAACCTAACTAACGTCATGACATTTTATGAGATATCAACTTGAGTTTGGTGGTCATTTTCTTGTACAATTATTTGGTAGGCACGTGAATAATTTTATTGGCAATGCGGTCATGGAGAGCAATTATATATAACACACGACTCTTTATTTTTTTAATTTATTCTCAAATATTTGTAAGATAAATAAAAATATATTTAAATACTTCATATAAGTTAATTTTTAATTATATTATATTATATTTTATAAAATATATAATTTAATAATTTATATTAATTTATATATTTTTTAATGACTATATATCGATATATTTTTCACTTGATAAAAAGTACAATAAAATGTTGCTAGTATAAATGGTTCAATATTTATATTTGAGTTTTGATCTCTAACTTGGACAAAATCGTAATTGGAGGTATCGTTTTACTCTTAAATGAGATAATTTGGTAGGAAGAATATTAGTTAGGTGAAAAATAAGTTTTAGGATATCTCCTAATTTAAAAAAAAAAATCAAGTACAAAAAAAATATAATTTTATAATAAAATTCAAATTATTCTATTTAGTACTTAAAACTTGTATGGTTATACTTACATGATCTCTCCATATGCATCCTCAATATTTAATATCAACTACTAAATGATTCATGAAATTTGTTTGTTTAATAAAATAAAAAATTAAATTTAAAATTAAAATTGATTATTTAAATGAGTTATTTTAAAGTTTTATAAATTCAACTTTAACAACACATAAATATCTAGTTTATTTAAATTAGTGAGGAAGATTCGACTAACTTTTGTTATTTATATATTTATTATAAAAATTTCTCCAATTTTATTGAGAACTTTAAAATTAATTTTAAAGTTTCTTTTTAGTAGTAGTTAAGAATTTATAATTTTTTTATTTAATAGATTATGAAAAAGTAATAGTTAGAATGTTTAAATTTTACGTGACAGAATATATTTTTATACGTAGAATATCATTTAGTATTAAAATGTTTATTAAACATTAAAATAATAATGTTAACAAATAATTTTAAGGAAAAATTTCTTAAAAGTAAAAATAATCAAGTTATAAATAAACTAAATAAAACTGAAATTTTTTTAACAAGTTAAATTCAAACTTTTAGTACAACTCATTTAAATAGATTAGTCAAGGTTAAGCAACTACATAATTTTTTTTTTACAAACTAAGTGTAAACTTTAAATTTTCGGTTCTACTCCACTTGTTTACATCCTTATTAATAAGTTTTTGGTATATTATATGGATATTTTTATATTTAAATAAAAATTATATATAAAAATAAACTAAAGAGAATAGTAAATTTTGTTGTTGATAATAATTAATGAATGTTATATTGCATAAAATAAGAATAATTTAAACAGATAATTTGTGTAAAATTAAATAGAAATTATTAAAACACATATTTGGTAATACGGTGTATCAAAATTTAATTCAAAATTGATTGATTGCAATAATCTTAAAATTCAGTTTATTTAAAAATAGGATTGATTAAGAATACAATTAATACTCTTAAAATTCAATTTATTTAAAAAATTAATATATCTTTAATTTGATATAATTTTAAATTTTAAATCAAATATAAATTAAAATTAAATTTAAATAATAATATTTAAAAGGAATAAAAATTAAATTAAATTCTCAATGTATATAGAAGAGATTATATATTTATAGGACTTGATGAAAAAGAAAATAACTTCAAAAATATTGTCTTGCTGGAATAAAAACCAAGTTTACAATATATAAATTAATGTCTTGTTAAATAATTTTCTTTAAATAAGTAAAACTATTTAATATAAAAAGTTCTGATCAATATCCTTAATAGAGTAGTTATGAAAACCTTTACTTAAAACGGGATATTAGTCTAATTCTAATGAATACCCTTATTTAAGCTATAAAATTCTTTATCGTTTACCACTCAATAAATATCTTCTTCAATTACTAACCCTTAGGCTTCATTTGGATATCTAATAATGAGAGTGGAACAAAATAATATAAAGTGGACAAAATGGATTAATATAAAATGGAATAAAAACATTATTTCTTTATTTAAATATTTTATAACTGAATAATATAAACTTGTATTTCATTATTTAATAAGTAAATAGAACAAAATGAATTATGATTTTGTTATTTTTATTTTACCATCATTTAAATATGTAAAATAATAATAATAATAATAAACAATGCGACTGCAATCTAATTTTTGGCACTTGAATTTATTTTTAATAAAATAAATTACACTTAAACCTACAATACAATCAAAACAAAACATGATGGGATAGGGTTAATAGATAATCATATCCTCTGAATATATGGTCAAAACTTTGATATTCATATTATGTGTTGAAAAACATAATACTCTAAATATATTTTACTTAAAAAAATCAATTTCTTACTCTCTATCAGAAGATACCTTTGAGTTAAAATATAAATACAAATACTTAACACACCTACCTACAAGCATGGGTAACATATACCAATATCTCGGTAACATGTACATTATTAGCAAATTGCTACAATAACGTTAATGAAAGTGATACCAACATTAAAAGGGCCACAATGGTATCATAGATAATCGTGAGAATAAGTTGACATTATCAAATAACCAAGAACATCCACATCAATATGCAAGTGCTTTTTATGCATAAAGTCACTGAATATAGTTATTACTATTTTTTTAAAATAAATTCTCAATTTGATCATACTGCATAATTTTTCAAATTAGTCTCTCATGGTTAATAAAATATGTCAACATAAAAATTAAATTGACACGTTTTTTTAATATTTTAGAGACTATTTATATAATTTTATTATTCTAAGGATCGAGACACTGCCATGGCTGCTAGGTAAAATATCAGGGAGAGAAAGTAAAACAAGGGTTTTATTATTTCATGGATGAAATTGTCAACTATAAATGAAATTAAGTGAGGTTGATACTATAAAAAAATGACTTAATCTACTAAATGAATTAACTGGTATAAAATAATTTAAATTTAAGTTGAATATTTTAACATATGCAATTGGCGTTAAAGAGATGTCTACTATCATAATATTCATATTCAACTAGATGAGTTAAAGATACTGATGATTTCTAAAAAAGAAAAAAAAGTCATCCCATTAGAAATTTAATAATTGAATGAATGGAAGTTGATAAAATAGTAGCAGGAAAATAATATTATTAAATGAATTCATTAAAGAATTAAAAAGTAGGAGCTAGAGAAGAAGACAGGAAGGCAAGCTTTGATTGGAGGCTCACACACTGTATAACTAACTATCGACGTCAACGTAAGCAAAGTGTTGCACATTACGCCAACTCTTCACGTCAGTTTCCTTGTCATTGTGCAAATGAGTAAAGGAGAGTGCATTTGAGAGTAAAAAAGATATATAAATATTGGAAATTTTAAAATATTAATGAGTTGCAACCAAGAATCTTCGCTCCTTCTTCCGCGTTGTTGTTCACTCTATCCGGGAAGTGCACGTTTCCCAGGGGTTTTAGATGAGGTCGATGTGGGACATTTCTTATTTGAAATGGTCAATAATTCAATTAGTATATTCATCGATCATCACTCTTTTACCTTTTCTTTTCCTCTCACGAGGGGTTATTCTATAATTGATATGATAAACCATAATCTTAATTCTGATGGCCCACAACGTAGAAAACTAGCTTGTTTCGGGGGCAGTCAAATCTCCCTCTTTTCCTTCTCTTTTCTCACCTTTAAATCCCCCTTCCTCTCACCTTCTTGGTTAGGCTCGCCCTCTATTTCTTATTTGATTCACACCTTCACACTCTATCATCAATCCCTTATATCCCCTCCACTAAGCACCAGATAACTCACCAATTCACCAACAATTTCCCCCCTCCAATTTCCCTCCACACTCTAGTTTTTTTGAATGATCCATTTAGCATTTCATCATTTCACCACTTGGCCTAGTCCCTCCTCTGCACATTTTCTTTCCAAAGTATTTTCACAATCTTCTGTAATTCCTGAATGGCCAATACTATATAACCAACGTGGAATATTTTTTAGTCTAATAGAAAAGCCTTAGCCGCAACTCAAATTCAAAGTGTAACCCTTTGTTGTTGTTATTAATTCATCTTCACCAATGGGAGAGAACATGAAGTGTGAACAAGCTGGTCTCATTGATGAGTTAGTGCAAGGGAAGGAGCTAGCAAAGCAGCTCTCTGACCATCTATTCTTATCACCATCATCTTCATCTCATGAAACAAATGAAGTCTTAATTGAGAAAATACTTTCCACCTATGAGAAAGCACTTGCCATGCTGAATTGGAAGGCTAATGTAGGAGAAAGTAAGGCCAACAATGGCGGCATGATGGATTCCCTTTCTTCTTTCACAAATGGCAGCCCCAAAAGAGAGGCTCTAGAGCCAGTGGTTAAGCACAAAGATGTCTCTAAGAAAAGGTAATGTCAAAAGTTCTTTTTACAAATTATTGTTAATTTCTTTTGAACTTGGGGTGAAAAGGTTCATGGTCTGATTTCAATCTGGGGTTCTTTGAATTTGTGTGATGCAGAAAGACCATGCCAACGTGGACAGAGCAAATGAAGGTGTGCTTGGGAACAGCACATGATGGACCTCTGGATGATGGCTATAGCTGGAGAAAATATGGGCAGAAGGATATTCTTGGAGCTAAGTATCCAAGGTAACAATTTATCATTTTTCTTTAAATCTTCTTTAGCCCAAACATGCATAATTGAAGTTTTTACCACAAGGGAATTTTGCATAATTTGCCATTTGAATTTGTGAGGATAACCAGAAGGGTTTACAACAAACTTTATAATAATATATTTTTATAATATATTATTTACTATTTATTAAAATTATAAAATAATGAAAAATGAGTTGGTACAGGCAAATTAAAAAAGGTTATTTATTTTTTTATTAAAAGGAGGCCAGAAAGGCCAAAGGTTAACCTCTCTAACCTTTTGAGTATTATTGCAGTATTGCATTATTTTGGTTAGTACCATAGGCCATAGATAGGTAGCCTTCAGAAAAGTATCATGGCCAGTTTGCTAATGGAGTCTAAAGAGTAAATAAATATGGAATAATAACCAAAGAAAATTTGGCACGCCTACGGTCTTGTTCCCTTGTTGTAACGTTTTGGGCCATACGACGAGTGAGGACAAAGTGCTTTTTAAAAAGACATGGAAAAACTTATCCAAAGGACAACGTTAGCTAGATCGGATTCACTAGAATTGCAGCTTTTTAATAAATATACACCCAGGCTCCGTGTGTTGAGCAAGATAGAAGGGCTACATTGCTACATTAAAAAATCTGACAATCTTATCAAGTTGGGGAACATGTACGTTAGGTGTCATGATGGTCCTACAGGTTTGGTAGGTCATGTAGCCATTTTATTTAGCATTAAAAACAGTAATATGCAAGCCGAATTCATAATTGTACAATATGGGGACAGATAAAAATAGGGCTTTAATACCCACTTCTTTTTTATTTAGTTTTGGAATAATTCCAACTTACTAAGTCACTGACTCACTTTAGTTTTTAAATTTAACAATATTAAAAAATAGTTTCTAAATTTGATATTTATTATCATGGTAGTCCCTTGTCAGAGGTCTAAAGGAACTAATATAATAATGATGTGAATTTCAAGAATTCAATTGAAAGATTTATAACTTTTCAAAAATATTTTTTTTTCATTAAAAATATTTTTCCCTATATCGGCATAGCAAAAAGGGAAATGTGTCATTCTAATTATTCTATTTACTAATTGAAACAATCTGTTGTCATGTTTTTCTGATAAAAGTGGTTTGCATTGCAGAGGATATTACAGATGCACATATAGAAATGTACAAGGATGTCTGGCCACTAAGCAAGTGCAAAAGTCAAATGAAGACCCAATGATATGTGAGATAACCTACAGAGGAAGGCACACATGCAGCCAAGCAAGTCACTTAACCAAGGCAGTAGCACCCCCATCAAAAGCAAAGATGGGGTTGGGAGAAAACAAGCACCACACTACCACCCATCAAAAGAATCAACCACAAGAAGAGAAAATAGAACAACCCCAAGAAACAATTTTGTCTTTTGGATCTCCAGGTGTTAAAATAGAGGACATGATCATGGACCACAAGGATGACATATTCCCATCATTTTGCTTTTCTTCTCCATCAATAGGGTCTGAAAACGAGGACAACAACATGTTCCCTTACACCATGATTGAAGACAATTTAATGGAAACCTTCTCTCCTGCATTCATATCTCCAACAACTTCAGAATCAAACATGTTCTGCTTGTCACCATGTCCCTGGGAGAGCACTGGACTAGGCCAAAGTGTGCAAAGCTCAGAGTCTGATATCACTGATACAGTTTCAGCCCCAACTTCAGTCTCCAATTCCCCAATCATGGACCTTGATTTGTTCCTTAAGTTCGATTTCGACACGGATTTCCCTATCAACACCACAGAACTTTGCACTTGATAAATTGTCCCACTTAAGTTAATAGCATATACACTCTGTATGCTGATTAACTCTTGAGTTTTGTTGATCCTGACTAGCAGCATAATCGAGGGAAGGAAGTCGATAATATTATCATGCATGGTTTTAAAATACGGTTAGCGACAACAATTTTGACAGTAGTGTCATGATTTTCGGACTCTGCCACCGCATCGCAACTGCAATTTAAAATTTTGTGTCCATAAATGAGGACAATGAAACTTCTCTCTCATGCTAGTTAAGAGAGTTTTCATGTATCTAGGCTGTATTGTGAAAACAATTCCTAGGTTGTAGCTTTAGTCTCTCGGGGTTTCTTACTTCAGTTGTAACATAATCAAGTGTTTCTTCTCGCTCAAACAGCGAGAAATTGTGAAATAAGGAATGAATTTTTACCCCCATATTTTTTCTGTATAAAGTTATGACCATGCATCATTTCACCAAAGAAAAGACAGAATTATGATCAATGACCTCACAGTTATCGACAGAATTAAGATAAGATTACGGTTCTTTGAGTAGAACAGGTGCATATTGTTCCTTCATGAGGATTGGGGCCACCACTATCATTCATCAAGTCACAACCCTCGTCTTAATTAACTCTAAAGACCAAATGGAATCCTGATTCCTCATAAGAAAACAAATACATATAGGATAAATGGAATTTGTATGCACCTGTCTCTCAAATCCTCATTTGTCATTTCTAAAATATTTGTGGATTGTCTTAATTCCCAACCAACCACGCTTCTCTGAATCCTATAGTTCGATGTTTGTTAAGCCTGCTGAATTAACCAATAACCTTATTCTCATTTTGCGTGGCATGGAGAGGGAAAATTTATTAAGTGATCTAAAAATGTTACGAATCATAATTTCAATCAATTTTTAAGTGATATATATAAGTTTTTAATTTATAAAAAAAGTTAATTATGTCTCCAGGTGACATGATAATCTTGGATCATTTAATAATTTTTGCGTATGAATATAAAAGTTACGAAAATGTAGTAACATGGCACCCCCATTTCCAATTTCTGGCCACAAAAGAAAAAAATCAATTTGACTCAAGTCATACCAACTAATGTGGCATTATGACTTTTGTCTCTTTCCGTGGAAACTGACTCTGAATGAAAGCTCAAGTGCAAATCTCTATTATCTTGGTAGTTGGCACTGAACACAATTATTCACTGTGAATTCAGAATATGACAAATTTGTTGGTTCATTAGTGATAAGTTGCAGAATAGAAGATAACTCTTTATTTTGTCTGAATTCTTTCGTCCTTTTAAAGATCTTGTTTTTCACTTTAAATAAGTTCTTAACTTCCTTCGAATTAGCATGTTTTCGTTATAGCAAGTTAGCAACTATTAATTTAGTCCCCGCTAGCCATTTTACAAATGCAAAAAAAAAATAAAAAAATGAAGACTTAGTAAATAAATAAAAAAAGTCCATTTAGAAGAAAGGAACACCTCCTAAATAAAGGAACACCTGGTCTATGTTATATGGAAAAATGGAATATCTAAACTCCAACACTTTGTTTCGTAACGCAGAAATATAAAGGAGGGGGTAAGGAAAGGTGACGAAAAAATTGCCAAAATCAATTTGGTTATAATGAAATACTAAAAAAATGATATGGACTATAAAGGATTATCTACCTGCTATGTAGAGAAGCAATTATTGGGTTAATCCTTTTTTATTTAAGTTATTGGGTTAGCTAACTAACGGTATAATATAATAAAAATTGATATGGGAGACTATTTCAAAATTATATTTAAGAGAAAGGACTAATTTATAGAAAAATTATAGAACTTAGTTTAAAATAAAATAAAAATAAAAATGATATGTGTTGGAGTTGGGAAAGTGATTTCGCACGCAGTGTGAATACTAAGGATGGTGAAGAAAGGTATTACCCCAATAGCGACGTAGACAAGCACAAAGTCCTGTTTGGATGACTTGGCATGTTGTTGTTGGTGTCTTGTCCTCCAAAACCATATCTTAACAGTGCTAACAAAATGCTCGTTTGCGCCATAAGGTGAAATCAAAGGAGGTGAAGGGAGTGTGGTGAAACCAAAATGAACTTGGCACTCATGATTAAATTTTAAAACTATGAAAAAATGACTTTTAAAAAATCATTTTTATATAAAATTGGAATTTAAATTTCAAAAACCAATTTCTATTTCTTAATTTTGTATATAAAGATGTTGTTAAAATAAACAACTTAAATATATTTTTGATTCTTATAAAATAAGTGAGTTTTTATTTTTATAAATTATTTTTTATTATTTTTATTTTTTAAAAATATAAAATCATTATTTTTTTCTCTTTTATTAGATAACATTTATTAAATACTTATGTGTTTATTAAAAAGTCTAATAACTATCTTAATTGACATCTGTGAGTGAATGCAACACTACTTAATTTTTTTATAAATTTATAAAATAAATGTTAATTATTTAAGTTTATATATATTTTTCATTCATACAATATACTTGTTTTATACTTTTAATTTCTATAATTTTTTCATATAATTTTGATATCTATAATTTTATTTTTTTATGATTTTAGTCTTTAATGATAATATTTAGTTGTTGTAAAATTGTAATTTTTTTATATAAATTCTTTTTAAGAAAATAAGTTATGTGTAAAATATGTAAAAGATCTATAAATGGTGATTTATGACTTTAATAAAAAAAAATTTATACTTTTAAGTATATGACAATTAAAATTTTCTTTTTATATTAAAAAAATTTATTTTTAGCTTTTATTATTTAAGAAACAACATACTTAATTTTTACTATATAGTTTTCACATAAAC
Source organism: Mucuna pruriens (assembly GCA_025330945.1). NCBI lineage: Eukaryota > Viridiplantae > Streptophyta > Magnoliopsida > Fabales > Fabaceae > Mucuna > Mucuna pruriens. Next base: position 6,189,654 of record JAENHJ010000529.1, read on the forward strand.
TATAAATAATAATAAAAACTAAAACCGTAACATAAAATTTTATAGCAACTAAAATTATAATTTTTTTTATAGAAAGTATGATTATAAAAATTTTATTACAAAGGCTAGAAATTCATTTTAATCCGTTATTTAAAATATTATAATAATTATTAAAAATAATTTAACTCAAATTTAAAAATTAAAAACTCAAAAAATTATTCTATAAGATAAGAATATAATTTAGCAAATATATATGTAAATCAAATAAAAAATGATAAAAAAAAATTGGGAGAGGGGCCATCGTGGGAATTGAAATAAAGGGGTTCGAACAAGTGTAATTCCCATTTCATTTCATTTCATTTGTGAACTGAGAGAGAGAATCAGTGAAGAAAATGATTCATCGGAAGTGGAGTCTCCTTACTGGTCCGGCCACTATCGTCGGCGGCGTAGTAGCTGCCGTCGCCGCCGCAAACTTCATCTTCGTCAAGAATGTGAGTTTCTTTCTACCTCTTCCTCACCAAATCCCATCAACCCCTTTGTACATTTAATCCACTCCTTTTAGATTTGTACCAAAGGAGCGATTTTGATTTGAGTCTTCTGGATTGGGGGTGCTGATTTATGATCTGGGTTTTCAGTACTTTAATGAAATTCTTGCAAGTTTTGGAGATTTGCTTCTGTAATCTTGCCAGTCTCCGATGTGTTATCTCATTAATTAATTATATTCATTTAATTCATTTTGATTTTTGAATGAAAATGAAATTTGGGTCTTATTAAATTTTAGTTGCCTCCACCGATTGGATTATGGAAGTTAATTTGTTTGCTTCTGATCCTGAAAATTAGGGTTTTGTCCAAAGAAAAATAAAACTAGACTATTATTGAGCTTGATAATGGGGTTTGGGTGGAGTCCCCTGTTTTTATTGATTTGTACTGAGGTGATTAATTGGCCGAAGTATTTATAAACATAACTATGTTCTTTTTAAATGGATGATTAGATGTCATAACCAAGGTTTTAAATTGCGGTTATGGTCGCGGTCAGGGTCTCATCCTTCCTTGATATTGTGGGAAATTACAGACAAATGTTGAGGTTGTAGAGACTCCAAAAACCTTGACAATGCAGCCAAAATCACAGTTGCAGTCTGTTTTTTAAAATCTTGGTCATAACATAGGAAGACAAGAGAAACCGGGTTTGATTTCATTCATGGTTTTTTGTTGTTCAAACAGACATTGTCTTTTGAAAGGGCCAGCTAATCTAGCTGCCAGTAAAGTAAAATGCAAAGGCTTTGAGATCAGACTTTGTCTTCATTCCCTTGGTGTCAAGGGGTTCCTTCCATTCCTTAGGTGTAGGATGTGTGCATTGGCATGTGTGTTCCCTGGTGAGTTGTGTGTCAGTCAATTGCTGGCTAAAATGTGTAGGGTTTTCCAGATCAATTATCTCTAGTTAAAAAAGTACAGGACAGAAATTTTCCACTCAAATATGTTTTTATTTCACTAAGTGATTGGCCAAACAAGGGACTATCAATTTGCAGTAGCTGCAGTAACAACCAAACTGCATCCTACTGGATGAGGTAGCGCGGATATCAATCAAGACTAATGAACTCTATCAAAAACCAAATTTTAAGCAAAAACCATTTGTAAGAATTGTTTTCTCAGTGGTCTCTCCTAATGTTTAGAGGTTGAGTTATATCTCTCGTACCTGTTTCTGTTGCATTTTTCTGGTTGTTTTAAAGAGTTAAATATTATTAGCTGATTGTAATTTATTTCTTTTATTGTACTTTACAGGATCCATTTCTCAAACCAGAGGAAAGGAAGTTTGAAAATCAACCTGCAACTAAGTAGGAGAAAAGACGTGACAGAAGTTTGCGTTTTGATTTCATCTAAATCCTGATTTATGAGCTCTGTATACTGTTTTGCTAGACATGTTCTCTCTAGTTAATAATACTGAGATTCTGAATGAAGTTTGACTCTGGAGCATGGACCCTTAGTTTAGAACTAACCTTCCAAAGTTCTAGAAAACTGGTTCATATTTCAGAGATCCATACTTGTCTCTTTTGTACAATGTCAACTGCAAATGTTTAATGTGGTTTCTAATCTTCCATATCTTTCTTTTATCCGTATCAATTTACTGTTAACGCTTGCCTTTTTGGATTATTATTATGGCAAATTCACACTGTTCTCTACTTAATGCTTGTATGATTGACTGTTATATCTCATAGAGATCTCTTACAAAATTTAAGTGTAAGGCCGATGTTTGTGTCTTGCATGTGATGAACTTAGCTTCAAGCATAAGATGTCTTATAATATAGAAATCCCATACAATTTTGGATGTTGGGCATTTAGGGTGGCAGCTATGAAACATTGATATTTTTATTTGCTTTTTACGTATCACAAGGATATGTATCTGAAATCGATACTGCTTCTCCGATATGAATTTGTGGAATATTCAAGTCTTTAAAAAAAGATAAAAATTTAATATAACTATATATGAAACATGAAAACATGTATAATATAGAAATATAGAAGCATTATTCCTTAATGAACCATAAAAATTGAAATTGTTCTCATAATAGATAATCTCAAGAAAAAAAATGAGATTGATATTACTTTATTTGTAGACCATAGAAAATGATTTATGATGACAATGATTATTGATTTTTATTTTGTTTATAGAAATGTTTAAAAAGTATGTTTTTAATTTGAATTTGTAAAATTATAATTATATATTTATTATGTTATATGAATATTTATACATATTTAGATGTATATTTTACATGTACCGTATTATATATATTTTTAGAATAATTGTATTACCGTATCATATACATAATATCTCATGCATATATCATATCTGAACATCATAGGGTGGCAGTAATCTGCTACTGGTCCTGCTAGTGTTTTATTTCAAAATTTTATGTAATTAAACAAAGTAGCTCAAAATTACAGGTTGAAGTTTCAGTTTGCAATATATATCAACAAGTATGGATGTTTTTATTGAATGCCTTGAACAAAAATGCCATTTCACACATGTTTTATTTACACGTATAAAATGTATTAAGGTTTGTAAGAAACTTGGCTGTAATACATGAAAAGTGAAATTTGCACCGATCTCTGCAGCTTACTAAGCCCGGCAGCTTCAGCATTATTCAATCGAGACTTTATTTCGTCTAAGTATAAAAGTAAATAGGTATATATTCCTCACAAAAATTATGGTGAAAGGGACATAAGAGTTTATACTTGAGTGCTACGGTTTACATTTGTGTTTTGCAAGCTTTTATTAAGCTATACAGTTCCATGTACAGAGCGGAGCTCAACCTAATGGCTTTTGTGTATAAAAATTCCCTTTGCAAACTAATAAAGGTATTGGAAGAAACTACCATGCAGCAAAGAATCCTGAATTTTAAATAATCATATTTGCCACCAGCTTAAACCTTGATGATCCAGTGACATAATTGTTTATCAAGCATTGACTAGCATTTGCATTATTATGTCATTCCACGAGTCAATTGGTCCAGGCAAGCACCAATGAAGACAATCATTCTGAACTTTAGCATTCTTATCTTTTGCAAATGGCTGGAACTTCCTGTAAGGTCCAGGATGTCCATCTGGTCTCAGCAGTGAAAGGAGAGTTGTGTCCAAAAGTTTCAAGTTTACCCTCTTTGATCCTAGAGAAGCAGCCTTCTCAAACTCTTCAAGTTCAATACCCCTCATGATGGTATCCACATCTATCATATGTATCTGACCCTCTTTGAAGGGCACAGTTCGATTGCAATACCCTCCACTAAACCACTCCCCATTCTCAAAGTGGTCAGGTATGGTTGGTTCTGAAGAGAACAGTGGCTTTGTGGTTAGACTTTGTGAAGAACTTGAAAACTTCTTGTAGTACTTTGCGGTATGCATAGTCGAACCCTAGCTCGGTTAAGTTCTTTCCAGGGCAGTAGTGGCAGCCTGTGACTGTTCTATTTTCATGGTATATTGCAGTCTTGAGAAACCATTTTCCACCACCAATGACAACATAATCAAAGTTCTTATATTGGTTGGTCCACTTGTCGAGTGTGTCAAGATAAAGCTGTATTTCTGAAGAGGTAACTCCATTCATGTCCTCAAATATAGCTGCTTTAACAAGGAAAGGGGTCCAGATTACTGAGAGTGTGAAGTTGTGAGAGCGAAATTTCCATATCTTTGATCTATATTCCTTGTCATGATAGGTTTCAACAGCTGGTTCCACCTGCAGAATAAAATAATTGGAATTTGATCTAATAACCCAATTTGTAGGACCGCATAAGCAGACACTACACGATGCTACAATTAGACAGCCAAGTATGTTTGTAGGGTCAAAGCTAATGACACTAATGAATGCAACACATACCAATTCATGAAAGAAGCAATTGAAACAGTAAATTCAGTTAGACAAAGATAAACTAATCTCCTGCCCCTAAACATTAGAAGAAAAAAAAAAGGTTAAAATATAATTTTAGTCTTTCGTCTGAATTTTTTATTATTTTAGATTGGTTTCCAGTTTAAAAATTTTTATTTTAGTTTTTTAAAACGTCCCTATTAGACAAAGTTGGTTCTTTAGTCAATGTACCAGATTAATTTAATGAGAATGGTAAATCGGAAAATATTTCACATCGATTAAAATTAACACCGATAGTTAAAAAACTTGACAGAAGAATAATTTGTCTAACAAAACACTTTAATCAAAGGATTAAAATTATATTTTAGAAAGAAAAATAAAAAGGTTCCTGGCTCAAAACTAAGAACATGGACAATTATGAGTTATGGCAACTGCAAATACAGGAAGATCCAATGCAATAGGTAATTTAGTGATGAACGCAACTAAAGTAAGTATTGTAATCATGGAAAGTAAAATCTCAACATTTTCACACTAATTATTCAAAGCTAATCTTGAAGATTTTTGGGCTATGGTGTATAATTAGACAAGTCTTTCCATATCCAAAGTAGGTAAAGCTGCTTGGGAAAAGACACTATATACTGCTTGAGTCTTGAAGGCTGTGGACCAATCTTATAATATAAGCAACAGCTGTCTACCACAAATAGAATCAACAACTTTATTCACAATGAAAAGGATTATGTATAAGATGACATGCAGTGCAAGCTGTTCAACCTTAGTGCTCGTGTATCATACAGTGAAAACAACCATCACATGATTGATTTTGACCATGATTCATTACAGATGGCCAAGATGAGTGCAACGCAGGTGCAACAACTGACTGCAGATCTCAAAAGTACTTTTATTCCTATAGCAACAAATTTTTCGATCTTCATTTTGTGTATTAAAATTCGCAAAATTATATTCCCAACTTTAATCTATACATAGCCTTAGTTAATATCATGCAATCACATGGCTACATTTTAAATTATTGAAATCTTTGCCTTTAATGCCATTCTAATTTCTTTAAAATTGGCAAGCCAAAGAAAGTGGAGTGAAACACAAGTAATGTACACCTACTGAGCCCTAATCAAGAATAAAACCTTTCAAACAAAAAGGCCAATCATATCAAATTTGCAAAATTTCCAGTACCTTTGAGAGAATGCACAGTAGGGACTGAACTTGGTTGCGGGAGATGGAATCACCAATAAAGGACAATGATTTATTTCTCATGAGTTTGAGAAACTTCTTGGGATTGAACTTTGGCAATTTACAGTCTCGTGGGACCCATCTCCAGTAAAGGTACCCTGAATCAGGACGTCCATTTTTCATACAATTTTGATGAGGCTCAATCACATGGCAGCTCTCATTAGTGTACACTGGACCAGATAGGTCTGGCACCCAATCTCCCACAAAAAGATCACATTTTTCTGCAACAAAACATTTACAATGCACATTGGCATTACAAGCTAAACACCAACATAAGCACTTTACATTAGTTAAAAAATTAAAACTTCATCCAAGATTGACCTCCCTTAGTTAAGAAAAAGAAGTTGCTTTATATGATTTGGCATAAAAACTGTTCATTTAAATTAAATCCCCACTCTTGTTCCAATTGCATGGAAGTAACCCAAGATGCAAGTTTCAAATTGTAGTGGCGGTTGCGATTTTGTCGCCATCGTTGATATTACCAAAAATTGCAGACAAATGCGGTCACCAAGACTAAAAACCTTGACTTTGTGGCCGAAATCGCGAACCATCTTTTAAAACCTTGCGAAGAAGAAAAGTAGGAACAAGTTACATTAGTTGAATTTTTGTTTCAACACTCATTTGGAGACCCGGTGAAGAAGAACACCAGTTCCCAAAAAACAAGAAAGGCTTGGTGGTTGGTTGGTACACTCCAATGATTCCATGACACCCCACCAACTGAAACAAAAACCATGGAAAGCCAAAAGATCTAAATTGTCCAAAACAACTAAAATGAGAGGAAAGAAGCAGAAATGGGTCCTCACTCCTTAGTTGTTTTCATTTTTGTGATGTTCTCCATAGACAAAATTTTCAGCCTTGAAACCCAAACAAGAGTTTTCCACTTGATGCATGTAGCAAACAATTTACTCACCACAAGAAAGGAGAATTTGCTTACCTTCCTTTTTGGTCTGGTTAATGTTATTGCCTGAAAAGTCATCAGAATCAGGGGAAGAGAAAACAGGGGACTCTGCTTTTGCCTCTTCCAGGGGAGGAGGTGTCTCCACCACTGAAGAGAAGAAACTGAAGGAATCCCACAAGAGAAGGCGAACGGCGAGACCCACCAAGATAATTAAGACTCCAAACTTCACACACACATGGTTGTGCTTTTGCATGGAAAATGGTCCCGAATCAAACCTCACTCTCTTCACCATCTTGTACACCACAAGAGACTTTGCTACTCTCTCATGAAACGGTGATGTTCAGTATCTATTATAGGCAAGTGGAAGCAACTGATTATGATGAAAAAAGAAACCCTTTTTCTGCTAACTCCTTGTTCGGATGTTAACGCATGCCTATGCAAAAACACATTATGTGACATGTACCATGTGGGAGCCCGTAAATAGTGAAAATAAAACCAAAATAAATAATGTCATTTTAAAAAAAGAAAAATAACAAAAGCTTGCAAAGAGAGAAACATGTCCCTTATGTAAGTCCCCATTTGACTGAGAAGAATGTGTGTCATTTGGTCTAACTGTCTAACAGAATGCTCGTTTTTTTAATCCATGTTCACTTGCTTGTGCACGTGTTCTGTTTAGAGATTTTTACCTTAAAACTATGATTTGGTGAATATTACGATGTACTTTTGGTAAATTTTCATTTGTATATTTTGTTTACTATGATTTGTGGGACATGTAACTCCTCTCTCTCTCACTAAAAAAAAGTAGTTTGATGTTGTGGGTTACCAACAACATTGCTTTTATTTCTTTGGAGGAAACACGCTGCATGTCTATAATTGAGTAACATCAAAGTCATTGACTGTGTATCTGATTGATGAAATCACCAACTTTATTAAGAGACATAACTTTTTGAGTTTAATTTCTATCTATTTTTGGTGTAAAAAATTTTATATTATCAATAAATCAGAATTTATAATAAATACGATTTTAAAAATATTTATTATAAAAATTAATAAATTTACTGTATAAATTTATTGTGATTGGATTATAGAATATAAATTCTTTACCATGTATTATTTTCTCTCTAGCTTTTTGTCTTTTCAAGTTTCACAGTATTACATTATTTGGAAGCTTCTTGTGTAGTTTTGCTTTTCTTGTGGTTATAAACTGTGTACACACAGATTCTTTAATATTTTGGGATTATTTGGATGTCGGTGCTAATGACAACTGGGATTCTTTCTCCCTCATTCAATGATTTGCTTATCAAAACAAAATTTCCATTTAATAATTTCTTTAACCTGATTAAAACAATCTGATAAGAAATGGTTACCTACTTTTAATGAATGCTATAAACAAGGGACCGTTGGAGTTGAGAAGTAGTTTGCCGATTTATTTAAGACCGATAAGAGATGAACAGTCAATTAAAATAGTAGTTGTTCAGTTTATTTTATTGATTTCCTTAATTGAACAATACATTTTAATATTTATTTGACCCATGTCAATAAATAAGTTGTCAAAATATACATCTCAACAGCTAGTCCCCTATCAATCATGACACATTGGTGTCAAAATTTTGGTTTATGATACAAATTTGGGAACTACATGAGGTCACGACTACACTTGTGTTCAAACTTCTTCTAACAACTAACACTTTTCGTAGGACAATACTAACAAAACCGAAAATTGCTATAAAATGTGGTCAGAAATAACCAAAATTCCAAGGTGTCCAAGCTACAGAATGAAGTTTTTGGTGGATATTCATACAAGAAGATAAATTAATTAATATTAATATTTTTTAAGAGTTTGGTATGATATAATGAACATTAATGGCGTGCATTGAGGTGTGGGGCCTAGTGCCCCTTGCCTTATCTTACAATTGAGAGGATATAGAGGTCTCATGGTCCTTTACAAGGATCCTATCTCAGTCCACATTTATTTTCTCCTCATCCGTCGTGCACTGCATAACCAAAGTAAACACGTAAAGCTCATACATCCCTTTCGTCTGTAATTCATTATTAAAATAAAAAACAAACATAAGGACAAAGTAAGGATATATATTCTTACAATATTCTTTTATTAATCTTTTTAATATTCTAAATAAATATTAGATTAATATATGTATACAAAATATTTTAAAAACATACAAAGTATTTAATAATTTCTTTATTTAATCAATAAATAAAAATTAGTAAAAAATATTGTTTTGGATCCATTTTAGCCTTGGCTACATGACTTTAGCATATGATAATTACTTAACTGTTTTCTTGTTATTTACTATTATATAAGACATCTCATGTTTTTAGTATTTTTTATATTTTATTATTCATCTCACATTTACTTACTGACTTGAATGTTAAAACATTTATTTAGATGTTTATAGGTTATGTTGCTGGCTAGATATTGTCAAACCACTTCACATGTCTATCACGTTCAAAAATACCAAAATTTTTTCATTATTCAAATAAAAATAAATAAAAAGATTAACCATAATTTTACTTGGTTCTAAACATGTTTTATCACGTACTATTAAAAGATTATAAAATTATGAATTTAGTAAGCTCATTAAATAAAAAATAAAATCCATATAAAATTATTACTCTTAATAATTTTCAACTAGTAATAAGAAGTATGTAGTTATTCTCTTTGTTCCAAATAGGTAGCACGTAATGCAATTTCTATTCTTTATATAGCGAGTACCCCATTTCATATTTATTATCTCACACATCAACTTCACCAAGTAACACAATGCGTTAGAAGGGTGCTATTAGCATTCTTCCCAACCTTAACTATAAGGAGCACACAGGAAAAAAAAAAAAAAAGCTCTTGAAAATGGGTGTTTGGCTAGACTATATTCATGGTAGCTTGTAAGTTGTAACATAAACCAAAATATTGAATACGTTGGCCTCTTCTAAGTATATATACATGTTGTGTATGTGAATATACAGGTACTTTTACTACTGTGATATGGATGTCTCATCCATGTGATACATTAGCATACCAATCGGCTCCAGAAGGCACTTAGTGTTAGACTCAATTAAGGATAATGAAAAATTGGAGAGACAAAAAAAAGAGGGGGGGGAGGATGGAGATTAATATTTAATATTGATGTGCATGTTTGTTTCCAAAAGGGTATGGCTTATGAGTAAAGCAGAAGCAGAGTGAGGAATCCAGGTCCAAAGCATTAGAGGTGCCTGTGGTGGCCAATGGTTAATTGGTTTGTGCATTGTGGGGCTAATTATTCTCTCAAGACATGCAACTGTGCTAGGCCCTCAACCTTGTCTTGGTGCTTTTGTATTGTACCTCATTCCCCAATCATTTGTTTGCCCAATTACATCTCTTACAAATTCACACTCTGCACCACTCAACTCCTGGCCCTACTAATAAACCGGCTACCAACTCAAATTTGTTTCCTTTTTTTTTTTCATTAGGATCGAGATACAAAATATTTATTGATTTTATTGGTAATTAATTTTTATAAAATAAATTTAATCGATAATTTTAACTACAATTTTTTATTTTTATAAAAATATTTAAGTGTAATATTTTAGTATTTTTATATTATTGTTCAATTAAAATTAAAATTTTACTTACTGGGTTTTATTGTGAGTCATGGAAATGATTTTTTTTAGTTTTTTTCGTCTATTTTTTATTTTTATTTTTTATCAGTTGCACAAAAATTGTTTTTTTTTAATTCGACCAAACCAAATCAAATTTTCTTTATAAAATCAATTTGGTTAATCAAACAGTTGTTTTAAATGGTTTGATTAATCGAAACGATTTCAAAAAATGATTTAGTTTGACTTTTTTGAAAATAAATATATTTTTTTGAACTTTGGATCGGATCGGTTTGATTGTCTATTTTGTACTCAAATGACTTGATTTTTTTTCAAAAATCTAATTGGATCATTTTTTACAAAGGTTTGGTTAACCAAACTAGTTTTTAAAAAGCAATTCAGTACAATTTATCTCAAAATAATTCGATCTTTTTGAATTGATTCGGTTTTCTTTTTCACCCACAAAAGTAATAAAACATCGGTACAAATGAAGATGTATTTACCTTTAAATTAAAACGTGTTAAATTTATAAAATTAATATGTACACCATCATTGACATTTGTGCGTAGAAGTTTTCTCACTTAAAAAAAAAATTGAATAATTGCTTACAGGACCACCAGCAACAAGTGTCTCAAGAAATAATGATGGACAGATTTGAATGGTTAGTAGTTGAAGGAAAAAGAAATCCAAACATAATCTCGTAGTCACGATGATCACATCCATACAGTACAGGCTGCACCACTCGAATGTCGAACACATGATCGAACTGGTGGTTATAAGTAGTTATGTTATGTATAACGAGATTTGTGGGGCCCAAATGAATTATAAGTAGTCAAAATATACTTGCAAAATGCAGTGGCCTATGGTTTGGTGGATGATAATTCATCATTCATAACAGCAGAATTAACTAAAAGAACCAAAATCAAGTAAAACTAAACTTATCTTATGTAACAGTTTAAAAAAAGCAGTTTCATATTCCAAATTGTCTTATTAAAAGTTGTTTCTAGAGATGTTGATGGATCCATGTAGGAGGTAATTGTTGCTTTTACTTGTTATTGCGGCATATTAAAATACAACTACCATGGTTCATAAAAAATATTTGAATACATACCCATTGATCAAAGAATATATTACATTGTTTTCCACATCAGATTCTACTGCGAGAACAAAAATGTTTATGGTGTTTTTAAGTAACCATACAAGAATGACAACAAAATTTTTATAAGAATGACAAATTTACATATTATATATAATCTATGCAAGTCACGCGAAAACGGCGGACAGAAGAAATTGAAATAAAAAATTTCAAAATTTTCCCATGATCTGATCCAAAATAATGTTTCCAAATCTCAGCAGAATATTTATTTCTACACTTCTATTGTGATGCAGCTGCTCTGGGTACTTTCATGCCAAATCCACGCCTTTCTTTCTCCACTCTGTCAAATTGTCAAGATATTAGTAATGGACAAGTTCTTAAATATTAGTAAATTATTGTAATGGAAAAAATTAAAATTAAGTACGAAGTCAAGTGCATTGAAGGAGTGAAAGTAACAAGTGAAACGAGGCAATCATAGGCTTAAGAGAAAAGCGTATACAATTCGGTGGCTAAGCTAAATAAACTCTTCTTTCTTAATTCTCACAGCAAATATCTGTTGAATCATCAAATTGATATCCTGAATAGAAATAACAAGTACTGGACAGATTGATCATTATGATTAAACATCATAAATTTATTAAGAAATTAATCCTACAACACTTGTTCCAGAAAACCCAACTTCTAAGCACCCTTTATTTGTTCATTTCCACTTAAAATCTTCAACAAATAGAGCAGTGGAAACAACAACCTAAGCATATCCTCCTCCTTGCAGCACACCAAAATGATCCAAAAACTCTTGTGGCTGCTTGTTACAAAATCATGCACCCCCATCCCAGAGAAATTCATACTGATTTGCATTGTTTAGTTTCTAACCTAGGAATCCTCTATGCCGTGTCAAAATATCTAAAAGAGACAAACAGGTATGTGGAAAAATCCCTCCTAATCTATAGGTTCAAGATAACATGCAGTAATCATTGTGTTTGTTTTTTCAATAAGCAAAGGAATTTATTACCATAGGCTTGGCTAAAGCACAAGATGTTGACTGGTAGAATAAAACAAATATGGTTGTTAATGTAGGTAATCAGCATTTTATTATCTCCATGTAATAAATAGAAACATAAGGGCATTAAGCAAAAGAGGTAGTCAATGATTAGATAAATGGAGCAGAAACAGCAGAAACTCGGCACTTACGTGGGTGCAAGTTTGCCAAGGCTGTCCAGCTCTTCTCCGGTGTCTTCATCCAGGAGTCTCCCAGAAATTTCAACAATATAAGATCTATTGCTATCACGAGGAAGTCCTCTACGAGAAAGCAAATCTAAATCTTTTTGGTGAAGTTCTCTACCATTTACAAAAACACCAGTATTTCCACCAGCACATTTTTCTGGCATGGGATGCTGGAACTCTTCTATGAATGGCTGCAACAGAAAGTAACATATTTGTTTATATTGACCAGAGTATAAGCGTATGAGAATTGGAGTGTGCCAGACTAGTACAACATAACTTACCAAAATTATTCCAAGACATGGTCCATCCATGACACCCCAAAATCCAGCCCGAAAATCATACCTAAGGAAGTAAAAGTGTATAAGCAAATCAATTACTACACTACATAAACAATCAGTATAAAATTTAAGACTTTTCTTCTAAGCTGTGATAACTTGTTCCAAAATGATATGTAAAAGACATGTGAAATGATCAATTTAATATGTTATTTTGTCAATGAACACACTGCAGATGATAAGAACTTAACTGAGTCTACTACGTTAAATAATTTGACAATTTTAGAAAGCTTTGGTCCGCAGAGGACCCATTTTCAAAAGCCCCCCGCTTTACAGTTTGTTAAAAGAAAAAAACAATTTTGATCCTTTATACATTTCTATTCATTTGAGTATTTTGATGTATATGAACCTAACATAGTTGACTGTAAAGCATACTAACCAGTAGTTTCCTGGTTGGATTGGTCCAGCTAGCTTTTCAGCCTTTTTAATCACACGATCTGGTAAGGGCTGTCCGTTTACAGTAACATTACTCTTGCCATTATCTTTGTTGATAATGTTTGCTAATAATGATTCACCCTTTTTGCTAGATCTAGGATGATCATGTTCTCTGCTAGCATCACCAGAATCCTGGGAGACCCCAGTGTTAGAATAATCATGGACATCCATCTCAGTTGCAAGCACTACCTCTTTCAAAGAATTTTGCCTCGAGGCATTCTTTTCTACTTTTTCCTTCTCTTGATCTGAGCGACTACTTTGGTTGCCTTTCCCTAATCGATTTACAGCATTGTTATTACATGAGCCAGCAGGTGGAGGAGATTGAGAGCCTTTAGATGACTGATGAATGGACTTAGTAGCTTCACTTGGTGCAGTCATAGCATCTGGACTATTTTCATCATCAGAGGTACTGGGAGATGAAGAATGAAAACTTTGCCGGGACTTGCTATAGTTCAAGCTTGGGTCTGCAGTCAGCACAGGAGATTCTCTGTCAACTGAATGAAAATCATAACCAGAATAATCATCAGATGAGAAATTCACAGCACTTGTGTTCACATCACCACGCGAATGGAATACACGACTATTCACAATATCATTAGGGGTATCATCAACCCTTGTGGATGTGGTAGTTTCCTCCATTTCTGAATGAAGAGAAATAACTAGCTTCTTATTGATGACAGCAATTTTTATTTCTGAAGAACAAGCCCCACATCGCATTTTATGTGGATGTTTTTTAACCATGACCAGTGTTTTTTTAGGTAGTTGCAGTAACTCAAAGCAAATATTACATGTGATGAAAGGAGAACCACCAGCTATAGGATGACAAAGCCGACTACCACTAGCAGGCACCACTTTTCGAGGTCGGCTTTGGACAAACCCACCCATCTCTGAATTGTAGTCTCTAGGCCATCTTGTATGTAGTTGTCTTTCATGTAAACTCACTGCAGGAATGGCAGTTCTAGAATTATGAACATGTGGACCAACTGCCCCAGTTATCTCATGACGGTACAACATAGGATCATTTAGGGCAGGGGCATGAGGGAATCTGCTGTTAATGAATGCAGCAGGAGGAGGCGGCACTGAACCTCTTCTTTTGTTGTCATAGCAACGAAAACAAGAACAAGAAGGCGGGTGAGGCTGAAGCATAGCATTCTGTGCATATGGATCATATGAATCTGGACCAGTATCGGCATAGCGTCCAGGATAGTAGGGATGCATTGGTTTTTGCTGAAACTGATGAGGTAAAGGATGTGAACCTCTCATCATTTGGGATGCAAAAGGATCCCCATATCCAGGGATATAATTTGGATTGCGCGTGGAAGGGTGGAAGTTGTGCATAGCCATTTCTTGACCACTTGCATAAGCATATGGATCATGATGATAATTGAAATAAGGAGGACCTGCCATATGGTTATTAGGGCCAAAGAATTGTCTTGAGGTCCTGTTCATCGCAGATGATCCATCTGGAAACCATGTATCAAGGCCACTATAAGGATCTGGAGAAACCATCTTTCCATCAGGAACAACCTTTTCTTTTGGGTTACCAACCACCTCAGAAGACTTGCTCAGCTGGTTGGATAACTCATCCAGCTTCCTTAGAATCTCAGCTCGATCTTGCTCAAGGTGCTGAACCCTATTCACACCACCATCCATATCATTATAATTCCTCCATCGTTCCCCGTAATTAGAAGAAAAAGTGGAATAGGTAGTTGAAGCTCCCTCATCAGGGTAATTCAAAGTGGGAAACCTCACACCCTCCATATCAGCACGTGGCTTTCTCCAAAACCCCTCCATCTGACCTCTCTCCCCATAGAATTGGTCCCCTCCCATTTGAGGTTGCTCCCTTCCTATTGATTTACCCCGTTTGTCCTTATTGATATCAAAACCATTTTCCAAATCCAAAACCCCTTTCTCATCCCCATCCTTGGAATCATTCAAAAACCTCTCATGTCCTTTATTTGATTTCCCCAAACCCCTTCTTTGACCCTCCCTGGAGGAACTTCCATTGGACTTAACATCAACATCTGAATTATCGCTTCCTGATTTAGCATGATCTCCTCCACCTTGTCCCTCATCAGAGGCCTCCCACAACCTACCACCCTCAGAACCTTTAAGCTTTCCTGCAAAGTGGAAACCACAATAAGAAATCGCAATATCATTATCCAACCCCTTTTCATGCCTTTGACCTTTGAACACAAAAAATAAGATCCTAACTCCACCAAACAAAAACACTAAAAGTCTCAATACAGTTAACATAAACAAAAAACTGGAAAGCACATTAAATCAAATTACACCATGCTAAATTTAAGAAGAGAGGGTACCTCGAAGAACAGTATCACAACCACCACATTGATAAACAGTGTAATTGGCAAGCTCGGGAAGAACATTTTGACACTTGGGGCACCGTACCAAACGCAACTTGGCCGAGTCCTCCATTGCTAGACTCAGAAATAATACACAAACACACAAAGGGCCTCTAACCAAGCACCATAACTAAACAAATAAGAAGAAGAAGAAGAATACTCAGATATTAAGGTAGAACTTTCACGTACAGGTCCAAAAGGAAGTGTTTGGCTTCTTGGAAACAACAACAACAACGTCAGAAAATGAAGAAAATGAAGTGACCAAGGTAGTGGGGTGGGGAAGTAAGAGAGAGGGTATTTTATGCTTTTTCTTTTGCTACTGGTTTTCCTTTTGGGTTTTCTTGATTTTTTTCTCAGAATCCAAACAGCAAGAGACCAAAAACCGAAAAAGGGTGTGGGTAACCAAGAGAAGCACAGTGGGGACAAATTTTCCTCTGAGAATCTTAGAACTTTGCAAAATTGATCTCTTTCATTCCATTCCAGAGTTACTGAAAATTAAATAGCAACTTTATTTATGGGAGGAATTGAGAGAGAGAGAGTAAAATAGAAATATAGGATCATTGTTTAAACTTGTACGGAATGGTGGTGTTAGTTGGGCTACAAGGACAAAAACAAAACCAAACAGAATAATTCTATTTACAACTACTGTTTAACTACCTTTAATCTTTTTTGAAAAATTCAAAAGATAAGCCTAATTTATTATTTGCTATAAATTTTTTATTATTATTTTGAAAGTAATATTTAAAAGGTTAGGTTAAAAATTTATTTCATATTTAAATTTTTTTATAAATGTAATTTATCTCTAAATAGATTAATAGGTTAACATGAAGACAAAATGAATCCTTTTATTTGGTCTCTGAAACGGCACCTTCATTTGAGCTTTCATTTCAATACGCGGCAGGAGGGAGCAATCACATTATCTTAACTTTGTCTTTACAAATCAAATATTGAGTTCAACAAATACGAAAAGAAAAAGCTTACTTTGTCTTTGTATACGTGTGAAGTGGACTGTTTTACACAAATAATATATTCTGCAAATATCTCATTCATAAGATTATTTTTCAAAATGCCTAATTTTTAGATACCATTGAGAAATCGAATTGAAGCTAAACTTGTCAAAAGTCAACATATTTTTTTATCTGTGTTGAGAAGTTTAAATTGGAAACTCATTATTTTGTATTTGGTGGAAATTTGTTAACATAAATCTTACATGTAAAGTTGTAAGTTGCATATGATAGAGAACAAGCAAGGATTTGACCAATATGGAAGGCACGGAAGTTATAAGAGAGAAGACGCGTATGGAAAGATCTCTTCTCATGGCTGACAAGTATAAGTCGCAGCTTTTAATTAAGATAAATTATTTTTTATATAAAAAAAGGGAACATTATAATAATGATTAATCGGTCTTTTCTCGTTGTCTTGCAGAAACGTACAAGTAAGCATGCGGGCTCCACTATGATGTACCATGGTTGAGTGGCCCCCACCCTCCTTTATTGTTGCTACATTTCTTCTGATTCGTCTCTTCTTGAATCCATCGTCGTTGCCAAGATCCAACCCAATTACCATTATCACCTTTCCTTTTCTCTATTACCGACATGTCTTTGACTTTGGGTCTTGGAATTTGGAACCCATTCACACTATTTTATTTTTTAATTTAACAATATTTGCTTATTATTATTT
This sequence comes from Mucuna pruriens, assembly GCA_025330945.1. Taxonomy (NCBI): domain Eukaryota; kingdom Viridiplantae; phylum Streptophyta; class Magnoliopsida; order Fabales; family Fabaceae; genus Mucuna; species Mucuna pruriens. Next base: position 6,206,851 of record JAENHJ010000529.1, read on the forward strand.
TTTAATGTAACTAAAATACTATAATTGATATTAAAAAAAAAAAAGGATTTGCAGCAAGATTTAGTTTGAGATTTGTTAAAATCTTCATTTAAATTGATAAAAATAATTTAAGTTGAGTTGAGGAGATGTGAATACTGCTTTTGTTTGAATTAGGTTGAATTCGTGAATACTTGTTTCACTGAACTACTCTAGATTTAATTGGGAATTAATATATAATTTAAAATTAAATTAAAATATATTCTAAAAATTAACATATGAATTTTTTTTAATAATGATCTTAAAACTTTTATTTAGGATAATTTTTTTTAGTTTACTGTATAAAAAAATTATACAAAAATATATGTAATTAAATTCTATAATTAAAATTATTCATTTTTATAATAATTAATTTAAATTCATATTTAAGGTTAATTTCAATTAATTGGTGATATAAAAAATCTTTATATTGTTCTTATGTATTCAAATTAAAAATTTTATGTATTATTTTTTAAAGATAATAAATTAAAATGTATACTTTAATACATACCTTTTTACTTTAAAAAATTAATTACATTTCTGATGAATTTATTATGTTTAATGCGATTTTTTAAATAATTTTCTATTTGGTTTTTTAATTCATAACAAAATTTAACACAGAAAGACTAAAATTAAAAGTAATTTTTTTTTAAATATAAATGATTTGTTCTTGTAAATCTATAAGTACAATAGAAGTGTCCGGCCAAACTGCCAAGTGTCACCATCTTGTTAAAAAAATTCTCACAAAAATGCATGATTTATAGGTACTGGCTAGTAAGATATAATTCTTATTCTTAAAACTGAATGATTTTGCTCTTCAATTTATTTATTTTTATTATTTTTAATTTTCTATTTTAAATTATTTTCAATTTTTACTTTTTATCCATTCTATCTGTAGCGAGTGTTTTTAAATTTTAAATAAAATTAGATGTCATGTTTGACCTTTAATTAGTAAATATTTTAAGTTAATTACCTTAATCCACGCTACAATTTTTTTTATATTAGAAGTTTATGTATAATTATTTATATCGGAACAAAATGGATTAATAATAGGCGTCATACTTTAATCTTTACCCTGTGAAATAACTTTTTATAAAATATAAAATAAAATAATTTAATTGTTAAATTAAAAGTTCTTATAAGAGAGGAAAGAGATTAAAAAAATAATATAAAATAATTCAAAAGTTAAATTTATTAGTTTCGTATTTCGTAGAAAGATATTAAACGATAAAAGTAAAAAATATGGTTAATAGCTAATATATTTTTTATTTATTATATGGATGTTTATATCGTCCTAAAATGGTTAGACCTTCATCATTTTTTTTTATGTCTAGGATGACAAAGTCGATAGGAAATATGAACACTCCTACTTTTACCAAAACATCTTCTGCTATTCCAAGTGGATGGGTTCCAAGAAGCTAAGTTTTTTAAAAATAAAGTAAGAAATTAGATTTATGATTGTACCTAAATCACACAATGCTTTCTCAAAATATGAGTTGGCCATAGTGTAGAGAATAGTGAAACATCCTGGATCCTTAAGCTTAGGGAGAACTTCTTAAGTACTATAGTAGATAAATCTTCAATTAGATTTACCACCTCACACCCCTCTAACATTTTTTATTAGATATTATTTTTTTAAAATTAACATAATTGGGCATTTGAGCGATTGCTTCAACAAATGTATAACTGTATTTTTCTAAAGATTTTCAAAAATCTAAAGAACTCTTTATTTTTTTTATCATCTTTTAATCTTTGAAGAAAATAAATACTTACCATTTTTGGTATTAGAATGCCCTTACCCTTGTTAGTCAATTGGGATTTCTTTGGCGGGAATCTCATCCTTTAGTGGAGCTACCTGTTTATCTATCTGTTAGGACTCCTTCAACTCTTTTCACTCCTAAAAGTGATGAGTTTCACTTTTTTCCTTGGGTTGGGCTTTGTCTAATTGGGAATATAGCCTTGGACTCGTTGGGGCATGAGGGTAACCAAGTTAGAGATTTGAGTCTCATTGCTTTGAGTCTTCATCGCTTTGAATCTTTCATCATTTTTGACCATATATTGAGTCATTATATCCTACAAGCTTGGCCTCCTTTCCATTTGTCTTTGACTTTGATTTTGATTTTGATTATGCATGTGATAGGACTTATAAACATTTTGAGTTTGCCCGTTTGGATTTCTTCCATTGGAGAAGTTAGGATGCTCCCTCCAGCCAAGGTTATAATAAAAAGAACAAGAATTAGTTTGCCTATTTAACGGTCCTTACCTTTATGACATGAGGTCTCACATTACCCACAAGTGATGGGAGAAGGTAGCATGAACTAAGTTTGTGCATATGTCAAAGTTTCAACTTATTTGGTGAGAGTATTTAGCTTAAGTTGATCTTTTTGCCTAATACACTTTAGTTCGTCTTTTTGTAATAATAATAATTATTATTATTATTATTTTTATTAATGTTATTGTTATTATTGACATTATTATTATTGGTGGTGGTGTTATTATAATAATAATTATTATTTCATTACTTGTTATATATTTAAAGTTATTAGTCTATAATTTATGGAAAAAAATATATTTATCTATAAGCATTATCATACGTTTCAAAATATTCTTTGTTTAATTTCATTACTTGTTATATATTAAAATTATTAATCTATAATTTAATTTATTAATATATTCCTTAGAAATTAATAGTTAATTTTTAATTAATTAATTTATTGATATATTAATTTATTATCTTATTAATTTATTAATTTATTGATATATTAATTAATTAATTTATTATTTTATTAATTTATTGATTTATTATTTTATTAACTTGTTTATTTATTAATGTACATATTTTTATAATTTATTAACTTGTTTATTTATTAATGTATTAACTTATTAACTTATTAACATGTTTATTTATTAATGTGTATATTTTTATAATTTGTTAACTTGTTTATTTATTAATGTATTAACTTATTCACTTGTTATTTTTTATTTATTAATATATTTATCTATTAACTTATTAACTTATTAATTTATTAATTTATCAACTTATTAACTTATTAATTTATTAATTTATTAATTTATTAATTTATTAATTTATTAATTTATTAATTTATTAATTTATTAATTTAGTAATTTATTAATTTATTAATTTATTAATTTAGTAATTTATTAATTTATTAATTTGTTAATTTATTAATTTATTAATTTATTAATTTATTAATTTATTAATTTATTAATTTATTAATTTATTAATTTATTAATTTACTAATTTATTAATTTGTTAATTTGTTAATTTATTAATTTGTTAATTTATTAATTTGTTAATTTATTAATTTACTAATTTATTAATTTACTAATTTATTAATTTGTTAATTTATTAATTTGTTAATTTATTAATTTGTTAATTTATTAATTTACTAATTTATTAATTTACTAATTTATTAATTTGTTAATTTATTAATTTGTTAATTTGTTAATTTACTAATTTGTTAATTTACTAATTTATTAATTTATTAATTTGTTAATTTATTAATTTACTAATTTGTTAATTTATTAATTTGTTAATTTATTAATTTACTAATTTGTTAATTTGTTAATTTACTAATTTGTTAATTTACTAATTTGTTAATTTATTAATTTGTTAATTTATTAATTTGTTAATTTGTTAATTTGTTAATTTACTAATTTGTTAATTTACTAATTTGTTAATTTGTTAATTTATTAATTTATTAATTTGTTAATTTATTAATTTACTAATTTATTAATTTATTAATTTATTAATTTACTAATTTATTAATTTACTAATTTATTAATTTGTTAATTTATTAATTTACTAATTTATTAATTTATTAATTTATTAATTTACTAATTTATTAATTTATTAATTTATTAATTTATTAATTTATTAATTTATTAATTTATTAATTTATTAATTTATTAATTTATTAATTTATTAATTTATTAATTTACTAATTTATTAATTTATTAATTTATTAATTTATTAATTTATTAATTTATTAATTTATTAATTTATTAATTTATTAATTTATTAATTTATTAATTTATTAATTTATTAATTTATTAATTTATTAATTTATTAATTTATTAATTTATTAATTTATTAATTTATTAATTTATTAATTTATTAATTTATTAATTTATTAATTTATTAATTTATTAATTTATTAATTTATTAATTTATTAATTTATTAATTTATTAATTTATTAATTTATTAATTTATTAATTTATTAATTTATTAATTTATTAATTTATTAATTTATTAATTTATTAATTTATTAATTTATTAATTTATTAATTTATTAATTTATTAATTTATTAATTTATTAATTTATTAATTTATTAATTTATTAATTTATTAATTTATTAATTTATTAATTTATTAATTTATTAATTTATTAATTTATTAATTTATTAATTTATTAATTTATTAATTTATTAATTTATTAATTTATTAATTTATTAATTTATTAATTTAATAGTTTATTAATTTATTAATTTATTAATTTAATAATTTATTAATCTATTAATCTTTTAACTTAGGGTTTAAGTTTAAAGTTTAGAATTTATTAATTTATTAATTTATTGATTTATTGATTTATGAATTTATTAATTTGTTTTTTAAAATTTATTTTTCAAATAGTTTAATTATTTATTTATATATTTATTTATTTATTTATTTAATTATTTAATTATTTTAATAGTTTGGTAATTTAAAATTTTAGTAGGTTATTAATATAATAACTCCTCACTTTGAAAATAAAATTACGATAGTGATAGTGAAAAACTGTCACTAATTATAAATAGAAAGAGTAATATTTGAGTAATTTTGAAAATTAAATGATGTAGTTAAATTTTTAATAATTGAAAGAATAAATTGAAAAGAAAAATGAATTAAAGAAGTAAATTAACTTATTTAATATATATTATTATGAAACTATAATAAATAATAATAACATGATTATATATTATATATTATTATATGTATTGTATTTGTGAGAGAAATAAAAATTCTGTCTTAATACTTCTTAATCAAAATTTTCTTAAGATAGCAAATTAGTCCAATAAAATAAAATAAAATAAAATTATGGTATTCTAGCGACACATTATATAATTATCCTATTTATAATATCTTAGCCACAAGACGGGTACTAAAGTTTTATATCAATGAGGTCCTATTAATTTTATTAATGAGTAATTAAATAAAATTAATAGCTAAATTTAATTGTAATTAAATACAATAAATAAGGGACTAGCCCTATTAAATAATATTGTATAATTAAAGGATCATTTATCATTAAATATCATTTTTACCCTAATTTTAAGCGGAAAAATATATGAGAAACGGACAAATATCTTTAAAATACTTTAACGTAGTTAATAAATCCAAAAGAAAAATAAAGAAATTAAAAGCTGTTTATGTAGGACAGTTTCTACAAATTTACTTATTTAAGACATAGTTTTTCCAACACATTCTAACAATTTCTTCAACTCATCAAGCATAGTTTACAACACGACTTTTACACGATGAAAAGAATTTTGTTATTAGTAGTATTAATTGCATTTTGGGAACCTTCTTCTACTGTAGCAAGTGAAATTAAGTTTCACCTTCCCAATCCAATGCCCAAGACCCATGTTCAAGTGGCAAATATTTTGAACAATGGTTTAAGTTTCACAATTCACTGCAAATCCAAAGATGACGATCTTGGAGTTCACGTGATTCCCAAGGGTGGTACATACCAATTTGAATTCCATCGCAACTATTTTGGCACAACATTATTTTTTTGTGGCATAAGATGGAGCGGTGGATTTATTGTATATGACATTTACAAAACTAGCAGGGATTTTCGTAGATGCTCCACTCAGTGTTATTGGGAAGTTGGAAACAAAGCTCTCTATGGCTATACGCAAAGTCCTCCAGAAATAGATATTACTGTCCCATGGCCAAAACCCAACAATGAAATCCTTATACATTCATAAACATTTTTTTAGATTTTATTTTATGATCACATTTGAACCAAATAAAAGTTATGCTTTGTGTCTCCCCCTCGATCACTTTTTCACTTAAAGCTCTTTACTCCTTAAATAATTCATTCTACTTACACTTTATACTCTCAAGTACAATGTATTCTAATTTAACATATTCTGATATATCTTTTTATCCATTTAATTTAACAATATATTTAAACAGAATCAAATAAAAAGACAAAACAAATAAAACACTATATTCTTAGAACTTATATGATGGAAAGAATACGTAGTATTTAGTTATTAACACATCATCGTATTGATAAACCAAACAATTCTAATGTAAATATTGTTTACATTATTATCATATATCAGATGTTTATTAATTTTTATAATATTATTTATGTATAAATTAGAATACCTATGTTAAGGAAGATAGTTTTCTATAATGAAAACATTTTGATATTTTTCTCAACTTCGTATCTCTTTCAATTTATGATTCTTATCTTTATTTTAAAAATTAACTTTTAATATTTTTTAAAAAATTATTAATAGTTTAAAATAAGATTTTAATAGTTATGAATTAAGTGTAAAATAATTTTATATTATCATCCAATCTTTTGATATGACTTTTAAAATACATGGTTTGATGATAATATTTTTACACTATTGTATTGATTATTCTTTAAAAATATTTTTTTATCATAATATAAATTATTTATCATTAATATAAAACTAGTAGGTGGAGTCGTGTAATGCACAGATAGATTCCAGGAGAGATGTTTTATTTTTAAACTATTTGTTATTTTAAAATTAAATAATAATATAATATATACTTATAAATTTAATTATGCATAAATATAAGATAAAAAATGAATTAAAAATTATATAGAAATGATATCACTTATATAATATTCAACAGTGTTCAAATGATTTAATATAACTTCATTTTCATGTGAATGATTTGTACAATAAATTATATATATGAGAAATTTCTAATTTTCAGTTTTGCATTTAAATATTATACACGGGAATTGAATAATAAGTTATCCTATGATGAAAGATAAAGTAAGAAATATTTTTTTTCCCAAATTCCATTTATAGTGAAAACAAATACAAAACATATTATCGCTATCTCTTTCTTTACTATTCAAGTAGAATAAAGCAAAAAAATATCAATACTTAGTTATATGAAAACAAATTACCAATGATTACAACTCCTATAAATCCTAAACCATTACTTTACTATAGTATTTAATATCCAACTTTTACATATAAAATACTCATTTTTTTAATTATTATTGGTTGTAATATATATTTAAATAAATAAATTTAAAAAATAGACATACTTATTAAATAATAATTTATTTATTAATTTTTTATTATAATTTTAATGTTATTATTATAGTATTATATATTATACTATATATATATACTTAATTATTAATAAAAAAATATTATGAAAGTTTTCAAATTTAGCTACATATTTATAAAAGTATTAGTTTCTAAATATATTTAACTGCTTATAATATTATAATATCTAAAGTTATTATTATATTATTTATATATTTAACTTTTATCTATAAATTCCTTATTTTAAAATTTTATTGTTTATAAAATATATTTTAAAATAACTAAATTAAAATAGAATTAAAAATTATTTCATTGCCTCATTTAAATTATTATTTTGAATTAATGAAATAGTAAATTTGAAAAAATAAATCAAGATAAAACTAATTATTGGTAAAAAAATTAAATTATAAATATTTCTTATATGAAAATTAAAATAAATTAAGGTATTGGACAAAAAAAAAACAATTGAATTACAAATTTTCTTATATGAAAATTAAAATAAATGAAGCTACACTATTTTTTTATTTTTCTATCTTATTTGATTATAGGATTTATAATAATTAACATATTATTTTTATTATTTTAAAAGTCATAAAAAGTAAAATTTTATAGCAATTATGTTTGTTAGGTTCATGAATGTAAACAATTAATTTCAATAATTACTAAATTTAATTACATTCAATCAATGCAATAAATGAAAGATTAACACATCTATATGTCATTACATCCTTTTAGGCTAAAATCTCATTTGTACTTTGTTTTGGGTAGAAAATACTATGGCTAAAATCTCATTTGTACTTGGATAGAAAATACTATGCTAATGTACATTACTTTTATATATAAAAATTAAATATAATAAATAAATCCATGCTTTCATTTGTCATTACACCATCCAACTACCATTTACACTAAAACCTCATTTGTACCCAACTTTGGATAGAAAAATACTATGTTAATGTACTTTTATATATAAAGATACACAAAAATGCAATGACCTTGTGTTTAAAGAATATACACTATGCTTTTTCTACTAGGAAGGCTAATCACAAAAAAAAAGTAAATATATTTTAAGTTTAACATGTAATTAGTCCTTATACATGTATCGAATTCTTAATTTGATCATTTTACATATCTTTTTTTGTTCATGGATATGTATTGTATTAAACTCAGAAAAATAGTGAATTATGTGTGATAAATATTAAAAATAATAAAATTTTGATTCATAGATCCTTGACATTAATATAGAACATTTTGGTTTATAATTAATATATATTTATTAAAAAATAATTAGTTAAGAGAAAAATAGGTCATGGATCTACAAGTGTAGAGAATTTTATATAGTTATTCAATCATAACCCATTGTATATGATAAGTTTATTGACTTCGACCACAAATATCTTAAAAATCATACCAATAATGATTTATAATTAAACTACAATGTATAATTATTTTATACTATAAACATTATGCTCTTAGTTAATACTTTTTGTTTACACATTTGAATATCCGTATTAAAAAAAAATACACTTAGAAATATGCGAATTTTGTTGACAAAGATAACCTAGCAGAAAATGTACTAACATAATTAGGTATGATATTGATATCAAATCCCTTAAACAATTAATTATTACTTTTTATTTGCACATTTGAAAATTTGAATTAAAAAAAAAACAAATACATTTTGAAAAGAATTATGTATTGTGTTCACAAAGTTAAACCAGCCGAAAATTTTTACTAACATAATTGCATCAATCTGAGCAGTATCAGTTATAAATCTTTAAATAAAATAGAGTTGGAGAATATCTCATTAAAAATTGTGGGTGTAGTTATTCCAAAGAAATTAATCATGAACAAGTCAATAAATATTTCGCTGTTGAAAATTTATCTACTATAAATATCTAAGGTAATTATTTAATTAATACTTTAGTGCCATTGCAAATGGCATTGCATCTTATATTGCTACACATGTTTATTGAAATGCAGGTGGTAGACAAAGTCATCTTGATTATTAGCTTATTTATTATAATTATACCACACCGGCCACTGGCCCTTTCAACCAAAAGTGAGAAGTTAGTTGCTATTGTCTTATTATTATTATAAAGTGTATCACATATAAGAATGTTCATCTTTTATAAGGTTACTTCTTCAACAAAAGAACTTAATTGTTATATATATATAGTTATGCACAGCAAATTTAAAATGCTTCAATACAAAGCATGTTAAGTCCTGTCATTATAATAATATTACATATACACAGTTGGCTATTTTGATGAAGCTACTTAGTTAAGTTAACTCTATGATTCTACCATATTGCAGCCGACCTACCCCATCCATCCCGTGTATTTGGTTGCTTTCTCTCCTCATTTTTTCAACAATTTTCTTAATCATACATTTAATTATCTTCTTTCCTCCACCAGTCAATATTATAACTTTATCTTCTATTATTTAATATTTTTTAAATATAACATATACATGGGTAAAATTTGTTATTCACAAATATTAACGGCTTTGAATGCTTAAAATCAATTTAAATTATCCGAATTCCTGTTAACAAAATTAAAAATTAATATTATTTTTATTCTTTGTATCTTTACTTTTGAAAATAAATAAATAAATAAAATTATAAATCTTCTTATATGAAAATCAAAATAAATTAAGCTATGCTACTTTTTTTATTTTCTATCTTATTTGAATTTATAATCATTAATTTGTTATATTTTATTATTTTAAAAGTTATAAAAAATAAAGTTTTATAGTTATAAGGTCCATTAAATGTAATAAGTGATTAAATTTAATTTCATTCTATTAATGTAATTAAATGCAATAAAGAATGAATTCATACTTCTAGATATCATTATATTAGCCAACTATCATTTGCAATGCAATATCATTTGTAACTCTGGTTGTAACATACATCTATGGGTTCAAAATGACTTGTGTTTTGATGATAGCAGATATTAGACTTAAATGTTTAAACACATCAATTTAAGGGAAACAGACTTTAAAAGAAGTTCATCTACTACGTCGGAGGTAGTCGTCCACAATAACACTCACCGTCCAAAAGACATACTTAGACATGCTCAGCGTCCATATTGTTGTTGTTGTTGTTGTCGTTGTTGTCATTGTTGTTGTTGTCATTGTTGTTGTTATTCTTGTTCTTGTTCTTGTTGTTCTTCTTCTTTTATAAGGAGGTAGTCGTCCATAGATGCACTCATCGTCCAAAAGATATACTTAGACATGCTCAGCATCCATATTATTATTGTTGTTCTTGTTGTTATTGTTCTTGTTATTAGTTTAGTAGGTCGAGATGTGAATCATATTTTACAGTATGCTAAGCTATTCTATACTGGTCTAAGGAAATGTATATCTGTGGAGTCTCGGTGACTAATCTAGTATCCAAAAGTTTTGACGTCATTCGCTCTCCTCTACTTTGGCTAGTAGTTCCACCTAGGTCGTGCTTCGAATGTTCTTCAAGACTCAATGACAACTTTGTGCTTAGGAAAGTATCTCCTCTCTCGATTCCAACTTTTCAGTTTAGGTGCTATAATTATCATTATCATTATTGTAATCATTATCATTATTATTATCATTATTATTATTATTATCATTATCATTACTAATTTCACTACTATTATTATTATTATTATTATTATTATTATTATTATTATTATTATTATTATTATTATTATTATTATTATTATTATAATTGTTATTGTAATAATTATTATTATTATTATTTTTATTAATGTTATTGTTATTATTGACATTATTATTATTGTTGGTGATGGTGTTATTATAATTATTATTATTATTTCATTACTTGTTATATTTTAAAGTTATTAGTCTATAATTTATGGAAAAAATATATTTATCTATAAGCATTATTATACGTTTGAAAATATTCTTTGTTTAATTTCATTACTTGCTATATATTAAAATTATTAATTTATTAATTTATTAATTTACTAATTTATACTGATTTATTATTTTATTAATTTATATTAATTTGTTAATTTATTAATTTATCAATTTATTAATTTATCAATTTATTAATTTATCAATTTATTAATTTATCAATTTATTAATTTATCAATTTATTAATTTATCAATTTATCAATTTATCAATTTATCAATTTACTAATTTATGAATTTATCAATTTATTAATTTATCAATTTATCAATATATCAATTTATCAATTTATCAATTTATTAATTTATCAATTTATTAATTTATCAATTTATGAATTTATCAATATATCAATTTATCAATTTATTAATTTATTAATTTATCAATTTATCAATTTATGAATTTATCAATTTATTAATTTATCAATTTATCAATTTATTAATTTATCAATTTATTAATTTATCAATTTATCAATTTATCAATTTATCAATTTATTAATTTATCAATTTATCAATTTATCAATTTATTAATTTATCAATTTATTAATTTATCAATTTATCAATTTATCAATTTATTAATTTATTAATTTATCAATTTATTAATTTATCAATTTATGAATTTATCAATTTATTAATTTATCAATTTATTAATTTATCAATTTATTAATTTATTAATTTATTAATTTATTAATTTATTAATTTATTAATTTATTAATTTATTAATTTATTAATTTATCAATTTATTAATTTATCAATTTATTAATTTATTAATTTATTAATTTATTAATTTATTAATTTATTAATTTATTAATTTATTAATTTATTGATTTATTAATTTATTGATTTATTAATTTATTAATTTATTAATTTATTAATTTATTAATTTATTAATTTATTAATTTATTAATTTATTAATTTATTAATTTATTGATTTATTAATTTATTAATTTATTAATTTATTAATTTATTAATTTATTAATTTATTAATTTATTAATTTATTAATTTATTAATTTATTAATTTATTAATTTATTAATTTATTAATTTATTAATTTATTAATTTATTAATTTATTAATTTATTTTTTTATTAATTTATTAATTTATTAATTTATTAATTTATTAATTTATTAATTTATTAGTTTATTAATTTATTAATTTATTAATTTATTAATTTATTGATTTATTGATTTATTAATTTATTAATTTATTTTTTTATTAATTTATTGATTTATTAATTTATTGATTTATTGATTTATTAATTTATTGATTTATTGATTTATTGATTTATTGATTTATTGATTTATTGATTTATTGATTTATTGATTTATTGATTTATTGATTTATTGATTTATTGATTTATTGATTTATTGATTTATTAATTTATTGATTTATTGATTTATTGATTTATTGATTTATTGATTTATTGATTTATTGATTTATTGATTTATTGATTTATTGATTTATTAATTTATTGATTTATTAATTTATTGATTTATTGATTTATTGATTTATTAATTTATTGATTTATTGATTTATTGATTTATTGATTTATTGATTTATTGATTTATTGATTTATTAATTTATTTATTTATTGATTTATTGATTTATTTATTTATTGATTTATTGATTTTTTGATTTATTGATTTATTAATTTATTTATTTATTGATTTATTGATTTTTTGATTTATTGATTTATTAATTTATTTATTTATTGATTTATTGATTTTTTGATTTATTGATTTATTAATTTATTGATTTATTGATTTATTGATTTTTTGATTTATTGATTTATTAATTTATTTATTTATTGATTTATTGATTTATTGATTTATTGATTTATTAATTTATTGATTTATTGATTTATTGATTTTTTGATTTATTGATTTATTAATTTATTGATTTATTAATTTATTGATTTATTGATTTATTGATTTATTGATCTATTAATTTATTAATTTATTGATTTATTGATTTATTAATTTATTAATTTATTAATTAATTAATTAATTAATTTATTTATTAATTTATTAATCTATTATTTTATTAATTTATAATTTTGAAATGTATTTTTCAAATAGTTTAATTATTGATTTATATATTTACTTATTTATTTATTTGTTAAATCGTTTAATTCTTTTAATAGTTTGGTAATTTAAAATTTTAATAGGTTATTAATATAATAACTCTTCACTTTGAAAATAAAATTATGATAGTGATAGTGAAAAACTGACACTAATTATAAATAGAAAGAGTAATATTAGAGTAATTTTGAAAATTGAATGATGTAGTTAAACTATAATAAATATATATTATTATATGTATTGTATTATTAATAAATAATAATAACATGATTATATATTATATATTATATATTATTATATGTATTGTATTGGTGAGAGAAATAAAAGTTCTGTTTTAATACTTCTTAATCAAAATTTTTCTTAAGATAGCAGATTAGTCCAATAAAATAAAATAAAATTATGGTATTCTAGACATTATATAATTATCCTATTTAAATATCTTAGCCACAAGACGGGTGCTAAAGTTGTATATCAATTAGGTCCTATTAATTTTATTTAATTAATAAAATTAATAGCTAAATTTAATTGTAATTAAATACAATAAATAAGGGACTAGTCCTATTAAATATTATTGTATAATTAAATGATCATTTATCATTAAATATCATTTTTACCTTAATTTTAGGCGGAAAAATATATGAGAAATGGACAAATATCTTTAAAATACTTTAACGTAGTTAATAAATTCAAAAGAAAAATAAACAAATTAAAAGCTGTTTATGTAGGGCAGTTTCTACATATTTACTTATTTAAGACATAGTTTTTCCAACAAATTCTAACAATTTATTCAACTTATCAAGTATAGTTTACAACATGACTTTTAGGATGAATTTTTTTTTTTATTAGTAGTATTAATTGCATTTTGGGAACCTACTTCTACTGTACCAAGTGAAATTAAGTTTCACTTTCCCAATCCAATAGCCAAGACCAATGTTCAAGTGGCAAATATTTTGAACAATGGTTTAAGTTTCACAATTCACTGCAAATCCAAAGATGACGATCTCGGAGTTCATGAGATTCCCAAAGGTGGCACATACAAATTTGAATTTCGTCGCAACTTTTTTGGCAGAACATTGTTTTTTTGTGGCATAAGATGGAGCGGTGGATTTATTGTATATGACATTTACAAAACTAGCAGGGATTTTCGTAGATGCTCCACTCAGTGTTATTGGGAAGTTGGAAACAAAGCTCTCTATGGCTATACGCAAAGTCCTCCAGAAATAGATATTACTGTCCCATGGCCAAAACCCAACAATGAAATCCTTATACATTCATAAACATTTTTTTAGATTTTATTTTATGATCACATTTGAACCAAATAAAAGTTATACTTTGTGTCTCCCCCTCTATCACTTTTTCACTTAAAGCTCTTTACTCCTTAAATGATTCACTTTACTTACACTTCATAATATCAAGTACAATGCATTCTAATTTAACATATTCTGATGTATCTTTTATCCATTTAATTTAACAATATATTTAAACGGAATCAAATAAAAAGATAAAACAAATAAAACACTATATTCTTAGAACTTATATGATGGGAAGAATATGTAGTATTTAGTTTTTAACACATCATCGAATTGATAAACCAAACAATTCTAATGTAAATATTGTTTACATTATTATTATTATATATCATATGTTTATTAATTTTTATAATATTTTTTATGTATAAATTAGAATAACTATGTTAGGGAAGAGTGTTTTATGTGTTTTTATGAATTTTTTCGTATCCCATACCCATGGGTTACTTCACTGGTACAGGAAGGCTACTAACCAATCTATCTTTGAAACCAGATGCCCGGAGAATCTCGTATCTCTTTCAATTTATGATTCTTATCTTTATTTTAAAATTAACTTTTAATATTTTTTAAAAAAATATTAATAATTTAAAATAAGAGTTTAATAGTTATGAACTAAGTGGAAAACAATTTTATATTTTCATCCAATCTTTTGAAATGACTTTTAAAATAAATGGTTTGATGATAATATTTTTACACTATTGTATTGACTATTTTCTTTAAAAATATTTTTTTTATAATAATATTATTTTATATACTTAATTATTAATAAAAATATACTATGAAAATTTTCAAATTTAGCTACATATTTATAAAAGTATTAGTTTCTAAATATATTTAACTGTTTGTAATATTATAATATCTAAAGTTATCATTATATTATTTATATATTTAACTTTTATCTATAAATTCCTTATTTTAAAATTTTATTGGTTATAAAATATATTTTAAAATAACTAAATTAAAACAGAATTAAAAATTATTTCATTGCATCATTTAAATTATTATTTTGAATTAATGAAATAGTAAATTTGAAAAAATAAATCAAGAGAAAACTAATTATTGGTAAAATATAAATTAAATTATAAATATTTCTTATATGCAAATTAAAATAAATTAAGGTATTAGACAAAAAAAACCAATTGAATTATAAATTTTCTTATATGAAAATTAAAATAAATTAAGCTATACTATTTTTTGTATTTTTCTATTTTATTTGATTATAGTATTTATAATAATTAATATATATTACTTTTTATTATTTTAAAAATCATAAAAAGTAAAAATTTATAGCAATTATGTATGTTAGGTTCATGAATGCAAACAATTAATTTCAATAATTACTAAATTTAATTACATTCAATCAATGCAATAAATGAAAGATTAATGCATCTATATGTCATTGCATCATTTTAGGCTAAAATCTCATTTGTACTTAGCTTTGGGTAGAAAATACTATGCTAATGTACATTACTTTTATATATAAAGAATAAATATAATAAATAAGTTCATGCTTCCATTTGTCATTACACCATCGAACTATCATTTACACTAAAACCTCATTTGTACCCAACTTTGGACAGAAAAATACTATGTCAATGTACATTAATTTTATATATAAAGATACACAAAAATGCAATGACCTTGTGTTTAAAGAATATACACTATGTTTTTTCTACTAGGAAGGCTAATCACAACAAAAACAAAAAAAACCAAAGTAAATATATTTTAGGTTTAACATGTAATTAGTCCTTATACATGTATCAAATTCTTAATTTGGTCATTTTACATAAAAAATTAAATTAGTTCCTATACATACAAACATTACCTATTTAGTGTATGTTGTCACAAAGTCATCTATAACATATTTTACATTGACAGTTAACTCATGCATTTTCAATTGGTCCTTGTATGTGTAACACATTCTTAATTTAATTCTTATACTCAAGACATTGATAAATCAATTTTTATAGGTGCAATCATTACTCATTTAGTCTTACTGTCAAGTCACATTTGGATATTGTTTATAATGGTCTTAGATGGATTGTTAATCCTTTTTATAGAGTTTTACCCTCACCTTTAAGTACCTACAAGTGGTTTCTCTTTTGTTCTCTCCAAAACCAAGAAAAAGATTAAATTGAATCAAATCTAAAAAGATAAAATCATTTTAAATGATATTTAAACTAAACCTAATTATTATGAGAATTTCGATATGCGACAACATTTCTTCTAATATTTTTGCAACTTGAGCAAGATTTGAGTCGTAAACCAAATACATAGAGCCAAAATCACTTAAGATACTCTACCATTACCTTAGCATTAGAGCGCATTCTGATGTTGTCATTACGATTGTCTTCCTCAAGTGAGTCATAACTCAAGCATCATTAGACTATTGGAACTCAAGCATCATTAGACTATTGGAACCTTATTTCTTTTCTTGCTTTGGTGATGATGACTTTTTCTATTGAAATTAGTAGTCTTATGTTGTGTGACATATTTCTTACTTGTGTTAGGTTAATAAATTTTATTTTCTTTTCTTTTTTCATATAACAAAAATGTTACTTTAAATCCTCAAATACAACATTTAAAATTTTTCAATATTGCTTTACCTAAATATTTTTTTTTTCTTGTAGTCTTTGTTGTAACTTACAAAACAACATTGATTTATACTTACTTTGTCTAATAAGTGTTATTTTTAAATTTATCTTGAATTAAACACTTACTTTATTCAAATTAAGAAATATGTCACATAACACAAGATTCTTAATTACCAAAAATTTTATTTAATTTAAATAACTAAATAAAGATCGGAGAAAGAGAAATAATTGGAGGTCAATGGTGAGAATAAAACTCCATAAAAGAGGTTAAAAGTCACATAAGATTATGAGTGTTTTAAAAGATATGACATGATGACAAGAACTAAATGGGTAACAATTGCATCTATGAATAATTTAATAATATTTTATGCAAAATTGATCAAATTAAGAATATGTTACACATATAATGATTTAATTAAGAACGCGTTATACATACGAAGACTAAATTAATAATATATTGTAAGTATAAAAATCAAATTAAAAATGTGTAAGAGAGATTACAGTCCATCTAAAATAGTTAGAGATGATGTCACAACGATAGAGACTAAAACAGTAACGTTTACATATAAATAAACTGATTTATTGATTTATTGATCTATTGGTCTATTGATCTATTGATCTATTGATTGATTGATTGATTGATTTATTGATTTATTGATTTATTGATTGATTGATTTATTGATTTATTGATTGATTGATTGATTGTTTTATTGATTTATTGATTCATTGATTGATTGATTGATTTGTTGATTTATTGATTTGTTGATGTGTTGATTTGTTGATTTGTTGATTTATTGAATTGTTGATTTGTTGATTTGTTGATTTGTTAATTTGTTGATTTATTGATTTCTTGATTTCTTGATTTCTTGATTTCTTGATTTCTTGATTTCTTAATTTCTTAATTTGTTGTTGATTTATTGATTTGTTGATTTCTTGATTCACTGATTTATTGATTTGTTGATTTGTTGATTTATTGATTTGTTGATTTGTTGACTTATTGGTTTGTTGATTTATTGATTTGTTGATTTGTTGATTTGTTGATTTATTAATTTGTTGATTTATTGATTTATTAATTTATGAACTTATTGATTTATTGATTTATTAATTTATTTGATTTTTTAATTTCTTAATTTTTTGATTTGTTGATTTCTTGATTTATTGATCTGCTGATTTAATGATTTTTTGATTTGCTGATTTGTTAATTTGTTAATTTCTAATTTGTTGATTTGTTGATTTTTTGATTTGTTGATTTATTGATTTATTGATTTAGTGATTTATTAATTTATTGATTTATTGATTTATTAATTTATTGATTTGTTGATTTGTTAATTTATTAATTTATTAATTTATTAATTTATTAATTTGTTAATTTATTAATTTATTAATTTATTAATTTATTAATTTATTAATTTATTAATTTATTAATTTATTAATTTATTAATTTATTAATTTATTAATTTATTAATTTATTAATTTATTAATTTATTAATTTATTAATTTATTAATTTATTAATTTATTAATTTATTAATTTATTAATTTATTAATTTATTAATTTATTAATTTATTAATTTATTAATTTATTAATTTATTAATTTATTAATTTATTAATTTGTTAATTTATTAATTTGTTAATTTATTAATTTATTAATTTATTAATTTATTAATTTATTAATTTATTAATTTATTAATTTATTAATTTATTAATTTATTAATTTATTAATTTATTAATTTATTAATTTATTAATTTATTAATTTGTTAATTTATTAATTTGTTAATTTATTAATTTATTAATTTATTAATTTATTAATTTATTAATTTATTAATTTATTAATTTATTAATTTATTAATTTATTGATTTATTAATTTATTGATTTATTGATTTATTAATTTATTGATTTATTAATTTATTGATTTATTGATTTATTAATTTATTGATTTATTAATTTATTGATTTATTAATTTATTAATTTATTAATTTATTAATTTGTTGATTTGTTAATTTATTAATCTATTGATTTGTTAATTTGTTAATGTATTGATTTATTAGTCTATTGATTTGTTAATTTATTAGTCTATTGATTTGTTAGTCTATTGATTTGTTAATTTATTAGTCTATTGATTTGTTAATTTATTGATTTGTTAATTTATTAGTCTATTGATTTGTTAATTTGTTAATTTATTGATTTGTTAATTTGTTAATTTATTAATTTATTAGTCTTTGATTTGTTAATTTATTAGTTTATTAATTTATTAGTCTATTGATTTGTTAATTTATTAGTTTATTAATTAATTAGTCTATTGATTTGTTAATTTATTAGTTTATTAATTTTTTAATTTTATAGTCTATTGATTTGTTAATTTATTAGTCTATTGATTTTTTAATCTATTGATTTGTTGATTTGTTGATTTATTGATTTATTGATTTATTAGTCTATTGATTTGTTGATTTGTTGATTTGTTGATTTATTAATCTATTGATTTGTTGATTTGTTGATTTGTTGATTAGTTGATTTGTTGATTTATTCATCTATTGATTTGTGGATTTGTTGATTAGTTAATCTATTGATTTGTTGATTTACTGATTTATTGATTTGTTAATTTGTTGATTTGTTAATCTATTGATTTGTTGATTTATTGATTTGTTGATTTATTGATTTGTTGATTTGTTTATTTATTGCTTGTTGATTTGTTGATTTGTTGATTTGTTGATTTGTTGCTTTGTTGATTTGTTGATTTATTGATTCGTTGATTTATTGATTCGTTGATTTATTGATTCGTTGATTTCTTGATTTGTTGATTTGCTGATTTATTGATTTGTTGATTTGTTGATTTGCTGATTTATTGATTTATTAATTTGTTGATTTTTTTATTTGTTGTTTTATGAATTTATTGATTTTTGAATTTTTGAATTTTTGAATTTTTGAATTTTTGAATTTTTGAATTTTTGATTTTATTAATTTTTGAATTTAATAATTTAATAATTTATTAATTTATTATTTTAAAATTTATTTTTCAAATAGTTTAATTATTTATTTATTTATTTATTTATTTATTTGTTAAATTATTTAATTTAATAGTTTGGTAATTTAAAATTTTAGTAGGTTATTAATATAATAATTCTTCACTTTGAAAATAAAATTATGATAATGATAGTGAAAAGTTGACACTAATTATAAATAAAAAGAGTAATATTGAAGTAGGTTTGAAAATTGAATGATGTAGTTAAATTTTTTGACTAGCCTTATTAAATATTATTGTATAATTAAATGATCATTTATCATTAAATATCATTTTTATGTTAATTTTAGGCGGAAAAATATATAAGAAACCGAAAAATATCTTTAAAATACTTTAATGTAGTTAATAAATCTAAAAAGAAAAATAAACAAAGTAAAAGCTGTTTATGTAAAAGAATTTCTACAAATTTACTTATTTAAGACATAGTTTTCCAACACATTCTAATAATTTCTTCAACTCATCAAGTGTAGTTTTCAACATGACTTTTACGATGAAAAGCATTTTGTCATTAGTAGTATTAGTTGCATTTTGGGAACCTTCTTCTATTGTAGCAACTGAAATTAAGGTTGAATTTCGCAATCCAATACCCAAGACCAATGTTCGAGTGGCAAATATTTTGAACAATAGTTTAAGTTTCACAATTCACTGCAAATCCAAAGATGACGATCTTGGAGTTCATGAGATTCCCAAGGGTGGCACATACCAATTTGAATTCCGTCGCAACTTCTTTGGCAGAACATTATTTTTTTGTGGCATAAGATGGAGCGATGGATTTATTATATATGACATTTACAAAACTAGCAGGGATTTTCATAGATGTCCCACTGATTGTTATTGGGAAGTTGGAAATGAAGCTCTCTATGGCTATGCGCAAAGTCCTCCAGAAATAGATATTACTGTCCCATGGCCAAAACCCAACAATGAAACCCTTATACATTCATAAACAAATTTTTTAGATTTTATTTTATGATCACATTTGAACCAAATAAAAGTTATGCTTTGTGTCTCTCCCTCCATCACTTTTTCACTTTTTCACTTAACGCTCTTTACTCCTTAATTGATTCACTCTACTTACACTTTATACTTTCAGGTACAATGCATTCTAATTTAACATATTCTGATGTATCTTTTATCCATTTAATTTAACAATATATTTAAATGGAATCAAATAAAAAGACAAAACAAATAAAACACTATATTCTTAGAACTTATATGATGGGAAGAATGTGTAGTATTTAGTTCTTAACACATCATCGTATTGATAAACCAAACAATTCTAATGTAAATATTGTTTACATTATTATTATATATCATATGTTTATTAATTTTTATAATATTTTTTATGTATAAATTAGAATAACTATGTTAAGGAAGAGTGTTTTATGTGTTTTATGTGTTTTTATGAATTTTTCTATAATGAAAACGTTTTGATATTTTTCTCAAGTCCGTTTCTATTTCAATTTATGATTCTTATCTTTATTTTAAAATTAACTTTTAATATTTTTAAAAAAATTATTAATAATTTAAAATAAGAGTTTAATAATTATGAACTAAGTGTAAAACAATTTTATATTGTCATCCAATCTTTTGATATGACTTTTAAAATACATGGATTAATGATAATATTTTTACACTATTGTATTGACTATTTTCTTTAAAAATATTTTTTTTATAATAATATAAACTATTTATCATTAATATAAAACTAATAGGCGGAGTCGTACAATGCACAGATAAATTACATAAGAGATGTTTTATTTTTAAACTATTTGTTATTTTAAATTTAAATAATAATATAATAGGTACTTATAAATTTAATTATATACATAAATATAAGATAAAAAATAATTAACAATTATATAGAGACTATATCACTTATATAATATTGAACAACGTTCAAATAATTTAATACAATTTCATTTTCATGAGAATGATTTGTATAATAAATTATATATATATATATATATATATGAGAAATTTCTAATTTTCAATTTTGTATTTAAATATTGTACATGTGAATTCTATGATGTATAGTGAAAGATAAAATAAGAAATATTTTTTCTCCAAATCTTATTTATAGTCAAAACATATTATGCTATCTCTTTCTTTATTATTCAAGTAGAATAGGGAAAAAAAATTGTATCAATACTTACTTTTATGAAAACAAATCACCAATGATTACAACTCCTATAAATCCTAAACTGAATCTTGCAAATCACCAATGAAAAACAAATCACCAAAATAGTATCAATGGTTTGTCACAACAGAAAATTGAATCTACTTTGCAATTTTCAGGCCCATATTGCTTCAGTTTTTCATTGAATAATCTTAAGGCCCAAAACAAAATGATCCACACAATCAAAACAATAATCGTTAGTTTTTTTTTCTGTGATTTTTGGATAAATGATTATTATTATCATTTTAATCTTAATAATTTTTTAATAAATTTCATCTGACATTTTTTTAAAATGTCGTGTACTCTATTTTCCAAATTAAGTGAGTAGAGAGACCTGAAAAACTTTTGGAGTCTCTTCTATTTTTATTAAGGACTATGGTGATCAAATATTCGATTCACAATTAGACTAATCTAAATTAAGTTAGATATGATTATTATGCACCATAATTCCTTTTTTCTATTGAAAGGAGAAAATTTACATATATATCCCCTAACTTTATTTATTTCTCTTTCTTCTTTTTTTTTTTTCTCACCCATCACCCATCAATTGTCAAGATTTCCTTTTATGTATATTGAACATTTCCCCAACTGAAACTTTTGTGCTGAATTTGTTTTTCTTCGTATATTCACCTACATATATTTTTCGAAAGCAGGCCATCTAACTTCAGATTTTTTTTTTTTTTTTGTGTTTGTATGCCATCTAAGTGTTTATTTGAGGAAAATAATATTTATTCTTATATGTTTAGTATATGTTAAACCTAATGCATCCCCCAAAAAAAAAAGTTCCAAAAAAATGTTAAATTTAATGCAACTATCAGTATATATTGACAATTATTTTCCTATTTGATTGATATTTATTTTTAATTAAAGTTCCATGGACTTCTAATATATTTCTCTTATGGCCGCCTTTTATTCTCTGACAACTAATAAGTGAACTTTATCAATTTCATGTGTTGTGACAAAGAGACTTCCCAAAATATAATATTAAAAAAATCTTGGAATTTCTTTAAGATATGATTAAGAGTTAGGTTTTAGAAGAACACAAAGGGAAAGACAGAAATTTCATTTTTAATAAATATTTTTTAATTTAATAAATTTTAAAATAAAATAAAAAAAATAAAAAAAACTAATATAAATTTAATGTGTTAATATTTTATTTTTCTTAAATAAATTTTACATAACTCTGTTAATTTAAAAATGAAATGTTTATCCTCTCTTTCTTTTGAAAACCTAATTAATAAATGTATCTTTGAAAAATCTTAAATGTACACTCCATTTTTTTGGAGAGATTATTACACTGTCTCAGTGAATTTCTATATATTATATAATTAAGTATTATTATTTTTGTCTAAATTAAAAATCTAAATAACATGTCACGTAGAAATTAGTTGAAATTACGGAGAAGTAGTAATTTGAGACTACCTAATATATATTTTTTTCTCATTTTTAGAGTGTATAAATAGAAAAAATAATAAAAAAAGAAAAACAAATAAATATAATGAGAAATAAAGAAAAAATAAAAAATAAATAAAGTGACAGGAAGATGGAAGAGAAGCTTATTGTATGAATATAATAGCCCTATATAGAATAGAGTAAAATAAATCTTTTGTTAAAGTTAAAAAAATATAATAACTTTTTCAATAAAAAATAAATTAACATGCACCCATGTGCCAAAACACTATCAGAAAGAATAAAATTGAAAATAAAAGATAAAATTATTACAAAAATATACCAGGGTTACAAATTACAAGCAATAATTATAAGAGCAAAATATAAAGATCAAAAGCACAACAGTTCTTGTAGATATAATGAAACTCATTGATTGCAATCCAAGCACCAACAAAGAGAAACTTTATATCCTCAATGTCCCATTGAATTCACTTAATTTCCTTATTATTTCGTCCACAAAAAAGAAAATCTACTACAAACCCAGCAAAGCCTCTTCTGAGTTCCTTGTTCTTCTTTCCCCTCTGTAAGCTCTCTTCATTGTTCTTCCTCTTCTTCCTCATGATCTTCACCGAAAATTTACTCAAGTTTGCGACCACAAAAGACCCTTTGGATTTGTCTTTGTTGGAGGCAACTTTGTGAGGCACCATATCATGAGTTTTTATTGAATGATGTGTGAATCTTGTGATGATGGGCTTTGGTGATCCATTGGAAGAAGGGAATTCCATTAGATGACGATCAATGATATGATCAAAAGAGACTAATTCATACGAATCATATAATGGGCTGCCACAATCCCACATTGACATTGCATTTTCTTCTTTTTCATATGCTTTTCCCTTCACTGAATTCACGATCATGCTTTCATTTCCCTCCAATGCTTCTTCTTCCTCTTTTTCACGTGTTTTCATGTCGTCTTGTGGTTAGCCTTTGATTGCTTTCGACGGAGTTTCCTATATATAATGTTTTTGCAACCCATCAAAATTAATTTGTATGTTTGGAGTTATATGTATGTACAATATAATAATTGATATGTAAGATAAAATAATGCAAATGGTTGTATTTATTCGCGAGTTTGTTGAGGAAAATGACAAAAACCAAGTAAATGAAAATGTGAGTCACAATGATAGGTAACGTGAGTGACTGAGTGTCATGTACACCACTCCATCTATGCATGTCATTCAAGACTCACCAACCCAAGTGTAATAAAAGCATCTTAGGAAATTTTAAGTACATTTTTTTTTTTGGTTCTTCTTTGGAAGTTACATTGTTCCTTGTCATGTTCCTTTGGGTGATTGGTAACTCAAATCCTCCAGAGGAATAAATAGAAAATGCATGAACAACCATACATTGCATGTGAGTTTGATCTTCATGTGGCACGAATCTTATTCCTTAATTTACTTTTCCAAGCCAGAAAAACCTTATTTATCACAAATACAATCATTAATATTATATAATAAATATTTTTTATTTGTATATTTATATAAATATTATATTAGTAATTATATTCAAATTTATTTTACATTTTTAGTTTATTTATCTTAAAATATGTTTTATGAACTAAAAATAATTTTTTAAAATATATGATCAATTTTAAATATTTCATAATCATTTATTTAAAATAAAAATTAAATATGAAAATTATTATATGTGTATATATTTTAATTTTACATATATTATATTAATATACATTTAAATTTTCCTATTGTAAAAAATGTTTCATAAACTAATTATTTTAAAAAATAATATAAATAATAAAAAGAACTATCTATCTATCTATTATATATATATTCATGTAAAAGTCATACGTTTAATAAACACACATTTCATTCATAAAGTTTAAAAATTTTATTATATTTAAGAAATATAATATTTGATAGTATTATTAAATTAATAATTTATTATATTGAATACATATAATAACAAATAATATAATAAATAATACTTATTTTTTTTATATAAATTCTATATTAATATTTATGTTCAAGTCTATTTTACTTATATACGTAAATATAGATTTATATTTATGTATATTTAAACTTTTGTGTTTTAAAATATGTTTTACAAAATATTTTTATAAACAATGGAAATAAATAAAATTATTAATGTATATTTTAATATATATATATATATATATATATTTAGGTATTAAATTTTTAAGAATTATATTTATTTAATATTATATTTTTAATATATACATAAATTAATATGAAAATTCAAAATTTTAATAAATATATTATATTTAATAATCCCATTAAAATTTATTATGTATTATACTCAATAAGTATAATTGTATTGTATAAGGAAAATTTGTTAATTTTATGTTTATATTAATATTAATATTATGTTAATAACATTAAATGGTAATACTTGTATTTAAGTTTATTTTTAATATATATATATATATATATATATATATATATATATATATATATATATATATATATATATTCAAGGATTAAATTAGTCCATAATTCACTATTTTTTAGACTAATCATATGCTAAAAGTAGAGAAAAATTGACCAGAAGAATAAAGTGTCTCACATTTACTATCTTAAGAAATTATTTGATAACTACTATTTTTTATTCTAGAAATCAAATTTTATCGAGTAATTTTTTTTGTCAAAAGTTAAAGTGGCTAGGTTAATTCTAATATTTATATAGTATATTAATGTATTATATAAATAAGGTGATACACAGTGAATTTATTTATTTTTATCATTGTGTTATATGGTTACTAAACTCTGGAAGTACTTAACTAATCTTCTTTAATAGATTCTTTACTAATCACATTATTCATACAAAGTGAATGTTAGTTCCTCAGCTGAAGTTTTTTTTTTTTTACTCTTTCAGTTTCAGGGAAATAATATATAAAAAGCGGAAAAACCCTGCTATCTTTCCGGGGGACACATGACTCCGAGTACATCCTTTGTCCTTTTGTTACTGATGGAAGGAACTGACAAACAAGATTTTATAAACAAGGTCACGTAAAAATAAGCAAGTTTTTTTTTCTTTTAAAATGAAAGTTTAATATAAAGTATTACATACTAACAAGTTCTTTACCATTATAATAAAATTTAAAGTTATGTTCTTATAGAATATAACTCTTATATTTATTAATTGAAATAATTTTAAAAAAAATTAATTTATGAATATAATTAGAAATGACAAAATAAGTCATTTAAATTCACTGATGAAAGAAAAAAATAAATTATCCAATCCGATTTTTATATAAGTCGATATTTTGATAATGTAAGGTGATCGTCCATTTTTTTTTTACCATGTTTAAGTTTTCAATGAAAAATTAAAAAAATACTAGATTAAATACTCATAATTCTATTCGGGTTAGTTTTTTACTCTCAACTTAACCTACCAAGCCATTTTGGCTCTATTCTTTTTTTAAGATGGAGACGTGGAGTATTCTGTCACTTTTAGATAGAAAATTGAAAACCATACCTGTCCCCCGAAATCACAGGCATTCCCTTGTGCCGGAACTAAACATGAAATATATATTGTACCAAAAACGAAGATATAAAGTAGGTATATATATATTATTTGAAAAATAAATTCTTTAACTATTAGTTACTTACTGTTGTATACTTTGTATATGCATGTGTTGATTTGTTGAAATATTACCCTAGTCTTTGAAATTTCTCATTTATCTAAAATTTCGTTAAGGGAAACAAGTGAAATGAAAAATATGATGGAAATAGGACCAGAAATTGTCTATAAAGTGCTTTTTAGGTTTTCAAGTGTTCTTCATTATCCATGTCTATGCCAATGCCGTGATGTTTATCTTTTGGCATCCTTCGCCAGTAGAGTACATTGCCGGCCACTATTCAAATAGCGACTTCCATAATTCAAATAGTAACTTACACATGGGAATTTTCCTATAGTAGCAAACAAACAACTAGGCCAATTCCATATTGATATATGCCAAAATAAAATCATGACAGCGAAGTTATTTATATCCTACATCATATCATATCATATCCAGAGTTATCATTGATAACCAAAGTGAGATATTTATATCACAGTTTTATGTGAAAGAGATATGAACCCTATTCACATAGATGGATCAATTGAGCTAAATATGGCTCATCTATTGAGGATTTATGTGCATTGGTTGCTGTGGAAGAATCTCAAATGGCAGATGATAAGTTTCATCCATGGCTAGAATAACCAAAATCATTGGGTTTGATACGGATTATAATATTTATATTATTATGTTTTGCGGAGAAAGTATTTAATAATTTGAGTGATGATTAATCATTTTTATTTTCGAAAAATCTAACTTATCACTTTTAGTAAGATATTATTTTTTAAATATTTTTTTTCAATTTACAAAACTTAAAATATAAGATTTTATTTAAGAAATTAAACTTCAATTTTACTTGAATTATGATGATTTATAGATCATATTCTAACTAAATGTTTAAAGATATCAATCAAATTAATTAATTTAAATCTCGATAATCAAATCTTTCGTCATTAAACAAAATCTAACTAAATCTAACTAAATGTTCAAAGATATTAACCAAATTAATTAATTTAAATCCTGATAATCAAATCTCCCGTTATTGAACTAGTTTATGAACCATCATAATAGAAATGGGTGTCAATGGAGCTAATGATGGAGTGGTCAATAATAAAGATAATGGAGTTGTTTTCAACTAAGTTATTGTAAAAAAGCAAAATGAAGAACAATCAAGTGGGAAGTTAACTCAAGAAAAAGGTAGGCAATAAACAAAGGAGTTGATTATAGTAAAATTAAGGAAATGAATCTCCAAATAGGTACAATTGATCAAACATATAGATGAAAGATAGAAAAGACACCGAAATAAAAGAAGATATGTCAAATTCTAAATACGAAAAAACATGTTATTAAAAGATGAATTTAATTGTTGGAACTACAAAAATTTAAATGTAAAATTTAAATTATGAAAATAATTTTAGGTTTTGTGAAGAACACGAATAAATTAACATAATAAGTATAATTTGAACCTAACTGCTATAAAAGTAAGGGTTAAAATAGCATGCATATTTAAGAATTTTAAATCTTAAGACTCTTATAAGATAACATGTGCATGATAAAGATAGGTCAATTGAGAAAGATAGGTAAATTGGTTTAAATATCATGTAACAACTACAATAAATAAATAATTAATCACTATTTAAATTAGTTTAGTTGATAACAATTAGATTTATATTTTATAATGATGTAAATTTAAATTTTGCTATTGTGAAGATTTTATCAATAAATAATTTATAAATACTTTTGTAAGTAATTTATAAAATTCAAATGGAACTTAATTCAACTAAATTTTTATCTCACAAAAAAATATATACATAATGATGTGAAACTAGTAATTTTTGTTATCATGTTTGTGTATATGCAATCTCTTCTCTCCTGCTCTTCAACAGTGAATTGGAATTTACACGTGATATCATAACAAGAATCTCATCAAAGCGTTGCTTTTGTATTCTCCTCCCAGTTGATTAGCCCCAATAAACATAGTAACTCAATCAAATCTCCTAAAGCAAAGAAGATGGAGTTGCTAAAAAGTACATAGAATAATATCCGGAGAACACCATCAACATTGCTCATGATGTTCATCTAATTGACATAAACTTTAACGGGAAGTGTAAACCTTTTGCCTTTGCCCCTACACTCAATATGGGTCACTCCCCCATGTAATTATTTCAAATTCGATCATTTTGTAGGCATTTTAAAAACTACAAAAAAAATCTTAACTTTGAAAAATTAGAGGTATATATAATTATGTAATATGATAAATATAATTCAATAACTGTCAAAGTATTATATTAACAACTGCACCCAAGTGGAGAGATCTAATCCTTTCATTTCATTTTAGAAATTATATAAAGTACTCAATTTTGTTTTGTTTGTGAACCGAAGCTTTGGCGTAATGATTAGAATCGTTTTTTTGTGATTAGGAGGTCATATGTGTGAGTGGTGTGAAATCACTCTCTTGTAAATGTAATATATTAAAGTTTTATTTACTTTTAGTTCTTATACTTTATAAAAACATATTTTTTTAAGTCCTTGAAAAGGGACTATTAAGAAATTAAAAACACATCATTTTAAAACATTATAGACTACAAATAAATAACAAAAACTAAAAAATATTTTCAGAGACTTAAAAAATATTAAACTCTATAATTTATAATGAATTCAACTCTTCATTTGAAAACAGGCTACCTTTACTCAGTTTTTTTTTTCTTCATAAAGACAACTTGACCCTTTGAAAGAATGCCACAGCCAAACAAACGCACCACTATCTTCTTTCATTGTGAGATCCACCCAACTGCTTTTTGGCACTGGATTCTTACACTTTTTCTCTTCTAATCACATTAAAGAAGTCCTAGTCACGTGAAAGGTACAGTGAGTGATGATGATGGAGAAAGCTTATTTGTCCTTTATTTTAATTAATCGCCACGTGTTACCGTGGGGGATCCTGATTGGTGCACCACTAGTCCTATTAGTGTTAAGTGACAATTAAAGCCCACCAAAATATTATATACTTTGTCTGAAGCAAGCAACTTTTGACTCCCCACTATTTATCCTCCAATCTTTGGGTGGGATAAAAGAGTTGGAAAGCCCATTTGCATATAAAAAATCTTTCTTAATTCCTTTTGAAATTAGCCATATTCAAGGCAATAAGCATATTCTCCGCAGAGAAAAAATGATACATGAATATACTGAAATTCTAACATACCTCCTATAGGATAGTTCAGAAGATCACCACCAAACATACAAAAGTGGGGAATTATAATGGGAAGTAAAATATAGTATCCAAATCATCCTGTCCTATGTGAAGAATATGAAAACTTTGGTATGTGTGCTATTAAACCATTTTTATTTTTTATGATTAAAATACTTTATGATATTATGTTGGTTAAGACTGAACTAAACATAATTAAAATAATAAACTCTATTAAAAGTGACAACCAGGTTCTAAATAAAAATTAGTTATAGGCAAAGTTAGTAAATATATTTCAAAACTATAACCTAATAACTTTAAATTAGAACCATTTTAAAACGGTTTAATTCCATAACTTAAGTCCAAGTAGTTCTAATGTATTGAGTTTAACGAATGTCATATCCAGCTTATTAAACCATTTTAACTGCTTACCCATCTTTTTTTTTTTGGTCTATGTTTTGCACGTAGAGTACATATTCATATGATCTTTCACCTTTATTCCCGACAACGATGGCCTTTACTTCCAATATTATTAAAACACTTGAGATCTCAGTTCCAACCGACCATGTGGATTTCAATCCATTGTGGTCAACCACTGCTTATTATATTGTAGAGAGTGCAAGAGAGGTGATGATTGATGGAGGTGACAGAGATGTGTTTATTGTGTTAGGAAAGGGCTTTAGGCAGAGCAAAAAGAATTAAGCTTTTCAGAAAAGTAGAAACAAGGTAAAATGCTTTATTCAATTGACAAAGGAAACTATATAGATAGATAGATAGATAACTACTACTAAATTTTATTCAATTGAAGGCAGAACTGACATAGTTCTTGACAACATTTTCATTCAATATTTGCAACACTTTGGTGTTTGTAGGGCCTACACATCTTGGTGTCTTGAACTGACTCACAGCAGCTCCTAATGCTAGGGAATGCTCAAGAATCTTCTGGAATGTTCCTCTCCTGACGAGTCGGAGTTCGAGGGCACCAATGCAGTTGACTTTGCGGGAACTAGTGTAGCCAGCATCCACAAAAGACTTGTCCAAACAGTTGCAGCATTCACCAAGCACTTCCTCACTTGCTTCGCCACTGATTTCCCAGAAGATAACATAGTGTCCTGGTTCTTTGGATAAATCTATGTTGCTGGTGTAGTCAACAACTTCCAATTTCTCCTCTGCCAACAAGTGAGATGCTGCTTCCACAGCCAACTGCAAATCTTTCTCTGTGTTCTTGTCAATGTTAATGGTGAGAAGAAGATTGCTACGGCGAACGAACTTCACTTCTGGAGCCGAGTTATGGAACCCCATAACCTTCACCACGTCGCCGAGCCTGTACCGGTACAAGCCTGCAAATTAGGCCAAGTTGTAACATTAGTGATTTCTGTAGACTAGGATGTATCTTACAAGTTGGCTATGTATCATGAGGCAAGAATTTGACATACTCAAAAGTATATATGAACATGTTTCCTCGGAAGAATCAAGAATATTACTGCCATTCTAAGATGGCACATACAATTCTCCTCAGTATAGATGGAGGATAGAACAAATAATATAGGAAGAGGGAAATTGAGAAAAAATAAAAATGATTTAAAGGATTGAAAATTTTAGAGTTCTTTAATCTATGCTGTCAATTCTACTTAGTAGGAAAAAACATTGTTGGTATTGTTTTACTATGGTAGCATAAAACTCTACTCAGTTGAAAAGGAATAAGCATAATTGTATTACCGATTGCATGTAAAAATGAAAAGAAAAGTACATGCAGATAAGTCCAGGTACAGTGAGATGCATGGAACAAGGGCTAGTAAATCCAAAGTTAGTTGCCAGCAACTAAGAATTGACCTGTCTCGTAATGGTACATACATCAATGTGATTAGGTATGTACTATGTTTCTTTGGAAATCACTAAGAATTTTTTTTTCCTTTAAGTTGGTCCCATGCAGGTCATATCACCAAGGATAAAAAAGAAAGGTAACCACTTCTTCCTTTTCCGTCCCACACAAAAGAAAAATGAAAATTAAAAAGCATCAATTGTAAATAATTAATGAGTTTTTGGTAATACTGTGCCAATATAAAAAATTCCAATTGTGACAGAAGAAAGAGGTGGTTTGTGGAGTGATCATGGTGATTATTATTTCTTAGTCCTGATTCATTATGTAGAATAGAAAAAATAGCTTGGGAAGACTTGAATACCTGCTGGATTGGTGATGACAATCTCATACTCCTCCCCAACCTTCACATCAGTGAGGCCCACAGGCTTAAGATCCATACAAAGGAAATTGGCATCACCCTTGGTTCCCTCTAGCACTGTCAGAGGGATGAATTCAAAGTAACCAATTTGAGGAAGCACAGTGTAAGTGGCCAACTCAGGTGGCACTCTTGGTTTCACATTTGTGCCTATCCACCCTTCAGAAGATCCATAGTCAGAAGTCAACAAAGGCAACTCTCCAGCATAATGCCTTAACTTTTTCAGATAAGGCTCCATTGACCCAGTCATGATCCCATAAACATACTTGACATTGGGGAAAAGCTCTGGTATTAGGCCATACCAGTTGCTCAGCCCCATGCACTTTGTGTGGATCAAGTTGGCCAGTTCAGGGTCAGGTTTGAGAAGTTTAGACATGGCTGACCTAATGGAGGGAACTGTGACCTTGCTGTTAAGGACACCTTCTTTGATATCAACACAAAGCTCCTCCCACACTTGCTCGAAGGTCCTGAAAGCATACACAATGCTGTGTGCAAATGTGGAAGACACCAACTGAACTTGTTCCCTCTGGATTAGTCCACACAAGAGGTGGCAGTACAATGATTGATGAAAATCAGGACCAAATATAACTTCATCAGGGCTGCAACATGGGGACTGAATTGCTTTCATTGCACGCTGGAACCCCGGGTTGCGGAACACATTGGTTGTGGCAGTTCCTGCCAATACACCCCCTTTGGTCTTGAACTGCTTGCTGCTGTAGATAAAGCTCAAAGCCTTGCCATTGTTTATGGGAAATTCCCTACATAATGGAATTGTATGAGTTGACAATTCCACCTAACAGAAAATCATTGAGAAAGAGGATAAACAAGGGACATAAAGTTGAAACACAAATACCTGTTCCTAAAGGCAAAAGAGGTGTGGTATATCTGCAATGTGGTGTCAAACAATTCATCATTCCATGGTACATATTTTGGCTTTCCCTGAGTAGTGCCAGAACTGCAAGAACACCAATATTTGTTCCCTTTTCAGAACCTGACTTGCAAATTCAACTACTTAAATGAAACAAACAATCATAGTCAGAGTCTGACCTCAAAGACATGGTTGTGATGGGTTTGCCAGTGAGAATAGAAGAACCATCACCATCAAGCATTCTGTTGATATAAGGCTCCAATTCTTTGTGAGTGACCAGTGGAACAAAGGCCTTGAAACTCTCAGGATCAGTCCTTCCGTTCAGTCCCAAACTCAGCAAGTACTCAGCCGAAGCGTTATCTTCCAAAATCCTTTCCAGCGTTTCCCTTTGAATCCTCCCAGCATCCTTTGTAACCCTCTCAAATTCCTGTATCACTTTCTCCATGTTAAATACTTCCACCTTCTCCAACATCTTCACAGTCCTTCAACTGCACCTATTACAAAAGAAGAAGAAGAAGAAAAGTACTCAATTAAATATAGAAGACAGTTGAGAATTGAGTCGTGACTCGTTATTTTCTTCTTTGTTACCTCCATAAATGCTAGTCCTAAATGGCCGGGAAAAAAGGGGAATAATTGATTTACCATAAAAGAAACAATTCTGAAAAGGCCAAACACCATAAATACGGTTATGTTGCATTACAGAAGCAAAAAATGGAATAAGCCACACTGCACCGTTCAAATGAAGGCTTTATATATTTTTTTATTATTAGTATATCTCTGTAACCTTCCCCCTTTGTTTTGCTACCAACCCAGATGAGTAAATTCCGAAAATTAAATGCCAAAAACAGGACAAATGCACCTTCAAAGGATACTTTGAACCATTAGAAAGGCCAAAAACAAAGGGGAACTTGAAAAAGAAGGGGGAAACGATGTAGAAAGTGAAAGAAAACAACCGAATTGGTAAGTGATGAAGCTCCAAAACACAAAAAACAAAGAGGGAACAGAAATCAGAGAGAAATTTATGGCTCTGATCTTTGGCTTTTCCTTGTTTTTTCAAGTCAACTAAACTATTCCGAAGAAGATCTGTTCCAAGCACCAATACAAAAATTGAAAATTCATAAACCATCAAATTGAGTTCATGTGAAGCAAAAAAATAAATAAACCCGAGAAAATTCTCAAGAAAAGAATTCAATAGAGGATGTAATTTTGAGTTACCACACATAACACGCAAAAAAAGAAGGTAAAAGTAAGAAAAAAAAAAGTCAAAGGGAACCAAAAAGTAGTCCTGGAAGGGTAAAGAAGGGAACAAAAAGTGGGGTTCCGCAAAGATTAGTTTTTGAAATACCCTTTGCCGAGAAAGAGAAACTAACTGAATTGGGTCAGAGAGATTGAAGCAGAAGACAACTGGGAACCAGAATTGAAGCATAACATAAAGCTCACCAATCACAAGTGTAATATTTAAATACAAAAAAATATATAAAAACAAGAGGGATGTAAAATAAATTATTAAAAAGTCCAACAAAAACATGTCATGTTTGGTTCCAAATAAAAAAATACAGAAAAATTCATCTGGGTTTTCGGGGACTTCCACAACCATGTCTCGTTGAAGAACCCAGAAGCCAGTTGAAGTAGCCAACAGAAAAGTGGGAGAATTTGAATAGTTTGCATGAAATGATAGATTAAAAACTTGTAGAAATAAAAAAGTGTAGAAAATGAATATGAATATATCTACCTAGGAGAATCTTGGTATGTTATAGGGAGAGAGAGAGAAGTATGGATATGTTATTAGTATGGGAAAGAGGGACAAGTGGAGAAGAGACAGAGTGAAGAGTGAAGAGGTAAAGGTCAGTTGAGAGTGCTGAGGTCAGGATTCACCTCGGGGGTTGCAATTTATAGGCAGCATCAATTTCAGTTTCTCTGCCGTAACATTTTCCACTCCACCAATTTGCCCATGGATTCTGGACGGAATTACGATACACTCGCTCACTCTTTATTACAATAACACTTTTTTTTAATATACTTTTATTATTAATAAGTATAATTTTTAATAAATTTTACATCTTATTTAATGAATTTTATCTTGAATTCTTGATTTTATCATTTTTAAAATTTAAATTACTGAATTTGTTCTTATAAAATCAACAAATTTTAGTTTTAATTTTTATAAATAAATTATTTAATTTTATCATTATAAATTTTTAAATTATTATTGTTAGTATCTAATATTCAATTCAAAATAGATCAATAATATTTTATTTTATATATTTATTTTTTAAATGTCACATGTTAACATAATAATATAAACACTCATGGATATGTTATATGATGATTTCTTAATTTTTTTTGTTGAACACGTAAATAGTTATTATAATAATATCATGTATATAAAGCAAAACAAATGTTTCCAATAGAAAAATTAAAATTTATCAAACAAATTTAACAAACTAAAATAAAAAATTTTATATTACATAAACTCAAAACATAATTAAACATTTATAAAATTATTCTATATGATTCTTTTTTTAAGAGACTTAATTAATTTATCAAAATAAATGGAATTAGTTTATTTAGGGATCAATGACTTATCCATTCAATGACTTTGACACTGACGTTTTTCAAATGGATATTTAACTTTAGGTTTGGTGAATTTAATAATAGACGTCTATTGACATTTTAACCTTCCTTATCTTTTTAGGATTTATCCAAAAAAAAAAAAAGATTTAATATTTTTTTATTGTGAATATCTGAACAAGACAAACTACCCTGTGAATTTCTTTACTTTAGAACAAAACAATTAGAATTAGGCTCGTCAATTATAATGTATATTATCGCTATAGGAGATCTTTCAATTGAAAAGATCCATCAACACAAGACGAAGAGAAAAAAGTCTATATATATATTTTTTAGTTACTTAGTCACATTAAATTTGTTTTAAATTTATATATTTTTTAAAATTATTCCAAACATTAATGAAACATATTTTTATTTTTTATTAATATTTTTTATTAGTTTTAAATTTTTTAGTCTTTTATAATTAATATATTTATTATTATTTTTTATTTGTTATGGGTATAAAGAATCAAAGTAAGATTCTTAAAATACTCTTTAGGTAGAGAAGGTTGGATTCTCCTACAAGATATCCTACTTATTATTTATTATCCTAAAAAAATTCATAATTAAGAGTATTTTTGTAAAAAATAATAATTAATACTAAAAAACATGTTAGAAAATGTGTTGGTGGAGTTTAAAAAAAACATTTTTTTTATAGAGATTTTTTTTAAAGTTTGAGATAATACATTTATTATTTTCAATTTGGTCTTTACTTATTTTTAAATGATCTTAAATATTTATATTAAATGTGAGGAAAGTAATAAATGAAACGCACATAAGAGTTAATTAACAAAAATGGAGAGAAAAATAAGAAGTAAAAAATAATTTGATATAAATAAAAATGTTAACTTTAATATTTTTTAATTGAGTTTAATCATACACTAATTAATATATATATATATATATATATATATATATATATATATATATATATATATATATATATAAATATAAATATATAAATGATAAAAAAATTGATTAAATTTCACCATTTAAGTGCAAAAATTATAACTATTTATATATAAATATGACATTAATTCAAGAATTTATATAAGAATAGTATTATCTCTTTGTCATGTTATTTATTAAATTTTACTATTTTAAAGGAAGAAGATTGAACTTTAAAGAATAAAGTATAATAATATTATTAATTAAAAAATTAACTATTAAAATTTTAACTAATTTTAAATTTTGTTATATATAACTTAATTTTATTACCGTATTGCACTTTATCTTTTAGTGTATTTTTCCATTTGATAGAAACCAAATCCTTATTTGTTACATTTCAATCTTCATTTTTCTTTTTTCTTTTTTATTTCACGGTTATTCCTTACATTAGTTAATTAATGTGTTCGTTA
Source organism: Mucuna pruriens (assembly GCA_025330945.1). Lineage (NCBI taxonomy): Eukaryota > Viridiplantae > Streptophyta > Magnoliopsida > Fabales > Fabaceae > Mucuna > Mucuna pruriens. The sequence continues at coordinate 6,244,527 of JAENHJ010000529.1, forward strand.
GTTATTGGTTATGCAACTTTGTAATACAGATAATATTTCTCTTTAATATGAGTTTAATTTTTATGTAAAAAAATATTAGAAATTAATTTAAGTATAATTTTGAAAAATAGTTAATATAAAAATTAATAATTTTACAATCTATGATAATTTATTATTAAATGATAATATATGCAAAAAAAAATCTACTACTATTATTAAATTAAAATATTAATACATTTAAAATTTAGAAATGTTTAATATTTCCATTTTATATAATTAAAAAATTTACTAAATTAATTTAAAATAAATTTTGAATATGTCTTTTCTTAAATAATAATTCAAAGATACATAAATAAAAGAAAAATTATATCTAACGAATCCCATCAATTAAAACAACATATTCTTACCTAAATATTATTTCTTTAAAATAAGTGATTTTTTATTTTAGTCTCTATAAAATTTTTGAGTCAATTTTCATTCTTCTAAAATTTGAATTTTTGTTTTTACTCTTTACTATTATGTGACACTTGTTAGTCATATATACCTTCAAAGAAAAATCAAGTGACCATCATAAGTTATATACATTAGTGTATGTGGTATCAAGGGTAGCATATGATATCTTAAAAAAAAACTATAAATTCCTAAAATAAATGTTATCTATCTATCTTAAAATAAAAACTAGAGACTAGAAATAGATATTTCAAATTTTAGAGGAATGAAAATTAAATAATTTTTTTACATGGACCAAAACTAAAATTTACTCATTTTATAAGAACCAAAATTAGTAATTACAAATTTTTGAAAGATGAAAATTAATAAAAAAAAATTTACAGAAACTAAAATCAAAACTCACTTATTTTACAAAGACTAAAAATATATTTAATTAAGTGAAAAAAATTATAACTATAACGAATCCCATCACTTATAACAATTCTGAAAATAACATATTCTTACATAAAAATTACCAAAATATATTTTTAATAACGATTATACCACTAGTATTATTAAATTAAATTCTTAATACATTTAAAATCTAGCAAATATCAAATATTTCCATGATTAAAGGATTTACTAAATTAATTTAAAATAGATTTCGAATCTGTCCTTTTCTTAAATAATAATTCAAAGATACAAAAAGAAAAGAAAAAATTATAACTAACGAACCCCATCAATTATAGCAATTCTAAAAACAACATATTCTTACGTAAAAATTATCAAAATATATTTATAATAACGAGTATATTAGAGAAAGATTCTTCAAATAAATAAAGTAATGATAGATAAAGGAAAAGGATTTTACCTATTTAATGCATTCAATATTTTATTAAAAAAATCTAAAATATTTTTTATTTAATAATTAGGAGGATATAAAGCTTTTTCCTAAACTCTGTTGTTTGCAAGGATTTGGCGTTTTTAATTGGATTTTAAGCTTCATATGACTAATAATATTAATTAAACTCACTAATTTTACAATAATAATGTTGTATTTGTTATTTTATTTTTTCTAAAAGTAATGTATCCTCATAGCCGAAAACTATGAGACTAATTTTTCGAGAAAGTAGAGAGCTGAGATAGGAGTAATTTTTTTCTCTATAATTTTTGTTTAATCTATTTGTATAATTATATATCAAACTTATTTTATATACTTAAAAAAACTAAACTATCATTCATTGGTGTCTCACTTTATGGTTTGATATTTGTTATTTAAATTCTGATACTTTGATTGTGTTTATTGTATCTTAAACTGAGATAAAAATATTAACTATAGTTTTAGAATTTTAATATATTTTACTTAGTGTGATATGACTTTTATTATTGTTGTTTTAATATACTCAAAATGGAAATAAATCTTCTCATTTGGAGATTTTCTCGTATATGGACCTCACTTAATGTGATAAAATTTTTGTTGTTATTTTAATATACTCAAATGAAAATAGATTATCTCGTATAGATAAGACTCAAGTGTGACACGCGAGCAATTGATATTAAATGTTAATTTTTTATATTTACTTACTAAATGATTTGTTTTATAGAATACAAGTTATATAAGTCCAATCATTAAATAGTTTGATTCTTTTTTATTATGTATATCAAAATTTACGCAATTTAGACATTATTTGATATTCTATATATAGCAACGGACTAACTTTTTTATTTTAAATATTTGTTATAATAAAGTAGTTGCAATGAAGTATTGATTAGTCTTTGATTTACGTGAAATTTTATAATTTTAATTTATTTTTATAAAAATTTTAAATTCAATGGTTGAATTAATTAGTTTCATCTTTTAAAAAAAAATAGTTAGTAAGCAGGAGAAGTATAAAAAATTTAATACATAAACTCACTTTAAATAAATTTTTATGTAAATATTTACTAGATAAATAAAATTTTCTGAGTTAAAATTAATTTATGTACATATATTTTTTTTTATTTAATTAGAAGGATTTATTAAAGAAACTTATCATAAATACATTGAGAGAAGTCCTCCAAATGAAGACGTTTAGTATTAACCAGTAAGGAAAAAACATAAGGCATCTTTACAACAAAAAGAACATGTAAAATTTTTATGTAATATATAATTAAGTTATAGAATTTTACCAAACTGAACGAAACATACTTTCTAAAAGTTATAAAAAATTAAATAGATTAATTTTTACAAAAGATAAAATGAGTAGTTTTTTTCAAAAAAGTTGGGAGGAGAAGTCTTTAGAAAATATTGATTTCTCTTTCTTCTCTCTTTTTCCACTTCTCTGGTTTCTCTCCACTCTTTAGGGTATTTTGGAAAACAAAAACATTCAACGTAACGTAACTTACGATAACTTCAATGACACAAGTGAGTTGCTGTTTGGAATGTGCAAACCTAGGTTTGGAGAGTTTCAAACATTTGTTCAAACAAATTCTTATTCTCTCTCTCTCCCTTCATTTCCTCCTGTTTATTAGTGTCTCTATTCTCTCCTTTCTCTTATTTTCTTATTTTCTTTAAGATAATTTGATTAGATTATCTTTTTTAAGTTAAAAGAAATAAAAATGATTAAATATCTTATACTTTATTATTTCTAAAGCTCTTATTTAAAGTTTTAATCTTAAGATAATATTTAAGGGAAAAAAATCAAGCATAGCCTCAATTATCGTTCATTTCAAACCAAACAAAATTCATTACAAGTCTTCGCACGTTTAGCATGACTAGCTAGTAGTAGCTAGCAACTCACTTGACTTGTATCTCCCACGAAATCTTTTTGTACTTAATTTTTACAAAATCCATAGGATAAATTTGTCTTAACTTTTAAAGTATAACCACACGCACATTGAAATCTGTGGGATGAGAAAAAAATTACACTATCCAAGATATCAAATAATTTTAACCCAATTTTATGTGACATGTCACTAGTTTTATTTTTTAAAATTAAAAAGAATAATTATGCATTGTATATTAATCGGCCAAAACCACATAATTTTAAACCATGTCACAATTTATCGTAAGATCGATAAGGAGAGTTATGGTAAGTGCCAGAATTAATTATAGATTCAATATAAGTATTAAGTATTAACCTGGGGCAACGTCTTTAATAGTGCAAGTGAGAGTAGGGGCATCTCTGTTCCAATAATTAGTTTTTGACAATTGGTTAATTTTATAATAAAGTATTTTTAGTGCTTAGCTCATCACCTATGCATGGCTTTAATAGTTAATAATAATAGTTATATATGAAGCAATCACAAATTTTATCCCTGAAAAATGAGAAATTATTCGCTAACTATATATGTTTAACAATCCCTGAAAATTCGGTTCCTCGTTTTTCCATCATACGAGCATGTGGTTGTACTTGAAGGACCACATGAACACAACAAATTGAAGTGGAGGACTTGGACGGTTTCAGGATCGGGATTCTCTCTGCTAGGAAAATTCCAGCATTAATGCATTTGGCTAATCACAGCTGTTATATAAAAATTTAATCAATCATCTACTTGTAAGATACTTCATTTATATATATATTTTTATAAATTTTATTTGAAAAACATTATTGCCCAGGATAAAGAATTGTTGAAAAAATTATATTCACACTTCCCATAATTTCTTCGAAATTCTCAATGTTTTTTAACTTAACCCCTTTACAGATATATACGGGTGTAATGTGTTTTTTATGTACTAGGAACGTTAGTGTAGGGAAAATAAAGGTATAGGGGTATCATATGAATTTCAAAGAAATTGCAGGAAGTAAAAATGTAATTTGCTCAATTTTTTTTTACCATTTTTAATATTTCATGAAACAGGAAAATAATATTTATTTATGATTAATTTTTACACTATTAATTAATCGAAGAACGAGGGTAAATGATTTCTCCCAACATTTGAAATAGTAAATAGAAATGTCGATGGATTAATTGGCATTTTTTTTTGGTTTGAATTTATCTTATTTTTGTTGTGGTGTGGTTCTGGCGGATCTTATATTAAAAATTGAAAATGTTTTTTTTCTCAGAATATATTTGTTTATAAGCATATTCTTATAAAGAAATCCATGAATATATATTTATTCAAACATTTTCCAGTTATTTTCCTGAAAACAGAAGGATCTAATTAGTGTTAGAACGTAAGTGACTACTTATACTTCAAGTGATCGTATATTAAGTATTATATCTACCTTAGCTACGATATTAATTTGAGTTTATTTTTCATGCAATTAAGTATAACTTATTTCATATTGGTAACTAATCATAAATTATCTAGTATATAATTTTTAAAGTAATTATTATAATTTTCAAAACTATTAACTAATAAAAAATTATTTATGTATAATTTTTAAAGTAATTATTATAAAAGTAAAAAATTTATCATATATGATAATTTGTAATTGAATAACAATATAATTTTTTATAAAGAAAATAGACTATGCATAGAAAATATAAAGTAATTTTATATTTTCATTTAATTATAATTTATCATATATGTTAATTGTGTTGATTTTTAAATACTTATATTAAAAATTACACCATTAATATTTTTTTTATTAGTTAACCATTTAAAAAGATTTTATATTTTATGAGTACATTATTATTAAACTCAAAATTTTAAATTATTGATATATTTTAATTAAATTTTATTAATGTTATTGTGCAACAATCAAACAAAACTTTTAGTAACCACTTTTCTTGTGTAAACCAAACATTCCAATAACTTAATTTGGATTGTAAAGACTTAATAGATTGCATGGATGATAGATGTATTGTCAAACCATAGTAGAGAATACGAGAGGCTGTAACATACACGCAAGGAATGATTCAAGAGATTAAGGTGTTGCCCACAATGAGAGGTTCTTGCTAATGTATAAATGCTTATTAAAAGAAATACTAACTGAAAATTAGTATCATATTAAAATATATATAAAATAAAATTCCATAGAACAAAAAAATGCTGTCAACAAGGCAAGCGTATATTCGTAGAGAAAGTAAATACATTTAAACAAAGCTGAAGAGAATTTATACTACGAGCATATTGTCTGTTAATAGCTTGAGAGAGCTAGGGAACGGCATTCAAATAAGACAATATACAAAATGATGAATTTAATGAAGAGAAAGAGTTCATGAGTAAGTCTTATACTCTAATAGCATGTCTGGAACAACCACCTTATATGATCACATCAACACCAAAACCTCATCAAACTATTATCACTAAATCAAGAGAATACTATCCTATTCATCATTCTTGTTAACTTTTTTATAAATTGGATAATTATAAATACATAATTTTATAATAAATATTTACTTATACTTTAAAATATATATTAATAAAATTAATTGTTTATATAAAATTTTGTACATTTAATTCATTTATTAAAAACTCTTAAATTAATGATTAAATTAATAAAATCACTGTAAAAAAATTATTAAATGAGGTGAGATCGAGAAAATTTACTCTTAGGAGGAAAAACACAACTTCTCGTTTCAAGAATACTGGACCACTAGACAAAATTAGTATGATATCATGTTCATTTCCATCGCATTGTTTTGTTTAGAATAGGCAATTGTTCCTTTCAATATTATAATTACACTCTTTCATTATCCGTTAATAATTAAATGGAAGTTGGATTTCAAATGTATTTTGAATACTAGAAAGTGATAAAAACCATGGAACCATGATGATGACTCTTTCAAGACTAAAATTTAACTTGATAATGTGTGGACAATAGTTTTCTTTTTTCCAAAAGTTCCCCTTTCATGAAACAGACATTAATTTATTTAGGTAATGGAAAACTGTTGGAATGGTTCGCTTAATAAGCAATCAATAATTAATGCTACTTGCCAAGACCTGGCTTCACAATCCATGATTAAATTAAATCATAGTAATTTGTGGGTATATATAGATTTATATAAGAAAGACACTAAAGACAAGCAATTGTCAGAAAGTGCCTAAATGGCGACCATTTTTATGCCTTGGCCATGTGATTTGTTGATTTCGATACAAAGAAAAAGTTGGAGAATAAAACATAGTAACTAAGATCTTCAAAGAGATTATCACAAGAATTGAGGTTTTCTTCGATATAAAAGAATAAATTATAAAAAAGAATGCCATAACAATAGAGGGAGATAGCATAGGCAATTACAGTTACACATGCCTACGAAACTGTCAGGGTTGTGGCAGTCTTATCCCTACCGTCCTTCATTAGGTTAAATTTTCTCCCTCATGGTTCTTAGTTCTTACTCATCCCTCAACAATCTTATTAATAAACAAAAATGTTTATCTATTTATTGTGGTTTCACATCCGAAATTTAAGAAAATTTATCTAAATGTTTTAAATTTTCTTTTTATTGTTGATAATTAATTTATTGACATTAGTACAATTGTTAAATAATTCATCCGGTAAATACTTTATAGATTTATTCACCTATAAATAATAGATGTAGATATCTCATTTTGTTCCTTCCCTAAAAAAGAAAATAGAGAATTGACGTAAGGAGAAAGTTTCACTCCTCTCTAAACTCAGTCGCCACCAATTTGAGAGTTGCTTTTTTTTTTTTCTGAGAACAACTACCAATCTCTTATTGTAATGTGGCTTCACCCCTGACACAAAGTGAGCGGTTAGAAGAATGGTCATGTCCATTAATGAAAGAGATCTCCTTTAAGATTTACAACTAGGAAATTTCCTCTATAAAAGTGGAACCAAAGTTCAATAAAAGGGGTTGGAAAAAAAATAGATTAAGAGAAATAGAGGGAGAGATGTTGAAGAGATTCCTGAGGAACCTTCATTAGAAAGAAGAAAGAAAAGAAGTTTAGCATAATTCCCAAATAGCCAAAAAGAAGAGAAAAATATTGTCCAAAAGAGTGGAATCCTCATAGCAACACTAGAACAACCAAATAGGTAAACCCTTATCCTAACCCCAAGTTACATATTTTAGTTTTCGGATAATCTTAATCAGCCTAATAAGTCTTTCTTTAGTTGTACGTCGAGACCCAATCAAAATAGGTTTTCTTCGTAGAATCTTAACCAACTTCAAATCGGTATACGCTTCCACCTAGCTGATCAATTCCTACTCAGCCTTACCTTCCCTTTTGTATCCGTTGACACCTAGTCGGCCTTAAGTACTTGCAGAACAAGCAAACACCCTTTTAGATATATTTATTACTCAACCAGAACTACATAAACTTTAAATTTTTCATTACATTAAAAAATATGTATAAATAAGAGACAATTCTTGTCAAGTTCAAAAACCTAAAAAATATATCTTTCCTTTTCTCGTAATAAATTCCATTTTTGTTTATACTTAAAAGATAAAAATAATAATTTAAAAATCATAATAATTTTATATGTCTAATTAAGATAACTGTCTTAAAATAGACGTCGTAAAGTACTAATCCCTTCCCTATATTAAAAATATTAGACAAATAAAAAAAGAAAATCTCGTAAAGCATTGATTTTAAAATTATTCATAGCTTAATCATGTTTCAAAAGTTAGTACATACATAAAAAAAATATTTTTCTTACAACACATACACTCTATATATGCAAATGAATTTATTATTCAAAATTTTAAAAACTTTTTTACAATGAAATCTTATTCTAAGGAAACAGAGACTAATTCACCGGCATACTGTGAAACTTTAAGTGCATAAAATAATGTTAATCGGTACTTTGATGCAAAAAGTTGAGACCAATGATACAAAACGCGCCTGGATAAGCTAAAGTTATATTTTAGTTGATATGGCATTGATTACTTCTTCCGTTGGAGTTAAAGAAAGTGTTGATCAATCTATGATCAACATTTGTCATTTGTTCTAATACAAACTGTCGCTTAATTTATTCTGTTTCAAAGCAATGTCATGTCTTATTTAAATTTTCCATATTGATTATCGTATAAGTGATTAAGTGCAAATAGATTGATAATGACAATGACGAAAGACAGATAGTTCTTGTCTCAAGCAAGACTGGTAAAACGTCATTTCTTGAAAAATGAAAGGTAACTTTTTCTTTTAGTTGAAATAAATACCTATAGAAATTTATGAATTAAATATTAAATTAATCTATAAACTATGATCATTAATAAGTTTATTTCTTAAAATTATAAAAAAATTAATTGCTAAAATTAATTAATATTTATGATCATTAATAAGTTTATTTCTTAAAATTATAAAAAAATTAATTGCTAAAATTAATTAATATTTATGATCATTAATTTGATGTTTATATAACTTCACTTTTCTTCGACGGTTATTAAATTGATTGAGATAGTAATATTAGAAAACAAATAAATGAGTAATATAATTAAAAGATTAAATTAATTGATGATTATCAAACTTAGAAATTAATTTTACTTTTTCAATATCAAAATCAAATTTATCAACAACGTTAATACAAGGGTTAAAATACATTTTTAAATCATCTTATCTTTTGATTTCATAATGATTTTTTAAGTTAAAATTTTTTACTTTAGTGTCTTAAAATATCTTTATTAGATTGAAATGATTATTCTAAAAAAATTTATACTAACAGTATTAAATTTTGTTGACATGACAGATGCTCATTACATAGTTTATCGCATCTCATCAAATTGATTGAGTTAATGTATGTTTAAGCAACTGTTTACAAAACTAATTTTAAATGAAATTAAATTTGCTTAAATTAATTTTTAAATAAAGTGAGTTATCGTCGAATGGTTTTGTTTTGAAAGTAAATTTATTATAAAATTTAGTATAATTTTTTAACTCAATTAAAAAGTTATTTTTCACTTTTAGTTAATTGGATGTTTGGAAAGAAAATCAAATTTACCTAATAATAAAATGAAAATTTATTATTTTATATGCATAACATAGGTTTGAAGTATCTACCACCATCATGAACGAAAACGATTAATTTCTACGTAAGTATTTTTTTTATAATGTTTTTTCATGCCTAAAATGAATATTTTGATTAAAAGACATAAATTATTATGTAAACTAATATTAATAAAAAATAATTTATTATTATAAAAACTATTTGAGAGATTGAATTCAATTTTTTTTTAATTCAATGGACTAAACTAAAAAAACAAAGGATGAAAGACTATATAAGATCGAATTGATGTTACTCATAAATTTATGGGCTCCACACGTGGACTTTGTTGAATAATGCAATGATTTTCTAATCCTCAGCTATCTTAATAATTGTTATACCTGCTTTATATTTTTTCAATTTTTTTATAGCACAATAATTTATCACTTTTTATTTTTTTATTTTTCTCTTTCCTCTCAAGAGTATATACTGTATCTCACGTAGTGCAAAAAAAAAAAATTAACTAGGGTTGTGAATATAATTGTTTTGTGATTGGACATTGAAAAGCGCCTCAAGTTAGCTATTTACAACTTATTAGTGATGGTTGAATTTGAACAATACGTATAAATATATATAAATTCAAATAACATTTTTTTAAGTGTAGAATGGTCTGCTTGTTGTGGACATTTGTATCTAGCCTGTGTCCATATTTTTTAGAGTCTTTGGTTAGAATAATTTTATGATGACGTTAGAATAATGCATCAGTTAACATGATAAAGTCTAATTGATGACTATGTAATTTTCATGTAACAGAGACATGATCTGAACATATTCCATGCTTTGGCAACTAATCTGCACGTCAATTATCTTCATCCAAGGTATGATGAAAGTTTTAAGACACGAAGCTCCTAATGTGATTGACTAAAGAAGCATAAAGACAAAGATAATGGAATCTTTATCACCAAAGATTAAGTTATTTTAAAATCAGATTCACACACAACATCTCTACATTCTGGACTTCCAAGTTTATTTCAGGTCATACAAAATAGCTACCCATTGAACACTTAAATTTATTGTTATACTACATAAATAAGTTTAATAATTCATTCTTCATATATATATATATATATAAATAATTCCATTAAAAATGATTATTTTTAATTAATTAAGCAAATTATTTATAATTTTTAAAATATTTATCTCACCTTAAAATAAAAAACTATTACAAAAAGATTATATTTTATTATTTATTAAAAAGGTTTATTAGTGGTTCCCTGCTCCTACGTATCTCTAGGTGCAATGGAGAAATCAGAATTGTGTAATTCTTTAGGGTAGAAAAAGTTTGTGTGTTTGAGTTGATTATTATCAGACTTTGTCCATATAAACATTCAAAAGTCTCAACGGTCCAAAAAAAAGGTTGAAATAGTAAGTAAATAAAAGAAAATTGAAGGAATAGTCCATGTGGGTGTCTAAAAAACTTCAATGTCCAAAGAAAGGTTGAAATAGTAAGTAAATAAGTGGAAAGAAAAAGGACTACCTAGATAGGCATCCAAAGAGTCTCAATGTTCAAATAGAGGCTAGAACAACAAAAGCCTCAGCGTTCTAAAGAGAGATTAGAATAGTAAGTAAATAAACGAAAATAAAAGAGACTGGAAGATGGACGTCCAAAGAGCCTCAACATCTAAAGAGAGGTTGGAATAGTAAGTAAATAAAAGGAAATAAAAGGGACTGCCCAGGATGGACGTTTAAAAACTTCAGTGTTCAAAGAGAGGTTGAAATAGTAAGTAAATAAAGTGGAAAGCAAAGGACTACCTGGATAGGCGTCCAAAGAGTCTTAGTGTTCAAATAGAGGCTAGAACAACAAGTAAATAAATGAAAATGGAAGGGACTACCCAGATGGGTATCCAAAGAGTCTTTGCATCCAAAGAGTCTTTGCATCCAAAGAGAAGCTAAAACAATAGGTAAATAAATGGAAATGGAAGGAACTACCCAGATAGACGTCCAAAGAGCCTCAACATCTAAAGAGAAGGTATGGATGCATCCAAAAGGTCCCCACGTCTAAAGGAGGCTATGGATGTGGTCTAGGTAAATGAAACAAGCTATATTACAGGTTTTACATGCACAAATGTTCAAACAAATTTAAGTCCAAAGGGTTAATAGTACCAACTTCTACCTTCAGGTGGCTACTTTTGTATGACCATGTTTCCATGCAACTTCATTACTACTAAAGCTCCATGAAATGTTATTCGTTCTTGTGCTTTGTTTTTCACAATTCCTTCTCCTCTTTCTTCTTTTCGGTTCATTCCTTATTAGACACTCACGAGTCACCTTCTTCTTTCAAGATTCTTTTCGTGCTATATTTTTTTTGGTTTTTTCTTTCTCCATTCTTTTCTTTTCAAAAAGTCCCCTTGGTCTTGGTTCAATTATGACATTTACAGGTTTTCACATATAAATTGTTTAATTCAAATTGTCTATTTATTTATGCAAATTGGCCAACTACAATATGCTTCTCAACAGTTGTAGGGAGCAAAGTCATAGTGTAAAGTAGAGCAAAACAACTCCTTTGGATGTTTCACATTGTAGAGCTGCAAAGCAAAACCAAAGTTATAGGTTCTTTGAACTTCCACTATCCCATATGCTCATTAAAATTGGCTGGTTCATTAGTAGTGAGCAGAAGTAGAGTAGAATTTGCAGTAGAAAGGGGAGTAGAACACCCCTTTGGACATTCCTTTGGACGACTAGCTGCAACGCAGGATGTGCAGTAGAAAAGGGGAGCAGAGCACAACAGTCTTCAGGTTGTTTTGCCTCTTTGGACATCCAATGAGTTTGACTTTTTTTTTTTTGTATTGGACTGGATATTTGAAGTAAAATGATAGGACAAAATCAAGTGTTCACAATCACCATTAATGTTGTATGACCTCACCTCCACCACTTCTATCATCACCCCCACACACACACAACCATAATCATCGTTACTGCCACCATCATCACCACCACTTCCAACACTTACTCCACCATTTCCCTAGTCATTGTCATTGTCATCAAACCATCGTCGTTATCCTTACCACCATTCTCATGACAATGATGGTAGGGATGACAATGATAGCGGTGGTGGTGGTAACGATAACAATGGTGATGACGATGTGAGTGCAATAATAATAACAGAAATAATGATGATGGTGAGAAGAACAATGATAATAATGATGTGGTGGTGGAAGAGGTGTTGATAATGGTCCTGAGAGCAAATACAACAGTGGTGGCAATATGGATGATTGTGTTTGTGTGGGTGGTGACGACGGTGATGATATAGGTGAGGATGAAGCAACATTAATAATAACATTTATAGTTAAGTTTTAATTTTAGTGATTTATTATTTTTCATCTTGATCCAATTATTATTATTATTTATTTTTATATAAACAAATGTTTTTACTAGAATTATCTTATATATATATTATTAAATTTTCAAAGCTGCACCTTTTAAGATTTTCAATGGAGATGTCATCCACTTAATCTTAAAAGAGTTTTGTGGTGGTGGAGGCCAAATAACTTCCTTTTTCATTTCGGTATTGTCCAAGAATCCAAAAGCATTAAGAATTGAATCTAGTAATGAAAGAATATGGTCATTAAATTTGTAACATTCATTACTTTTTGAAAAGACCTAATAAGTCATTACAAAAGAGATAATTATTAGCATCAATAATGTTATATCAAATCCAATAGCTACAAATGTGAACATAGGAATTCTATTTTTGTGCTTGGCGTAGCATTTTTCAAATTCTTATTCATCTATAGTAATCACTAAATATATGAAAAATGAATTCTTAATCCACATCACACTTGTGATAGAAAATGCAAAAAGAAACATAGTAATTAAAACAAAAATAAGTTAGTTAGGAAGTTTCGATGTTGAAATTTTTCATCCTTTTAAAAATCATATGTCACTATCACATTAGGTTAGATTATCAATATTTTAAAGTTCAAATAAATACACGGATTCATAGATATTGATTGAGGAACACAACGAATTCTGAATAGTCACGAGTAATTAATTTATTATTTTTTTCAACTAAATCGTCTTAGTTTTTCAAAGTACCTTTGTTTTTCTCGTTGATGGTGAGAACAAAAAATGTGTTTTTGATTTGATATATTAGAGATCATAATTGTTCCTTATGTGTTAGCTTATATAGGATTCTCATTATTTCCTAATGGATCAACATTAGTATTCACTCATTAAACTCATACATATTTTTAAAAAGTCTATTTGATTGCTTAAATTAAACTACTTAATATTATAATTATTAATTAAATAAATAATTAATATAATTATATTTAAAATACGATGTCCAAATAATTAATAAAAATTATAAATTTCTAACCTTCCATTCCAAATAATTTAAGGTTCTAGCAACTTATCATACAATACTACACCTCACCTTTCCCAAATTCTAATTTTGAACCCAACTTGTAATCAAACAACAACCTTTAGAATATATACTTAAATTAAACATTAAATATTATATTTACTAAATACAACATATAATTAACTTAAACAATATAATTAAAAGATATATTCATTAAACATATAATATATTTTTATATTTATTATATGCATAATTTCATATTTATAAATTTCATTAAAAATATTATTAAACAAAATAATTGTTATAAATTTAATATTTAAAAATATAAACTAAATATTTTTATTTGTTTTATTATTTAGAAAAAAGAAGTTTATAAAATTTATTTTCAAAAATAAAAATTAAATGATACTAATATAATACATATACATTATACAAAAATAATTTATGTCTTCATTCACATGCCATGTTTAATTATTATTTTAAATAAAATATTATGAACTATTCTAAGTTATATATATATATATATATATATATATATATATATATATATATATATATATATATATATATATATATATATATATATATATATATATATATTATAGACACATAGTCCCTTGTTACCTTTTGCAACTTGTACCATTGTTAGTCTATTGGAGTGTTTAAAGTAACTATCCTAGCGAAGTGTATCAAACATCACAAGGGGTTGAGCTAAGACCCTGATTATTTTCACCTAACTTGTAACTCTAGAATTTCTTCTTATATTGTTTATTCGAGATGTTTTTCTTATTATCAGAAGTTTGTTAGGAGGAAAGAAATAACTTTCTCACTCTTGGATGGTCATTAAAAAAACATAAACAAAGAATGTTCAAATGTTTAAAAACTAGTCTTTTTCAAAATAATTTGTAAATATATTATTGCTGAAGACTATGAGAAACTGGTTTCTTTTATACAACAAGTTCAAAAGTTGCTTATGAAAGGAAAACCAATTAATTTTCATTTGAAAATTTTCAGTTTGAATAAATAACTAGAATGAAGTGTGTTTCAATAATAAAAACTTAATTTTATTGAAAAAGAAATTGGTTTTCACAATAGATAATAGTTCGAAAGTTATAAATAATAAAATAAGTGTAAAAACTTAAGAAACAAGGGAGAGAGAACTGTACAGGCCCTACCTTAATAGGATTTTTATCACAATAATCATGCTAGATTATAAGATATTATTCCTCATCAAGCTTCTGCAATATTTTTTTCAAGCCTCTTCATGCCTCCATTGTATTTTTTTCAAGCTTCTTCATGCTTTCCATATGAACTAGTATTCTTTCATAGACCTTTGCAAGTTCAACCACAACTAACATAGTTATGCAATTACAATCGCTTTAGAAACAATCTACTAACATCTGTCCAGAATTCTACTTCTAGAAAATTGAGTTTTTGTATAATGCTTCTTATCCTACTTTTGATTAACTTCAATTCTTATGCATTAGTGTTTTTTTTTTTCATCAATATTTGATCATTCAAAGACTTCTTGTTTCTAAAATATATTTCAACACTAATATCAGCATGTTGTTTCTCATATAGTAGTTGAACTATTTTTGAAAAATGCAATTGTATTCTTCAGAGTTTTTGTTCAATTTGCATCTTTTAATAGAACTTCTGATCACATGTATCTTCTTGTCTTATTACCTTTTGATCATCTTTTGTTCAAATACATCTTTTGATCATACCTAATTTTTGAACTTATTGCACTTTTATTTTTTTAAGACATGCTCAATTTGTTATGCTTTTGAAAGCTATTCTTATGATAGACCTTGCTTTTTGATGAGAAATTTATATTACTTATATGCTTTTAAACACTTGTTTACTTAGGAATGATGTTTCTTATGGTTCATGTTTCTTTTTTCTTTTTTGTGTCGAATAGTATGATGTCAAGTCATATCCGCATGATCACACTCAAAACAAATTATTAGTAACTTAAGGTTAGAATACTTAGAATTTACTTCTTGACAATTTGTTATTATTGGAAAAAAAAATTAGGAGGAGCTTGACTTTAGCACTCAAAAAATATATATAGACTGAGAAACATGATTGTACTCAATTTAAACCAATGGTTCTTAAACTATGTCTTGTCCACCATTGGTTGGTCAAGCTCAATTTCAACACAAACACAAGTAAGTTTCCTCATGAAGCATTCAAAGTCATCATATCTATTTTTATGACCAGAGCACTTATTACTCATCATATTACTCTATTTTTAGGTTAAAAAAATAATTCATACTAAAATTTTGTCTATTGTAGCTTTGTAAAACTCATTCCTAAACTATTAGGTAGTGATCAAACATAATTATTGACTCTTTTAAAATAACCTTTCTTTTTTTTTTTATCTTCTACGATATCAAACTTCACCGTGAAACGATCATTTTAACAATCATAATATATATCAAAGTCACCGATATGTATAACCTTAAACTTATCCTTGATGGTTATCCTACCTACCTCCCTATCAACTTCACATTAAAGTTTTTTTCTAAAGGATTTAAAGATCTTAGACAACTTTATCATCCATAAAATATTGTGACTTTAGAAGATTTTTATCTTCATACTCAATACAAAACAAGTTGTGATCAATGAATCCCTATCAAGATTGTGTCAACTATGAGTGAGATCTAAGCAAATTTTAAGAGAAACTTATTTATTTTATATGAGAGAGCTATATATTAGTTTTTTTTTGTCAACATATATAATCTTTTTACTTTATAAAAATTAATAATAAATTTATTTTATTAATAAATCTAAAACTTAAACTTTAATTATTTTATCCTTAAAGTTGTGTGTCATTAATTTCATGAATGACAAATCGAAAAAGAGGGAGCACCATCCGTGTCCACAGCACTCATTGTTCAATTCCTATTCGAACAGTCTCTGAAATTATTATCATCAAAACACACATAGATTGACACGTATAATTTATTTATTATTCGATAATTTTTAAATTCTAGTGAAATTATTAACATCATATAAGCAATAACTTGTTATTGACAAACATAATTAAGCAAAAAAAAGAAGTGCATAAATTTGTTTTGGTTACAACTTGGGGCATGCCCCCCCCCCAACTAAACAACTTCTCTGATCACAAAGAAAATCCCAAGAACTTTGCATAAATTTGTTTGCTTCAAATGTGGTGATAGAACGAGCAAATGAGGGCCTAGAGCAACTGTTTTGTCGCATGCAACTAATCAATTAATCCACAAACATTTTTTCTCTACGATAATATGATCGTTTTTGTTGACCCTCGTAACTAATCCATATGATCGTTATCTCATTTAATTTTCAAACTCTTTGTAGGACAGCAATATCAAACCTTCTACACCACGCACTGAACAACGCAGATAAATTCATTCGAGATAGTTTCAATTTGACAAGTAATTTTAAATTTAGATTTTGAGTACGTAATTATATTAAATATTTGTAAGAAAAATTTATTATTATAATAATCTTACTCATTTCAAATGAAAATATTGCCTCACGAAAAAAAACATAAGCGTTGTCTTGAAATAAAATAAATAATAAACATCACTGATAAAGGAAAAGAAATCATGGTGCATGGAATCAAGTGTGTTTGATTACACTACAGGACAAAGAAGAGACAATCTAGCTCTATATTTGACAACAAGGTCGGTACAGCTGTGCTTAATCACTTATCAATGGAAAATTTAAGTTTTCTCCATTTGATGGGAAGTTTCACTGTACATATATAACTTTTTAAAATAGTAACACATGCACCTACTTTTATATAATTATTTTTCTAATTTATTTTTTAAAAAACGTAAAATGAAAAGAAGTTATCAAATAAATAATTTTTTTATTATCTCAGAAGATCAAACAAAGAAAATCAATTGTAAGAAAGTAAATGCTATAAAAAATTTGAGGTAAAGAACATCTAAATAAATTATAAGATTTAATCCTCTTGTGTGCTTGATCATTAATTAGACATAAGATTTAAGGCTTGACTTTTTACTTAACTTGAGTGCTTTGATAAAAACACATACTTTTGTAAGAGTAAGATTTGTCCCTCTTTCTTTAGCCAAGATTGGATAAGTATTAAACAATTATCTGAAAAATTGACAATCATGTATCATATAAAACGTATATTTATTAAAAGAAGAAATAAACACAAACTGAAGACAAGATATAATCTTTTATAATGACTTATAATAATTTGTATTATTCTTTTTTTATGAATTGTACCTATTACGAATCCACATATGAATTTAAGTATAAAAAGTATACTTATATGTAATATCCAGTATTTATCTTTCACAAAATGAATATTTCAAAATAATATCTAACCAAAGTTTTATATATTAGCTAGAAAGATTATTCTAATGAAAAAATATTATAAGATAAATAATGTAGTTTAAAGTGAGCTTAAAACATAATAGTTTAAATTAATAACAAAAAATGCATGTTTAAATTTCTTAAGATACAAGTACTTAAATAACATGTCATACATGAATTTATTTTCTTATTAACAGTTACTATCTGCCCTGCACATTCTAAAAATATGATTTGTGTTTAGGGTATCAAATTTTTATTAAAAATTCTTAGAAATCACCAGGATTATGGATCATTAATAACAATATATGATACTGGAAGACAGTTATAAAGGTAAAGAATCTTGAAGATTACTTAGCTGTAAAATTAAAATCTCATACAAATTTTCAAAGAAAAGTTTCACTCAGTTACAAAAGTTAGGGATCTTAATTGGTTCCAATTCCACGTTCCTTTTATTATAATTAATGATCTGGCAGGATATTGACTTTTAGTTGGGGAATGGTTTCTGGCCCCTCTTAGATCCTGTGGCCTAATTAATAAGGACGTGCAAGGGTTTTATTAACAAATATCAATAAATATTAATTAAAAATATTAATAAATTGTGAAATAACCACAGCTCAGATAACAAATATGACTTATATTGAATAATAGAATATACAGATCAAGAACACTGACAAATTTCTTCAAAAAGAAAAAAGGCATTCGTGTAAACAATTTCATGCAAATTAACTTTTTCATTTGCAATTTGAGATCATATTTATACAGAAGAAAAAAACCTTATTTAGTGTTGATTTTTTTACGTTCAGTCCACACTTTTCTCTATTTCACTCAACCGGAGGTAAATGGAATATGTAATCTCAAAGAGCATGAAGCCAATTACACTATTAATCACCGTCAATAATTTGTACAAAATATTCAAAACTTGTGTACCTATGCATCTAGTTAACAAGCCATTGATCATATCGTAGAAGACCCCACAAGACTGCCATTTCTACTTTTACTGCGTATTAGGAAAATTGAATCAATGATTGGTTTCTTCAAGCATGTAGTCAACATGAACGTCCATGTAATATATATTGTACGTTATAACCTTAAAGATAATATATGGCTAACTTTAATTGTTAATTAAGATGGTAGAACGGGGATAATGGTAGGTTAATTAGCTAATTCACTTTGTATAAAAATGGAAAAAATCGTTGTTATCATTTAAAAAATATGTTTATTATCAACGAATATGAATCCAGTAATTAACCTTCAACGAATATGAATCCAGTAATTAACCTTCAAGCTAATGTGTCATCATGACGAATTTTATTATCAATATAATAACATTATTCATAAATAATTTATAATATATGTTGATACATGTTTTTATCTTCAACCTAATAACCATAAAAGAAAAAAGAAAAAAGAATAAAAGTGATGGATGAAGCTGGCAAAGTGGAGGAAGCGTGTTGTAGTAGCCTCACGTCCCTCAACCTACCCCAAGCAGGCGACAGCAGCTGACAAATGTCTGTCAATCTCCTACTTTTCAAAAAAATCGTCTTGACCTTGACATCCTGTGGAAAATCGAGGCTGCTAGAAATATCTTTGACTACAATGGTCAGAGAAGAAATTCGAGATATTACCACTGCATTCAATGAATGAGCCATCGCATTTATTGGAGGGAGCTTTGTTGGGGCACCACCACATTAATGAAGTTCTATGGAGAGCCACCACATTAATGATAGAGATCCCCTAAAAGATTTGAGAAAGGTGGAGTTGGCCTATAAAAGGGGAAAGTGATAACAAATGGGTGGTTGATGTTAGAAGAATTAAAACAAAAGAGAAAAGAGTAGAATACGAGAGAAAAAGAGACGAGAAATTGGTCCTCCTTACAACGACGACACATTCAAAGACTAGGTAAATTCTAAAACTATCCCTCAAGTTGAATCATACTATACTCACGACATTTGACCCTGAGGAAACACTTAACCCAACACCAAATCAAATCTCGAGACAAACACCCCAACTAGCTAACTGATATCAAATCGTCCTAACTGGCTTCTCGAGTTGGTCAACACTCAATCAGTATTCTCCTTTACTAGTCAACACCTACTCAGCGTTCCTCAAAGCAACCGACACGTAGTCGATCTCCTAACCCATCTTAGTCGACATGTAGTCAACATTGCCTTTCGCCATTTAGGTAGCAACATTACCACTTAACATAAGCCTATTACAGAATTACGTAAACTTTTATTTCTTATTTGCGTTAAGAGATACATAGAAGCGGGAGACAACTTCTGTCAAGTTCACCAATAAAAAACCTTATCTTTTATCTAAGATCCTTTGGACGCCAAGGGAGAACCCATCTCCTCCAAACCACTAGACACCAATGGATAGTCTATTCCAGTTTTTAGTCACCCTCTAAGTCTCAACTAAAACTACGTTATCTTTGACCTCTCCATTGCATCAGGAGATACGTAAGAGCAAAAAACGACTTTTGTCAAATTCAAAAATCCAAAAATACATCTCCTTCTCATCTATACAAAATCCCTTTTTACTTATTTCCAAAAGATAAATATTACAGTTTAGAAGTGATAACCGATTTTACATATATAGTAAAATAATCATCTTAAAGACAAACGTCATAAGAAATTAACCCTTTCCTTGCACATAATGCTCGCTCGAGTTGAAATTTGATTTTGAAGACCGGCCTTTATCACACCTTAAATTTTTCTGTCGTTTCATTGATAACGACTCAGGCTTCCTATTCCCGAACTTGGATTTGATCGCGACCTAGTAGTGACCGTATACTAAAATTTGTTCTTGATCAAATGTTATTTTTTATATAGGTGCGCGCCGTCCATATATTAAATAGCCCATGTGATGATAGATGAACCACAATTGAAGGAGAAGAAAACTAATTCCAACTCCGTCACTGCCACGTCACTCTCATCCATATATACACATGAACCCATGTGCAGGAGAAAAAAAGCTGAACTTAATGTGATCCTAAAGTTTGCTCTTCTCTTCCCATATGAAAAATTGTGCCATTTAACTTTAATTCGAAAGCAAAAAACCCTTATCCTGGTCTCTTTAATTTGTCCTGTCTATTCAGCCGGAAAATGTAACACACAACAAAGACTACTCAATTTGAATGGCTCTTAGTTGCATCCTCAACCGATCACTACTAGTGGGAGTACTCACCGGCCAAAATAACCGCATGTGTTGTGCCACATTTTTTTTATGCATTATTGTGTCCCAGATATATTGAAGCTACAAACAGATAAAACTTCTTTAATAGTGGGGATTTCAAGTGTGGATTAGCTACTTGTGTGGATGAGTTTTAACTGTCAGTGTTACTCATGTATCCCTGGCTTTGTGTATGATGCATATCTTTACCTAAACCCTTCAAAATTAATTTTACTATACAATTGCATATCTTTACAACTTAATATCTTCGATTTTTATTTTTATTGCAAGAATTAATGCACTCCTAAATATTAGATTTGAGTAGAGAATTGATTATTTTGTTTAATTGTGCTCTCAATTTAGGTTGTTTTTTTTTATTAGTTACTATGTTATAAATGAATATGGAAGAGAAATGTTATCCATGTGATAATTTATACAATAAATTGTAGAACAAAAGAGATATAGATAGAGGAAAAAATAGTGTTGAATGAATAACATATTTCTAAATAAAAAATATTTATTAACTTTGTCAGTAACTAATTTTCATTAAAAACCTTACCAACAACTTTTAGTAGTTTTCCTCTTTCTAACTTTTTTTTTTATTATTGAGACTTAAATTTGAAATATTGTTTAAATAATTTAAACTCAATTTTACTTGAACTAATTTCAACTTAGTTACTTATCGTGTTTTGACAAAATTATAGTAATTCATAAGTTAGCCAAAATTTAATTAATAAGTTAATTGAATGATGAAAATTTATTAGTTAAATGTTACAATTTGATAAGGTAACTTATTTAATTAAAAGTGTTTGATGAAGTTGTTGTTAAACTAACGGATAAATATAAAATGAATAATAAAAGGACCTAATTATAAAGTTTCTGATATAAATTCTATTTTTTTCAACAAAAAATTCTGTTTAAATAATAATAATTTTAGTTTTTTCACCGATTTTGAATTCTATCAAATTTTTTTCAAAATAAAATAATTTATTAAAATTAAATTAAAGAATGTAGTAATTAAAAGAAATAGTATAATATCAAAAATAAGTTAAAAAATTTAAAATAGAATAATAATTTATCTTTTAGAATAGAATATTTATGATTTATAAAAATAAGAAGAAGAATAGAATAATAATTTAAATGTTTAAAAGTATAACATTATTAATTGTCCATCCAAAGAGTGAATTTTTTTTTATGATTTTATAGAAAGAAAAATAGTTACCACAAACACTATAAAGAAATATTGGACATTCGTGCAAGAAAGATTCATATATATAGAAGGAAAAAAAATGCACCACTTTCCAATAAAAAAAAAACTTTCCTGAAATTCTTTTACTTTTCAAAAGAACCAGCAAATAAGGTTCATGGAGTAGTTCAAGATTTTTAAAATATAGAATAACAATGTAAATAAGAAGTAACGAAATGATAAGACAAATGAGAATACATATTATAAACAAAGAAGAGTTCAACATGGTAACAACATAGAGACTTTTTTTTTTTTTTATGTGAAGAGGTGAAAAGAGATTTTAATTGTAAGTAAAAAAAAAGCAAGAGTAAAGGTGAAATTATTAAAACATTATGTATTTAATATTTTTTAATAAGTATTAACATCTTTGTATCTGAAATAAGTATGATCTTATTTGTTTCTTGATTGTGTTGACTTGTTTTTATATATTTTTTATTCGATTTTTTTAAATTATGAGTTAACTTATATAATAATAAGTACACCGATGACAATGAGGTGAAGGTGAATCTTCTCATGACATGTGTAAGAAGAAATATATAATACAATGTTTAACTGAGACTAGATATTTAAAACGTTAAATCATGGTGTTTTATAACACATTATTCAAGTTATTGATGAATTGGATCTCAAATTATGAGTTAGTATGAGTTTTTTTTATGCAATTACGTATATTTTAAATAAAAATTCATTTTATGGAAGACCATAACTTTTGGGCATTGGTGGGTCTTTGAGATTTTTTTAATGACCTTTGTTTTATTAAAAGGATATTTATATTATAATAATATTAAATCTGTTTAATCTAATTAGTGATATCAGTTGAACTAGCTTTGTTTTGTGATGATTCGTTGACACTAATTTTACATTTTATCCGTGTAGATTGAGAAGAAATGGAACTCAACAATAAGAGGGTTGTAGTATGTGACAAAAGTTTGTTTGATGTCTTAATTTCTAAAATAGTTATGAACATTGATTGAAAAATAGCTAAGAATATTTTTATTAATTATGTAAATAAACTCATGTTGAGTAATAATTAAAGAATATTATATAATATAGACTTGAAACGTGATTAATCATAGTAAAATAAACAAATTTTTATTTTAATCTACGTAAATTTTTTTTATTGATTTTCATCCTTCTAAAATTTGAAATTACTAATTTTAGTTTTTATAAAATAAGTAAATTTGGATTTTGTCATTGTGAAACATTTTTATTTGATTTTCATTCCTTGTAAAACATTTTTATTTGATTTTCATTCCTCTAAAATTTAAAATAACTATTTTTATTCCACAATTTTTATTTTAAGATATATAAATAACATTTATTTTAGGGATCAATTTTTTAAGATGTCATATATTAACATGATATTATATATATTAGTGTATGTAACTTGAACTTTCGCTAAACCTATAGCTAACTAATAATTCATTGAATGTATAATTAATTAACAAGTGTCACATAATAATAATGACTAAAAATAATTATTCAAATTTTATAGAGATGAAAATTTATCAAAAAAATTTATGGAAATTAAAATAAAAACCCATTTATTTTATAGGAATTAAAAATATATTTAAGCCTATAATATAATAATTGATATTTTTATTTTACTTAAATTGTGGAATTACACTTAATTAATTTGAGAAAAAAATGAAATTAATCAATAACAAGATTGAAAAGGAAAAAAACTATAAGTGGAGTCTAGTTCAATTGATTGAGCAAATTGTGTGAATATCCTAAATCTAGTATCGTCTTCTATTCTTTTGAATAAAAAATAATAATTATTGTATCAAGAAAGTATGATAAGAAAAGGATTATTAGAAGAAGAAATTTGAAAGGAAAGCAAATTGAAAATTTATATTAATTATGGCACAAAAAAAGGTATTATAGTAAGACATTTTCTAGTTTTAATTATATTTAATCAACCATCTTACAAACATAATTCAACATGGTAATAAAGAAAGCATGATGAATCTTCTTATCAAAATCACCCTCAACTAAACTACTTCGGCCTAATAATGTAAGATTTGAATAATATATACAGTTTTAGGTTTTAATCTTATTATCATAATTATATTTTTTTATTTTACAATATTAAATATGTATTAGTCAAAAATTAGTTAAAAATTAATTAATAGATGGTTATTGATTAATTATAGTTAGTTATAATTAATTACTTGTTTATTCTCTATACAAGTCTAGTTATATGGTTTAATGTAAAAACCTTATTCATTTTTATTGAATACAATTTATCTTTTTCTCTCAACCTTCTCCTAAGCCATGTTTACTAACATAGTATTAAAGCATCGACATCCACCATGATTTTTTTTTCACTGCAATTTCATATCTTTATTTTTCTTTTAGCTTCAACATTTTCTTTTTTATTAAAATTTTTCCCAGAAAATTTACTATACAAACCTTATATGCATCTTCTTTTTCATTGGATTTTTTGGTTCCGATCTCTTCTTTCACTATCATAACAATGTGAAAGCATAACGGATATGGCAAGAAAGGACTCAAGCCATCAATATTATTGTGCACACCAACTATTTGATGAAATGTTTTGAATTCAATTTAACTTTTGAACAATCAATTTGCTAAGTTGCGGTTGTGATTTCTACTTCGCTCATGAGGTGCTTGTTGAAATTTCTTTTTAAAGACAAATTTGTATTGTAATAATTTCTTGCAATTTTCTTTGATGAAAATTTCTTTATATGGTACTTAAGCATTGGTTTAAACTTCTGTCATAGATAATTATGCATTAAGATGTTTTGTTTTTTCTTGAGTGGTTAAACATTGTGTTTAACTTCTACTCTTGATAGTTAAACTTTATTGCTTCTACTTTGTGGTGGTTAATCATTTGTTCTTGGTTTGCTTCTGTTTTTAGGTGGTTAAGCATGTTTGCTTATGTTAAATGGTTAAGCCTTGAGTTGTGACTTTTTAAGTTTTTGCTCATTAGCTTTAAATCTTTTCTATCATTGTATTGTTTTTAACCAATGTATTTATGACATTTTTTATTGTGTTCCCTTTGAGTTTATGCACTTGTATTGTCTATCACAAGTTGTAAGTGTTGTGAATACCTTCCAACTTACAGGGGTTATTAAAGATGTAATTAGTTAAAAATTAGTTAAAAGTTAGTTAGAAGATTGTTATTAGTTAATTATAGTTAGTTTCAATTGGTTATTTGCTTATTCTCTATAAAAATCACACTATATGACTTGATGTAAAATCCTTACTCATTTCTATTGAATACAATTTAAGATTTTCTCTCTACCTTCTTCTAAGCCATGTCTACTAACATAAAAAAAAAATCACAATTAATTTGTAATCATTTTAAAATAATCAGCAAAAATAAATTGAAAAGGAAACCGATTATTGTAGTAAAAGGTTGTGGCATTAACAAAAAATTTGAAAACAAAATCAATTTGAAAATATTAAAAAATTATAACTAAAAGAATATTATAGCATTAATTTTTTTAAATTATGGAATTACATTCAATTACATCTTGCAAACACAATGATGCATACCTGTTAGATATTTAGCATGGTAATAAAAGAGAAGTATGGTAGATTTTCTCACCAATCAAAATAATGATTCATGAATATTAAGACAAATCAATTAGTATAATGAATCAAAGAGACAATATATTATTTTCTTTTATTTACTTAAATAACATGTCATACATGAAATCATATATTTTTAATTAATAGTTACTATTTACCCATATATTCTAAAAATATTATTCATATTTAGGTTATCGATTTTAATTAAAAAACCATCCGGATTATGTATCATTAATAACATATATGAATATAGTTATAAAGGTAAATAATATTGAAGATTAGCTGTAAAATTAAAATCTCATACAGATTTTCAAAGAAAACTTTCACTTAGTTACAAAAGTTAGGAATATTGTAGAACATGAATTGAAATCGTAATCGTGACGGGACAACGGAAAATAGGAAAAATAAATTTAAGCTCTTTTTGAAAAAAGAAAAATAAATTTGCAATGAAGTTATTTTTTAGGTTTTAAGGAAAATGTTAGAAAATCTTGGAAAGGATAAAGTTGGTCTACGA